>ML681971.1:5852127-5901758 GCA_007922195.1 Podocnemis expansa
GCAAAATAGCATGTTCACAGTGTGAACATGCTATTTCGTTTCCCGCCTTTTCCCTTATTTCGAAATAACTTTTTGTTAATTCGGACTAAGTTATTTAGAAATAAGGCATTATTTCAATACAAGTTTGTTTCGACACAACTTGTATCAAAATAATCCCTGTGTGTGAACACAGCCATTCATAGAAACAGCTGAACTGTTGTGCTTCAACTTGCCAAAATATTTAGCCTGAGGCAAAAAATTTCAGCCACTGAAAGATGAATGTTTGGCCAAGTTATGATAAGATAGAACAGGTGTTATCATGGGAAGTCCTAATTGACTTCAGTAACAAGGATCACCATCAGTGACTCCAATAATTGGACCTTAACTGCCAAGATTTATGTGTATAAGTCAGGGATCGGCAACCCAAAAGATAAGAAAAGCTATTTTTAAAAATTCCTTCAATAATCAAGTGTTTTGAGAGCCACAATGGGTATAGCGTCCTGGTGGTGGGTGGGGGAACAGGACCACGGCACCTGCCACAGGTCTTCTCTAGCAGGTAGGAACCCAGATCCTGGTGTGGGCCATTCACAGGGTCCCCCATGGTGGAGGGAGCAGAGCTAGGACCTGCAAGGGGGCAGGCAGCCAAAGAGCCGCATGTAGCTCTAGAGCCACAGGTTGCAGACCCCTGGCATAAATGAATATGCACTAAAAACAACCATGGACTTCTGCGAGGATTAAAAGCTCTACAATGTTTGTGTGTCTAAAAATTGCTCAGGAGATTCTGGGGCACTGTCCAGTCTCTGCATATAATTTTGATTCAAATTATTTCAACACAAAAAATCCTATGAATGAAAAAGCCACAACTTCCTTCTTACTCCAATAAGGAACAGAAGCCAACAAGTCATAACTGGGATTAACAGTCAAAGGGAACTAAGTTACAAAAAACGATCACAGTGATACTAAATACAGAGACGGGGATTTCACCATAATGAGGAAGCACTTCAGAAAATCTCTGATAGCAAGAGTAAAGAAAGCAACACCCTTTGATTTGGCTACGTAAGAAGACAGTAGTGGTCCCGTGCATACTGCTGAATAAAAAGAGAATCAGGAAGAGAAAAGTAAACAGGAAGGTTCAAGAGGTTATCTGAGCCAGATAGAAATTGCGTTGGAAATCCTCCAGAGAATCCTATTAGCAAGAATACACACTGCAGCAATGATTACATAAGAGGGAAATATGGCAGGGAAAGATGGACAGTTTAGAATATATAGGTGAAGGTATGAACACAATAAGAAATTCTCTAGCAGAAGCAGGAAGCCCACTAAAGAATTACTGGGACCACCAGCGGTTTCAGGAGAACAGTTAAAGTAGAGAATGAGATTGCTGAAAAACTAACCTATTTTCTATCATCTTTCTATATTCATAGATATCAAATACCAGCAAGATTACTGTAATCATTTAGTGTCACCTTCTTTGTGACACAGGCCATGAACAGTCATGAAGCATATTTTTAGAAAATATCCAATCTTGCTTTAAAAATGGTCAGTAACGAAAAATGCACAATTCTTAAGGGGTAGCCATGTTAGTCCACTTCAGTAAAACAAACAAGGAGTCCTGTGGCACTTTTAAAAACTAACAAATCTATTTATTGCAAAATAAATTTGTTAGTCTTTAGAAGAATTCACGGTGTGTTTTGGTAAATATCTTCAGCAGTTAATTACTCTCACAGTTAAGAGTTTATGTCTTGTATTCAGCCTGAATTTATCTCACGTCAGCTTCCAGCAATTGCATCGTGTTATACCTTCTCTATTAGATTGCAAAGCCCATTATTAATTGTTTCTTTCCATGGGTAGATACTTTCAGAAGTAGTCAAGTCGCCTCTTAATATTCTGTTTGTTAAGTGAACTAGATTCAACTTCTTGAGTGTCTCACTATAAGGCAGATTATCAAATCCTTTTGTCATTCTCATGGCTCTTTTCTAAACCATTCTTCAGTTATCAACATTCTTTTTGAATTGTCGACCCCAGGATGGGATACACTATTTCATCAGCAATTGAATGTGGGTGATGTAAATTTACATGCAGATGGCACAAAGCTATGCATGCCGCAGAACCTCACCCATGCACTCCTGCAATAGACACCTAATATATTATTGAGTTACTGAATCCCCAAATCATGGTTTAAAGAGGTACCTGCAAGTGATCCATGCTCTATGCTACAGTGAAGGCAAACAACCCATTGAGCCCCTGCCAGTCTGACCTCAGATATTGTGATCAGTTAGTCCCTGATCACGTTGGCAAGACTCACTAGCCAGGCACCCAAAAAAGAATTCTTTTTAAT
Organism: Podocnemis expansa; assembly: GCA_007922195.1. Taxonomy (NCBI): domain Eukaryota; kingdom Metazoa; phylum Chordata; order Testudines; family Podocnemididae; genus Podocnemis; species Podocnemis expansa. Next base: position 5,854,445 of record ML681971.1, read on the forward strand.
ACCTCAGAACCCACCCCATCTACCGTTCCATCTCAGGCCATTCTCAGTTATTTCATGAACTAACATGAGTCCATTTTTTACACTGAACATGGGAAGAACAGCTGGTAGTAGTGGAAAGGATTCTAAAGCTTTTCAAGGGGTCCAAGTTTAAGCTCTGCTGGTAACCTGTGATGCCTCAGAAGTTGCTGTCGGATTTTCACTAGAACAAACTAATGAGTAGAGCCCTGCAAATCTGCAGGTATCTACAAAATATTTTTGTGGATCATGGCTTGGATACAGAGACAAATTCTGTACCCATGCAGGCCTCTACTGATCAGCTTGGTAGGCATAAACCAGTGGCTTTTTGAGGACACAAATTAAATGAGGGAGATGAGGTATTTGCCTATAGAAGTGGAGGCCCTCCAGGCCTCCCATCTCTTTCTACTAGGTATAAAGTTCACAGTGCACACAGACCACAGTGCCCTGCAGTGACAGCACCTGTGGCCATGGATTCACAGGCTTCCAGGATATCTACTCACTAAACATTATACACCTGTAAAGCAAAAAGGGGCAGTAGGTGCTCTCTACCAGGGAAGGCAGTGAGAAGAGAGACAGCTTGGCCTTGTGAGGGCATCTACCACAAATAGTCTAAGAACCTAGGAGGCATGTCTTCACTGACAGCAGCAAATTCACCATCATCAGATCGATTCTTTGGAATCAGTTGAGCATAAGTGGAGACCTGCTTGATCAATCTAGAAGTTGATTTAATAATTCCATCCCTGGAAAGAGTACTGGTGCATCAACTGAAGTGAATTTCATATCAGCACAGCAAAGTGAAGACACCACCATAAACAGAAGCTAGGAAGTTGCCAAATTTCCTGGTAAGTGTAGATCAGGCCTGAACTATATTCAGTACACCAACAGATCTACCAAAGGAGACCCAGTCTGGGGTGTTTCAGCACAGTTTGGAAGCCATTATCCATTAAGCCAGCTATCAAGTTGCTGGGTCATAAAAGTAACAAGACTTTCTTTCCAGCAAGCTTACAGAGAAAAGTTTAGGATGTCTTCACAATAACAAATCAACAGGCCTCTGGAGTCAGAAAAGGCACTGAGCTGGGTATCCAACAGATCTGTTTGGATTGACATGACTGCAGATATCAGGGACTGTGTACTTTCTGATCTTGCCTGTCAAGAAAGGAAAGTACCAGCAAGGATAGGTAGAACTCAATCATTCGAAATGACTCACTGCAGTAGGTATTGGGAGTTCCTATGTTGACTTGCAAGGCCACCTACCCAAATCCCAGCTGGCAATCGGAGTATAGCGGGAGTGTATGACATCTTTTCACAACATGTGAAAGCCTGAGAAGTTACAGCTGCAATGGGAAAAAGGTGGCAATTGGATCCACCACACTGTATGTGCAGCGATCAGGGAAGAAAATCAATCACAGTTATTATACAAGGTTTGCTGATGATTCTCGGTAACCACCGTGAGGACCAGTGTTGCCCACACTGTGAATAATAAGAGAGTGGAGAAAGTAAACTACACCACTGGTTAGAGACATAACCCTAGTCTATACTTGTTGTGCCTTTTGGTGGCAGTTGACAGGAGATACTTGAAGTACATAAAATACCTTGCATATCTCCTGACAACTTACCAATCCCTCGCTACACACTAAGGTAAGCCAACCAGAGCTTACAGTAATTCCAGTTCTGGAGCTTGAGTTGATATGGCAATTCTGGAGCAATTGAGTAGGTCTACACAGATCACTCAATCACACCCAGAAGATCGTGCTGACAGCAGCAATTTTGCTGCCTTCACTATAGACTTACCCACGGTCAGTGAAGATCAACAGGACTCAGGTACAAAGTCACTGTTTATCATCTTTGCTGGCTGAAACTCAACTATCCATGACTCTGCTTATGAGATTATTTCTGTATTCTGCAAAGCCATGCTTCCCTCTCAGTTGATGCTCAGGCAGCCAGAACTGGTACAAGTGACAGGTATGGAAGAGTCTTGCTTTGAGCAGGGGTGGACTAGATGATCTCCTGAAGTCCCTTCCAATGATAATATTCTCTGATTCTATGAGTCTTCTATCAGTGACCTGATGATGACATTTCATCAAGTGGAGAAACACAGGAACTAGATGCAAGCATGATCTGCATACAATGCCTGGGAAAAGGAGCATTACCTGCCCCACTCTGGAAGACAAGAAGATGTGGCTACACACCTGGGAAAAGAAGTCTAGGAAAAAATCACAAGCTTGCTCCTTTTTGCTGGGAACCTAACAGAGTCATTAAGAAAATAAACCACTTTGTCTTGCTGAAACAAAAAGGAAAAGCTTGCCTCTTTGCACTGCATCAAGATCTGGTGCGCAGATTCATTCAATGAATGGGGAATGCAAACACTGAGGATATTTATCACCATTCCCAGAGGGAACCAAAGAACTGGGAAATCTCCTAACAGATTTCTATAGCTTGTAATGGAAGACCGACTGAAGAAGCGAACTGCAGCAATAGGCTCAGGACCTCACCATACCACAGGCAGTCTACTCACAGTAGGTAGGCCTATCTTGGAGGCCATGAACCCTGAACATGCTGATAAGATCCATGTACAAGAGATGAATTCACAACTGAATATACTGTCTTCATGACTAAATGTGTGCTCAAAACACCTGGATTCCAAGGAGTTATAACATAAAATCTTCTGTTACTGGTCTTAAGTTTGTATTTAACTGGAGGGAGGAAACTAGTAGTGATCAGTGTAGACAGTATCTTTAACTCTAAATTGCCTTGTTTTCATGTTATGATGGATCTGATGCAAGAGGAAGTTCTACTCCAGTGCCAATGGTACGGGAGTTGCCACTCATAGCAGCCAAATAAATCTTTGAAAAGATTATGGTTTTCTGGCAGCTCCCCACCACCAAGGAGATGGAGCAGCTTGAAGCAAGAATATGGGAGCCACTAGCTGGGAGGCTTCTTTCCAGCCTGAATTTTGAGCATGGAACAAGGATGTATGGCATTCCCTTAGGCTATGTCTATACTTAGGAACGCTAGTTCAAACTAAGTTAGTTTGAATTAATTACTGCAAACTAATTTTGATTCATTCAAACTAACTTAACTTGAACTAGCATGTTCACACTAGAAACCTAAATCAAACTAGTATGTCCATGCCCAGGATTTGCTAGTTTGGCTTAGGAAAGGGGCACCATGGGAAGTGTGGCAACATGGCACCCAACAAGGGCCATCCCCCCACCCAATCCCAGAAAAAGAGGAAGGCACTTCCTCCTGGTGCCATGCACCCTGGGAGGATGAAAGTCGAACTGTGTTTAATTCAAACTAATCACTAGTTTGAACTAAGGCATCTACTCTGGGTTCAAACTAGGGAAAGCCTGATGTAAACAGGGAAAAAGTTAGTTTGAATTAAGCCTCCTTAATTTGAACTAACTTGCCAATGTCAGCATAGCCTTCATGTTTTAAATTAACATCATGAGGTTTTATCTGACTCGTGACTGTTGAACCCTTTGGGTGGCAATACTGGTAGGACCTCAGTTTTTAGCATGGATTCTGCCAAAGAACTGTGCTTAATCTTGGATGGGAGGGACTGCATGCGATCATTGGTCAGAAATCTTGTTGTGGGAATGGAAAGGAGAGAATTGGGAAAGCAGATGCAGATGTTTGAGGACCAGTGAAATTTTGAGTTGCTTGACCATGGTTTTGAGGCCTACTGTAGCTTAAGTTGCTTGCCTGACTATTCTGACCCCTGTAGCCTGACATCTTCCAGGTGGCAGAGACAAATAGGATCACTAAGTAACTTTGTAGATGCCTCAGTATCTGCATACCACAGCATGTAAGAAGGTGAAATCCATAACATATGTGCTTGCAGCCACACACAAATAACAGTGAGGGGAACAACAGGTTACATTTTTCCCACTGTCAAGAGGTGTATTTTTTCACCACCCTGCCCATTATCAGATGTTGTTTTGATGACCCTCAGTTATCATGGTAAGAATGGAATGTAGCTGAGGGTGAAAACCCAAGTAAAATAATCTAAAATTATTGGAGAGAGAATTAGGTGAAAGCTATATATAGAAGGGTATAAAAAGTTATCTCTTAGGCAAAGGGGTCTGCTCCCATTAATACCTAATTCCATGGAGCTGTGGCCAGTCAGACCAGAGGATCCACTGACACTCTGGTGCGGCCCTGAAGAAAGCCAGTCCTATATATAGCTTTCTGAGTAAGTGCTTAGTTCTCTAGATTTAGGGAGTGTGCCATATTGTAACTAATTTTAGACTTTGTATGTAACTAGTATATTTATAGAAAGCCTTGCACATTAAACCTTATTGATCTGCAAATTGGCACACTATGGCTATGTCTACACACACAGTTTTATTTCGAAATAAGTCCTTTCGAAATGACTTATTTCAAAATAAAACCCTTATTTTGAAAGGGCTCATTTTGAAATAAGGAAAACCCAGCAATCGAAATGGCCGTTATTTCGAAAAGGATATTCCGAAATAACGCCAATTGGCCCGTTGTTTCGAAAAGTTGTTTCGAAACAACAGGTGTACACGGTGTTGTTTCAAAAGAACAGGTCTAAATGGAGTTATTTTGAAATATCCCTTCCAAAATAATGGCCGTTTCAAAAACATCGAGGTTTTACTGTTTCGGAACAACGATTCTTATTTTGAAAGGACGGGATCTGTCCTTTCAAAATAAGAAAACATTGTGTAGACCTAATTTCTTTTATTTCAAAATAATTAGTGTTATTTCAAAATAAAAGTGCCGTGTAGACATAGCCTATGTCTCATTGATATCCACCCTGATCCCTAAGCACCCAGTAGCAAACACAGATACTATGAGCTTCAGGTGAGAATTGAAGAATGACTGCCTATCCAGAAATTCCTTCCTATTAAGGTCCTTCTTAGAACACATCCTAGTCCTCTCAAGGAACTGGAGAAACAAGAGCTCTATGATTCATAGTGTATATGGCCAGAAAGGACCATCAGACCATATCATCTGGGTTCTTCTCCATGAATGGATGATTTAATTTCATCCACTCATCCCTGAGTTTACTTCATTACATGTCTTTAGAGATATGACCCTTTCTTGTGTTATGGATCTACTACCTAGCCAGCAGCCATTCAAAATAAACATTTGTATTGTCAGCTGAGACTCAGTCTTGACTTTAGGTGTCTAAAGATTAGTCCAGCAAGTTCAAAGATAAAGGAGAACTGTGCTCCGTTCACTATGGGGTGGTGCAGTGAGCCAATGGGAAGGACTTATTCTCATACTCTGCTCCCTCCTCTCTTTGGACTAGATATGCTGGAGACAATGCCAGACCCATTCTTTCTGAGCAGCACAAATGAAGCCAAGAAGATGGTGGATGCTGCATACAAGTATGAAAGGGACAGGTGAGCTTTCCTTATGTTATACATTCTAGGGGCACAACTTTACCAAAAAACAGGGAAATGATATCATTATTAGAGAATCTTTCTTCATTTCAAACAAGTATTTTTCATAGAGACAGCCTAGTTAAGAGGTTCAGAACCTTTTTCCTATTATTCACACCACATGCATTAATATCTTCCCTCCACAATGGTACGGACTTCTTCCTCTCCCATTTGGGATCACACAGTGCTGCTATGGTAACGCAAGCAATTGTTACAATGCAAAGTGACCTTACGGAAGTACACATATTTTATCTTCTTTTAACATAGCTCCAATGGTGGAAATGAGGAGAGCCAACATCACATGACCAGCCAGCTCTGTAAGAATCAGAACAGCCAGGGATCACATCTTGTCACAATCACCACAGCGATTCTGCAGGGAAGAGTTTAACCTGTTTCTAGTCCCCATATCAATTCTGTTCAACCACTGTGGAAAATACCAGCCCCTCCATCTATGGGACATGTAGCATGTCTGTAGTAAGGCAGAATTTTGTAAGGAAGCTTGAGGTTATTGGACAAAGCACTTCTCAGAGATCATATTGGACTGTCTGAAATGAGGTGCAATTCCCTTTTGGAAACTGCACCTTTTTTTTGTGAAGTCCTATTTAAAAGTGCTTTGGTGTTAAGACCTTCCTTAAATTAAATAAACAAACAAGCAACGATCAGAGCTCCCCTTCCCCTGGCTGTAGTAGGGAGCATGGCAAAGTGCTCCATCTAGGTCCATAGGTGTTGGGATCCCTGCCTTGTTGGCTAGTAACAGCATTATACCAATTTAGTGAGCACCCCAACATCCCCCTACACCTCCTCCTATACCCCCCCAAATTTCAAGTCCTGGGAAAGCTTCTGCTGCAGAGCAGGTCCTCTTTGAGGGGGTTGGTAGCCCTCAAAGATAGTAAGAATGATATCTGTGTCCCCTGAGTCAAAAAAATTGGGAATCACTTAGCTGTGACTCTAACAAAGAAAAGGTTAAGGGCTGACTTGATCACAGTGTATAAGCAGGAGTTAAAATATAATTTGGTGGCCCCTGGAACTCTCCTAAATTTCTGGGCCCCCTTCAGACAGGTCCAGGCCCTCTTCACCCACCCCAGCTACTGTCCCCCCAAAACACCTGCCCCCCACCCCAGCTACTGCCCCCAAAACACCTATCCCCTATCAGATCCCTCCTTCCCCATGTCCTCCTCAGCCCCAATAGCTATTCTTTAAGCTCCCTGTCCCCATGTCCCCACTCCAGTCCTCCTAACCCCCAATCCCCAGTTCCTTGTCTTCACTTCACCCCCCAACCCCCTCCACACCTCCCTAGCCCCCTTCAGTCCCCTTGTCCCCATTCTCTCACTCCACCCCCTTCAGCCCCCAAACCCCATCCACACCTCCCCAGCCCACCATCCTGACCCCTTCTCCCCACCCCACCCTCCATACTGACCCACCTGCTGCCTGTCTGTCCCTAACCCTCCCACCAGCCCGCTTACCGATGTGGCTGAGGAACCAGGCTGGGGAGAGGGAGACTGTGGTGCCACCTGGCCAGAGAGAAGGGACACAGGCTCGAGGCTGGGTTTGGGCTGCATGCACTACCAGGGCCCAGCAGGAAGGAGTGGGGCTGGCACAGGGACTGGGAAAGGCAAGGGAGGGGTTCCCAAGCTTGCTCCAGCCCGCAGCCCCTTCCTTCAGCTGGCTGTGGGGGCAATGTGCTGGAACACTGTGTTTCTGCATGTTCCCCTATTTTTAGGGGGCCCTTGGAACACTGTCTATGACTGTGTTCACATGTAAACTGTTATTTCAAAATGAGTTATTTTGAAATAACTTAAATCGAAATAAGAAAATATAAATCAAAATAAGGGAAACCCTCAAAGCAAAATAGCATGCCCTGTGTCTGGATATGCTATTTTGCTTCAGGAGAGGGGCAGCATGAGAGGTGTGGCAACATGGCCCTCTGACCAGGCCATGTTGCCAACCAGTCCTCTGCCACTGGGTCTCCAGAGCCATGCACCCTGGGAGGAAGGTCAAAGCTCTGTTTTGAAACAGCGGTTGTTTCAAAACAACGCATCCGAACTGCACTGTTTTGAAACAGCAGTTTTTTAAACAAGGGCTATTTCTATTCCACCCGAGGTTTTATTGCCCCAGAACAACAGACCTTATTTCAAAATGACGGGCTCCCATCATTTCAAAATAAACAAACGTCATTCAGACATGACATCTTTTATTTCGAAACAACAGTCGTTGTTTTGAAATAAAACCTTTGTGTGGACACAGCCTATAAGTCCTGTTTTGGGAAACAAGGGGCTTTTTAATTTATCAGAGAAGAATATAACATGCTTCAATGGATGGAAATTGAAGGTGGACAAAAATCACACTAAAAATAGAAGTACATTTTTAATGGTGAGATTAATTAACTAGTGGGACATTTTGTCAGGGGTTGCGGTGGATTATCCATCAGTATATCACTGACAAATTTAAAATCAAGATTGGATTTTTTCAAATAGCTCTGCTCTAGGAAGTTTTGGGGGGAAGTTCCCTGGTCTGTGTTATACAGGTGGTCACCCAAGGTGATCACAATGGTCTCTTCTAGTCTCATATACATTGGAATCTGTTATTCTTGATGAGCAGTTTAAGTGGTTCATTATTGTCACTGTCAAAAGATTTGAGCTTTATTTCCAGGTTAAATTTTGCTTATTTACTTTCCGGCCATCGGATCTTGTTCTTCCCTTGTTTATGTACATATCTGATAATTCTACTTTCAGCACTGCTACTGTGTTTAGGCTCACTAGCTTCCAGTGCACAGATCTTCTCTCGAGCTCTTTTATAAATTGGCATTTTATTAGCTACACTCAACTTTTCCAATACAGAGGCTGATTTCAGATAGTAGTTCTGCAATTTTACATTTGAGTTCCTCCAGAAGTCTTGGTAAACACCGTCTGGTCCTGGTGACTTACCGCTGTTTTGTTCCAATTTGTTCTAAAACTTCTTCTGTTGACACACTCATTCAGGACAGTATTTCAGATCTGTTGCCTAAAAAGAATGGTTCTTCTGTGAAGATCATACTCACATCGTCTATAATGAAGACTGATGCAAAGAGTTCATTTAGCTTCACTACAGTCTCTTGTCTTCCTTGAGTTATCCTTTAATGCTGTCTAGTAGCCTCCCTGTCTGTTTGGAATCTAATGTACTTTAAAAAATGTTAAATGTTAGTTTTTGTCTTGACCAAGTTTCTTCTCAAATTCTTTCTCAGCCTGCCTTAATAGACTTTTATATTTCACTTCCTAGGGTATGTCTACACTGGAACCTTAGGTTGACTAAAGGAAGGTTAAGTCAGCCTATGGACTCCTGAGGCCACACTGAGCTTTTATTAAGTCAACTTAAGTGCTTCCTTAGGTCAACTTAATAACACCACCTCTTAAGGTCAAATTAATGTTTAAGTTGACCTTATTAAGTCAACTTAAGCCAATGTTGATGGGGAAAGCCCTTAAGTCAACCTAACTGGCCTCCAGGCCCCCTCCCTGTACCACTCCTCTGTCAACCTAGCGCCTGCCAGTATGGACGGAGGCAGTCAACAGGAGTTTTCAATGTGGACTCTCTAAGTCAACTTAACAAGTTCAGCTTTAAGTAAAGTTGATCATGTGAGGTCAACTTAACAGAGAATCCAGTATAGACATTCCCCTAGAGTTTGTGCTCCTTCCTGTTTTCCTAATAGCCTTTGACATTCTGGTTGTACAGAATGTCTTTCTAACTTCCACACCCTCCATTACGCTGCTTTTCAGCCATGATGTTACACTTTTTCTATAGTTGCTGTTCTTGGAGCACCGGAGCTAGCTGCATCAGCAGAGAGTGTGATGTGTTGATCCAGTGGACCTCAGTGTTACTCACGAAGAAAGACCACAGGCTCAGTTTAGTGGTGAAGGTTCTTGGCCAGTTTGATTGCCAACCAAGCATGGTGGTAGTGCCCTACAGGATATACAGGCATGCTAACACATGAGCATTCCATCAACATAAAATGATATTTCCCCCTAGACCAGTACAAACATGTCCCTCCTATGACTTTCCTTTTATACACTGAAACCAAGTTATGTGTTACATTCCATATGTTTTTCATTATTCTGTCCTCTTCAATTATCCTGTCTATTATCTTGTCCATCTTCTTCCATTACCCTGTCATTCCTCCCCCCCTTATCTCACAAGGGATCTGTGTCTCTCTACCATCTCCTGGGAATGTGTTTATGCGGTTACTTTGGAACTCTTCGTATTCTGTACCATCCTCTCCAGTCAAGAATATGGTTGGATGGTTAACACCTTGTAAGCTGTTACTCCATTAAAGCCAGCCCTACTCTAGTTTATGGCCTTTGGCTCATACTGTTAGTGATGCTTGTGGATCCAGCAAGGCCAACAGCTGACTGCAGGCATTTTATCTTTGCGACTGCTTTTAAAATTTCCATCTAACTAGCAGCTGCATTCTTGTGTATTGTTCCCCTTTTTATAGAGTTAATTATTCTGGTGGCTTTTTGGGGTGGGTGATACATTCCCCTATAATGATATTCATTTTAATTATAGCATGGTAACTCTTATCAAGCAGTTGAGTTATAAGTACATATTGGACCAGATCCTATGCTACACTATGTACTAAATCAAGAATTGTCTCTTCTCTTGTGAGTTTTAGGACTGTATGAGCCGAGAAGCAGCCATTTATGGTGTTTAGAAGCTTTATTTCTACATTATGCTCTGAGGTCAGATTGACCCATTCAGTAGGAGAATTGTTGAAATCATCCATTAATATTGTTTTCTGACTCTCTAACCTGCCCTAGCATTTCGCAATCACAGTCTCTGTCTTGGTCAGGTGGTTGGCAGTACAACTATGGAATTTCTATCCATAGAGATGCTATGGGACAGTTTGAATTGTTTAAGATTTCCATCTTATTTGGTTGCTTTACTTCACATACAGTGCCACTCCCTCACCAACACAACCCACTCTGTCATTGCTATACATTTGGTTCCCCAATATTACCATGTCCCATTGAATCCTAATTCCACCAACCTTCTATGATGCCTGTTGTATCAAAGTCATTTAATGCCAGGAACTCTAGTTCGTTCACCTTACTACTGAGACATCGAACATTTGTATATAAGCACTTGTACATTTTGTCAATATTTATTTGCTTGTCTTCATGTGTTAGGTTTAAATGGGATTCTTTTACATTTCACATTTCCCCACTGGCTCCCTCCTGTTTTACCAATTTCTTTCCTATCCTGTATAGTAGGATATTGAGTTCCCTCTTTAATAAAGGTATCCTTCAGCAATGTCTCTAATGTGTTCACACAGCAGGCTTACTTCGAAACAACAGAGGTTGTTTCGAAATAAGAAAGGCCATGTTCACACAACGAACCATTGTTTCGAAAAAACTTAAACCCCATGTTGGGACGAAACAACGTTGTTTTGAAATGATTGTTTCGAAACAATGCCGTCTGAACATGTTGTTTCGAAACAATGGTGACTCATTTTGAAATAACTGTTGTCTGAACATAGAATCATAGGTTTGGAAGGGACCTCATAGGTCATCTAGTCCAACCCCCTGCCAGAGGCAGGACCTCTCCCAGTAAACCATCCCAGTCATGGTTTTGTCCAGCCAGGCCTTAAACACCTCCAAAGATGGAGATTTCACCACCTCCCTCGGCAGCTCATTCCAAGGCTTCACCACTCTCCTAGTAAAAAAGTTTTTTCTAATATCCAGCCTAGACCTCCCTAACCGCAACTTCAGACCATTGCTCCTCGTTCTCTCCTCTGTTATTACTGAGAACAGTCAAGCTCCATCTTCCTTAGAGCATCCCTTCAAGTAGTTGAAGGTTCCTATCAAATCCCCCCTCAATCTTCTCTTCTGCAGACTAAATAAGCCTAATGCTTTCAGTCTTGCCTCATAGGGCTTGTGCTCCAGCCCTTTAATCATTTTGGTTGCCCTCCTCTGAACTCTCTCTAGCATGTCCCTGTCCTTTTTGTAGTGGGGAGCCCAAAGCTGAACACAGTATTCTAGATGTGGCCTCACCAGTGCAGAATAGAGGGGAATGATCATATCCCTTGATCTGCTGGTAATACTTCTTTTGATGCAGCCCAGTATGCCATTGGCCTTTTTGGCAGCAAGAGCACACTGCTGACTCATATCTAGCTTCCCATCCACCATGACCCCCAGGTCCTTTTCTACACTGCTGCTACTTAGCTGAATGTTTCCCAGCCTGTAGCGGTGCATGGGGTTTTTCCATCCCATTTGCAGGATTTTACACTTGTCCTTATTGAACCTCATAAGATTTGTATTGGCCCACTGTTCCAATTTATCTAGGTCTCCCTGAATCCTGTCCTTGCCCTCGAACGTGTCTACTGGTCCCCCCAGCTTGGTGTCATCCGCAAACTTACTGAGAATGCAGTCTATTCCATCATCCAGATCATTGATGAAAATGTTGAACAGAACCGGCCCCAGGACTGACCCCTGGGGCACACCACTCGTGACTGGTTGCCAGCTAGACACGGAACCATTGATTCCTACACGCTGAAACCGTTGATCTAGCCAGTTTTCTATCCACCTTATAGTCCACCTATCCAACCCATACTTCCTTAATTTGCCAGTGAGAATGCTGTGGGAAACTGTATCAAAAGCCTTGCTAAAATCAAGGTATATCACATCAATGGTTCTTCCTGTATCCAGAAAACCAGTCACCTGATCATAGAAGCAAATGAGATTGGTCAGGCATGATTTACCCTTGGTAAATTCATGCTGACTGTTCCTGATCACGTTATTTTCCTCTAAGTGTTTGAGGATGGCTTCTTTGAGAACCTGCTCCATAATTTTTCCAGGGATTGAGGTGAGGCTCACTGGTCTGTAATTCCCTGGATCCTCCTTTTTCCCTTTCTTGAAAATAGGCACTACATTTGCTTATTTCCAGTCCTCTGGCACCTCCCCCATTCTCCATGAGTTTTGAAAGATAATGGCCAGCGGTGCTGCTATCTCATCAGCCAATTCCCTTAGCACCCTTGGATGCAGTTCATCCGGCCCCATGGACTTGTGCACATCCAGCTTCTTTAAGCAGTCTCTAACCTGACCTTCCATCACCAAGGGCCTCTCTTCTTCTCTCCAATCTGCCACACCCTTGGTCGTGCGCTGGGAGCTGACCCTGCCTGTGAAAACTGAAGCAAAAAAGGCATTGAGCACTTCAGCTTTTCCCTCATCCTCCGTCACGAGGATGCCTGCCCCATTCAGCAAGGGACCTACACCATCCCTGATCCTCTTCTTGTTATTAGCATACTTGTAGAACCCCTTCTTGTTATCCTTTACATCCCTCGCTAGCCGCAACTCCATTTGTCCTTTGGCCTTTCTGATTTTATCCCTGCAGTCCCTAGCAATATCTTTATATGCCTCCTTGGTCATTTGACCAAGCTTCCACTTCCTGTAAGCTTTCCTTTTTATGTTTAAGCTCAGAGCAGAGTTCTCGGCTAAGCCATTCTGGCTGCCTCACATGTTTGTTCTTTCTCCTAATTGGAATGGCAACTTCCTGTGCCCTTAGTAGGGTTTCTTTAAAATATAACCAACTCTCTTGGACTCCTTTCCCCTTCAGATTAGCTTCCCAAGGGATCCTGCCCATCAGTTCCCTGAGGGAGCCAAAATCTGCTTTTTTGAAGTCCAGGGTTTTTGTTTTGCTTCTTTCCTTTAAGCAACATCCTGAACTCAACCATGTCATGGTCACTACTGCCTAGCTTGCCATTTACCTCTACATCCCTGATCAATTCTTCCCTGTTTGTGAGCAGCAGGTCAAGCGGTGCAAGGTCCCTAGTTGGTTCCTCTAGCATTTGTACTAGAAAGTTGTCCCCAACACTCTCTAAAAATTTCCTGGATTGCCCATGCACTGCTGTATTGACCTTCCAGCAGATGTCAGGGTAATTGAAGTCCCCCATCAGCACCAGGGCTTATGATCTAGAAGCTTCCGCTAGTTGTCCATAGAACACCTCATCCACCTCCTGCTTCTGGTCTGGTGGTCTATAGCAGACACCCACCACAACATCCCCTTGTTGCTTTCCCCTCTCAATGTAACCCACAGACTTTCTACTGGCATGCTTCCACTTCCATAATGGAGCTCTGAGCAGTCATAGAGCTCTTTTACATACAGTGCTACTCCTCCCCCTCTTCTTCCCTGCCTGGCTTTCCTGAACAGTTTATACCCATCCATGGCAGAGCTCCAGTCATGCAGACTATCCCACCATGTCTCCATTATTCCTATGATATCATAGTTCCTTTTCTGCACTAGTATTACCAATTCTTCCTGCTTATTTCCCAGGCTCCTCACATTAGTGTATAGGCACCTAAGATACTCGGCCGATTGCCCTACTTTGTCATGTTGATTTCCAAATCTATTACATAAACCTCCTTGCATTTTTTCTTGGAGTTCTCCTCCCCCACTCTCCTCATGTATTGGGGCTTCAGTAGAGCACTTAAGACATTTATTTGATCCCCCCCCCGCCATGTTCCAACCACCTTCCCTTTTATTCCTGGTACTACAGTCCCATGCTATTTCGATTCCTGCTTTTTTCCTTAATTCGAATTAACAAACTGTTAATTCAAATTAACTTATTTCGAAATAAGGCGTTATTTCGATACAACTTGTATCGAAACAACTTGTATCAAAATAACCTCCTGTGTGTGAACATAGCTATGTGTCCACACACCGCTTTTAAATCAAAATAATGCTGGTTATTTTGATTTTAAAAAGTGTAGGTCCACACAACGTTTTCTTGAATTGAAATGACGAGCTCCATCATTTCAAAACAAGGAAAGTTAGAGTGATTCAATAAAATCTTGTTTTAAATGACACTGAGGCTTAAACCGAAACCCTTATATCAAAATAACGCCATGCAGACATGTTATTTCGATTTAACGGTTGTTTCAATTTAATAGTTTTGCCCTTATCCTTCCTAGGGTGCCTTTCTCTATTCATATATTGGGTGGGGTCATGGCCCTTCTAGGGGGCCATCTTGCCGCACCTCCCATGGTGTCGCTCTCCTAAATCGAACTAGCAAGTCCTGTCCCTGGACATTGTAGTTCAATTTAACTTTCTAGTGTGGGTCTGTTAAATTGATTTAGTTTAAATTGATCTAATGATTTTTATGTTGATTTTTTTAATGTGCCAGCAATGTGGTTCCATCTTGGTTATGGTTCAACCCATCCCTCCTCCATAGGATCCTACTTCTCCAAAAGAAGGTCCAGGTCCTAATAAATCTACATCCTTCCTCCCACCACTATCATTATCACCAACACATTTAGACTTTACAGGGCTAGTTATATCATCTGTCCTGCAAGGGGGATTGAAAGCATTTCAGAGAATGCTTCCATGGAGACGCTGTGCTTTAATCTCTCACCTAGCAGGCTAAATTTGTCCCCATGACCTCTCTTTTTCCTTTTCCCATGTCACTGGTACCTACACATACCATGAACACAAGCTTCTCCCCAGCCCTACCTAGAAGTCTGTCTTGATGTCCCATGAGCAGCAGGCAACTCATTGGGTCATCGCAGACCTAACCATCTATAACTTGATATCAAATCACAAGATTCCATAGAAGAAGATGGATAACATAAAGTGAACAGTTTCCAGAAAACAGCCAATGTTTGCTCAGTAGGGGTTACAGGGTGGAACTGTGTGCAGCTTCCACCAGTAGCCTGGAGACCTTGAAGCTGTTGGTCAGAGCACTGAATGTGTAGGGAAGGTCAATGAAGAGGTGGCTGCTGTAGCTCTGCTCATCAGTTGTTGTGAGCCAGGACTTCATTCCTGAAAGCAGTGATTGATGCACCACTTCAGGCATCCCATTGTTTTTTTTTCTCCAGAGCAAAGCAGGCCTTGAAGAAAAAGGACATCAGCCCCTCAGCTTTCCTGAAGCATTTTAAGGAGCCAGTGGCTGGAACCAAGTCTGCCATCCGAGCTGCTGATTACATGGAAACCACCCTCAACATTCTGAAGAAGAAGCTGCATCAGATGGTGAAAGGAGAGTTTAATATCACAGGTACAGTATACATTAGGCTGTAAATAGCTGATTAGCACCAAAACTGTCAACAAGAGGACAGACCTGGACTGGTTCTGCTCCAGGCCAATATTCCCAGTATCCAAACTACTGATGTTCAGTGCTGATGCAATCACAAATCCTGGGAATGGAATCCACCACTTAGCTCATCTAGTCCACCTTCCTGTCAGGCCTATTCCTAGCTATGCAGTATGGATATCTGCTAGTTCATTTTCTGGTCTAATATTAAGTGTCCCAAATGTTCCCACCCCCCACCTCTACTACTGCCTGCCTCGTTCCTCCTGTTAGGAACCTAGTCCCTGCTGCGCACTGGCTGGATTTGTTCCTCTTCTCTAAAGTCCCTTCTGCCTCACTCCAGTTCTGTGATAATAATTTGCCAGTGCAGGACAGCACAGTGAAATCTGCAGTGAGTACTACTTAGAGACAACTAACCTTGTGTGGCCCCTTGATTCTGGACTCTCAGGCTATGTCCACACATACATCGTCATTTTGAAATAAGTTATTTCAAAATGAGTTATTTTGAAATAAAGTCCTTATTTTGAAATAAGTTCATTCAAATTAAGAAAATGTTAATTCAAATTAAGGGAAAAGCTCAAAGTGAAATAGCATGCCCAAACACAGGACTTGCTATTTCTCTTTAGGAGAGGGGCACCATGGGAGGTGTGGCAACATGGCCCCCTCCCTGGGCCATGCCTCCACCCAATATAGGATAAAAGGAAGGCATCCTGGGAAGGAGAAGGGCAAAAGTGATATTTCGAAATAATGATTATTTCAAAATAACACATCCGAACGGTGTTATTTCGAAATAACTATTTCGAAATAACAGCCATTTCGATTTAAAGGTTTATGCTATTTCAAAACGACAGCTCTTATTTTGAAATGATGGAGCCCGCCATTTTGAAATAAGAATACGTCGTGTGGACCTAATCTCTTTTATTTCAAAATAACCAGTGTTATTTCAAAATAAAAGAGACGTGTGGACATACCCTCAGTGTCTGTATTATTTCTCCTTGCCAAGTTTGCAACATCTCCCAAATTCATATTATGTTCTTGCCCAATCACCCTGCATCCCCATCCCTTCCTGCCCTACCCTAATTCTCCCATTGCTTTGCTCCTACTTAGTCCCCTCAACATATCCTCAGATTACATCACCATGGTCACTGAAAACACCTTATGTTTTAAACTCCCAAAATGAACTTCATCTCATCAGTATACTGTATACTCGCCAGGTATACTGAATGCAGGGGTTTTGTCATTAGCATCTTTGAATCAGACCGAGTATCCGTCCTCCATTTCAGAAGCTCAAAACTGCTGAGAGATGAAAATTGCAAATAGAATGATTCCTAGGACATGAAGTACTGAGTGTGTTTCTGTCCATGAAGCTGGCCTTTATTCTTCAGGAAAACTTGTATATTCTATTGGCATAAACCAGAGCTTTTAAAAGTGATCATATTTGTAGAGCTTTCCTGCTCTAGGAGCCATGACATGGAAACTTTGGGGACAGTGCCAGAAATTAAGACAGAAAAGACTTCACTCTCATTGGCTTCTCTTGCAGATGTTCTAAGTAGGAAGCAGAAGGAAATGATTGCCAGGGCAACTGGTTGCGAGTATCAGCTTCGTTCCATTAGGTGCCCAGAAAATAACATTTACCGGACCATTACTGGAGAATGCAACAACAGGTAAAGGCCAATAGCATACTGGGCTGCGTCAGAAGAAGCATTGCCAGCAGATCGAGGGATGTGATCATTCCCCTCTATTCGGCACTGGTGAGGCCACATCTGGAATACTGTGTCCAGTTTTAGGCTCCCCGCTACAAAAAGGACGTGGACAAATTAGAAAGAGTCCAGCAGAGGGCAACAAAAATGACCAAGGGACTGGAGCACAAGCTCTATGAAGAAAGACTGAAGGAACTAGGCTTATTTAGCCTGCAGAAGAGAAGACTGAGGGGAGATTTGATAGCAACCTTCAACTACGTGAAGGGATGCTCCAAGGAGGATGGAGCTCAGCTGTTCTCAGTAGTAACAGAGGATAGAACAAGGAGCAATGGTTTCAAGTTGCAGCTGGGGAGGTCGAGGCTGGATATTAGGAAAAACTTTCTTACTAGGAGGGTGGTAAAGCATTGGAATGGGCTACCTAGGGAGGTGGTGGAATCTCCATCTTTGGAGATGTTTAAGGCCTGGCTGGATAAAACTCTAGCTGGAATAATTTAGTGGGAGTGGCCCTGCTTTTTCTGGCAGAGGGTTGAACTAGATGACCTCATGAGGGCCCTTCCAACCCTATGATTCTATGATCCACTGATTTTTCAGGTGCAGCAAAGAGTCTCCAGCTGATACAGTGTTCAGTATAGCTACCTTAAAGTTAGTGGTGTAATACCATTTCACTAAGCGGAAAAAAGTATATCATTAATTACTTGTAATGTGGTAACTGACTGGGGCCTAAGTCATTGATCAGCTTTAGGTGCAGTACAAACACATAAGGAGACTTTAACCTGAAGGAATTATAGACTTCATGATCCAACTGCAGCCAAACCATCTCTGAGGCTTTAGGCTGGTCTTCCAGGTAGTCTTGGGCCAGCCACCATTTGTAACCCACCTCAGAGTCCTCCAAGATCTCGGTGGCCGGAGGAACAGGGAAGGATATCCAGACCCAGGCCTTCCCTCTCTGATCCAGAACCCAAGGAAAAGATACGAGGGGTGGCTCAATCCTTTCTGACTGCCATTCTGGATCAATTGCCCTTGTCTCACTTCCTATCTTCCCTTCAGCTTGTCACATGCCTCCCCCCTTCAGTTCACACAGCATTGGTAATTCAGGGCTCTCCCTTGGAATCCAGTTCTCCTCCTCAGGTGTCCCAGTGGTCTCAGCCACATCTGATTCAAAGTCCCTGTCCTTCCCCTGTAGATTGCTTTGCCGCAGTGACTGAAGCCTTTCTGCATTCTTGCAGCTGGTGTCCACTCCCCTTTGCCAAACTTCCCATTTCAGTAAATCTTCCACAGGGAGTACGGTTGTCCCTTGCTGAGAAACACAACCTTCTTGACTCAGTACTGCTTTTCCCATAGTGTGAGGGCTGTGCCCCATCACAAGAAAGCTTGGTATTTCTTTAAGTTAAAGATGTAAAATTTACCAAAATTTGCAATTGAAGCAAAAGGAAAGTTTGTAGGAAAGAGCTTCATGCTTAACAGGATGAATAACCACTTCAAAGTGGTGCTAGAACTAAGACAACAGTGTACAAGGAGGTAGGGCTGGAAGGGACATGTTCATTTTACATATATTGTATGATTTCAGTGGGAGATAGTGTCCAGATTTACAAAGGACTTCTGGCCTGATGATGCAGATAGGTGTCCAATGGGATTTTCAAAGGCACCTAAGTCCCACTGAGTGCGCTACATCTCTGGCTCTTGGAGCTCTTGAAGGGTGAGGAGAAAGAACAGAGGGGTTCTTTGCCTCACCTGCAGCTAGGGTGGAAGGCTCTTGTCAATTTCACAGGCTATCAGGAAGTCCCTTTCAGTTCATCCAAAACAGAATTTTTCTTTAAGTCCCTTCCCATGAAAAGTTTCTTTTTTTTTTTTTTGGTGTTTTGTCGTGGGTTGGGATGGAAATATTTCTAAAAGCACAATTCTTCTCATGGGCATGGATTCTCATTTATCAGCCATTTCTAGTTGTAAGACTATATATAGTGAAGATTATGAGTCACTCATTTTGCAGAGATGTAGGCCATATCAGTAGCTCAGATGAAACTCCTGAATTATAAATGTGAGCTCAACATGAAGATTCATCCTTCTACCTCAATGTTAACCTTAGTCTTCATTAACAAACTAAGACTTTGCCTCGGAAGGTTGTCTGTCTAGAATATAGCTATTGCCTCTTACCCTGAAAATGATCCTTTGTATCATTATAGCTTCATTTCCAAGAAGAAAAATAAATTCTGTTCCTCTGTATGATGGGTCATTTCTGATATAGTTCAGCTGTTGTTTTCTTCCCAATGTTCCAGGAAGCATTCTTACTTTGGAGCTTCCAACCGTGCATATGCCCGATGGCTCCCTGCAGAGTATGAGGATGGAGTGTCTCTTCCTAGAGGATTAACTGAAGGAAAACTTTACAATGGATATCCACTTCCACTGGTATGAGACTGTGAGATCATTTAGTTCCTTGTCTAATTAAGGATGCTCTTATTTCAAACCTTTCCATTGCTGGGGGGAGGTGTATTTTAGGAAGAGTGCGAGGCCAGGGAGTGCCACGGTTGAAGCCTATTTTGAGGGCACAAATGAGGTTTAAGTGGTACATATCATAGAATTAGAGAAGACAAGAGTTGGAAGGGACATTGGGAGGTCATCTAATCTTGCGCAGGGCTGAGTGTCACTGAGAATGCTCCACACACCTTTACATCCAGGGAGTGGCTGCACGCAGAGGGAATACAGTCACACCAAACAGCATTTACATTGGTCTCCTGTACAGAAGAAAGCATTAATTCAATCAAAACTCTGAAATTTGCACAAAGACTAATAGGCTCACTCACCATATGTTTTTATCATCCAATGCTTTGCCTAGATTAAACTCAAAGCAGTGTATCCTGGTTATCATAGGCCTAATGGAAAAGGAGAGTTTTAAAAAGGGGTTTGAAGGAAGACAGTAAAGTGGTTTGTCGCTGTTTATAGGGAGCTCCCCCCATGGCTGAATTGCAGCATGGGAGAAAGCACAAAGCCGCTTCTTTGACCATATTCAAGTGGGCGAAGGAGGTTGCATCATTGGCAATTCACTGATCTTCATCACTAAAGTTCAAAACTTGACCCTCAGCATAAACAATTTTTGTGTTAGATACTTTCCCCAGGTCTGTAGCAGGCCACTCCTCAAGTTACAGCACTTCCCCTCAGGAACTCAACATGTTCATAAATGTTTTTGTCTTGATTCTGTGCAGGTTCGAAAAGTGTCAAATGAAATAATTCACACAGCCAATGAGAATGTCACCCAAGACCAGGAGCGCTCTGTTATCTTCGTGCACTGGGGTCAATGGGTTGACCATGATTTGGACTTAGCCCCTGTCACTGCCACAAACATCAATAATAAAGAAGTTCAGTGTGAGACCAGTTGCAACTTTGATCCACCCTGCTTCCCAATTCAGGTACCACTACAGCCTTGACTGCCTTTCTCCCTTGCAGAAGCAACCTCTGTGTTGAATACTAATAGTACAGCAGATGAGACCCAGAAAGAACTTATGGTGGAAGAAGTGAGAGATCAAAGAAGTGACTTCTTCAAAGAGCCTAAAGCATGTAGCCCTTTGTATGTATTACAAGGAAATTGATAGCATCCCCTATATTTAGGGTGCCTAATGGGTTCCAGTTCCTTGGAGATTGGTGTCCAAGCCCAGCAGTATTGCTTAGTGGTGTGAGTCTGTAGCCACCACAGGCAGACTGTGAAAGTCTAAGACTTAAGTGGTTTGTGGTAGGAGAACCCAGGGCCTCCCTGCTCCACTGGGGCTCCAGCCCAGAGCCCTATGAGTGACATGTCAAAAAAGCAGCTTGAAGCAAACACTCACAAACTTGATCCTGGGTCACTGCCTAACACAGCCTCTGCCCCTCCAAAGTCAGAGCAGAGTCTGTGTCCACTCACTGAGTCAAGATTTCTCCCTGGCTGTGATCCAGAGACTCTTCTCCATCTGTCACAGTCCACCATTTCCTGTCTCCCCAGGACTCTTGAATGGCTCAGCACCTAGGTCTGGTGCAACCAGTGAGGAGTCTCTGTTGCCTCTCTGCAGGAGTCAACAGTGTAGGACTGCTGCCTTCCTGTGCCTACCCTGCATAAACTGTGCTGCCCCCTTTTGAGCTCATCCTCTATTGTGAGCATGACCTGCCAATGCAGCTGGGCCCAGAGCTTCTCCTTCGCTGTTGGTTCCCCAGTGTGGAGTTTGTACAGCCCACCACAGTTCTTTTCTAAGGAATGACACCAACACCATTGTTTGCAATTGGCTGCTGTAATCTGGCACAAAGAAAGCCCTGGAGCCAGAGAAATGCCTGTTCATTGCCCCCATACGAAGCCATTCATGTTGTGCTGAGATACAGTCAACAGTTGAAAAAAATGACTGGTCCCCTCTGCCATCTTCACTCTGCAGGAAAATGTTGGTAGCCTGCTGAAATAATAACTGGACACTAGATTCAAAGGCTGGGACCACAGTGGTGCACAGGAAACTGTAGCCATGGTGTTGGGAATGGCTATTCGTTGTAACAGGGTAGTGTGAGGAAAGACAGGCCTCCCCCTATGCCCAGGACCTTCCCCAAGCAGCTCACTCCTCTCGTGGGACACTCATAGGCTATGTCTACACTAGAGGGCTCATTTAATTCAACTTAACAGGGTCAACTTGAAGTCAACTTTACTAAGTCAACTTAGAAAGTCCACATTTTTTTAAGTTGCCTTTATAAAGTCAACTTGAGTCAGGGTAGCCACTTAAGTCAACTTGATAAAGTCAGCTTTAAGCAGGGTCCCCTGGCTTATGTCAACTTTATTAAGTCAACTTAAAGGACTACCCTGGATTAATCAATTTAATAAAGTTGACTTAAGTGGCCACATTTCATTAAGTTGACTTAATAAAGTCGACTTAACAATTAAGTCAACTTTAAAAGCAAGAGTCAACTTAATAAATACCAAATGTAGCAATGGAGTTGCTTATGTTGACTTAACAGAGTTTAAGTCAACTTAAGCCCCTAGTGTAGACATACCCATATAGAGTAAGAGCTCCTCCAACCTTTGGTGAATGGGGATGAGAGACATTGACCGGGCCAGCCTCCTTTCCACCACTCTCCAGAACTGGCAGCTTTACGTAGGATCCCATGCCAACTTCTGGGTAACATCCCTTTTCTGCTGACACCTACTGACATTATTCTGTAGCTCAGGTGGTAAAAGGCAGTGTGGCATGTTCACTGTTCATCCTGCTTATGATATCTAGGGAATAGGGGGAGTTAAAACTATAAATTAAAAGAAATTATTGAATATGTTTTCTTTAAAAAGAAAAGATGGAATTATACACACAAAAATGACTTTACAGAAACAAGGGTAAATCATGCCTGACCAATCTAATTTCCTTCTATGATCAGATGACTGGTTTTCTGGATGCAGGAAGCACCGTTGATGTGCTATACCTTCATTTTAGCAAGGCTTTTGATACAGTTTCCCACAGCATTCTCACTGGCAAATTAAGGAAGTATGGGTTGGATAGGTGGACTATAAGGTGGATAGAGACCTGGCTAGATCAACGGTCTCAGCATGTAGCAATCAATGGTTCCATGTCTAGCTGGCAACCAGTCACGAGTGGTGTGCCCCAGGGGTCGGTCCTCGGGCCGGTTCTGTTCAACATTTTCATCAATGATCTGGATGATGGAATAGACTGCATTCTCAGTAAGTTTGCGGATGACACCAAGCTGGGGGGACCAGTAGACACGTTGGAGGGCAAGGACAGGATTCAGGGAGACCTAGATAAATTGGAACAGTGGGCCAATAGAAATCTTATGAGATTCAATAAGGATAAGTGTAAAATCCTGCATTTGGGACAAAAAAACCCCATGCACTGCTACAGGCTGGGAAACATTCAGCTAAGTAGCAGCAGTGTAGAAAAGGACGTGGGGGTCATGGTGGATGGGAAGCTGGATATGAGTCAGCAGTGTGCTCTTGCTGCCAAAAAGGCCAATGGCATACTGGGCTGCACCAAAAGAAGTATTACCAGCAGATCAAGGGATGTGATCATTCCCCTCTATTCGGCACTGGTGAGGCCACATCTAGAATACTGTGTTCAGTTTTGGGCTCCCCACTACAAAAAGGACAGGGACATGCTAGAGAGAGTTCAGAGGAGGGCAACCAAAATGATTAAAGGGCTAGAGCACAAGCCCTATGAGGAAAGACTGGAAGCATTAGGCTTATTTAGTCTGCAGAAGAGAAGATTGAGGGGGGATTTGATAGGAACCTTCAACTACTTGAAGGGATGCTCTAAGGAAGATGGAGCTCGACTGTTCTTGGTAGTAACTGAGGACAGAACGAGGAGCAATGGTCTCAAGTTGCGGTTAGGGAGGTCTAGGCTGGATATTAGAAAAAACTTTTTTACTAGGAGAGTGGTGAAGTCTTGGAATGAGCTGCTGAGGGAGGTGGTGGAGTCTCCATCTTTGGAGGTGTTTAAGGCCCGGCTGGACAAAACCCTGACTGGGATGGTTTAAAGTGGGAGTGGTCCTGCCTCTGACAGGGGGTTGGACTAGATGACCTATGAGGTCCCTTCCAACCCTATAATTCTATGATTATTTAGATTTTAAAGTCAAACATTCAAAAGTGTTAAAAGGCCCAAACTCAAGTTGCCCATGCAGCTTTTGTTTCATCCCCTGGCACCTATGAATCATGGAACAGTCTTTCATTATGTGACAAAATCTATTGTTTCTAGGGTTCCTTTAGTGTACAGAATTGACACATGAAAGGTAGACTCAAAAGTGACTATAAAATTTGTCATTTCTTAAAATTTGAGTGATTGACGTTGCAGTTTAAATATTCTTTTCACATAGTTGTGGGATGGGAGCTTGTATAAAATATTTTTAAAACTCAAGAAAAGAAACTGCATCACTGTAGACATTTCAAAGGAAACTTATGCTCCATATATAGCTGTGGTCAAAAAAAGTAAATGAAACACTAAAATGAATAAAGACTGGTATGGAGAATATGACTGAGAAAATACATGTAGATCAATAGTGTGCCCTCATCTGGAAGACTATGAACAGTACGTGGAAAAGATAATGATGTATTAATGGAGGCTTAGAGAAGGGAGACAAGGATGATCAGGGACCTGGAAAAATTCTCCTATGACAAGAGCCTGAAAAGTTTTGGATTGTTTAGCTTGGAAAGGAACCATATGGAAGAATAAATGATCTGAAGAAAGAAGATTAGACCTTCTGGTTTTTTTGTCTATAAGACAAGAACTAGGAGACAGTCATTGAAACTGGAAGGTGGCATATTCAAAACTGATAAAAAGAAATACTTACACAACAAAACATGATTAGACTTTGGAACTCACTGCTACTAGATGATGAATTTAGCAAGGTTCAGAGAGAGACGACATTTATATGGATATCAACAACATTCAGAGTTAGGACAGCTAATGCTAAAACAATTTTTTTTTTCAGGATTATAAAAATCTTACTTCAGGTTTTAAAGCAATCTCTAACTATTAGAGTTTAGGATGAGCCCTACATGGGGGCAGATTATCTCATGATTGCTTATTGTGGGGATTTGCTGTATTCCTCTGAATCATCTGCTACTGGACACCATCAGAGACAAAATACTGGGCTTGCCATAGTTCTGGTCCAATCTCATCAATTTCTCTGTCACTGCATTAATACATATTAAGACTAGACAATGTATTTGTAACATTCATACATTCTACAGCCAGAAGGGGTATTGTGAGAAGCTAGTCTGACTGCCTCTATAACACAGGTCATAGATCTTACCTAGAATAATTCCTTTTGAACCAGAGAATACTTTTAAAACAGTCCAATCTTGATCAACACATCAGCATATTAATTGGGAGTAATTCTCTTGTCTTGTACAGATTCCCTCTGATGATCCACGAATTCAGAAGCCGAATACTTGTATGCCATTCATCCGCACAGCTCCAATGTGCAATACCCAAACATATACACGAGAGCAGATCAATTCACTCACCTCCTTCATGGATGCCAGCATGGTGTATGGCAGTGAAGAACCTTTAGCGAGGAATCTCAGAAATCAGACAAACGATCTGGGTTTGATGGCTGTGAACCAGAACTTTACTGATGCTGGGTTGGGATTACTGCCCTTTGAGAACAATTCCCAAAGCATCTGTTTATTCACAAACAGGACCGCGAATATCCCTTGTTTTAAAGCAGGTAACTCATTGCATCTGGAGCACAATTAACTTTCTGAAGTGACCTGTAGCAAAACTTAGTGCTTGAAACAAATAATTACTTTATTGTGTTATGGTGCCTAAGTTGATCTATTGAGGTCAATTAGCGCATATTCTAGGGCAGTGGCTTTCAAACTATGGGTCAGGACCAAGTACTGGATCAGGTACTGGGTCATGACATTCCCTACTGCCACTGAAAGACTGGCATGCATTGCCCAAAGATGCAATTGTTGGGTCATGAGCATAAATGATTTCTTTTCAATAAGTCTTGAGATAAAAAAAAGTTTGAAAACCTCTGTTCTAAGGGACCATTCCTGGAAAACTACTCTTGCTAAACAATCTGTTCCACCTTGCTTTTAGCTGTGACACTCACAGGGTCTTTCCAGACCTGAGGAAGAGCTCTGTGTGGCTCAAAAGCTTGTCTCACCAACAAAAGTCGGTCCATTAAGAGCTATTACCTCACCTACCTTATCTCTCTAATCTCCTGGTTTTGACACCAATGGACCAAAGTATAGGCCAGAGGGGCAAGCCCAGTCACCTCATGTGAGCACTCCATCCCTTAGGTATGTCTGCACCCGCACTGTCTCTACTTTGCCCTCTTCCAATGACCTCTGTTTGGCAGTTAATTTTCACAGGCACGCTTCACTGACCAAGCCCTGCAATTGAGTCACACAGACTGTACGTGCAGAAACAAAACAAACCCCTTCCAGGGAACAAGTCCAATGGGCAAATCATGGTGCCCTTTGTACCATTGGTCTGTAACCCTGTCTCTGGAGTCAGTTCTAGTCCAAAAGGGTCTCCCACTGCACACTTGACTGGTATCTTTAGCCTGCCTCCAGATCTCAGTCTAACAAAAAATACTTTGAATATCCTCAGTTCCTAGGGCTTGCTGTTGATGGTCCCTGCTCTGTTACGGAGCAGTGTTCCCAGGCTTCGTTCATAGCGACTCTTCGCTCTATAGCGAGCCTTCCTAACCCCAGCTCTCCAGCTGAGCCATGAGTTTAGTTTGACCTCATTCCAGGGGAGGTTACAAAGTTCATTTAAATGTTGGCCCTCTTTGGGGTGGTCTGCCCCCTTCTCTTGGCCTGTTTAAACTCTTTTCTCTGGCTTAGGCCACTCCATCTGTAGCTGCTAGGGAAGAGAGGAATCCAGGCCCACCCACTACTGTGCGTGCCAACTCACAGACCTTCAAAAGAAACAGCCACATGTTGTTGCACTTTAACTACTCATTGCTCTTTTCCCCTGGACCACTTCTATTCTGAGTCCCAGACATTCAGCTTCACTATTATCTCAGTGCTGAAGTCCTGCTCATATCACTGTTATTAGCCAGGAGTACCATCCTTGCTCCAGCCAGCAACTGACCTGCTCTATTTAGCAGCCCCTTATATATGAGCCTATTGGCCTCTGACTGGCAGCTCCCTGAAGTCTCTCCAGTCAGCCTGGAGGACCCACCTCTACTGCTTTTCTTTTGGGGGGAAATGGTGTGATAGGATGGTGTACTGTGTTCCTCAAAGGGGCTGGTACACCTCACACTCCTAGACATAGTCTTTTAAAAAAATCAGGGACTCTTTTCTCTCCCACCAGGTCATGCCTCTCCTCAGCAGCCAAGGCAGCCTTCACCGGCAAAGATCAAGTCTTGGTACCTGCAGGCTGGGGACTCTCTTCTGAGATACAGTAACAAAAAAGATTTAGAGATCATGTTCAATAAGACTACATCCTTTTCTAATAGCTATACTATAGTTCAAACAGGAATTATTTAGGGGAAGTTCTATGGCCTGTTGTAAGACAGGCACCCAGAGCCTCCTAGTAGGGCGCCTGGGTACTGTTGTCAACTGCCTCGCTTCTTGAGTGAGGCAATCAACAAATACTACTGTCTAAGGGACCGCAACAGGGCTGGCAGTTAATTATTATTGTCTCTAGCAGTTAACAACAAGGGGGGAAACAAGCGGGTGGCTAGGGGTCACTGGGAGAAGATTCCAACAGGTGCTCAGAAGTGGGGAGGTGGGAGGTCACAGACCAATCCAACTCCACTGTGTCCCAGCCCAGATCCCAATGCTGGGCCTCATGGTTGGACAGGGGACCGGCAGGGTCCTATCTGCAACATGCCGGTTTACTCCCAGGTTCAGTCCCCACTGCACCAAGGCCCTGAGCCCTGGTTCACCCATGGCCCATGGGGCCCCTGGCAGGTTCCTGAACCCCTTGTTCCTCATCAGGGTGGCATAGAGCCAACAGGCCAGGTA
Source organism: Podocnemis expansa (assembly GCA_007922195.1). NCBI lineage: Eukaryota > Metazoa > Chordata > Testudines > Podocnemididae > Podocnemis > Podocnemis expansa. Next base: position 5,882,048 of record ML681971.1, read on the forward strand.
GGTCCTCCGCCGAGGGTAGCTCCTCCAGGTCACACCCAGCCTCATCGGAGCTGTCATCACTGGCCAGGGGAAGCTCATCTAAGTCACAGGAGACTGATGGGTAGATAGGGACTGCAGATTCCCCCAGTGGTGGTGGCAGCGGTATAGGTAGCTCCAGGAGTTTGGCTGGGGTTGTCCCCCAACATAGTGTCCCTGGCCCTTTCACAGCCAACAGGTCCAGATGGCCATCTGGTCCCCAGGATGCCAAAAGATTCCTGGCAGGCCCAGTCTCTTGCTGGGATGTCGCTAGTAGATCCAGGCAGCCATCTGGTCCACGGGGTGCTGGGGTAAGTTCTCATCTGGTCAGGTCTCCTGCTGGGCCTGTGGAGAGAGCAAAGGAGCTCCTTCCCCTTTGGCTGCCAAGCCCTAACTAAGCTCCAGGATCTGCCTCTAATACTCCCTCTCCCTGGCTCCACTCCTTTACGGGCGGGGCAGTCCTAGCTGCCTGTGTCTGGGGGAGGCCATCTTGCCTCCTTATATAAGGGATCCTGTCTTGCCTTCTTATACTTGTCTTATAGAAGAGGTCCAACAAGGTGATCACCATGGTCTCGTCTGGCTTTAAAATCTATGAATGAATCTCCTGGTCCAGCAAATCAGTGGATCCCCCCAGTTTTGGGCGTACCTGATAACTGCATCTTCTGCTGACCTCATCTCCTGCAGGTGGTCTTCATTCATTATCAAAAGTTTAGTGCTCACATGGCACCTCACAAGCAGAGATAATTCATCCCATTATTCATCTTATGACCTGACCATCACTTAAACAGGCTTTAAAAGACAAGGGTCCAGTTTATTCTAGGATAGTATCTAGAATCCATATTCTGTGGCAAGTAGGTAATAGACAAGGTTCTTTGGGCCCTACTGGTTATCTCTGGCTTGAGTCACAGATTTGTTTTTGAAAAGTTTGCTTCCTTAACTCTTCCCTCTGTGTGCTGGGATGAGTGGAGTATAGAGGGGTCTCTTCCTTCCCATCAATATCTGGGCCAGACTTATGCATGTTATCATTTGAGAAGCAGTTCTGGTCTATCTCCTTTGTTCTTAGATGTATATGTTTCAGTTTAGCTGTATTGGCCTTTTAGTACTGGCATATTTTAAAAAACAGATTTTTAGTATCATTAAGTCCGCTGGCCACAGATTTCTCCTCAAGATCTTTTGCTTTCCATGCCAATCTTCTAAAGTTCATGGCTTCTGATTTTTAGTCATTCCTATCAACTTCCCCTTTCTTCCCTTTAAAACAAACAAGGAGTCCTGTGGCACTTTTATGGACTAACAAATTTATTTATTGCATGAGCTTTCATGGGGGAAAATCCCTACAGTTTCATGGAGAAAAATCCCTGTAGTTCTCCCATCTTCAAAGCATCTGACAAAGTGGGATTTTCTACCATGAAAGCTCACTGTGATAAATAAATGTGTTAGTCCTTAAAAGTGCCACAGGACTTTCTGTTTGTTTTGCTGAACTAGAGTAACATGGCCACCCTTATGGTTTTGTTTTGTTTTTTCTGTTTGCTAGATATTATTGGGGGGGGGTATTCTTCCCCAACTTCCATTTCCTGTTCCTGTCCCCCTCAGATCCCAGCATATCCCCTCTCCCTGCTCCTAGCACTTTGCATTTGAGTCATACTGCTCGTCCCTACCATGCATTCTAGGTATAGTGGGGTGGAACTGAGAGCACAAGCAAAACCAGTCTCTTTGCTCTCAGTTATGGTGCACAGCACCACATAGCCTCCTGGCAGCCAGGAGAATTAACTGCAAGAAAAATCCCAGTTGGCACCAGCTGTCCTGGGCAGACATGTTGTCAGGCTCTGATGGAGTCAGTGTGTGCAGTTCAGTCACTACGGGAGGGGACGAACCATACTCAGTGTAGGCCAAATCACTGACTGCCCGTGACATGTCTCCTCTGAGCATATCCAAACTGAGAGTTTTCAGAGGTTTAAAGCTTAGTCAAATTGGGTGGTTTTGATGGGGATGGCAAAGCTACATCCCTTATACTAGCACTGGCCCTCTACTAAATTTCTAGTCCCTCCTAGCTTGGAGGAGCCAGAGTTCTTCAACAAACAGATGTAAGAATATTTTAACAGTGTCAGACCAACTTTAATCCCTTTGCCCCATACTCAGAAAGGACCGAACTCACTTTCCTGAAATCTTCAGGAAAACAACCAGCCTGGTGAAGTTGAATGGTTAAAGTTTGGCAAACTGATGAGAACTGGGTCTTCTCGTGAAAGTGTTCCGCTACCTTTACAATAGACAGCACAATCAGCTGTCCCTGCAAGGAACAGCTCCCAGCCCACCTCACCATGCGAGAGTCTCATATGGTAAATAAAACAAGCTACTCAGCTGAATAAAATAGAATTATCCTGTGGTTTTATGTTTTAGGTGATGCACGAGCAGCTGAAAATCTGGGACTTACAGCTCTGCACACACTCTTTATGCGGGAGCACAATCGCGTGGCTACAGAGTTGAAGAGGTTAAATCCACAGTGGGATGGAGAGAAGCTTTACCAGGAGGCCCGGAAAATCATAGGCGCCATGACCCAGGTGCCAGATCCAATATCATTTTCACTGCCATACACTAGTTGATTAATACATTTCTTGCTCAGATTTAGACATGATTTTTTCCCTCCAAAATTGCCTGTTCTTATGCACCAGGTTCATTCCATCTTTGCACCATCTTTGCATGCAGGGCCCTCCCAATATAAATGTTTTAGGCACCCTCCATGCTGCAACTCCCTCTGCTTCACGCCTCTGCTCAGTTTCAGTGACCTTCTGTGTACAGCTATAAATAACTACTGTGATGGATTTTGGAAGCAGCTGCAGGAGGTGGCTTTGGAGCCCAGTATATTCATGCCAGTAATAGTTCGTCTACGATTGTGTTCTGCACTAGAGGGTGGTTACCACAACTCCTCCAGAAATGGCAAACAGAGGGGGGTGATTCATGTGACTTGTTAGTACAACTTCTTGAGGTGAATAAGGAATCTTAGGTGTGGGCAGGGGCCCTCCCTCAGTGTCTCTTTCCAAGGGACTCCACACCTCTCAGCTGTTACATCCTGTGCAGAGACTTCAGCTAGAAGCGAGATTAACTGGTGTACCATGGGTCTCCAGTGACCAAACCTGCATTTGGGCCTCATCCCAGCTCTGTTGTGCTCCCCAGCTCCCACAGAGCAGAAGAGATTCTCAGCTCGAAGATGGCAGTGTTGATCCCAACGTGGGGGGCCTGTACCGGCAGAGGAAAGAACACGCACTTACCTCCAACCCTCACGCCCCGCCACTGACCCACAGCATGATACCCCCTCCCAAGTAGTCACATCACCATCCTGGTTGTGTGATAGGTGGTATATTCCTACTCTTACTATTCAAGCCTAGAATTTCTATCCATAACATTTCTATGGTACAATTTAATTCATTTAAGATTTTTTACTATATTTGAATGTATGCTTTCTTTCATATACAGTGCTACCCCCCACCAGCACAACCTACTTTGTCATTTCCATGTATTTTCACAAATCCCTTGTGGTCAGCTTTCCCATATGCCTCCTGGCCCCCAGGAATTCCAGAGCTGACTTCTGGGAGCACAGCAGCAAGTTCAGACCCCCTGCGAAGTGCTCTTGGGACGCCAGGCTGACAGCAGCAATTTTGCCGCTGTCAGTGAATACATACCCTAACATTGGCTTAAGTTGACTTAATAAGGTCAACTTAAGTGTTTAGTCAACCTTATGAGGTGGTGTTATTAAGTCAGCTTAAGGCAGGGGTCTCAAACACGTGGCCCATGGGCCACGTGCAACCCTAGGAGTTATCTCCCACAGCCCAAAACAGAGCCAGAATTCAGGGGGTTCCAATCCCTGGCCGGCTTTTCAAGCGATCTGTGCCTCACTGGCCGGGAGTCGGCAATTGGGCTGCGGCTGCCTGCCTCCCACCTGGAAGTGCCATCAGCAGTGCTTCTGGGCCAGGCCACTCCTCTCCCTGCCCACGGCCATGCTTCACGCTGCTCGGGGTGGGCCAGGAGTGTTTCACTTCGCCCCTGGGCCAGGCCTCCAGTGTGGAGCAGCCAGGACTCTCTGGGCCAGTGCTGGCCTGTCCCACACAAGTCGGGCCCCAGCTGGTGCTGGATCCCCACTGACAGTGCAGCCTCATCTGGCTGGGGAGCCAGTGGCAGCACAGGGCCGGCTCCCGGTAGCAGCTTGTGGTCCCTGTCCACAGCTGGGGCACCAGCAATGGCAGCCTTGGCCAGGTCCTGGCTAGGGCTGGCTCCTGGCATGAACTGGAGCCAGGCCATGGCTGCTTGCCTCACCTCAGGAGTTGGAGTTGCAAGCAGCCCTTTCCGTTTCTTCTTTCTCTCCTTCTTTCAAAGTAAACTTTTTAAAAAATTTATTTTAATTAAAAAGCTTTCTAAAAATTAAATTTCAATTAAAAATTTATACAAAGTCAATTAATTAAACCCAATTAATTAATTCTATTTACAATCTCTTTTAATTCAATTAATTATTTTTTATTTAATTTTAATTAAATAAACTGGTGGCCCTGCTGTATGAAAAGGTTTCAGTAATGCAGTCCTATGGCCAATATTCTAGCTGTCACGTGGCCCTCATGGTGATTTGAGTTTGAGACCCTGACTTAAGGAAACACTTAAGGCAACTTAATAAAAGCTCAGTGTGACAGCAGAGGTCTGTAAGTCAACTTAAGCTTCCTTAAGATGACCTAAGGCTCCAGTGTAGATGCACCCTATCAGCCTCTGTCTTCTCTGCTGTATTAGGATATAGAGAACCCCCATTAATAGGTTCCTCCCTGAGGGATGCCTCTCTCCAAATACTGTGCCCCTTAGGGGCTGTTTGCTTTCCCCCAGCCCTCAACATTAAAACACCTCTATGACCTTTTTAATTGTACATACCAGCTTCCTGATTCAGTTTTGGTTTAGATGGAGTCCATCCTTTTTGCACAGGCTCCTACTTCCTAAAAGACTCCTCAGTACCTAAAAAAACCTAAGTCCCTCCTCCCAGCACCATCATCTCAGATACACATTGAGATGGTGAAGTTCTGCCAACCTAAATGGCCCTGCACAGGAAACTAGAAGTATTTCAGAGAATGAACATCCTGGGTTTTAATCTTTTGGATCCTCTTGGTCAGTTTTACAGGATAAGGTACCAGCACAAGACATAGACATTATACAAGCCCCCAATTATCTGGGTCTCCCAAGTCACCCCTTCTGAACAGCTTTTCACTGGTCCTCCATAAGTTCAACATCAATGTTTCAGAGAGTTCCGCAGTCAATTCTTTAATTCTCTTGAAGGAAAGTTAGCCAGTCCTGCAGATTTAAAGCAGACGATATCAAAATCTGCTGTTTAGCATAATCCTTAGTTACTGTTGGAATGGAAAGTCTTACATTGTCACTGTAGCGCTCAATATACCCTCCTGCTCCTTTCAAAACACAAAAAAGAGTTATTTTTGGAAGTCTTCTGACTTTTCTGCTTCATTGATGGTTTTTGCGCCATCCATGCCTAGTAACAGAACAATGTCATTGCAAGAATTGGTTTTGTGCCTTATATATTTAAAAGTTCCTTTTTATTCTCTTTTACCTTCCTGAGTGCTTTAGTGATGTCCTGCATTTTGACACAGAATTTTTGACCAACCCTACTGATACCATTGAAAAGTGACTGTTTTTTCCTTTAGAAGGAGTGCATATGAGCTAGTAACTCAGTCTGTATTCTCTTCCAGGTAATAACCTATAGAGACTACCTGCCACTTCTGCTTGGAGATGAGACTGAAAAGCAAATACCATGTTACGGGGGCTATGATGAGTCTGTGAATCCCACCATTTCAAATGTTTTCTCCCTGGCTTTCCGGTTTGGTCATGGTGCAGTACAACCTTTTGTGACCCGTTTAGATGATCAGTTCCAGCCTATGGGTTCAAACTTCCGTGTCCCTCTTCACCTCACATTCAGTGCTTCCTGGAGGATCGTAATGGAAGGTAAGTTTGCTTTTCTAGGCCCTGCCTGAAGTCCTGCTTTGGTGGTAAGCAGAGATTCAGCCATGTACTAGAGCACTGGGATGTAGGCACGTTTCAGGCTGAGCACACGCATAGACAGGTGCAGTGCTGTGAAGACACCACATAAAAAAGAGTTATGAAGTCAATGGAAGTTACGAAAGCCACTCTGTGTAGCTTACATAACAGCCATCAACTGCAACCAAATTTCTGGGTGAGTGTAGACCAAGGCTGAGTTACAGATGAACATCAATCATGTCCACTGGATGTGGTCCAGCACAAATCCTGATGGGAAGACAACTCAGAACTACTGTTCCACCTTTCAAAAAGAACATACTTCCAAAGTGGACAAGCATGAAGAAAGCAGACAAATTAAATAAAAAGGTTAAAAGAACTGATGAACATTTATAGCAAAGACTGCTCAGAAAGCTTCTAGATCCAGAACCTAGTAACCATATTCATATCCAATTGGGAAGAGTATGATTCAGTTTAGCCCTGCATTAGGCCAAGCTCAGAGAAGGACCTGTCAGTGTGTTTGAGGAGGTGTAATTCTTAGAATAATAGAGTATTAGGGTTGGAAGGGACTTCAGGAGGTATCTAAGCCAACCCCCTGCTCAAAGCAGGACCAAACCCAACTAAACTCTGCAAGTCAGGATTTTGTCAAACCAGGCCTTTAAAACCACTAAGGAAGGAGATTCCATTACCTGCTTAGGTAACCCTTTCCAGTGCTTCACCACCCTCCTAGGGAAAAACATTTTTCCTAATACTCAGCCTAGACCTCCCCCCTGCAACTTGAAACCATTGCTCTTTGTTCTGTCATCTACCATCTCAGCCTAGCACCATCCTCCATGGAACTCCCTTAGTTAAAGGCTGCTATTAAATCCCTCCTCCCACATTAGTCTTTTTGGCAATAAGGGCACATTGTTGACTCACATCCAGCTTCTTGTCCACTGTAACCCCAGGTTCTTTTCTGCAGAATTGCTGTCCACCTAGTGGGTCCCCAGTCTGTAGCTGTGCATGGGATTCTTCTGTCCTAAGTGCAGGACCCTGCACTTGTTCTTCTTTAATCCCCTCAGATTTCTTTTGACCTTGTCTTCCAATTTCTCTAGGTCAGTCAGTACCCATCCTTGCCTCTAGCGTATCTACTATCCCAGCCCAGTTTAGTGTCATCTACAAACTTGTTGACAGTGCAATCCATCCTCCGAATCCAGATAATCAATGAAGATGTTGAACAAAACTGACCCCAGGACTGATCTCTGCTTTACTCCTGTTACCAACTACCAGCTACACCTCAAGCTGTTGATCAATATCTGGTGAGCCTGATGATCTACCCGGCTTTTCTACCCACTTTATGATCCATTCATCCAACCCATACAGCCTTAGCTTGCTGACAGTAATACTGTGGAAGACAGTGTCAAAAGCTTTGCTAAAGTCAAGAGATATCAGTTATCTTGTCATACAAGGCAAGCAGGTTGGCTTGCTGTTGGTGAAACCATGCTGACTGTTCCTAATCACCTTCATCTCTCCCAAGTACCTCAAAATGGATTTCTTGAGGACCTGCTCCATGATTTTACTGGGGACTGATGTGAAGCTCACTGGTCTGTAGTTCCCCAGATCCTCCTTCTCTTTTCTAAAGCTGGCCTTTATCCAAGTGCCCAGGACCTCCTCTGAGTTTTAAAAGATAGTGGCCAATGGCCCTGCAATTCCATCAGCCAACAGCCTTGCATGCATTGTATCCAGCCACATGGATTTGTGCATATCCAGCCTTTCAAAATAGTCCTCAACCTGTTCTTTAAACAATGAGGGCTGCTCATCTCTTCCCCATTCTGTGCTACACAATGCAGCAGGCTAGAACCTGACTTTGTCTGTTAATACAGAGGCCAAAAAAAAAAAAATTCAGCTTTCTTCACATCATCTGTCACTAGGTTGCCTCCCTCATTCATTAAAGGGCCCACACTTTCCCTGACCTTCTTTTTGTCACTAAAATCCTTAACCTACCTTGCTAGCTTCAACTTCAATTGTTCTTTGGCCTTCCTGATTTCACTCCTCCATATTCAAGTAGTATTTTAGTACTCCTCCCTGGTCATCTGAACAAGCTTCCACTTCTTGTAAGCTTCTTTTTTGTGCTTAAGCTCACCAAAGTTTTCTTTGTTAAACCAAGCTGGTCACCTTCCATATTTGCTATTCTTTCGTCACACTGAAATGGTATGGTCCTTCACCCTTAATAAGGTTTCTTTAAAATACAGTCAGCTCTCATGAACTCTTTGGCCCCTTGTATTACTTCTCAGGGAATCCTGCCCATCAGCTCCTGCCCATTACTCCCATTAAGAGTAAAGAAGTAAAGTTAAGGAAAGGAAAATATCAACTGGATATCAGGAGAAAAGTTCCTGAGAGTAAGGAATTAAACACTGGCCAATTCTTCCAAGGGAAGTAGTGGGATTACTTTAAAACCACTGAGGAGGACATTTTAAAACTAGACAGGACAAAGAGAAAGTGAAAAACAAAGCCCATCTTTATTAGGAAGATCTCCCATGGATCACCTACAAGTAGAACTTGGTGAATTTTTTTATTTGAAACATTTTATTTTCAGTGAATGGGGGCTTTTTTTGGCAAAATAGAAGTTTCCATGGAAAAGACCCAGTTTCCACATTATCATATCCAAGAAGAGGCTCCCTGCTGGGAAGGACACCAACCAGCTTGTTAAAAGGTTGACATATACAGCACTCATGTGGGACCTGGGGGAGAAGGAGGACCCAAATCCTTCTGCCATGCCCAGCCTTAAAAGTGAAGGCCGCTCACCCCAGCAGGAAGCTGAGGACAGGCACTCTAACCACTAGGCAGCCTAATGAGCCATCTCTGTTACACTTTTGAGGACGCATTTCAATGAATTTTGTCACAGGAACAAAACACACATTGCCCAGCCAGGTCTACCAGTGAGGCTTTTGCCAGTTCCTCTTTTTTTTGTTTACTCTGAGGTACAAGTACAAAATTCTATTTTTCCTGAAGGAAAATCCTGCACAATTCTCCCTATACAGTTTGTTTTACTAGAATGGCTTGGCTTCCTTTCAGCAGCTCACATTATTATCAGACAACAGGACTTTGCATCTGCAGACATTCTCATAACCTACTCTGGTTCCTTAGCGGGAACTTGGTTCATATTGTTAGCTACGCAGGACCTCCCAACCATCAAAGCAGTTAGGGGCAGTTGGGAAACCCTCGGAGGCATCAGGTGATCCCTGTCCCCTTTGCACAGTGAGCATTGATCTAACTTTTTGTTGTATAAAATGTAGTTTGCAAGGTGGAGTTTACAGCAGACTGTTCAGTTTGTCTCTGGCCCTGGCCTTTATTGCAGGTGGCATTGACCCACTTCTCCGTGGCATGCTGGTCGTCCATGCAAAACTGATGAAGCAAAACCAGATGGTGGTTGAGGAACTCCAGGAGCGGCTTTTTGAACTGACGGAAGTAATTGGATTGGACTTACCATCCTTAAACCTGCAGCGGGGAAGAGATCATGGACTCCCAGGTGAATAAGCACAAGACTGCATCTCAGAAGCAGTTATATTGTTCTCTTTTCATCATTTGCAGTCACTTTCATAACATGCTAGGCTTCCTCTAGACAGCCAAGCAATGACAGCCTTTGCCCTGAGGAACTAAGGAAAGCTGGACAGACAGATGTCAGGAAGGAAGAACAACAAAGCAGATGTCCTGTACTGATTAACACCTTTCACCAAAAGGCTTTTAAGAGGGATTTAAATATGGGTAGTGTGGGCCATTTGAGTGAGCTTGGGAAGCCCTAACATAGGAAGAAGGGTGGAGAGTGGGCCTAGAGGCTACTGGTTCTTAGCGAGTGTGACAAATGGGCAGATGTGGGTGGAACCCAGGCCGAAGAGAGGTGACTGGGGCAATGCAGCTTGAAAAGGAAGGATACATAAGGAGGGGCAGAACTGTACTTGGAGGAGGTGGCCGGAAATGTAATCTGAGAAGGGAGGTGATGACAGTCAAGGAGGGACGTAATAAGATTGAAGGAGAAGGAAGATGGCTCCAATGTTCCCTCTAACTACTCATAGACTATGTGCACAAACAATTTCTTTGTGTGCACAAAAACATTTCTTTGTGAGCACCAATATTAGCACTATTGAATTTTTTTGTGCACACTTTATTTTGTTGTGTGTGCAGGTTTCGTGACCTGTGTGCATGCACACATGCGCACAGCTTAGAGGGAACAGTGGATGGCTCTAGTGCTGGACTCTAGATGGGCCGAAGGGGAAAATGGGAAACTGTGGGAGGGAGGCAGGCAAGATTGAGGCAAGTACAACAATGGAAGGGGAAGTCATGGGCCTGGAGAAGAGATCTGGTTGTGGGAATGGAAGGAGAAGAAGGGGTATTGGAGATGCTGAGGAGGAAGCAACAGAGTTGGAAAGGGATGGATAGCAAGGTAGAGACCAGAGTCAGAACAGACCCTGTGATGCAGGCCTGAGTGACAGGGTTGTGGGCCATCGACCCTGCCAGAAGAGGAGAAGGTTTTGTAGGGAAGAGAAGATGTTTAGGTTTGGATGTGTTCAGGGTAAGATGATGACAGGACATGCGAAGGCTGATGTGAGGGAACTAGGCTGAGAGATGAGATTGGATGGCAAGAGACAGGGAGAGAGCCGTGTGAGCCATCAGCATAGAGTATAGAATGAGGCCTGTGAGACTGTCCAGGGAGACAAGCAAAGGGCCAAGGGCAAAGGTAAACCTCAGGGAGCAGGGCAGGGAGCAGCACCACTGAAAGTTCACTGAGCTCACAGTCAGAGGGGTAGGAGAGGACAGTGCCTGAGCACTCAACAAGGAGAAGGTGGCCAGGGGTGTTTCTGCCACAACTGTTGTGGTGGATAATTAGCTGAATGTGAGATCCCCAGGCAACACTATGGCCAGAAGAGCTAATGAGATCCTTGGATGTATAAACAGATGACTCATCAGTAGGAGTAGAGAGGTTATTTCTGCTCTGTAACTAGCACTGGTGCAATTACTGATGAATCCTGTGTCCCGTGCTGATGTCACAATTAAAGAAAGATGTTGATATATTGGAGAAGGTTCAGAGAAAAGCCTCAAGAATGATTGAAGAATCAGAAAACATGCCTTCTGGTGACAGAGTCAAGGAGCACAGTCTCTTTAGCTTGACACCGAGAAGGCTCATGGGTGTCTTGATAGTCTGTAAGTGCCACAAGGGGAACAGAAATTTGATAATGGGCTCTTTAAACTAGCAGACAGAGGTATGACAAAAGCCAGGGGCTGGAAACTGAAGCTAGATTCGTTTGGATTTGAAATAAGGTACATATATTTAACAGTGATGGCAATCAACCAATGGAGCAATTTCACCAAGGGTTGCGGTGGATTCTCCATCTCTAGCAACTTTAAAATAAAAAGTGAATGGGTTTTTAAACTACACCCTAGTGGAAAAGAAATTTGGTGGGGAGGAGACTGATCTCTGGCCAGTGTTGTACAGGTCAGATTAGAAGATCAGGGTCCCTTCTGATTTTGGAATATATGCAAATTGTGGAGACTAGATTTTTCACAGTAGGAAATAGAATTTGGACTTCACTTTCTGGTAGAAAATGAAATTGCTCAACTTTCAAAAACAAAACAAAATCCTTTGGTAGGTTTTGATTGTGGAATCAGTATGATTTGTCTTGTGTCTTACCACAGAGCCTAGGAGCCCAACTAATGCCCTGGACCTTGCTGTGCTAGGCCCTATACAAACACAGAACAAAAGGACAACCCCTGTCCCAAGGAACTGTAGTGTAAAATGAGGCGATACCAGACATACTGACAAGGATGTACAAAGAACCAGTGAGGCTGTACTGATCAGCACACAGGCAGTGAGTCACAGCACAGTAGCAGCCTAACAACTGACAGCATTTGTAGGCATTGCAAAGAAGAGGGATAATGGAGGACAATGTGGTAGCTTTGTGAATGTTTACAGGGTGCTCCTCACAGGTGCAAGAGAGACAGCACCAGAGAAAGCACAAAGGTGTTTCTTTGAAAATTTAACAAATGGCAATGGAGGCCACCACTGACTAGTGAGTAGGAGGTAACACCTGGATGGTGCACAGAGATGATAAGTAGGCTGAGAATGGACTCTAAAGACCTTGCAAGTGAACACAAGCAGCATATGTGTAAATGGGGTCACTAGTGCAGGAAGCTTTCCTGACTCACACAGTACCCCGGTGGAATTGGCTAGTGAAAGGACCCCAGTCCTCACTCTCACTCCCCCTCACCATAAGGCCAGCCTGACCTGCAGGGCTCCACTTCCCTGTGTGACAGGGTCCTCATAATGCCAACAAGGCTGGGTAAGGATTTCTGGGATGATAAACCCCAACCTTGTTGTGGTCACCTAGGGAAGGGGCTAGGTATCCCCACTCCAGGGTGCTCTACGCACACACTGGATCATTCTCTGATTGATGCATGTAGCTCAAAGCAAATGCAATTAATTGAACAGTTAAAAAAACAAAAGAAAATGGGAAAGGTGAAAGGAAACACCTCAGGGAGGGGCCTGACCCAGGGACCCCACACAGCACCTCTGAGGTGTTCACAGTCTATGTCTCACATGTCCCAGCCCTTGCCGAGCCCTGGCTGCACTGTAGGGACAGTGGCCCTGGCAGTGCCCACACACTCCAGGCACAAAGGAGTCAGGCCCTTCTCCCCAGCATCCCCACCTCAAGGTCACGCCCCTCCCAGTCCAGCCTATGCAGCCTGTGGACTAGTGTGTCTCCCTGCACAGAGTCCCTTTCACTGCCCAGCAGCTTCCTGCACCTAACTCCAGATGGCCCAGCCCCAGCCTCTCCCTGCCTCCATCTCAGCTCCCTGGACTGCTACTCTGGCCTGTCCAGCTCCAGCTGCCATGGCTCTGGGTGCAGCTCTCTCCTTTGCTCAGCCCAGCCAGCTCCAGCTCACACAGAGGATGGGACCTCAGGCTCCTGACTCCCTCATTGCACTACCCACCCTTCGCTCAGGCTGACCTAGAGCACTGGCCTTTCCCCAATGACTTTGCGATCTGTCAGTTGCAGGGTCCTGATTTCTCATCAACATTTCCCCTTTTCTTTGCCACTGGGAGATGCCAGCCAGAACCCCTGCTAAGGTTCAGTGAAGGGCCAACAGTCCCTTACATTTGATGCATTTGAGACATGGGAAACAGTGAAGGAGTCTAAGGAGAGCAATGGCGTGATTAATGTCATGGGCCAGGAGAAGTATTCCTGCAGAAGTAGAGATGTTCTGCAGAAAGAATCAACAAGCTTTAGACATAGGCCAGCTAAGAGGACCTAGAAATATGTCAAATCAAAGAGGAAGTCCAGGATACAAGCTTGAATGAAGGATTTAATTTTCACCCAGTCTTTACTCACCCACATCTTGCAGAGCTTGGCACTGGTCACTGCTTAGCTGTCAGGGCTCAGATCCAGCATCTCTGGGCCTGTCAGTTCGTAGCCCAGCACCTCTGGGTTTGTGTGATCAGTTTTGAGAAGCTGGCCACATGTGGAGTTAGGCCTACAAAGAGGGAGATGCTAGACCAGATGGGAGGGAGATGGAGGCACTGACTGCTCTGCTCTGGTTCTGCAGGATATAATGCCTGGAGACAGTTTTGTGGGCTCTCACAGCCTCGCAGCTTAGATGAACTCTCTGCAGTGCTGAGGAATCGTGAGCTGGCCAGGAAGTTCATGAACCTGTACCAGACCCCAGACAACATTGACATCTGGGTTGGAGCCCTTGCAGAGCCGTTTGTTCCCAATGGCAGAGTGGGGCCTCTGCTGGCTTGCATCCTTGGATCACAGTTCAGGAAATTGCGAGATGGGGACAGGTAAGGTGATAGGAAGGGAAATCTCCAAATCCATATATTTTAAAAAGAACAAATGGAGGCTAGTGCCCTATGCTTCTTTGGTGCTACAGGCTCTAGGACTCTATACAAGCAGGGCTGGATTAATGCAGGGGCTGAAGCCCTGTGCCCAGGCCCAAAGGAGGGGCCCAGGTGCCAGCCCCTATGGCCCCTGCCTGATTTGGCCACACCCTGCCACCCACTCAGCGCTGGTGAAGTTTGGAGAAGCCCTAGGAGGGCATCTGCCCTGCTGGCACTGGAGGGGGTGGGACCCTGGGGCTAGCAGCTGGGGTCCATTTTCCTCCTTCCCCTCCCCTGGGCCAGCTGCTCCACCCTGCGGGTGGGGCAAGCCTGCGTGCAGTGCTGCCTCCCTCTGGTGCAGCCATCCATGGGCCATGACCCTGCGAGGCTGAACTAGAGGCCGCAGTGCAGACCAGCTGGCCCTGCCCCCAGCCAGGGGCAGATTATTAGGACTAGGACCAGGGCGGGAGGGCTGCAGAGAGCAGCCTCTCCCCTAGTGCCCTCCAAGTGCTCACCTGCCTGCAGGCTGCCGTAGTTGGGGACCATGCAAGGCCAGCTCTACTATGAGGCAAGAGACAGGCATGGCTTCAGGTGACAGTTCTTAGGGGCGCCTAGCCCCCCTGAAGATCAGGCTGGCTCCTGCCTCTTCAGCTCTTTCCTAGCAGCTCAGGCACTGTTAGTCAACCTGCAGCTTAAGTCATGTAGGCAAAGTACACTTTAAATCCCTCTGCAGGGAGATGCTGGACATTTATACACTTTGGAAAACCGTTTTCAACCTCCATGAATGAGACAGGGGGCAGCAAGTCAAAATTTGGCTTGGGGCGCCACAACCCTTTGAGCCAGGCCTGGGACCATGGTAGTGGGGGCTGGGGCCCAGGCTAGGGGGGCCACAATGGTGGGTATTCAAGAACCCCAGGGCCCCTTAATCCAGCTCTTCCACACCAGAACTGTATTTATTAAATGAAAAATATTGAAGGGCTGTCCCTTTTTGCAGGACAGTTAATTGGCCCCTATGTGGCCAGGCAGCTCCACTCCCTGATGGAAGGATAGATTGTCAAGGGTTTTTAGAGGGAAGAAAGTGGAAACAGCACCTTAAACCTCTTTGAAAAGTGGTGATTTCTGAAGTGTCATTAGCCTGTGTGCATGAAGACAGCTGCTTCCACCTAACCCGAAAAATGCAAACACAATGTCAGTTTTAATTTCTGTTTTGTGAACTGCCTCTTTTAAAACATTTCTTTAAAATGCAGGTTTAATTTGACTGCTGAGGTTGCGAATGAGTTTTCCATTTAACAATGATGTCACCACCATTCTCCCACAATTTATGCCAGGCAAAAAAAAACACATTAAAAGAATGTTCAGTAGCTTGCAATGTGAAGCATTCAGAAGTTAGGAAATGCCACAATTAAAGCTTCTATCAATCTTAATCCAGCATCCTTGTGTATTTGCATTTTACTATAGTCTTTTTAATTACATATAGTAAGGATGGGGGGGGGGTAAGGGAATCAGTCAATACCCAGACAGATGGTGCTCCAGAAATAAGAAAGCAGTTCAATGCTCCTTTTAATCCTTATCATTCAATATGTGGCCCCTCCCTTATTGACATCATGTCATCCAAACCTTGAGGTGAATAGAGAATTAGACATTTCTTCTTCAACATTTCCATGGCAGTTACTGGAGTACCCAAGAGATTTGCAAATGTAAAAGAATTTCTCTTCACAGCACCTCATGGAGGTAAAAAGGTGTTATTGACCCCTTTTTATAGATGGAACAGAACTATTAAGAGCATAATTTACAAGCATTTAGTCCTCCTGCTAATTTTCAAGTCTGCAACATCCCCTGGGAACACTAGAGGTCTTCAGAGAAATGGCAGGAAAAATCAGCTAATGTTGGCCAATTTATCTCATTCCCCTGCCTTTTTCTCAAGGGCTATGTCTACACTGGGGGGGCTCAGTGAAGTTGACTTAACAAGGTCAACTTTAAAAAGTTGACCTTGTTAAGTCAATTTAAGGGTATAACTACACCAGTAAACATATCCCAGGCCTGGGCCCCACTCCCTTCCCGGTCCTGAGGCCCAGTCTGGCTCCAGGGGCCCAATCTGGCCCCAAGTTACTTGCCATAGACCCTAGCAGCAGAAGCCAGTGGGAGCAGAAGCCGGCTCCAAGCCCCCTGCTGCCTGCAGCAAGCAGCTTGGAGCCAGATTGGGCTCCAAGCTGCCTGCCAGTAGTGGCTGGGGCTGGATTAGGCCTCGGGGCCAGGCAGGGGACAGGGTCCAGGCCCAGGCCCTGGTTCCTGCCCTTAAATAGACATAAGTCGACCTTAGGCACAGGAGTTATTAAGTCGACTTAAGCAAGTGCTTAAGTCGACTTAATACAGACCCAGTTTAGACGTGGAGTTCCTTAGGTCGACTTAAGGGAGGTTAAGTCAACCTAAGGCTCCAGTGTAGCATTCGCAAGGACAGCTGAGTCATTTGTGCTGAAACACAGAGGAAAAATCTGGCCTGAGACAGAGACCAAGCATGGTGAATCTCAGCCTGCAAGGTTCTAGCCTGGCAAAGCAACAAGTAGTAAAATGGAGATGCATGATGGACCTCAGGTGGCCCAGTTTCCTCCTTCCCACCCTTTTCCCCTCTGCCATAGACTTGCTGGTGGAGAGAGTGGGGGGAAGTGTCCCACTCCCGATCTCCTCAGACAATACCTATAATAGCACTGCAGAGAGACAGCAGTCCCAGAAAGACCTCCAACAGCATGCAGGTTCAGTCAGTTCACCACTGTGGACATGCCTGCCCCTCTTCTGCAGCAGAAATTGTTCTAATGGCATGACCAGAATTCCCTCTCCTTCACGGTTCATGGGGGAAACTTAGGGAGCAGTAACCCTGAGAATCTGCTCCCCCATAACGTTGTCTCACAGAGTGAAGAGGAGAGGCAGCTCCTAGAGTGCTCCACTTCCCCACAGTGGACCTGTCAGTAACACAGGGATAATGTCGCTCTCCAAATAGAGGGAGTTACTGGCATACGCTGTTCTGTCTTCAGTCCAATGCTGGGTTCATGTGCAATGTGTGAGCCGTCCATGGCTGGATATGCCAAGGTCAGGGTAGGCTGCAAAAGGACAGCAGATTCTCCCAAACTGATGGCTAACTCCCAGTTAGAGTCACAAACCAAACCAGCCTTTGATCTCCCACACTGATTACCGAGAAGCTAAAACAAAAAAATAAACAGCCTTCCAGTCTGCATTTGGGTCTCTGGATCCCAATTAGCAACTAGATCCAGTAAAGAGATAAGTTGCTGACATACATCAACAACACTAGCACGCTTAGCAAATTATCCCCTTTCCAACCATATTTGAGATGGCCTGTCTTGTAAGAATCATTGCACTGTCGTGATATTAATAACATTATAAGGATCACCTCTAATCCAGACAGTGTCATGCCATGAACAAGACAGGGCCATACAACAAGAAATAGACAAGTGTGGTGAAGCAGAGAAACTGCCCACCAGCATGGCAGGGGTTAAAGAGAGCCTTTGGTTCCCAACTATCCCTGCCCCATTATCCAACAGCCAATGCTAGGCCTGGAAAGGAGAGAAAAGGAGGGAGTCTGGCTCAGTTCAGGGCTGACTGGTGAAGAGACAGAGGGAAGGATCACTTCCCAGCTAGCCGAGGCAGCCAGCAGGCGTCCAACACTGTCTTTCTGGCCAAAGGAAAGAGAAAGAGGCCTAGGACATGTGACCTGAAAGGATCCAGGTAATTGAAGCACAGATACCTTGTAGGGGCTCTGCCACCAAACTTAAGGTTGCTCCACCTGGGGAACTTGGAACTGCAGGAGAACACCAGCCATGTCCACCAGGCAACCTTAATTCAGGGACTAACTTCTGCACAGATTCATGGATGTTAAGACCAGCAGGGTCCATTGTGATAATCTGATCTGAACTTCCACACATCATGGCCAGAGAACATCTATGATTTCTCAGAAGCTTTTTAGCCATTGGCTTTTAGCTGCTGACTAAATTCACCCCCAAGATGGACAAAAACAGACTAACTGCTGCTTTTCTGCTTCTTGCAGGTTCTGGTGGGAGAACCCAGGGGTTTTCACACCACAACAACGCCAAGCTCTGAGCAGTAGCTCATTGTCACGAGTTCTGTGTGATAACACTCGCATTAGAGAGGTGCCCAGGGATGCATTCAAGATCAGCCACTATCCAGAGGACTTTGTCGATTGCAGCGAGATTGACAGTCTCGACTTGTCACCTTGGAGACAGTGAGTAACAAGGAAGTGAGAGGTACAGAATGGACCCCCATTCCCTGGGAAACACTCACAACTGGGCCCCTGTGGAGAATTCTCCCCAGCATTATTTGGACTTTCCTCCCCAAATCAACCCTAATCCCAAATTGACTCACCCTTCCTTGAACAGATCCCCCACCTTAATCTTCCCAATTCCCCAGAGATGCCTACTTGCTCACTGAGCAAATCGTCACAATAACATTAGGGCATGTTAGCACACTTTGACGGAGTTGTGTTTACTGCCGCGTTGTCAGATATGCCCTCTGCAAAGTTGGGTTTAACATAGCAATTAACATAACTTATCCAGGGTCATGTTCTTGTCATGTTCTGATTTTCCAATGAACACAGGCCTCTTAATTCTCTTATCCCCATGGCTCTTTTACTGTCTGGCCCTGGTACAATGATCCTGCCTTCACCCACCCTGGTCACAAACTATAGGCTCAATCCATCTGCACTGAAGACAATGGGATGCTTTACATTTACACCCATGGCAGTTGGACAGGGAACCAAGGATCCCTGAGTGTAGACATCTGGGGATCTTATTCTGGCAGTTCCGTGTACAAATCTCTGTCCTTGAACAGTTATCTCCTTAGGAGACACAGACTCATCTGCTCTGGAAATAGATGGGCCCCGTTAGACCCCACATAGGCTCTCTTCTTGGAGCCAGTGTAGGATTGCTGGTGTTGGATGTCACAGACAGGCTCCCAGGGGCTGAGGTTTCCACTGTTCCCCTTGCTGAGCTCTTCCCCACCTGCCTAGACCTCACTGCTGGGATGTCCTATCCAGGGACTTAGGGGGCACTCAGTGCTGTAGTATCTGACCAGAGTTACTGTGCGTTACCAATCTAAATACTCTATTCCTTTCTGACCTCCAGGGGAGTGATGTGTTTTTAATTAGCTGATGAGACTGAGAACAGGGCTGTGGAAAGTAGGAGGTTGAATTTAGTTGAGAATACGGTCAAGACTGTGATTACTGCTATTGCTTCTGGTAGTCATTTCATAGGCTAGATTTGGTTGCTATGGCTATGAGTCTACCCTCAGTGGCTAACAATACAGCTGATGAAAGAATTTCAGTGAACTTTTCCATCAAAATCTGCATGTGTCATGGAAACCTGTAGGTTTGACTAACTTTCACCTTTGGAACTTTCATTAGAAAGGTTTCTCAGGTCCAGGAAGGAATTTCTGAGGAGAGAGACCCAGCCCGACTGCAGAATAATTTGCTCAGGACCACGGTCTTGGGTCAGTCTCTTTCAAGGACTCTTGCTGGAGCTGTTCCATTTTATATTTTAAAAATCACATATTAATTGATCCAGAGATGCTGATTCTATAGCCTACTGGTCTGGGTCCTCACCTGGTTTACCCTGGCAGCAAAATTTGGCAGCAGTCGTGCAAGTTACATAAAGTACGCAGAGAAGTTTGGGTAACTCTTGATGACCTCCTAACTCCCCATGAGCATGGCATTTTCACTGCACTGCACCAATGGGAAATGCATTCCCATTGACACAGCACTGCACCACTCAAGGGGATGGTTTTATTAATTCGATTTCCAGATTGACTTAG
>ML681971.1:5902158-5975679 GCA_007922195.1 Podocnemis expansa
GGGAGCGCAGCGAGCAACAGAAGTTGCTCAGCTGCCCTTAGAGCAGGGGTACTCAAACGGGCAAATAGGCCACTGTCGCGGTCCACCGGAAACTTCTTTGCGGTCCGGATTGTGGACCGCGGGCCGCCATTTGAGTACCCCTGATGTAGTCCCATGGGATATGCCTGGCCCCCATTCAAGTGCCTGTTGCAAATCAGAAACTTAGTCTGTGTCACTTTCATCCCATGTGCATGCCCTGACCACCAGACTACTGGCTATCCTGGGTTGGAACCGAACAAATTAGTAACCTCAATTTTTCACAAATTAGAATTGCTGGGTTTTGGCCAGCACTTGTCTTCCAATTGTCAGGGGAGTCCATGAATACAGCAGGGAAACTCTCAGGGGGCCAGGACCAGTGCCGTGCAGGGCCCTGAAAATCAGGACTGTGCCTCCTTGAACTGGGATTTGAATTCAGTGGGCAGCCAGTGCACAGAATGAATCACATGTTGGTGCTTTTAGCAGGGGGTTAGAATAGATGACCTTATGAGGTCCCTTCCAGCTCTAATATTCTATGATTCTGTGTTGGGTTCCCAGTATCCTATGCTGCTGAGTAATCTGGTTGCTCTGTTTTGAAAAAGCAGCTCTGCCTTTTCAATGGCATACCTTCTAGTCCAACAGTAACAAGGCAACATGTTAAACAGCACTTGCCAAAGATAAATTTCTTCAAATCTGCAGAACCACAGAATTTGCATCGAAAAATCCCAAAAGAAATGGCAAAAAGCTCCCTCAGCCATTTTTCTTAATTTTTAACAAATATTGGAAGAACAGGAAAGTCCCAGAGGCCTGGTAAAAAGCTAATACTCTGCTAATTTTCTAAAAAGATGAATGGAGAATGACCTGGGTAATTATAAGTGCTGAATGTTGAAGACCAAAAACTGCTTAACTGAGAGGCAATATACATAATATTTTAGGAGAAATTTCATGCCCACAAAGCAATCCCAGACAGTCAGTGGCCTTCCCTGCTTTATTAATTCCTTTCCCATTTCACTCCACAGAAAAAGCATCCAGTGATTCCTCATCATGGTGGCCAAAATTTCCCTGGAAGGCTGGATTCAGGAAGCTGCTGGCGAGGATTATTCACTACTTTCAGTCTAAACCACTGTTAACACTTTCCCTGTCTGGAATGTCTGGCCTAGCTCTGTCTCTGGCTGGTCTGCATAGCCCGACTTCTGTAATTTTGCATTTGTTTGTGTCATTTTCTTCCACTTGCAGAAACTTCCAACACTGCTTGCAACTGATCACTGCTGAGAGAACTTGGGTTTGCTAACACAAGCTATGAATGTCTGGATCAAATCAAAGCACAGTAGTGCAGATTTACAGGGGACAGTGGAACTTCAAAGATACAAACACCTGAGTGTGGTCCAGGGATGTTATCGGTATTGTTGTATGTCTGATAAGGATTATTTCTTTGGATGTGTGCATGTGTCCCTCTGTACGTGTTCCCTCAGGATTACCTTAGACCTCGAGTGGAAACTCAGTTAGCCCAGTAATCTGAAGCCTGGTTTGGACATTAGCCAAGGACTTTGTTAGCCTGGTTGCCCTGATCTGAGGTGCTCCTTTGGTTAACACCTTAGGTCACCATTGGCTTAGACCTCAAGTGGGAACTCAGTTAGCCCAGTGGCCTGAAACTTAGGTGTAACCTGAATGCTAGAGCTGTCTGCTGGTCAGCTGAGCATGGTAGCCTCAGGTAATGCTCATAATCAAAGAAACTAACATGACCATGGATCTTTGTAGAAATGAAGGTGCCAGGCTAGACTTTATTGCAACGTGGCTTAATGATAAGCAACCTGTATCAATGGGTACATCAACAACACTTGTCCTCACAATGCAATGGAATAGCTCAACAGGACTCTCCTTCAACCTCTTGGCCACACGAAAACTGGTCTCTTGGACTCATACTGTACACTGCTTGAATCATTTGTTCGGCCTCTTTGGCTTCAAAAAGTACTGTCTTTGGTGTACAAAATTGGCTTGATTGGTCCAGCCTCACTAAATATTTTCCATACATCAAGGTGTCACAGCTTGGCCAAAACATCCCTTCTTATCTCCCTAACACTACAATGACCCAATCTCTCCTACCTTTAAGGTACTTTTCCACTCTTCTGAATTTCAGCTTACTTCTTGCCTGTTTCAGTAAGGTCAAACTTTTACAGCCTGACCCTTGCCAACGTGATTATTTTTCTTGCTCAGGACTACTTATTGTCCTATTTTTCTATGCCTTAGGCCTCATTCCTGACCATTTCTACTAATCCTTTTAGTCTAAACTGTAACTTGCTGCTACACTGAGGAATACCAGGTGTTCCTAACATAGCATTCTGGTACAATACCCTGCAGTCAATGTCTTCCAGATGAGATTAGGACAGATCTCTCTGAAGGGGGCCACCTGGCAGCACTTCCTGGTTTATAAGCAGCTCCGGGCCTATTCCTGCTTCTTGCCTATGGGCTGAACTGGGGGTGGGGCGCCCCACATCCTTGGCCCTACAAGCCCCAGTCCTCAGCCGCCTCTCCCTAGGGCAGGCTCTGCTCAGCATACAGCTTGTCATACACATGATAGGGGTTGATAAAACTGCCTCTTCCACTCCAGGAGCTGGCAGGAACCAGAAGTGCAGAGTGGGCAAAGTTCAGGCCACATCAATGCATGGACTGTAGCCCTTTAAAACCCCTCCAGAACACAGCTGATGCCCACTTAAGCTCCAGGCTTGGCTTCGGCTACAACCTTCAGTTCCTTCATCAGCAGGGAACTTTCTTTCTTGGGTTCTGGAGTGGGGGTGGGTACAACAGTGTCCTTGGCTTACAGGAGCAGCACAGACCCTGGACTGTTTCTACTCCACATCCTGATCTTGCAGAACAAGCACAGTATTTGCTTTCTTTCCAGCATCCCCACCCTCACTGCACCCTACCCTTTTGCTGCCACATTGCTTACTTCCAATTTGCAGACTTTTTGGATGACCACTCAGTTTGTAATGCTGGTGTTCAGATCTTTGAGGTTCTGCTAAAGTAATTGTGGGCTGCCTACTGCTGCCTCTATATGTAATTATTGAAATCTTCATAATATTGTAGTAGACATCATAGACTCTTTATGGATACACTGGTTGTGCTGAATGGGCAAGTTGTACAAATGTAAGATAGCTCAATAAACCTGATTTATACAAAAGCATGTTAAGGTAATGTCACCGCCCATTTCTGATTATTGTCAGAGTACTGGCACAAATCTACAGTTAGAGCTGTGGTAACTAAACATCATTATCTAACAGGCTATATACCTCTCTAGCAGCCTCTCAGAGGAAGGGTAGGCCCTACTCCTAGCTCAGAGTCAAGGGCACCCTATTCAGCTGTTTCATTCAAGGCATCAGCCCCTTTTGGTCCCAGCAAAAAATCAGTATGCCTCTGCAGCCACAAAAAGCATAGTCCAAGGCCTTTGGGAAACCACAGAATTAGAAAAGAACCAGTACTACTACTTTCTGAGGGTACCTAGGTGGCCAAGGCTCTCAAACCTTTTCCCTGGTCTTCAGTGCCTGCTCTCAGTGGCCAGGGGGCTCTGAACTGTAGTCCTGAACTTTTGGAGTTTCAAGGCTGTTTCCCAGCTCTGGCAGTTGGAGTGCAGAAGGTGGGGGCCTGCAAAAGACCTTAAAATCACTGGCCCTAAAGCCTTACCTTAAACTCTCTAAGGCTACCAAGTTTGTGGCCTTGAAATAGTATTGCTGCCACCACCCAAATGCAAAAACCCCCTTGAGAATCCAAGAAGGTGCACTGGGTAATTCCTTCCTGTGAGGGACGCTTAATCAGTTTTCTTCCTCCCTCTGGAGCAATGGTTCCCAACCATGATGTCGGGACACATTACTGTGTCACCACACTATGATAAGTTTGTTACGGAGAGTAGGGGGAGATGGCTGGATTTGGGCTGGGGTGGATGGGCTGGTGTATCCTGAAGGGTCATGATATGCTGCCATGTATGTCACAACTTGCAAAAGGTTGAGAACCACTGCTCTGGAAAGCAACTGAACCCTAGCCATGACATCAGCGTGGAACTGAATTCCCTTTAGGTAGTTGACTGTGCAGTCAGAGGCATATGCACACAGACACTCCTGCTTTTAGGATACAGAATCAGATCTGGTTCTTAAAAAGGTAAGTTTTCTTTAATTAAGAGGAACAGCTAGGAAAACAGAGAGAGTTGATTTTCTGGGTTTTAACTTGGATAGTTACAGGATAATGGAGCAAGTCCATGTGCTCAAAGACATTTCGTTTGAGACCGTCTTCTATACATTGATACAAACAAGTCCTTGTTATCTTTGCATCATTCCTGGTATTGAAATGGTCTGCTACCATTTTTCTGGAATGTGTTTCCTGAGTCTTGTGTCTTGCAACCAGCACTGCTTTAGGAATGTGTGTTTCTGCAATGCCAGCTCTGTTCTTCCCAGCTACTGTGAATCCACACACAAATTTACTGCCCGACTTCTGCTAAAAGAACTGGAAAAAGTCCAGTGGAAGACCAGAGAAATGATGAGTGGGTTGGAGCACAAGACTTATGTGGAGAGGCTGAGGGAACTAGGCTTGTTTAGGCTGAAAAAGAGACAAATGAGGGGAGACTTGGTAGAACTACTGCCCAGACAGGGGGTCCCCAGTCTGTAACAGCACATGGGATTCTTCTGGCCTAACTGCAGGACTCAGCATGCCTCCTTGTTGAACCTCATCAGATTTCTTTTGGTTCAGTCTTCCCATTTGTCTAGGTCATGTTGTACCCTCTAGCATATCTACCACCTCCCCCACCCCCAGCTTAGTGTCATCTGCAAACTTACTTTTTCAGAACAGTCTGATGATCACAAGGATGGGCATAGGCAGTTTTTGCAAGTGGGCAATGCAGGCAGCTGCCCAGGGCTCCACTGGGAGAGGAGCCTCACAATGCTCCTGGCTGCCACAGGTTCCACACCCACTAAGACTGCCTGTGACTGCCACCACCCTGGGGCCAGAGCCCTCACAGCGGGGCAGTGGGGCTGGCAGAAGGGTCACTTTAAATGTTTATCATAGTCTATCACATTAATTTGAGGACATTTCTTAAAAATACCTTAGATTATTACATCTTTGAATAGTTCTGTCCTTTGACCAAAGGAGCCAATTTCAGCCATGTGGGCATCAGGCCCTCCTTTCCACGATCCTTATGAAGGGCTCAGCTGCTATGTCCTAGTGCCTCTCCTTGAAGGTCAGGGGGATTTCATTTTCAGCTTTTACTCAGAGAGTCAGTTGTTTATTTGGCTCATGCCCTTTGCAGTCCCACATCCTGAGGTATCTGTCACCACATCACAGGCCCCAGCAAATTAAAAGAGCTTCTGCTGCACAGGGACATGACACGGCAATTTCTTTTTAGCTGTCTCTTCTTTGGTTAATACTGGGGGTGACCTCTGGATTGAGCATATAGCTGCTGAGTCCCTGCACAATATTTGTCCTCCCTCACCTCACTACAGTGCACAAGGGAAAGGAAAGGCAGCCTCTGCTCCACAAAGCATTTTATTGGGCAATGCATTACATTGACAGTGATTATACAGCAGTCATAGCAATTAAAAACTTGTTACAGAAGCAAAGAAGGAGTTGAGGAGGCTTGCTTCCCCCCTGAGAGATAGTCTCACTCTATGCATATGCCATTAACACTATCTGAACTGCTCTGGTTCAAGCGAGAATTAGTTCAGGGACGTTCTCTGGCCCATGTTCTACAGAAAATTAGACTAGAGCAGTGGTTTCCAACCTGTGGTCTGTGGACCACTGGTGATCTAAAAAGGTATTGTAGGTGATCCATGGGGGCAAGGGGAGGTAATTACTGCAGGTAAATATACTGTGATGAGTGCAATATGTTTGTGAGTGAACATAATAAATTATTAGAAATAGCTGCATTTTAATACCCCTTGATATATAAGTTTAACTCCCATCAAGTATAGGCTATGTTAAAAACATTTAAAATGGCTTCTTTATGTGGTGGTCCACAACAGCTTTTAATGATCATGTAGTGGTCCTCATAAAGGAAAAGGTTGGGAGCTGCTGGACTAGAGGATCACTCAAGACCCTTTAGACTTAAATGTAATTAAACCATTTCAGGTATGAGTTCAATTCCACTCTCAAGACTGGTCTACACCATGGTGGGATTTCATGACAGTTGAAGTTAGTCCAGAGGGATAGCTGTATTGCTCTAGTCCAGCAAAACAAACAAGGAGTCTGGTGGCACTTTTAAAGACTAACAAAGTTATTTATCGCATGAGCTTTCATGCAAGAAAATCAAAGTGGGATTTTCTCTCACAAAAGCTCATGCGATAAATAAATTTGTTAGTCTTAAAAGTGCCACCAAACTCCATGCTTGTTTTAACATACCTTGTGTGTCTCCCTCTGACTGCCTACCGCCTACTTTACTGCTCTATCTTCGGTGCGCTGAGTTCAAGGGAAATGCCCCCTTCGCCTCAACACTCCTTTTGCCAGAGCGGTCCTGCAAGATCAGCTTCCCAACCAGCTGAGCCAGTCTTCAAAGACCTGCTCAGTCAATTCAGAAGATCGCTCTGACAGTGGCGAATTTGCAGTGAAGACCTGCCCTAAGAAAAGTGAAAGAGCTGATTTACATACAAAGCCTCAAAGAAGAGTTTTTATTGTCCCCAGCTTCCCATATAATTGACATGACTTTAACAAACCGAGGGATAGGATCATGCTTTCTCTACTTAGCCCCAGAATCAGCCAATTTTGATGACAGTAGAGTTCTAACAGAGAATAAGTTTCTCCTCCAGCTTTGCTAATTTTAGTTCCAGTAAGCAACAAGGCAGCTGCGCAGACTGAGAGAGGATGTCATGCTCTGAGCACCAGAGATGAAAGTCTTCAAAACTCAAAAATCAAGAGCCCCCTGTTGTTTATGCTCAAGATCAACACAGGTTTGTGACCATCCCTAACAATTACTGGTCACATCCCAAGCACTCAGCCTGCACACAGCATTGGTTCTCTGTATTTATGCACGAATTAATTAAATTAACCAAGGAATAAATTAAATTGCCAAAGGAACAACACATTGGCTTTCCAAGTTTATGTACTGGCAGGGCTGGCTCTACTGATGAGCCAGAGAGGAACTAGCTTAGTCCGCCGAAGCTTAGGGGCACAGCTTCAGCACGCAGCTCCCCTGCTCTGGGCCGGCTCATCCTGCCCCCAGGCTGGGAAACAGCCAGCTGAGGGGCAGAGTGGGCCAGTCCAGAGGCCGAGCTCTGCTCTCTCACCCCTAGGAGTGGGGAGGACCAGCCCAGAGGTGGGGCAGGAGAACAGAGCCCAGCCCCCCAGCCTGCTCACCCCACTCCCAGGGCAGGGAACAGCTGGCCCACGGGAGGGGTGGGACAGCAGAGCTTGGCCTCTAGGCTGGCCCGTTCGACCCCAGGGCTGGCTATTCCCCACCCTTGGAGTGGGGAAAGCTGGCCCAGACCTGATGCCAGCTCCCCCCCCCCGCCCCCAAGTAGAGAGAGGGAAGGGTGAATGGCTAAGACATCCCTGCACTCCATTGGTCTTCATCTTTCAACCAGGATCTCTCTCATCACCCAGGTTTAAGATGCAAAGGCTTCTTCCCCCAACCCAGAGATCTAGGACTATTGTACAATTTCTTTTCCTGTATGGTCCTAACCCAAATAGCACATTCTTGTTCTTTTATAACTACTGTGGAAGTTTACATAAAGCGGGCAAAGGTTTGGAATTAATAAGGTAATGTCTTATTTCTTAAGTATAGACAATTTGCTGAGTCTCCATTCCAGGAAAAACCAAATGAGAAACATTTTTATTATAAGGAAACCAGATAGCAGTACAAGCAAGGAATCCTGTGGCACTTCTAAAGACTAACAAATTTATGCATCACATGAACTTTCATGGGAGAAAATCCCACTTCATTAGATGCTTTGAAGATGGGGAATTTACAGAATGGGAAGAAAATAAATGCTGGAGAATGTAAGTCATAGCATCAAGTCACACCTAAAAATCTAAACAACTGGTTTGATTTGCTGTAACAGTCTGACCTATGACTTACACTTCCCTGCATTTATTTTCCCCCCATTCTATAAGTTCCCCATCTTCAAAGCATCCTATGAAGTGGGATTTTCTCCCGTGAAAACTCAAACAATAAACAAATTTGTTAGCTTTTAAAAGTGCCACAAGAGTCCTTGATTGTTTTGCTGAACTGGACTAACACAGCTACCCCTTTGGAACATGTCAACAGAGATCAATAATCAAATGGCATCATATGGCTGACAATCATTACTGTCTCATTTCAATGCACTCCTGGAGAATTAGCAAACCTTGTTTGGCTTAAAGAAAAAATCCATTGATTTGTAATAACAACTCAGAGGGTGAAGCAAATTTTTAGTAAATAAGAGAAATGTTAAAAGTTCATTTTGGAGACATTCCAGTGCCTCAGTTGGACTGCCTTTGTCTGTGTGAACTCACAACGCAAACCTACAATACTGTCCCCCAGCAAAGCCCCACTAGAATTACAGAAAATCTGACCAAAAGAAATGGTTCTGAAGGCAAGGCTGATTTACGTCCAATTTGTGTGTGTTTCAGAAGAGGGCAGCTTCCTGTCCCATTGTAGATGCTTTTGGGTTATCCTGAAAATACATTTTAGTGCCATTCTCTGCACTGCAGTGGGATGTTTAGAACATTTTCTGGTTTGCAATGGAATGTCTTTGAACAATGCTCACTTTAATTTGATCGCATCTCACTGAAAAGGCCTTGTGAAAAATAAAATCAAGCCACATGGTAGCAGTTATGACCATGCATGTCAAGCAGCAAAAGCATTAGACTGAATGTGGTGGAGAGTCCTTGCCAGCAACATTCAAAATCCAGGCCTTCAAGGAAACCTCAGCTTCCATCATATGGAGTCACCGGATGCTTCTTCTGTGGGGTGAAAGGAGTCGCGTGTTAACAAAGCAAGAAAGGGCACTGGGAGGCGGGGATTGCTCCCTGGACAGGGATGTCTTTTGTCTCTATGGCTTACACAGGAGCAAAGGGACAAGTGAAGATGTATGGGACAGAGAGGAGAGAGGCAATGTATCTACCAGTCGATGCCCTTGTGCTCTGTGGGTGGTGCTAACCCTGCCCAGCTGAAGTCATTCTCCAGTTACCAGAAGCCAGTACTGTGGAGTAGGACTCCGTTCTGCTTCAGCACAGGAGCCAACTGGTGATCAAAGAAGCTTTTGAAAGTGTGAATCGGTGAGAACTCTTGACTCGCCTTCCATGCCCCTCACTCCCCTGACATTTTCACCGACAGAACCCCAGCATGCAAATCCATTGGACAGGAAGAGACACAACTGGCTGGCTGTCACAATGACTCTACTTGAACAAGTGACCTGGTTTGGTCTGTAATCATAACCATAACGGTAATGAATATAAGCTTTCATGGGCTCCAACCCACTTCGGCAGTTGCATCACACGACTCTTGTTGTTTCTGCTATACACAGGCTAACATGGCTACCCCTCTGATAATAAATATGTAACCCCTTGGGGGTTAGAGAGGATGGCCTCTTTAAATCTTTGCCCTAAGAGGGGAGCACTGACGGTTCCAGTATGAAAAAATGTTGTTTGGGGGGGGGCACCAGAACAGAGACAGGGAAAGAGTGACGGGGGGCGGGGAGCTCTTGGCAGAAGCGCTACTAGCCAGCAGGCCCTCAGAAACTGAAGCCGCTGAGAACCTGCCCAAAGCCTGTGAGGAACAGAGCAGCCAATCAGTGACGCTTCAGGACAGGAGCCAGGAGAAGCACCATGCCAAGAAGGAATCATCCAAGAAATGCTTAGGTCGTAGAAAGATCTATCAAGTGCTACATTTCTTAAAGGAGCCACTAGAAACTTAATTGTAACCTAAACTCGTCAGCAGATTTACTTGTAATTCTCAGCACATTCACTCCTGCCCTCAGAGAGTAAGTTCTGAAAGGTGAGGAGCAGCACAGTAGGAACAACTCTGTGTTGGCTGAGGAGAGCAGAACTGGCACATGGCCTCCAATAAGAGACAGCTTGGAAACCATCCTTTTGTTGTGTTCTGCTCTTCTCAAAGGTCCCTTCTGGCACTGGAATCAGTACAATGAGAAGTATTGAGGCCAGATTGGCTCTGAACAGCTTCTTCTTCCCAACTCCAGCTCCCAGAAAGTGTGGTTAGTGCTAGGAAGAAATGGCTGGCTGGGAATCGGGGGGTTCAATCTGTCACCCAATATCTGCAACTTCAGCTCTAGCTTGCAGCAGGTCTGTCCAGAAGGGAAGGAGACAGGCTGGTGCTGGGAAAGACTGCTGAAGGAAGGTAGCTATGTAGCTCAGTTGAGAACATGAGGAAGCTAAGCGCCTAACTCACGTCAGGTGTGTCTACACTGGAACCTTAGCTCGACTTAAGGAAAGTTAAGTTGACCTATAGACTCCTGTGACTCCACTCAGCTTTTATTAAGTTGACCTAAGAGCTTCCTTAAGTCAACTTTATAACACCACCTCTTAAGGTCAACTGAACGCTTAAGTTGACCTTATTAAGATGACTTAAGTCAATGTAGATGGTGAAAGTCCTTAAATTGACCTAATTGGCCTCCAGGCCCCTTCCCAGACTTCCTGGCCACCAGGAAGGGTCGACCAAGCACCTGCCAGTGTGGACGCAGGCAGTAGACAGGAGTTTTCAACGTGGACTCTCTAAGTCGACTTAACAAGGTTGATTGTAGGTTGACTTAAAGGCAAAATTGTTAGGTCAACTTAACAAAGCCTTCAGTGTAGACATACCCATTGATTTTCAGGCAGTTAAAGTACTTTAATCTGTTTTGGTGCTTTTGAAATTCCCACTTGGCCCCTATTTGTATATGTAAGCACCTAAAGACTTTTGAAAATATGCCCATAAGTATTTATCTCGGTCCCTAAATGTAGACACAGACATACACCCTTGAGTATCCTACTTGAAAATCAGGTTCCCCATGCTACAGAAGCCACTGAGTGCAAGCCAGCCAATTGTCTCTGTACCTACCTTCCTCATCAGATGCTGATCTCCAGGCTGAGAGGTCCAGCTTCTGTATCTGGTTGCAGTTCACAAAGTCTCTGGGGTACATACTGCCCTGGAAAATGTTCCTGGGGACTTCTGCAATGCGGGTGTTATCACAAATTATACGTGGCAAGCTGATCCTTCTCAGGGCACCTCGCTGCTGGGAATTGAAAATCCCAAGACTCTCCCACCAAAATCTGCCCAAAACAGGAAAACAGCAGCAACAGATTTTAGGCTGTGAAGCACTATAGACTCAGATTGGCATGTCATTTCCGATGAAATACGGAGCACAAGCAACGCCTTTCTCTTTGTGAGCTTTGTCATGAAGAACTTTAATTCCTGTGGCTACCTTGGAATGAGGATCACCATTTCTACCCATGGGGTAATTATGAAAGCCCTGCTTACCCTGCCCATACACTAACAATATAATCAAATTAGGAGTCAATTCATGTGCTAGCAGCCTCCTCCGGGTAACAGAAGACCAGCATGAGTTCAAGTCACATAGACCAGGATTCGTATTGACCCTATAATGCAGTTAAGAGGGGACAGGGTTGTTGCAACTGCAGAGGTTGGTTCTTAGTCAGACAACAGTTGAAGTTGCCATGTCACTTTCCAAAACAGCCTTGGTCTGTAATCCCTCTTTCAGTAAAACAAGCTCGGGGCATGACTCCTTCTTTCTTTGCCTGAAAGCTAACGGGCCAGATTATTGAATCCTCTTTATTCCCCTTTGGGTAGCCAGCAGGACAAAGGGAACTAAAAGTTATCTTAAGGAAGAAGTGGAGAAGATCACACAGTGTGGGTTTTCACCTTTGGGGGGGGGTCTGTTCCCCTTTTTCTTCCTATGTTGCTAAACAGGTAAGGGACCCACTACGAAAATGGATAAAAATCATGCCCTAGTAAGGGAAACATCAGTTTTCCTAGGGCATTTTGGTACTGGACCACTGGTGATCAGAGTAGATGCCAGTGAGATACAGTGCACCCAACTGGCAGATCAATAAGGTTTAATGTCAAGACTTCCTATAAATGTACTACTTAGACAGAACACTTAAAATTAACTATCATATATTAACAAGGAGTCTGGTGGCATTTAAAAAACTAACAGATTTATTTATCATACGAGCTTTCATGGGAGAAAAGAAATGGGATTTCCTCCCATGAAAGCTAATGCAATAAATAAATTTGTCCTTTAAGTTCCCAGACTCCTTGTTTGCTTTGCTGAACGAGACTACCATGGCTACCCCTTTGGAACTTGCCATACATTACTAAACATTAAAGATCTGCAAATTGTGAGTACCACATTGATCACTAGGCTATAACAACTGGTGTCCTTGTGCTTGACCAGCTGTGAATGGAACAGTCTTTGAGGTGAAAAGTGCAAGGGTTTCTTTCACTGTGTGTCAGCAGGGTAGCAACATGGCTGGCATGGGGCTTCAGGATGTGAGCATTATGCCCTCTACAGGAATATATTGGGGTGGGTTGGCCACTCCTGTCCTCCTTTCAGTAGAACCAGTCTTGGATATGGAAGCTTTTGAAGATGCCTGGGAAAGATCCCATGGTCTGAAGGAGCATTTAAGGGTAAAAAAGCATATGCATTTTTAATGCTCCAATGGGAACAATTTGTAGACATAAAGCCTGTCCCTAGTCTTGAAAAGTTAGGCCATTTTGCATGGACTTTTATCAGTTTAATAAGGAGTTAGGGCAATTGGCCAAAGAAAACAAGGGGCTGGATAAACAGCTGATGACATTTGACAGTCAAATACAGGAAGACCCAGTATGATTCTGCAGTTTCTCATTGATTAACCCTGGCCACTTTGCTTTCTACCTTTTCAGTGAGATGTAGAAATGTACAAAAAGGAGGTTAGACAGCAGGAGGAAATAGCTCATATCTGAGAAATGAAATGTAAGGACATGCAAGCTGTGGCACACATTGTTCTAGGGAAGAAAAAGAAGGACCCTAATGTATGTCTACACTGGAAGCTCAGTTAAGTCAACATAACAAGGTTGACTTTAAGTCAACAAAGTCAACCTTGTTAAGTTGACTTAGAGCATCCACATTCAAAAATCCTGTGGACTGCCCACATCCACACTGGCAGATGCTAGGTTGATTTAATGCTTAAGATGACATTATTAAGTTGACTTAAGGACTAATCCCCATCTTCACTGACTTAAGTTGACTTAATAAGGTCAACTTAAGCATTACTTCAACCTTCTGAGCTGGAGTTATTAAGTCGACTTAAGGAAGCACTTAAGGCAACTTAATAAATTCCGGCTGTGACCGGAGATTTCCTTAGATTGACGTAACAAAGGTTAAGTCGATCTAAGGTTCCAGTATAGACATACCCCTACTGAGACTGGGGGCCGAACTCATGCAGTCTATTGTCAACAGCTGTCTCAGAGCACACAGCAATTGACTGCTGCTCAGGGACTTATTGCTGTCATGCAGGCAGATTAAGATCTTGGTGGTGCACAGAGTGCTCTTTGACTAGTAGTGGTAAATACCAAACATTAGATGGGGTGGGTTTTAAGTCAGTGAGTCTTGCTCAGGGATCATCTGATAGCTCTATTTGTTTGAGCATACAAAAAATGCCAGTCCCTTTTCTAAAATAATAATGTAAATGCAAACACAGAAAAGTGTTAGGCCTGGTCCATATCACAAATTTAGTTTATGCTAACCAGGTGGTGTCAACTGAACTGTATATGTGTCTACATTCAATTTGGCTTCCAGCCATGTAACAACATGATATGGCAGCACAGTAACACCAGCTCCCTGAAGAGCCCTGAGTCATGGCCAGCCTACTGAGGTTGTCACAGTTGTTTGTTGGACAAGAATATCCCTTTTTTCCACTTTCTATAAGTTCTGTGTTCTTGAGGATACAAGGAGCAGGCACCTTCCCTGACCAGCCAAAACTGATTTTGGTGAAGCGTCCCTGGTGATCCACTAGTGCTTTCATAATCATAGAAGAGGAGTCCTTTCTGTTGATGTATTTTGTGGCACAATGAGCTGGTGTCAAACTAGGGTTATGCATGCTATCTACGATCCCTCCACAGCCTGGGTACCTCACTGATGCAGGTTCATCCACTATGTCCTGCACATTATCATGAGTCACAGTCCTGTGTAGCTGGAGGGTGGCTAATGGCCCTACCCACTTGTATGACAATGGCTTTTGCTGTGGATTTTCCAAGTCTGAATGATTTGCTACTGACCAGTAGCAGTCTGGCTTTGCAAGCTTCCACAGTGTGATCATCATTTCTCCATGGGCAGTGCAGCTCTCCCTCCGGTGTTTCTGCTCTTGAGGGCTCTGCACACAAATGTGACCTTTTGCATCTGAAAGTTCTGCAGCTGCTGTTCATTGTCCCAAGTCTACATCAAGAAGGAGTCTCACATGAAGCAGCATGCTCCTGTCTGAAGCTGCTCCGTGAGCACCATCAACAACATTGAATTGATTCCCAGCAATCTGTCCTACATAAATTGTCACACTCCTCCCTTATGTAGCTTTATCTTTGGCTCTACCAATACTAGAGGATTGTTGATGACCGTGACAATGGTGCCGAGCTGAGTGATCTCCATGCTTGTGTCAAAGATGGTGGACAGTGAGAAGTGTCATGTTGCTTGTGGGATTTTTTAAAGGTGCAAAAATTATGGAATAAGGATGGTGTTATGGGATACAGAAAGTGGCATGATAAGGACTTGACTTGCTCCCAGCCCCTCCTGCGTGACTTGTTTCCACCCCAACATGCATTGCCAAAGTTTACAAAAAGATAGTGTGCCAAACAATGGTGAGTTGCACACAAGGACACTTTGCCACAGTGCATTGGCACACACACTCCATCAGCGTTGACACAAGAAAGCAAATATGCACATGAATAAACAATATAGTAGTTGTGGTGACTTTCAGTTGATGTAACTTGTGTGAGCCAAGGTTTGTGGTATGGACATGACCTTAGTTTTTCAGCTTCAAACTTTCATACCACCGTAGGCCATTAGTGAGGAAAAACACCATGAAAGAAATCTAATAGAAACCTGATTTGCAAATAAAGTTATAAGCAACCAAACAGAAAGAAAATGGTAGAGTTTGCAAAGGCCCCAGGTGGGAAAGACAGCTCCAAAAGTGTACAAACACCTTCAAGAATGACCATTGATTTAGGGTGTCCAACCTCAGACCCTTACAGACCTGATTTTCAAAGGTGTTAAGAACTCAAAACTCCAGTTAAGGTCAACAGAAAGAGAATTCAGGCCAGTGGTGTCTCAAGTTGGGATCAGTTGGGAGCATTGGACCTAAACATTAACCCTACACTCAACTGTAAAAAGTGTGTGAAAGTTCACACAATGCCACAGTAAATTATGATCTGAGAATTAACCATGAAATTCAGTTCAAGTTAGTTTTGGTAAATTAATATTATGGACAGGCACAAAAACCCCAGACAGAAAAATTGAGTTAGTTCAAACATAAACGACTTCCTGATATAAGTCAAAGACTGTGGTGAAATCATCCTTAGTAAACAAGGAAATGTGGAAACAAGATTATCTATGCTAAGTTTGTCCTTGTGGACAGAGATTAAAATGGTGGAACAAATAATGAGGATAAAATAAGCCACTTATTTTAACTGTTTTTGGGGGGTTCTTAAAAAGAGACTTTGGAAAAAAAGGAATTGCCTTCTCCCAGCTCATTTCCTGACCTTCCAGTATTGCAACTCATCTTGACCTCAAGTCAGAAGGAACAGATCAGGCCTCAGGGACTTTCTTCCCAAGACGAAGGTTGGGTGGCCTGTAGCCCAGGCCTCGACAAATCAATGTTTCTGGCTGCCATGGTGACCAGTTTGGTAGCCTATCGAGCTCCATTGCAGAAACATAACAGAGGAGCACCTGCTGGTGACCAAAACTAAAATTGCTGGTGCCTAGTTGTGAGCCAATTTTGTCCACCTCTACAATAGCCCCACTCTTGTTAAAAGAACTTTGTTTTCCCCTATAAGTGCTGAGTCATCTCATTCGCATGTCATCCTGTGCCCAACACATCAGTGGTGAGATCTAATTCTCTGCACTGCAGAGACATAGAAGATCTTTTGCGTTATTTTCTCCCCCCTTGGTGAATTGTTTTCTTCCGTCCTTCCCCATCTTTCTTCCTAGCCTCTCTCATTCTCTTCACTTTCCATTTACCTTTGAAATCAACTATACTGTATTCAACCAAGTCTGCTCTGGCTAAGGAGAAAGAATCCAATCCAATGACATCCTTCAACAGAAAGTGAATAAGGGTCCAAGCAATAGGTGTCATAGCTGACTTGCCAACCAAAGCATCTACCATTCTGAAAACAGTTGCTATAGTAAATAAACAGTAATCCACTGTTCCAAAACCATCAACAAAAGCCATATTTCACTCGTCTGTCTCTCATCTACCTTGTGCCTGTCTGGTTGTTAGCAAAAGATAAGTGAATGTCCTTCACACGGCAAGTCTTGTAGTAAAATTAACTCATAACTTTTCACCAAGGAAAAGTTATTAATGAGGAAAGAGATTCATATTTTGACTTTGAAAGGAGAGAGACTGTGATAAAGTCTAAGTTTGTATTGCATAATCACTCAATTACAGTTTCAATATAAAAGTTTGTTTTAATGTCTAGGTTTTTCATGAGGAAATGCAAAGGGAGTATAAGAGATGTAAGAGAAGAAGAAATTAGCAATAAAAGCGCAAATGGACGTTTTGGGGCATCTGCCAAGCAACCAAGTAAAACCAAGGGCCTCTGTGAAAAGTGAATGTAGGACAATGAAAGAACTTATACTTTTAACTCTTTAGGCCTTTGAGATCAATATCAATACAAGACATCTCCCAAAATGGAGGTACCCAGCACATATTTTAAAATGCCATCCCAAGCAAATATGTATGTTTCCAGGAAAGAAAGAAAACTTTTTGAAACTGATAAACAAAATGACAGCTGAAACTCACATTCACCCTCCCCAAACAAATAGCCTCCTGCTTTTAATCCTATCATACAATTTCTTACCTGTCCCCATCTCGTAGTTTCCTGAACTGAGATCCAAGAATGCAAGCCAGCAGAGGGCCTACTCTGCCATTGGGAACAAACGGCTCCGCAAGGGCCCCAATCCAGATGTCGATATTGTCTGGCCTCCCATACAGGTTCATGAACTTCCTAGCCAACTCATGATTCCTCAGCACTGCTGCGAGTTCGTCTACATTTTGAGGCTGTGAGAGTCCACAAAACTGTCTCCAGGCATTATACCCTGTAGAACCAGAGCAGAGCAGTCAATACCTCCATCTCTCTCCCAGCTGTGCTGGCAACTTGTTCCTCTCTTGCCTTGGATGACCCAATTGCATGTTTCTTTCTTGTTTCTCATGTATTTGAAGACTTTTCTAAATCTCTCCCCTTACTGTCTCTGTTCATTGTGCCAAATCCTCATAACTTTGGTTCCAAATTTGTTCCTTACCTGGCATGGTCTATATACAGGTAGTCCTCACTTAGTGACCGGGTTCCGTTCCTGAAACCTGGTTGATAAACGAATTGGTCACTAAACGAGGAGCAGCCCTTACCGGTATTTCAGGCATAATGTACTTTACTGGTAGTGGGTTTTTCAACCATCGGTAGATAGTTTTAATGTCACCTTTGCATCATTTATAACATTTTTAATATATATTTTAAATGTTTTAAGCTCTAATGTACTGAACTTAGTTTGCATAGTGTACTGTAAATATAGGTAATCTGAGAGAGTTGATGCGAGTTCTCATACATTGCCATAATACCAACTCATCAGAGAGCCGGTCATAACTCTGAGGGGTCACTAAACGAGGAGGTCACTAAGTGAGGACTAGCTGTAGTTCAGCAAGATGTCCATTCTCTAGATTATGCTGTTTTAGTCATAATCCTTTCTTATTAGGCATCTTTTACACTTTATCTATTTGTTTTTCTGTCAAAAGCACAAGAATAATTGTTGACAAGTTCATAAAGTTGACTTACGCCAGGGTAGCCAATAAAGTCAACTTAATAAAGTCAACTTAACCCTTAAAGTCAACTTAAAGAGTGAGAGTTATTAAGTCAACTTAAGGAAGCCCTTAAGTTGACTTAATAAATGCCAAATGTGGCCATGGAATTGCTTAAGTCAACTTAAGCCTGGTTAAGTCGCCTTAAGCCTCCAGTGTAGACATAGCTTTAAAGACTAACCAATTTATTTATTGCATAAGCTTTGGTGTTCTGTGGAGTCTTCAGTTATTTCCAGGGTCCCTTTGCAGTGTAAGAGTCTAATATATTCACCTACCTGCCATTAACTAAAACAGTCTTTGGATATATGGACAAGGGAATGTTGAGCACAACTAGTGAATATACCACAGCTGGATCACTGTATACAGTTCTGGCCTCCACACTTTAAAAAGGGTATTGAAAGATTGGACAGGGTTCAGAGAATTGCTAGAAGATTCATCCAGAGTCTGGAAAGCACAATTTACACTAAGAGATTTAAGGAGCTGAATATATTTTACTTGTCAAAACAAAGATTAAGAGACTGTTTGATCCCGTTCTATAATGTCCTACCTAGAGAAGGCACCTGACATTTGGGAGCTTTTGGTTCTAGCAGACAAAGGGAGGAGAGATTAGACAAATTCAAATCAGAAATAAATTGCAGCTTCTAACGGTGAGAGTAATGAACCATTGCACATTTTAGCAAGGGAGGGACAAGATTATTATCATCAGTTAGAGGGTTTAAATTGGGAGTCTAGAAATGTTCTGTTCCAGTCCAGACACCTGTTACTCCATTGTGGGAATGACAGGCTGATCTTATATGGACTATGCTGGACAGGTTAGATCCTAGAGCTTGCTTCCGGCCTTGAAAATTATGAATTTATCACCACTTTCCTCATAGTTTTCAGGTCTGCCCTAAGTCACTTTCAGTTACATTAGCCTCCTCAGGCAGTGACCACTGTGAGGCCAGGAAGCATCTACTCTCCATTTTAATTTTACCAACTCCATCTATTACTCAGGACTAAGGGCTCATCTGCACTGAAAACATAACACTTCACTGAAGACACTAGCTACTCCAACATGTGGGCATCTCCCATCAGCAGAGGTGTGTTCCACTTCCCTGAGAGGAGGTAGTTGGATCTACACCAGAGTCTATGTTGGTTATGTATGCCCTTCAGGACTGTGAATTATCCACTCTCCTTTGTGACCTAGTTATACCAATCTAATTTCCTGGCATAGACAGATCTGAACTGTAGGCACCTAAACAGTCTGTAGCAAGCTGTAACGGTGTGACCTGATCCTATGGCTTACATTTCCTGTATTTATTTTCCTCCCATTCTGTAAGTTCCCTATCTTCAAGCATCTGATGAAGTGGGACTTTTCTCTCAAAAAAAATGTCACAATAAATAAATTTGCTAGTCTTTAAAAGTGCCTCAGCACTCCTTGTTTGTTAGGTGCCAAGTTGCTTCTCCAGAATGTTCACAGATTCAAAGAGTGTAAGACCAGAAGGGACTCTAAGATAAAGGTCAGTTACTTACTTGTAACTAGCATTCTTTGAGATACCCTGCTCCCATCCATTCCACCTTGGGTGCATGCGCCAGCGTGCATGGCCACTGGAAACTTTCTGCCTTCAGCCAGCTCTATAGGACCAGCGGCGATGCCCCTTAGAGTGGCGTGCATGACATCCAATCTAATAGCCAGTGCCGGTCCACCCATCCCTCAGTCCTTTCTTTCTGCTAACTCTGGAAGTGGGACTGGTGGGTGGGTGTGGAATGATGTGAGCAGCACATCTTGAAGAACGCTAGTTACAGGTATGTAACTGTCCTTCTTCTTTGAACAGCTGCTCACGTACATTCCACCTTGGGTGGATTACAAGCCTTACCTCGGATGGTGGGCAGAGTTATGAATTGCTCATGTGCAGGATGGCCTTGCCAAAGGCCACATCATCCCTCATCTGCTGAACGATGGGATAGTGGGATGTAAAGGTGTGGACCGAGGACCACGTAGCTGCTCTACAGATGTCCCGAACAGGCACTCACACAAGGAAGGCTGCCAGCGAGGCCTGAGCCCTGGTTGAATGGGCCTTAACTGACTCTGGCAGTGGAACCTTTTCAATTTCCAAAGGGATAGCCGTGTTAGTCTAGTCCAGTAAAAAAAACAACAAGCAGTTGTGTGGCACTTTAAGACTAACAGATTTATTTTTTGCCACCCAGTAGCAAGTTTTAATACAGGATGAGATCCAAGAAGATATCATCTAGGACAAAACTGGGATGCCCTTCATACGGTCCGCTACTGCTACAAAGAGCTGTGTAGATTTTCTAAAGGGCTTCATCCTCTCAATATAGAAAGCAAGAGCTCTCCTAACATCCAGAGTATGCCATCTCCTCTGATCACTTGTTGTGTGAGGCTTGGGGAAAAACACAGGAAGAAAAATGTCCTGCCTGAGATGAAAGTCTGAAACCACCTTCGGGAGGAATGCTGGTTGAGGTCTCAACTGCACCTTGTCTCTGAAGAAGATGGTGTATGGAGGCTCGGAAGAGCGAGTTTTCAATTCCGAGACCTCCTCGCTGAAGTGATGGCCACCAAGAACACCACCTTCTCAGGTGGAGTAATGGGCAAGTGGCCGGCGGCTCAAATGGTGGACCAGTCAAAGTTTGGAGAACTAAATTTAAGTCCCATTGGGGGGGGTGGAACCTTAACTTGGGGAAAATACTCTCCAGACCCCTCAGAATCTCAAGGTCAGCAGATGAGAAAAAATGGTGTGACCCCCAAGCTGGGCATGAGCCACAGAAATGGCTGCCAGGTGAACTCTCAAGGAGGCCAGAGCAAGGCCCTGATGCTTTAGCTCCAACAGATAATCCAAGACAGCCTGTATGGGTGAAGTGTGTGGATCGAGGCTCCTGGTCTGGACCCAGCAATGGAAGGACAGCCACTTGGATTTATAAGTAGATTGGGTAGAGGATTTCCTGCTACCTATTAAAATGCACTGCACCTGAGTTGAAACAGGCCAGATATTCCACGTTCAACCACAGAGTCTCCAGGCTGTCTGATGGAGCGACTTCAGGTCTGGGTGGAGCAGGTGGCCCCGCTCTTGAGTTAATAGGTTGTGTCTCAGAGAGAGTTCCTGAGGGGGGTGTATTGAGAGGTCCAAAAATATGTGGAACCAGTGTTGCTGCAGTCAAGCGGGGGTGATCAGAATAACGTTGGCCCTGTCCCTCTTTACCTTAAAGCAGCACTCTGTGAAGCAATGGGAAAGGTGGAAACACATAGATCAGGGGGCCCAACCAAGGCACCAGGAAGGCAGCTGGGAGTGATCCCACTTCCGAACCCCTCAGGGGGCCGAACTGGTGAGACTTTTGATTCTCATGAGTGGTGAGCAAATTGACTAGGGGAAAACTCTAGCAACTGAAGATTGATTTCAGCACTCCCAGGTGGAGAGACCATTCATACTGGGAGCTGACGTGCCTGCTGAGGCAATCTGCCACGTTGTTCCTCACCCCTGGAAGGTGAGAAGCAATCATATGGAAATTGTAAGCCACTGCTAGGTCCCAAAGATGCATTGCTTCTTGGCACAGGGCCAAGGAGCAGGCTCCCCCCGGTGGTTCACATAATACATAGCCTCTGTATTGTCTGTTAGAATTTGAACTGAGCACCCCTGCAGTTCCTTTCAGAACACACCGCAGGCCAGCCTGATGGCCCTTATATCTTTTACATTGATATGGAGAAGCTTCTCTCTGTCTGAACACCTTCCTTGCATGCTTAGGCCAAGGCTGAGATGAGCACCCCAACCGAGATCCGAGGTGTCTGAGATTAGTGTCACAGAAGGGGCACTTGTCCCGAATGGGATCCCCTCCAAAGTTAACTGGGGCTTTTGCCACCATCCCAGCTCTGCCAGGACTCTTTGAGGGACTGTCATGACTTTGTTCAGAGAGTGTCCGCTGGGGCGGAAGACCGACCTCAACCAAGGCTATAGGGGCCTGAGGCGGAGGCAGGCAAGGCGGGCTGCATGTGTGGATGCTGCCATGTGGCCGAGCTGTCTGAGACAGTCCCTGGCAGTGGTCACTGGGTTTCTCCTGAGGTTGGAGAACATGCTTGACATGGTGTTGAATCTGGACTTTGGGAAGAAAGCCCTGGCCTGGAGTCCAAGACTGCCCCAACAAATTAATCTCTGGACAGGGTGTAGCTGTGATTTCTGTTCATTGATAAGAAGACCCAGGCAGTCGCACAGTAACCGAACTGCACAGGGACTGGAATGAATCTGGCCTCTTGACCAGCCTCTGATTAGCCAGTCGTCTATGTACAGAAAGATGTGGACACCATTCTTTCGAAGGTAAGCTGCAATGACTGATGCATTTTGTGAAAACCTTTGGGGCCAGGAAGAAGCCAAAAGGGAGAACTGTGAACTGCAAATGGCGGGATCCCCTTATGAAGCACAGGAACCATCTGTGCCAAGGTTTGATTGCCATGTGAAAATAAGCTTCCTGCAAATTGAGAGTGGTGAGCCTATCTCCAGGATCCAACAAAGGGATCATATGGTTGAAGGTCACCATATGGCATTTTTGTCTCCTGAGAAATTTGTTTAGGCCCCACAAGTCGAGAATGGGCCTCAAACCTCCTTTCAATTTGGAGATTAGAAAGTAGCAGGAATAGAAACCTTTTCCTTCCTCCCGTTCTGGAACTTCCTCCACAGTGCCCAGAGCTAAAAGTTTCTCCATGCCCTGGTTCAAGTGCTGTTCGTGAGAGGTGTCCCTAAAGAGGGATTGGGGAGGGGAAGGGTGGTTGGGAGTCTTGCACGGAATGTCAAGGAATAGCCATCTCATATCATTCTCAAGACCCAACGATCCATGGTGATGGAGGCCCACTAGGAATAGAAAGGGGAAAGTCTGTCCAGGAAGGGGGGACTGGGAGGATCCTGGAGAAAAACACTCAGCTCATCATCCTTGGGCATCCAATCAAAAACATCTCCTTTGGTTGCTGGAGTGGTGACAAATGGACCAGGAGACCCTGCTCCGGGAATTATTATGCCTACCCCTGGGGGCTCTCCCCTGCTCCCTGTCCCTCTGCCTGGCAGACCTGTTTATGAAAACTTGCCTAGGCTGAGGCAAGGCTTGAGGTGCTTGCTGTCTGTAAGGGCGGTGAGATAATTGAGGAGAGTACAACCCTAAGGACCTAAGGGTTGCTCTCAAGTCCTTTAGACCATGAAGTTTACTATCAGTTTGATCAGAGAAGAGCGAGGTGTCATCGAAGGGTAAATCCTGAATTGACTGCTGGACCAAAGGGGACAGGCCCAACACCTGTAGCCATGCCATCCTGTGTACACTAATTGCAGAAGTGATGTTCTTCCCACTGAGTTGGTGGCATCCCAAGAAGCTTGGAGAGCTACCCTTGCCACCACCAGGCCTTCATCCAAGAAGATATTAAAATTGAAGCAACGATTTGATGAAAGGAGCTCAGCAAAACACGCTAGGGAGTTCCAAAGGTTATAATTGTATCTTCCCAGGGGAGCCTGATGATTTGCTATTCTGAACTGCATGGTTGAAGCAGAATAAATCTTTCTTCCAAACATGTCCAGGGTTTTCGCCTCCTTACTCTTTGAGGTTGAGGCCGGTTGACCCGGGCGCTCTTGTTGATTAACGGCATCCACCACCAGAGAAGAAAGGGCAGGGTGTGTATACAAGTACTGAAATGTGGTCTTGGGGACATAGTACTTCTTCTCTGCACCCTTCGAAGTGGGAGCCACGGAGGACGGCATTTGCCAAATTGATTTCAAAATCTTTAGCACACCTTCGTGGACTGGGAGGGCCAGCCTTGCTGGGGCCAAGGCTGATAAAACATTAAACAGTGAATCCGAGGTATCCTTTATCCCCTCAACCTGCAAACCCAGGCTGGAGGCCAGTCTGCATAACAGGTCTTGGTGTGGCTTAAAATCATCAAATGGGGAGGGAGGTCCATGGACTGTCTCCTCATCTGGAGATGAAGAAGGGGAGCGATGAGGTTGTGCTGGGGACATGCAGTGCTCAGACAGGTCCAGTCCATCCCTGGACCCTGACCAGTGAGCTGTGCACTGCTTGTGGCCCACCTGAATGGCAAGTGAAGCTGAGGCACCAGGCTGGTAGACCCAGGGGCCCCAATAAGGCCAATTAGAGGGCCAACCCTGGGGAGGGTGGGCAGCAGCTGGCAGGGGTTCCACTCCTGAATAAGGATGCCCACCTGGGGACATCACCCTTCTCTGCAAGGAGTTCTCTGAGACACTTGAGGAGGGTCAGGTCGAGGAAGGAGACGGGGAAGCTGCCCCCCCCAATGGTACCAAGGTCTCTTGTATCTCATATGCCCCCTCGGGAATTCAGAAGAACAGTGCCTGGAGTGGCAGTGCAATGGTATCGGCAATGGAGAGCATGAGGGGTCTGATTTCCCTTTCTCCTCAGTACTAAGGACTTGCAATGCCGCTTGCCTGGGGACCTGTCAGCTGGGGAGCGGTGCTGCATCAGTCTCGGGGATCACACTGGTCCCGGGGATCCCTCCCCAATGAGGGCCGACTCCTGTTCCCGGTGCGGGGGATCCCACGGTGCCACAGATGCGGCTCCAAGGGGCAAGACTCCTAGCAGTGCTGAGTGACGCCGTGCTGGTGACTGAAGAGGAGGCTTCCCTCAAGAAGGCAGGCGGGAATACGAACTCGCGGCCGGCGGTGGTGAGGGCAAGGCTGACAGAGCCCTTGCCACCTCCTATGCCTCGGGTGTTGATAGGGCTGGCAGGGGTGCTGCCTAGGTACCGCCCGGGGTCAAGGGATGCTCAATCCACTCCTGACAGGAGCACTCCTGACCCACACA
Source organism: Podocnemis expansa (assembly GCA_007922195.1). Taxonomy (NCBI): domain Eukaryota; kingdom Metazoa; phylum Chordata; order Testudines; family Podocnemididae; genus Podocnemis; species Podocnemis expansa. The sequence continues at coordinate 5,926,984 of ML681971.1, forward strand.
GGGTTCCTTCTGCACCACCAGTGTGGCCAGTGCTGAAGGCGTTCCCTGAGCCTGAAAGTATTTCAGCAGCAGGATCACAGATTGGCATGCTGGAGTCAAGCAGATGCTTGAAGCCAAGCTTGTCACAGAGGTGGAGCAGGATGGACCCACTGCTGAGCTCAGGGCTGACTCCATCAGGAGGGCGTTAAGCCAGATGTGTCTGACCTTTTTTGTACGTGGCTTAAACACCTTGCAGATCTTACACTTCTCCAGCAGGTGTGCCTCCCCTAAACACTTTAAACAACGGTCATGAGGATCTTTGACAGAGAAAACTTTGCTGCAAGTGGCACAAGGCTAAAACCCTGGTGAACGGGGGGGGGGCATATCCCCTGGGGAGGGGAGATTAAGTCTAACAAAGGTTCCTATGGGAACAAAATACCTGCTAACTACCTAAACTAATTAACAATCTAAACTACACACTTGGAAACAAACAAACAGAAGCAAGTTGCAAATGTGAAAAGATGGCATTCTGGCAACTGTCACCAGTGGTGGAAAGAAGGAATTGAGGGATGGAGGACCAGCAGCAGCTATTAGACTGGGCGTCATGCGTGCCACTCTAGGGGGCATCGCTGCTGGTCCTACAGAGTGGGATGAGGGCAGAAAGTTTCCAGTAGCCATGCACGCTGGCACATGCACCCAAGGTGGCATGTATGTGAGCAGCTGCTCAAAGAAGAACATCTAATCTGACCTCTAGTGTAACACAGGACTGAAATTATAATCCAGTTTCTTCTGTCTTGAGGCCAATAATTTGTGTCTGGCTAGAACATCACTGTCAGAAAGGCAACCTGTCTTGATCTGAACACTTCAAGGCTATGTTCACACATAAACTGTTATTTCGAAATAAGTTATTTCGAAATGAGTTATTTCGAAATAAAATCCTTATTTCAAAATATGATAATTCGAATTAGGAAAAGCCTGCTTTTAAAACAGCTGTTATTTCTAAATGGTTATTTCAAAATAAGGCCGTTCGGACATGTTGTTGCGAAACAAGGTGTTCGAACAATGGTGTTGTTTCGAAACAAGGTGTTCGAACGCCATTGTTTCAAAACAATGGCTATTTCGATTTCAAGTGAGGTTTTACTCTTTTGAAATAACAGAACATCATGTGGACGTAAGAAATTTTATTTTGAAACAACGGCTGTTGTTTTGAAATAAAACTCTCGTCTGAACACGGCCCAAGAGATGGAGAAATTGACGCTTTTGTTGGCAGTTTGCCCCAAGGGTTAACCAACTTTCTATTGAAAACTTTTGCCCTATTTGCCATTTGAATTTATCTGGCCTTGGCTTCCAATCATTGGTTCATGTTATGCCTTTCTCCCCTCCTCTAAAGAGCCCTTTAGCATGCAGTATCTTCTCCCCTTGAAGGTATGTGTGTAGTGTAATCCAGTTACACCTATAGCATCTTCTGATCACCTCTACAACTGGAGCTCCTAGGTTTCTCATGGTAAGCTTGAGTACTAGAATAAAATATAGAGTTTGGTTGCTGAGAGCTGTTGACCCAAGCTGTAAACCATATATGATGGAAAACACTTCAAGCTAGCAAAGTCTCCACACCCCCAGTCCCTCTAGTTCCAGCACCTATGACTATAAGACATTGTCTCCAGCCCACAAATCATTTTTATGGCATGCGTAAGTACCATCTTCAATTTTTCATCAATCTTTTTTTGGAAACAGATGCACTATTCCAGTATTGCTCCCACCATATCATATACAGTGGTAAAATCACTTCTTTGCTCCCATTCACCATCCAGCAGTTCCCAAAGTGTGGGTCATGGTCCCAAATGAGATCATACCATTAGCAGATGGGATCACAGCAATCCCTAGAATGTGGAGCAAAATGGTATCCCCCATGCAATCTGGAGCCCAAGCATGAAATTTTTCATTAGAATGTGGTTGAGATGACAGACAGCTTGGGAACCTTCATCTAGTGTAGTGAATGATAGAGGAGATAAAGCCACCAATTATTATTTTTGCACCTGCTATTTTGCTTTATGACTCCTCCACTTCTGCATTCTTCACTGTGAGGCGCTCCTATTGGTCCCTTAGGGCACTGACCTGCTCACATCTGAGATACATATACCCCCACAAAAAAGGAACACACAGGACACATGTGAAGACAAACAGATTCCCCCATCATTAGTGGTGTTGTGTAAAACAGGCATCATGGTTCAGGAGTGAGGCACAGAGTTACAATTCAGTAATACCTGAATTCTAGTCATGGCTCTGCAAAGATGCTTGCAGACAAGTCATTGGCATCCAGGCCAGTTTTGCTCTTGATCAGTTGAAGGCTGTGTGATTGACTTGACACACAAAGAGCTAACTGGTGAACGTTTGCACATTCTGGAAATTTCCAGAGGTTTAGCTGTGTCAGTCTGCGTACAGCAGAAACAATGAGAGTCCTGTGGCACCTTAAAGACTAACAGACTTCTTCAGGCATAAGCTTTTGTGAGCTTTAACCCACTCTGTCAGATGCTTGAAGTGGGTTGGATGCATAGATGCATCCGACAAAGTGGCTTGAGCCCACAAAAGTCTATTCCTGAAGAAATCTGTTAGTCTTTAAGGTGCCACAGGACTCTCAATTCTGCACATTCTACACAGTGTAACATGAATGTAAAGAGATGTTCTGCTGGCCATCTAGGAAGCTCCTAGCTTGTAATTCAGTGGGTAACTTCCTACCTACTAGTTTCTTGTGGTACAGTAAGGCAGATAGGACAAAGATCCCAGGCCACACAAAACTATTAATATTTCCACTCTGTGTCAGACTTTTTTGTCCCAGGGCATAGGGATGACATAAGGTGGATTATATTTCTCTGTATTCTGTGATGGAACTGTCTGGTTTTCTCCCTTCATTTTTAGAGTATAATTTGGCACCTGGGACCAATCCTCACCTGCAAGACCTTTATCTCTGCCACGCTGCATGTTCAGTGCTGCTAAGTCCAATCCAATTCTCATGACCTGTTCAAACAGCCGGTCCCGGAGTTCATCCACAACCATTTGGCTCTGTGTCATCAGTTTGGCTGGTTTAGCCATCAAGCCACGGAGAATGGGATCAATGCCACCTGCAGTAATTAGACAGCCACTAGTAAATGCCCTTCCACATCCACCTCCATCAAGGATGGACACTGCATTTGAAACAGAGGACCCACAGGTCTGCTGCTGAAGTAGGTGACTTGGGACCTTAGCTTTAGAATTTACAGGTGTCTAGGAAAGGGTTACTTCTGAACAGGAGAATGGTGCAACAACTCATGTGCTGTCCTGACACTTGAGAGGTCTGGCTTTAATGTCCTGCCCCACCACAAACTTCTTTTGAGCACTTCAGCAAGTCACTCAGGTATCAGTCCAAAAAAGGTACATGGGCATTATAAAGATTCCCTTTTCAGTGCTTTGAAAATTAGAAGGACCCACAAAGCCTATGCATTGGGAGAGAAAGGCACCAGCACATGCAGAGAGAGAAGGAGAACTAGAGAGGTACGAGTGTGTGAGGAGGCAGAGGCATCAGGGCACGGGAAGAGAGAACAAGGCTCCCCACTGCTCCTCTGAATATGCCTACCAGTTGACCCTTGGCATGTTATGACCACAGGGCTTTGCAGTCCCTCTTCTTGAGGCCATTCCACTTGAATTAAATGTTAATTGGGCCAGAGAGCATGGGACTTTTTCTATAGATCGTGTTTCAGGCATTCCTCTGGGGGTGGGAAAGTCCTCTTCAAACCCTTTCTCCTCATCAGGGAGAGGGGAAATTAATCTGGGGCCCCCCATCCTGCTTAAATGCCCTAAAAACTGTGTTAAAGGCCTTAAGAGTGGCCGTTGCTGTCTCCTGCCATCCTGCCTGGCTGTTGTGTGCAGTTGGGCATGCTCTGAGCACACCCACCAGTCTGGGCTCTGCAGGAGAACAAGTTGGAGAACATGGTCATAGACCCCGGGGAAGCATTTACAGCAGGGGTCTCAAACTCAAATCACCATGAAGGCCACATGAGGACTAGTACATTAACCCGAGGGCTGCACCACTGAAACCTTTTCATACAATGATATTGCAAATATTGGTAGTGATAGTGTTATTGTGAGCCACAGGAAATAACTTTAGGGGCCACATGGAGCCCACAGGCCATGTGTTTGAGACCCCTGATTTACAGCAAAATGTCAACACAGGCTGTAAGCAGTTCTATGGTTAAGTGGCAGCTGAGTGGGGGTTTTGTGGCTGGCAGTGCTCCCCAAACAGGGATTGAGAACCCTAAATCTGGTGCTCAGACACCCAAACCCCTTTGCAGATCTCCCTTATTCTCCCTGGGGACAGTCAGAACATACCAACCGCCATCCTGGGTCAGACCAATGGCCCATCCAGTCCAGTTTCCTGTCGCTAACTGTGGCTGATGAGAGATGTCTGCCCTACCTCCTGTGGGTGTTGTGAGGATAAACACCTCAAAGACTGTGAGGCACCCAGACACTGTGGTGATGGGGGTCACCTAAGCAACTCAGATAAATTGAGCTTTCCTGCATTAAAGTTTTTTTTCCTGTTTATTTTATCAGCCCCTACAAACATTTAATGAAAATCAGCTGTGAGCTCCCCTAAGATGATGGCATCCACGTGGCCCATGCAGAAGAACTGTGTGAGATGGCAGCTGCTTTGGCTACCGGTGAATGGCAGAATCACACTGATTGATTTTGAGACACTTGGTATGTCTACACTGGAGTCCTAAGTCAACTTAAGCTTCCTGAAGCTGACCTAAGCAGCACTCTGCCCACATTGGGAATTTATTAAATCAGCTTAAGGGCTTCCGTAAGTCAACTTAATAACGCCACCTGTTAATGTCAACTTAACAGGTAAGTCAACCTTACTAAGTCAACTTAAGCCAATGTAAATACTTAAGTCAACTTTATTTAGTCAACTTAAGCTAGTGTGTGCCAGTGTGGACACAGGCAGTCAGGACTCTGTAAGTTGACTTACCAGGAGTGTGAACACTCTAAGTTGACTTAACAAGGTTGACTTTAAGCCGACTTAAAGTCAGCCTTGTTAAACTGATTTTAACTGAGCCTCCAGTGTTAACATACCTAATGATCCCTATCTTGATTTGACCTGTTGTTAAGTCTGGCCAGTGTGTGAACTGAACAGGTGGCGAGGCAGGGCAGTTTAGGGCTGCAGGAAAGATTTTACCTTTTGTCACGGTTTTCCAGGCAGCAAAGAATTCTGTGCTGAGCAGGCTTGGAGGGCCAAGAGACTGGTACCGATGATCCAAGCGGAACACAAAGGGCTGAATTGAAGCATGAGCAAAGCGGAAAGCAATGGTGAAGATGTTAGATATTCGGGGATCCACAGAGTCATTGTACTGTCGGAAGGGAGGGATGGCTGTCCAAAGGTGACTTCCCAGCAGAAGAGGCAGGTAGTCTCTGTAGGTTATTATCTGGGGGAAATCAAGGAGAGGTGAGCCATTCATTGCAACAGTCACCAGCTCCGTGGAAGTTATATGCAGGCTATGCCCTTCTCCCCAACCCAGAAAAAGTCATTCTACTGGACAGGTTCAAAAGCACCTACCTGGGAACACACAGTAAAGGGGCAATTGCTTACCCAATATGGAGCGAAGAGCATGCATGTCACAGAGGATACATCTCTGCTGAGTCTGCCAGGCACTCTTTTCATCCAGACACACTTTAATCCCTGATACCTGGTTGAAACTTACTTCCTAGCTGTCTGGCACTGACTCACAGTCTTTTCTATACCTGGCCATTTTACCATGTGGTCAGTGATGCATCCTTGGACAGGTGCCAACACAGTAGTCCCCTGCCAGTGGCTGCAGGTTTCCCAGCCAGGTGCCAGTTTCAGAATCTTGGTCTTCATGAAAAATAATGTTTCTATCCTCCTGCTTTCTCTGGAAACAATTAAACCACCCTCCAAGGATAGCCACTAGAGTGACACCTGTCTGAGTCTGCAGGCAGCCTCCAGCAAGCCACTGACCTGTTCACTCCCTACACTGGCTTACTATAGAATTTCAAATTAAGCTCAAAGGCTCAGTCCTTGTCTTTAAGGCCCTCCACTGCCCTGGTCCCAGGGTAGCTAACAAACTAACACAACTGTTGAACAGCTCTGCTCCCCTGGCACAATGGAACTCTCATTAATAAGAGTGACACTTTCTGGTGTGGGAGAAAGAAATTTTTCCTGTCCAAGATGTACAGTAAAGCCCCAAGAACTCAGGACCATCCCAAAGTTCCTCATCTTCCACTCCAGGTGAAGATACATTTCTTTGATCTTGCCAGTTAATATAATACTAGAGGCTCTATATTAAGTTATTCTGATGCAGAGAAAGGATAAGAAGATCCATAGGAGGCCAGTGTGGCTGTGCAAGAAGCTTTTTAGCTATCTAAAATCAAAGAATTACGTACAGGGAATGGAAATAGAGGCATGTCACCAAGGAAGAATACATGGGAATTTCAGAAGTGCATAGGGACAAAATCAGGACAGCCAAGACAAAGAATGAGTTACAGCTGGCAAGAGACATTAAAGATAGAAGGGGTTCTTCAAATACATCCAACAAAAAAAAGAAAGATCAAGGACAGTGTGGGTCAGCTGCTCAATGGAGAAGGTGAGCTGGTCATGGAAAGATGACAGGAAAACAAAATGCAAAAAAATAACGTGACTGGATGGCTATGTCCACACGCAAAGTTTTATTTCAAAATAAGTCATTTTGAAATGACTTATTTCAAAATAAAAACCTTATTTCAAAAGGACTGATTTCGAATTTTAAAAAAATTAATTTGAAATAAGGCAGGCCCCTCCAATCAAAATAGCATGCCCTGTGTGTGGACATGCTATTTCGACTCCCTGAGAGGGGCACCATCGGAGGTGTGGCAATATGGCGCCCTGGCAAGGCTGTCACCTGGAGAGCCAGGCAGGGGAAAAAGCACCGCTGCTGCTGCCGCAGAGCAAGGGGCAGTCAGAGGAGACCGTGACTCCCCTGCTGGCTTTTCTAGCTTGGCTGCAAGCCAGGAGCCAGAGGGGACCGGGGCTCCCCAACCCACTTGTCCCATTGGCGCAACAGTGGGGCAAGTGGGTTGCGGAGCCACGGTCCCCTCTGGCTCTCGGCTTACAGCCAGAGCCAGAAAAGTGGAGGGGGAGCCGCAATGGGATCTGACTGGCTGCTTCCCCACAGTGGTGGTAGCGGGGAAGCAGGCGGGGGTGCAGCAGGGCTCTGGGTGGCCCCAGCTCTGCCCCCCCACTGGGACTCGGGGTGGCTGCAGGGTGGGCAGGAGCTGCAGCCCCTGTCTCTGCCCTGCAGCCTGGGATCCCATGGAGCCCTGGCAGTGGGGCAGAGTGGGGAGCCGTGGCTCCTGCCCACCCCACAGTCATCCGGAGCCCTGGCAGGGGGGCAATGCTGGGGCCGCCCGGAGCCCTGTTGCTCCCCTGCCTGCTTGCCTGCTGCCACTATGCCAGGGGAAGCAGCCAGACAGATCCCACCGTGGCTCCCTCCACCTCACCACTCCGGAGCCCCGGGGCTGCTGCAGCCCCCGCAGGGTGGCGGAAGCAGGACCCGCTTACCCCGCTACAGCCGGCTGCCCAGGAGTGAGTGCATCCAGCTCCCGCCACCCCACAGGAGGACACAGGGGTCCCCCTGGCTGTGGACTGGTGCCCACAGCTGGGAAAGCTGGCAGAGCGGCTGGCACCCGCCAGCCTCCTGCACCCCCCCTGCTTCTCCTAGCACCTTGGCCAGGGTGCTGGGGGGGGGGACTTCCTCCCAGGGTGCCATGCACCCTGGGAGGAATTTCAAACCTCTGCTTTGAAACAGGGGTGTTTCAGAACAACATGTCCTAACCACGTTGTTTCAAAACAGCCCTTTTGAAACAAGGGTTATTTTGATTCCAGATGAGGTTTAGCAGTTTCAAAATAACAAAATGTCATCTGGACATACGTTTTAGTTTGAAACAACGGCTGTTGTTTCGAAATAAGACTATAGTGTGGACATACCTGATGAGTGGCAGTTACCATAGACAATAAAGGGGTAGGATGTAGATTGTGATAAGGAAAGAATTAATCAGAGATCTTACCAGTTTGAATTAATTCAGATCAGCAGGGCTGGATGCTATTCGCCTGAAGGTACTTATGGAATTAGCTGAAGAAAACTCAGAGCCACTGTCATTGATATTTACAAAATCATGGATGACAGAGGAGGCTCCTGAAGATTAGAGAAGGGCTAACATTGTGCCCATCTTTAAAAATGGGGTAAAGAAAGAGCAAGGAATTAGAGACTAGTCAACCCTAACCACTCCACCTGAGAAGCTACTAGAACAATGTACATCCTTCTTGGCATCACTCAGCCACTGCCATGTCTTACATGCACATGACACCAGTCATCCCCAATGACCAGATGGACAGTATTCAGACCAGATGGACATTATCATTTCACCCACCACAAACAATGCAGCTACCTCTTGCAGGGAATACACAGCAACTTAAGACCTCTTGTATCCAGAGGAATTGAGGTCGGTAGTGTATAGAAGGGGGTAGATAGGAGACGCCAAACCCCTGGGTGGCAGGCTTCAGGGGAGCTTGGGGACAGGATCCTGCAAGGCATGGGGTGGTGGGGAGCACCCAAGGGAGCATAAAGATTGGCTTGGCCCCTGAGCACCAGCAGGTGCCAGGCACTGCTGTCATTCACTCTCACTACACCACTGATCAAGGTATGTAAGGTTCAATTCCCAATTGGAATTTGGGCAAGCCTAACACCGTCTCCCTTCTGAAAAGTGTCAAGGACTCTCTGCTGACCCGAGGAAGACACAACCTCGGTTTCAGATGGCACCTCCAACAGCATAGCTCCCCCAGAACCACCCTGGGGCATTGAGTCAATACTGATCTGGAAGGAAAAGCACTCCTCTTCCCGTGAGAACACAGATTGCCCTCGAAGTTCCCATTTTCCAGTATGCAACCCTTGTCCTACTTCACTTGTAAGATCCCAGCCCATGCCAGAATGTCTGTAGGCAACTGGTCAGGTACCTGGACCATAGCGCCTATGATCTTGCGGGCCTCCTGGTAAAGCTTCTCTCCATTCCACTGTGGATTTAATCTTTTTAGCATTCTGGCCAAGCGATTGTGCTCCCGCACAAAGAGTGTGTGCAGAGCTGTCAACTCTGGCATTTCATTGGCTCGACTGTCACCTATGGAGAGCAAAGCCATTCGTGTCATTCACCCAGCCAACTATTCCAGATGTGTACCAGAACACACTAGGCAATTTCATATTCATTTCATTACAGGAAAGGTTTTATTTTTAATCACATCTCCTTCCTACTCACCTCCTGCTTGTCCATCCACTGAGCAGGTCCATGTTCCCTCTCAGGAACTGATAACGCCCCAGGCTCCTTACTCCCAACCCCTCCCATTAGCCTGTGCCCAATCAGGAGTTGGTTTATTTCATGCAAAATTCTTCTTTTCTGACTTCCACAACAGACAGGAGTGTGGGGTGGGGGAGGTGGTGGTGGTGGTTATTAATTCATACTTTAAGTATCCAGGCCAAATGTACTGAACTCAGAAAAGTCTGTGCTCTGCAGAGTTAATGTCACACCTTGGCCCAGCATGAGGGAAGATTCGCAGCACTGCTCTAATTCTCCAGTTCAGCTGCTTATCCACCACAGCCCACAAGTCCTTTTCAGAGTCACTGCTTCCCAGGATAGAGCCCCCTCTCCCCCACACTGTGTAAGCATCACCTACAGGCTTTGTTTCTTGATGCATAACTTTATGTTTGGCCCCATTGTTTGCTTGAGCCTGGCTTACTAGACAATCCAGACTGCTCTGCATAAATAGCCTGTTTGCTCTATTATTTACAGCTGCCCAAGTTTTGTGTCACCTGTTGACTTTATCAGTGATGGTGTAGCAGCGTGCTATCCCTGCTGTGGAGTGGAAGGGCTTAAAAGCCCCAGGGAAGGGATTGACCAACAGAAGCAGAGGGCTGCAGGGCCACTCAGGGCCCTGAGGGCAGTATAAAGCCAGGGCTGCAACTCCTGCTTGGAGCAGTTTGCCCCAGATCTTCCAAGGCGAAGACTGTGCTGTCAGTGGGGTTGTGGGAGACAGGACCCTGGACAGCTCTGGGGGGAGGGGGACTGCCAAGGTTTGGTGAGACTCCAGCCTTGAAACAAGGCTGCAGGTACCTGGGGAGGTGCAGATATGACCCATGGGACCTGGTGAGGGCACAAGCCAAAGACTAGCGAGGGCGTTGAGGCAACACTCAGTGGAGCATGTAGGGTCCCTGGCCCAGGGCCTGGAGAAGTGGGCAGACCTGGGTCCCACCCACTTCCCTTAGACAACCAGTGAGTGGTGACATGGCAGTGAGCAGTGGATAGACAGTGGCAGCCACTGATACAAGTGGACTGGCTGGGACTGGAATATACCCCAGAATAGGGAGGACTGAAGGGACTCAATTGTAGGGCTGAGGCTCTGCAAAGGTCATGGAAGAGACTGAGCACTGACCACCAGATGGTGGACCACTTGAGTAATTCCCCACCAAACAAGGAGCACTGTGGCCCTTTCAAAGACTATCAAAAGCTCATGCGATAAATAAATATGTTCATCTTTAAAAGTGCCACAGGACTCCTTGTTTGCTTTACATCACCAATATTATCATTATCAACCCTACACTGGTAGATTCACCAAAAAGAAAAAGAGATCAAATCAACTTGACAGGCTCTGTTGTCCATAAGCACTTAATGATTGACACTCATTTTATTAGCCTCCTTTAATTCTTTATTAACTGAGACTCTCATGCACTTTTGCAATATTTTGCATGGGATTGATGCAAGACTGAGAGGAAAGAAAACTAATAGGATATTGTTTTCTGCCTCTCTGAAGACCACGGCCATGAGACTAAGTGTACTTTGCTCTCACTTGCCTGGTTAGGTCCTGTCAAGTTTGGCCACTCTGTGTGCAGAAAGATATATGACTGGAGAGACAACAATGGAGCAAAGGCCTGAGATACAAAAGGTGGAGAAGCAAGGGGCATTGAGTGAGTGAGGACAGATTTGTGGTGAGAAGAGTGAAATATTAAACCAGGGGCATCTCCACACTAAAAGCTTAAGACTACCTATGTCAGCTGACTTGCAGCTCCCCTTCCCAGTAATGCCATACTCATGAGGCATGCGTCTACTGACATAAGAGGGGTAGTGTGGTGGAAGGATGAGAGCCCCAGCTGTCTGCTCTGTGCTCAGCATCCTGCCAGGATCTTGTCCCCCAGACTCTCAGCTCTCCACCCCCTACTAGGAACACAACAGTGAGCAGAGAAGCTGAGCAGCAGCCCAGCTGGGAACCCAAGGGTGGTCAGGCTGGAGCAACACCCACCCAGCTGTCCTGTCAATTTCTGGGCTCTGTGACAGCCCGTACAAGTGGTTGCCATGTCTATATAGACACAGCGTCACTATACCTATGGCAACATAAGGCCTGCCCCTCTCATGAAGGTTGGGTATTATGTTGGTGTGCTAGGGCACTTACATCAGCAGGAGCAAGGCTGCAGTATTAGACTATAATTAGGTCTATGTACGCTGTCTTATGTCGACCTAACAACATAGAGTAGACCAGGCCCAGTTCAGTGCAACTGTGATGGAAGCTTCACAATCCACACTATGCCAGATCCCAGTCCCCCAGCTCCAGTGGTAACAAACCACAGAGGGGCCACATGGTGGGACTGAGTTGATCCCCTGCACATGGAGCTGGCACACAGTGTTTCACAGCTCCAGCCTGGAGGGCTTTCAGGACTGAAGGCTTGTGGGAGCCTTGTGATGAAGCCAGGTATCCCTAAACAGCCTCTTTGCCCTGCCTGCTCTTTCCTGCTTCCTTGGCAGAAGGAAAACTAGCTGGATCAGACACTCCAAGCAGAGAAGAGAAGGTGTAACTCCTCCCCTAATTAAACCAACTGCTTGACTCCTATGCAATTTTACTGAAGGAGTAGATCAAGTAAGCTCTATTATGAAATGTTGCAACTCACTGAATTTAGCAGTAATGAGGAGCGACAGGTACAGTTTATGGTTCTGAATGGACTATGTGTATATATGGAGATTGTCATCGTAAGGGTGGTGCAACTTCAGCATCCCCTCAGAAGTGTAAGCCATCAGCCAGACCAGCCATCGTCCAACTCAGGAAAAACCCATGAGGAGCCATCAAACCAGCTGGGACCTGCTACATGAAACTGAAAAGAAAATCCCAGTTTTTGGATACTCAGAAAAGGGGATTTTCCTCATTTTTGAATATTGATAGTGACTGAAGAAAAACCCTGCAAACCCTTTGGGAAATGGAAGGGGTTCAACTGACATTCATCCAGAACTTGTGAGACAGTCTTGAGTTGGAAGCTGCTCATGAACGCAAGATCGCTCCAGTGGCTAGGGGAGATGCTGAGAACCCATTTTAAGGTGATTGCTAACTTCTACTAGACAAGAGAATTTATCTAACATGAAAATGTGAAGCCTGAGCTTCTGTCTTTCTGTTTATTTTCTGTGGAGCTTCTGTTTGTTCTCCATCCACTGACTAACTCAGCTTGGAATCTGTGGTTTCTCTACTAAACAAACTTTCTGTTCATTTTTATCTCAAGCCAGGCTCTCATGTACATACAGTGTGTAGTGTGTTTGCCAAAGTGAGACAATAACTGAGGAATATTGGCTAGAGCTCTGGGGGCTTTTTGCCTTCCTTTGTAGCAAGGGGTATGGCTCACTTGCTAGTGGATTCTCTATACTTTTAAGTCTTTAAACCATAATTTGAGGATTTAATAACTCCATCACAGGTTAGAGCAGGAATTCTTAAATTGTGGGTCATGACCCCCTGGGGGGGGGTCACAAGCTACTGGGGGGGGGCAAAATATTTTTAGAGTTCTGTAATTTACTTTGATTAAAGCAGGGGTATCAAACTTACCACCCCGGGCCAGAACCAGTCCACCAAGTGTGCGGATTTGGCCCTTGGAACTGTTACCTGGGAGCTCTCTGCAGCAGCAAACAGCAAACACCAACAGCCAGCAGAGCAGAGCAGGGGAGGGCACAACGCCCCCCCCCCGATATTCTGACTCCCTCACATGATCCAAGTCACAGCACTGGGGAACAAAGGAGATGCTCCAGCTAATCGCAGCTCAGCTCTGCTGTGATCTGCCAACCAATCAAAGTTTCAGTCACAGCAGTCTAAACTGGGCTTCTGAGAGAGCCACCGCACAGCCTCAACCCCACTTGATCACTGTCTGTCAGTCAGTCAGTCAGCATACTAATCTGATTGACAGCACAATGCATGAACCACAAACAAGAAAAAAAAAAGTGGCTGGGGCCCACGTGGGGAATGAGCTACTCAAAGGCAACCAGGAACTGAGCCCAATAAAGGTCAGCATGCTGAATGACTGACAGCGAGCAGGGAAAAGGGGGGAAGGCAGGAGCCCAGCCTGCCTGTGACTGAGACTGGATCGATTGGCTGCCTGGGGTAGGGGAAGTGGAATGGGTAGGCATCTAGGGTCTACCCAGCAGGAGAAGGGGGCTCAGTAAGCTGCCAAGCAGGGGAAGAAGGGGGAGTCTGGAAGCTGCCCAGCAGAGGAAGGAGGGGGCGCAGGGAGCTGCCAAGCAGGGGGGGGGTCTGGGAGCTATCATGTGGGGGGAAGGGGTCTGAGAGCCAGTGTGGGAAAGAGGAGCCCACAGGACAGGGAAAAGGAAAGGTGTGGGAGAGCTGGAAGGGGAGGGGAGGGGAGGGGAGGGGATAGGGGGCCCATGATGCTCCAAATGTAACAGGGGAAATATCCTAACTCCAATGAAATCATTAGCTTTATTTATGGAGGGGTTGCACAAATTCATGTATCATTTTAGGGGGTCACAATATTGGAAAGTTTGAGAACCCCTTGGTTAGAGGTTTATTACAAGAGTGGGTGGGTGAGGTTTTGAGGTCTGGATTGTGCAGCAGTCAGACTAGATGATCATATTGGGCCCTTCTGACCTTAGAATCTATGAGTCTCACTGGCGGGAGGAGGAAACATAAAGGAACAGTTCAAGAGTCTGACAGTTAAGAATCCAGGGAGATGTCTTTGAGGGGACCTGGCCTATTGTTTGGCATCACCCTGTAGAGAGTCACTCGGCTGGTAAGAGCCAGGGAGAGGCCTTCTCATACAGGCTGGCTACTGGTGTCAGGGAAGCAAGCCAGGACTGCACAGCACAAAGGCCTCCCAAGCCACAGGGCAGACAGTGGCAGAAGACTACACTGGTCTAGGTGGGCCCCAAAACATCACATTAATGAAGCGAGCTTGTCCCAAAAACTTCATTGCACATGGGGGAAAAAATGGCACAGTAAGCCAGATTGCTGCACCCCTGCTCTACAGATGTGGAGACTGTGAGCTGGGGCTGAACATAACATGAGGAAACATTCAATGAGTCAGAGAAAAGACCCGCCTTTCCTCATCTTTCCATGTGCCTGTGGGCCTTTAAGGGAATTCAGCTGCACTGGCCGCATCTCTTGTTCATGGCCCTTTCCATGGCTATTATCTGTGTTGTGATGCAGGCAGGAGAACGTGTGAGGTCAGCTTTTTATTAACAGTGAGCCAAGCTGATGAGGGCAAGGCTGTTCTGGCTCCAACCACAGTGACATTTTCAATATTACCACTGAGGTGTCTTCAAGCCCACGGCTTTGAGTTGAACCTGCTGCATTTGCCTGGCTGTGCTTTCTTCTACAATCCTGGCTCTTCGCTCTATAGGTCCCGCTCTACACCCTCATGCTTTCAGTGTCATAACGCATCTGCTGGGCCCTGCCTGACCTCTTGCAAGCACAGCTGTAGAGCCTTGAGTTCGCACTAGTTTGGGGTCACTGTGCACGAGGTACCACATCAGAGAAAAGCTAGAGAAAAAGAGAGATTGCTTCTTCTCACCTCCAGGGAAAGAACTCTTTCTCTTCTCTCAAGCCTTGGCTGTTACAGCCCACTCTGATCTTTGGGGATTTCCACTCTGCCCTTCTTCCACTGAATTAATTGGTTAGAATTGTAAGAAATTCAACAGCAGCAATGGAATCATCCCCTCCAGGTTTAAATGTGAGAGACCAAACATGCTGCAGATACACAACTCACCTGCCAGGAAACATCGGATCTGAGCAGTTCTATTGGTGAGAAGACAGGGGTCGTTCTGCAGGTTGCCAAATGGCAGTAATTCCAACCCATTGTCGGTGAATTGCTGGTTAACAGCCATCAAGCCCAGATCATTGGTCAGATTCCTTAGCCTGGTTGCCAAAGGTATTTCACTGCCATACACCATGCTACCATCCAGGAAAGCTGTCAGCGCATTGAGCTGGTTTCGAATGGCTCTGCCCTGGGTGCAAGCAGGGGCTGAGCGGGTGAACGGTATGCAGTCGCTTTGGTTTTTAATTCGTGGATCATTGGGTGGGATCTGCAGCAAGAGAAGAGTGGGGTTAATTACCATCCTAGGCATGTAGAAGCCATTCACCCTCCAGGGGCAGCATTTCCTGTTCTTGTCCTGGGAACAGTGTCAGTGTCCAGTAACGTTTAAACTGTGGGTGGCTTTGCTAATCCAGTCATAATGTGCAGAGACCTTGGTCACTGACAAGGAGAGAAATGGTTACAATCATATTGACAGGAGCAGAGAGGAAAACATCTTCCTGGACGCTGCTCCCATGTAACCATTCAGCACCAGACAGTGAGAATAATTAAGACCTCAAGCAACAGTGGCCATTCTAAAGTTCTTAAAGAGATCTGTCAATTTCTCCCAGTCAAATCATGTGTCCCTGTAACAACAGAATAAAAAGAGAAGAAAGAACCTCTTCCCACACTGCCCTGAGGGAGAACATGCAACCCCCTCTCTTTGTTCTACTTCTGGGTCTTCAGCTCACAACCCTCCACTGACCACAATTATTCAGTGTGTTAAGGGAGAGACAGGTCTCTGATGCAACCTGATGCCAGGTGTTGTGGGCAAAAACAGAGGCTAAGTACAATTTCTAGGGGCTCCTCTTGTGTTATGAGAAGGATAAATAACACTTCCTTATTTACTTTCTGTACATCAGTCATGATTTCATAGATCTCTGTCATATCCTCCTTAGCCATTACTTTTCCAAGGTGAAAAGTCCCAGCCTTATTAATGTCTCCTCATAAGGGTTCCATCCCCTAACCAGTTTTGTTAGTAACTCTTTGCAGTCTTCTTTAGACACAACTATCATGAATAAAAAGGGAGCCCTGCGGCACTTTCAAAGATTAACAAATTTAATTATTGCATGAGCTTTCATGGGAGAAAATCTTTGAAAAAAGTATCTGAAAAATTGGGATTTTCTCCCACAAAAGTTCATAAATAAATTTGTTAGTCCTTAGAAGTGCTACAGGACTTCTTGTTTGTTTTGCTGAACTAAACTAACACAACTACCCTTTGGATATCTTAATAGTTTTGAATCAATTACAAATTTTGCTACCCCACTGTTTACCCCTTTTCCCAGATCATTTATTAATAATACTGGTCCCTGCACAGAGCCTGGAGGGATACCACTATTTATTTCTCTCTGTTCTGAAAACTGCCCATTTATTCCTACCCTTTGTTTCCTAGTTCAGTAAAACCAACAAGGAGTCTTGTGGCACTTGTAAAGGTTAACAAATTTATTTATCACATGAGCTTTTGTGGGAGACATCCCACTTTATCAGACCGTTGATGAAGTGGGATCTCTCTCTCAAAAGCTGATGCAATAAATAAATTTGTTAGTCTTTAAAAGTGCCACAAGACTTGTAGTCTTTACCTTTGTGATCCTAAACTATTATTACCCTAATGCCAGCTCACACATCTAAGAACAGACTGTGTAAGACATAACTGCAAGTAAGACTCTGATCTGGCAATAGTGACAGTGGTAAAGAGTTAGGGCTCCTGGCAGAAACTGGCTGAATGTGAGCTCCCAGTACAATGCTGTGGCTGAGGCAGCAAATGCAACATTTGGATATATATGAGCAGAACAATATCTATTAGGAAAGGTGGCATTACTTCTGTGTATAGCATTAATGAGACGGGTACTAAATATTGAGTTCTGTTTTGGTGTCCAGTCACTAAAAAAGGAAAACGACAGAGTGGAGACGGCTCAGAGAAGAGCTAGAAGAATTGACCTCTGGGAAACTTGCCTCCCAGAAAGAGATTTAAGGAACAAAGAGAGAGTTAATCGAAGATTTGATCACTGTTTAACAACCAATATGAGGAGACTTCTGACTGCAAGGGGCTCTTTACTCTAGCAGACAAAGCAAAACAAGATCCAGTGGCCAGTGTTATCTGGCCTGTGTTATAGAGAATGGCAAGCTAGGTGGTAGTAATGCTCTCTTCTGGCCTTAAAATCTGGTGGATCTGAATCATTAATGAATTTGATCCTTTAGTTTGTTGTATGCACTGCATTATAAACCTCTCTAGTAAGACTGTAACCATATTCAAAGTAAGTAAATGTGATGTTTATGAGCAATCAGTTCATCTCAAAGAAGCGGGTGCACCATGGAATTGTTTGTCTTATTGAAGTGTGCCATATTACTTTAAAGGCTGGGAACCACTGTTCTAAGAAACAGCCGCACTTTCCTCCTCTTAGTCATACCATCATGCCCCTTGGGAAGAAGACCCACTTGAAGTTACGTGCCCTCTGACAAACCCAGTCCCTAGAGGAAATCAATCCAAGGGAAGTTGAGGTGTTTCCTCACTCTTCAGTTCCCTCCTCAGAAATCCTGACAGTACCTTGATGGGGAAGCAAGGCTCTTCTTGGACACAGCTGGTCTCACAGTCCACCGCACTGCTGAAAGTGACTGCTGCTGGAGTCTGAGGGCCAAAGTCCATGTCATGGTCAATAAACTGCCCCCACTGCATAAACATGAGTGCCCTCTGCTGATCCAAGACCATGCGCTCAGTGGGAAAGCGAACAATTTGGTTTGACACTTCTCGGACCTGATGGGATTAGAAAAGAGAGCGTATATGTATATGTAATACAATGGGCCTAGGAACACGTGTCTTGTTCCAGAGCCCCTGTGCCAGCCACAGAGGTCTAAATGAGATGGCAGTTACTCAGATTTCCTTTTGAAAAATACCAGCACCAAAACTGTGAACTCTGTTCATTTTCCATGCAGGCTCTACCTGGGATTCCCTGGTTAAAGGACTCCATCTCATCCTCTGCCATCAGGTCTGTTAACCTCTGAACACACATTTTACAATACCCCATGTCTAGCCCTCCTTTGTTCATGGAGCTCAAAGAAATACAACTAGTGGTTAACTAGCAATAAGAAGGGTGGCAGGGATCAAGCAGTTTTGCACTTTCTTAACTGACATGCCAAGCCCAGAAATGCCAGAGCTCAGCCCTGGCACAAATTAAGCCCAGAGCCTCAGTAAAGTGAACATGCATTAACAACCCTTCACAGACTGAAACCAGGGGTTAAAAGGAATGTAGGACACCCCAGAATACTGTTCTGGGGCCACTTTTTGGGGGGCTCAGTGTTCCGGGGCCCCTAAAAATAGAATGTGGAGCCAGAACGCTGCATTCCAGGGCCCAATATTTAAAAATAGCAGGCTCCGGAATGCAGCATTCTGATTCCATGTTCTATTCTTACGGGGCCAAATGCTGGGCCCCTAAAAATAGCAGGCCCCGGAGTGGCGTTCCCCCGTGTTCCGGTGGGCAAGGACAGAGGAAGGGGCCAGGGGCTTTGCCAAGGGGCTCAAGTCCCACCCCAAACCCCTCCCCTTCCATGCACCACCCCAACCTCGGGCCTTCAGCCTCCACCCCAGCCTTCCCGCTGCTAGTGAGTGTGGGGGCAACTCGGCTCACGCTGGGGGGTGTATTGGGGGCAGGGGGTGGGGCACTGGCATTGGAGGGGCAGGAGCTGGGTTCTGGGGGGCCCACCTGCATGGGAGGGGAGCCCACCCATTCAGGAGCATTCCAGTGCTCCCCAAGTTATACTTTAACCCCTCACTGAAACAAACAAGGAGCCTGGTGGCACTTATAAAGACTAACAAATTTATTTATCACATGAGCTTTTGTGGGAGAAAATCCCATTACAACTTGAAACATCTGACAGAGTGGAATTTTCTACTACAAAAATGCAATAAATAAATTTGTTAGTCTTTAAAAGTGCCACCAGATTCCTTGCTTGTTTTGCTGAATTGGACTAACATGGCTACCCCTTTGGAACTTCACAGACTGGAAACTGAAGAACTGTTCTGAAATGAGGGTGGCAGAAATGAGCTGCCTGCTGAACACTTTTGGGAGTCAAGTGACTCACTGTAGGCACAAACATTTGAAAACAGTGACCTTCACCCCTCTCACTTCTGTTATCATTTCTGCAAAAGACAGACTGAGCTATTCCTTCCCAGATGGACAGTGGAGTGAGGCCTGCCTGTCTCCATGGCTGTGTTCGCACAGCACTCATTTCAAAACAACAGAGGTTGTTTCGAAATAAGAAATACCCTGTTCACACGATGCACAGTTGTTTTGAAACAACGGGAACCATTGTTTCAAAACAATGCCATTGTTTCGAAACAAGTTAAACCCCATGCGGGGACGAAACAACGTTGTTTCGAAACAATTGTGAACATGCTGTTTCAAAACAACAGTGACTGGTTTCAAAATAACTGTTGCCTGAACCTGCTATTTCGCTTTGAGCTTTTTTCCTTAATTTGAATTAACAAACTGTTAATTCAAATTAAGTTATTTCGAAATAAGGTGTTATTTTGATACAAGTTGTTTCAAAACAACCATATCGAAATAACCCGCTGTGTGTGAACACAGCCCATAAGTCTGTGCAAAGGAACAGATATTAAGGCCAGGCAGCTGAAAATCTGGCCTCTTAGTTTTTTGATTTCTTAGATTTTGTTTTAAGAGGAATTACATAATCTGGAACTATCTGGCCAGCTACCTGGGCACTGCTGGACTATCCTCTCCTGCGAGTACACATTGAGTAAGACAAGGGCTTCACTGAACCCCTTGCTTTATTTAATGTGCACTGTGTAAAATGTGCAAGTTCACTACTTGGCTAAATTAGCTGAGGGCCTTGTCTAAACCAGCACTTAAGGTTTGATGTTAGCACCCATTTCCTGACATGTTCTCATTAACACATTTCAAAACTCCAATGTAGACAAGGCTCACAGTTTTTGCCACTAAGGGGAAGCCGCTTTAACACATTTTGAATTATAAACTAGACATTTGGAATGTTAGCACATGTAACTTTCAGTCCCTACAAACCTTTCTTTTAGTAACTGTTTAGCTAGAAAGGAGCAGAAATCTGACAAATCATGACCAAGCAAGCACCAAACAATGCAATATTTACAAGCACAAAAGTGCACTTTTTTGCTCAAAGAGACATTATCCATTGAGCAGGAGATTAGCATGGTAGACAATGAACCTCCTTATGCCAACCAGACACATGCACCATGAAAGTATAAATTCATGGATTTGTTTGGAGAATAGTTTATAGGCAATATCTGGATTAGAGAAAAATGGGATAACATCCCTGTTTACTGCCTCCATACATCTCAGACAGGAAGGACTCAGCCCAATGGGTTTTATTGCTGCTTTTGGGTTGGTAGAGAGAAAAATAATTCACGTAAGGCAATGAGGACCAGTGCTCATATGAGACAAAGCTCTGAATAAAAAATTCCATTCTGTCCTGCAAAACCTTCTTCCTCATCTGTGGTCCTAAGATTCAGCAGAGGAGGTATTTCCAGAAGAGATGGGGAGGTGCTAGTGCCGCTACACAAGGCACTGCTCAGACCACATCTGGAATATTGTGTGCAGTTCTGGTCCCCAGGTTTAAGAATGACAAATTCAAACTGGAACAGATGCAGAGAAGGGCTACAAGAATGAGCCATGGAATGGAAAAGCTGCCTCTTGAGAGGAGCCTCAAAGAGTGTTGCTTGTTTAGCCTACCTAAAAGAAGGCTGAAGAGAGATACAATTGCTCTCTATAAAGGCATCACAGAGTCTTTATGCCTGAGTGTCTTAGCTCTTCTTCGAGATGGGCTGCTCAGATTCATTCAGTAATAGGTGTATCTATGCCACAGTGCACAATTGGTCAGAAACCTTTTGCCCTAGCCTGTCAGGAGAGGGCTGGCAGCCACCATCCCCTCGCCACCCTGTGGCTATATGTGTGGTCGCCGCCCAGCCCCTCCTCGGTTCCATTTTTTCCACCTCAGCAACAGTTCATGGAACAGCCTGCTCCTTGCGATCGTGCAGGCAGCCTGTCTTCTTCCTTTTATGAGCCATCCATTTGACTGGAAACACCTTTTCGTGGACTTTGTTCCACAGAAGAGCATTGCCTCTTCTGAGCATCCAGCTTTGGAGCAACAATGCCACTCCTCTCCATTGCCCGCCATGCCAAGGTTTAAACCTTGTGCAGCCTGCAGCAAGGCCTTCCCTCAGGATGAGCCCCACATGAAGTGCCTTCCGTGCCTGGGTGAAGCCCACTTTGTCACCTCCTGCTCTGTCTGTCTGTCCTTTAAGCCTAGGACAATCAGAGACAGAGAGCAAAGGTGCTGTGCATTGGACTCAGGACAAGTGTGGCTGCCTATCCCCAAGGCTTCAGGGTCTCCTGCAGTACCGCGTGCCAGTTTGGCACTAGGGTCTTCCCAGCACCGTTGCCCCAGAGAGTGCAAAAAGACTAGCTCAGTACCGGTGTTGGTACCATGGTGTCAGCGCTGATCCTGGTACACCACACAGGGATCCCCATGGGACCGGGAGGAGTCAGTGCCACTTCCCGCCACACCAGAAGCATTCGAGGCAGTGAAGGTGCTCCTCCTATTGCCCACACCATCCTCCCCGGTACCCGCCAGGAGGGCTAAATCAGCATTTGCTTTGATGGCTTAGTTGCCCTGGACATGGCACCGAACACCGTCCCCAGTCTCGGTGCCAATTTCCCCAACACCAGAACCTTCCATGCATAAAAGCCCCAGTACCGCTGAGCCTTGTCCCCGTCACCTTATAACTCTGCTGTCATCGGCACCGTCATCATGGTCCTGAGGGGTTTCCCTTCCTTCAAGCCCAGAGGAAGTTGCCTCAAGGGGAAGTAAATGCCCTCGTCCTTGGCCTCCAGCACCATCATCCTTTAGGTACTGGCCTCATGAATGGTCCCCCCAAGAGATCACGATGGGCCCTCATGGTACTGCTTTGCCCAGCCCAGCACTAGTTCCTTCAGCACTGGCCAGAGCCCTAAACCTTGTCCCATCTTCCTACATG
This sequence comes from Podocnemis expansa, assembly GCA_007922195.1. NCBI lineage: Eukaryota > Metazoa > Chordata > Testudines > Podocnemididae > Podocnemis > Podocnemis expansa. Next base: position 5,949,169 of record ML681971.1, read on the forward strand.
GGGGATCTCACAGCGCACTATGACCTTCTTCACCATGTTTCTGCCCATATGGGGATGGAGGTTCAATCCCCTGAAGGGCCTGCTGACCCTTTATTCGGGCTGCTGTTCACATCCACTGAACCCATAACTGTCCCCCTCCACCCTAATGTTTGGGATCTTGCCTCATCGCACTGGCAAAGCCCCAGTTCCATTTCCCCAATGTCTGGCACAGCAGGCCTCAAATATCAGGTCCCAGGGACAGACTTCACCCCCTCACCCACCATCTGGTACCATCTCAAGGGGTGGCAGAAGCAGCACTAGGCCCAGGGCAAGTTCCCCAAGACCCACTCCCAGCATCAAAGTATGCAATGGAGTTAGATCTTCTGGGGAGGAAGGTATATTCCTCCTCCACTTTCCAGTTACACATGGCCAATAATCAGGGCCTGGCAGGCAGATATGTAATGGATGTGTGGGACTCAATGAACAAGTTGAGGCACCTACTCCCACAGGAGGCTAGGGAGGATGATGATGCCTTCCTAGAGGGGGGCAGGATAGCATCCCAGGACCTTCTTCTATTGGCTTGGGATGCTGTAGACACAACTTCTCATACTATGGCCTCAGCCGTGACCCTCCGGCGCGCAGCTTGGCTTAGAGAAGTGAGGGTGCCCCCTGCCTCCTAGCAGGTCATCTTCGACCTCCCCTTTGATGGCGAGGCTCTCTTTCTGGAAGAGAAGGATGCTGTGCTTGGTAGTGCCCATGACCCCCGGGGGGAGATTAAGTACTTGGGTTTTCTCCCTTCAGGGCCCCTTGCCTGCCACCTGACCCCACAGGGCCATAACATCAGTGTTCTGATTCAGTCTCCCTGATGGTCTAGTGGGCAGACTATGGTGTGCTCACTGCTACAGTCTGGGTTCCATTCCCAGTTAGGGAAACTTTCTTCCCTCTCAGGCCTACTCCTCCACTTGCTGTAGAGGGGCTCCTCCTTCTACCTGAGGTTGGAAGCTATGTATGATCAGGCTGGGTGGGTAGTGGGATGGGAGACTTTGTGAGAATACCCCCTGCCCAACTGGGTGTGCAACGACTCTGGACCTTTCCTTTCCTCTTCTGGTGCCATCCATTATCTCTATCCTTCTTCCTGAGATTGGAAGCTATGTATGATCAGGCTGGGTGGGTACTGGGATGGGAGACTTCCTGAGAATATCCCCTCCCCGACAGTATGCGACTCTGGACCTTTTCTTTCCTCTTCTTGTGCCACCTGTTATCTCTTACCCCCTTCTCCACACTCAGCACCTCTTTCGCTCCTCCTTGTGGGCATACAGGGCAAAAACCGGGGTATCTTTACAAATATTGAAGGGTACAGCATTTCCTCTTCAGGACTTCCTGGGGTAGAGTTAGGGGAGTCTTTCCTCAATACTCCTGTTGCTCCTTAGGAGAACACGTGCTCGTTTATCTGCGAAGGCCATAGCTCTGGTCCCCTGCATCCCTCGAGCCTGGATGTCCAGAGGGGTTTTATTCCCAAGTGGATTCTGCATCTTCACTCTCTCCTTTCCTGGAGGGTGTTTGTGTTCCTCCTCTTTATCATTGTGTGGAGCTCTTCAGGCTGTTTCCCCTTCATACTGCTCAGAAGGGCCCCTTTTTCTCCGCTCTAGAGATACCCCCTTTTTCCCCTTTTGCACTTCTCAATTTCACAGCTACTGAGCGCTGGCAAGCCTGTGCTTGGCTGATCCACAATAGGGGACACAAAACAGGCCCTCCCTTGACAAGTCATTGTCTGCCAGGTCCAGTGCCATCCTCTTCCCCTCTCCCTGGATTAGTCCACCCTTTCCTGGGCTCACGGGGCCGGTCGACTCATCCTTGCCCCACCTGGGCATCGAGTTGAGACAGCAGTATTAGGTTGCTAGATGCTAAGCCTCTTGGATGAGATGCTTGTTATCCAGATCAGAGACCTCAGAGGTTATTAACCCCTTCCACAATGACATCCCCCATCAGCCTGTCTTCAGCTTTTGGGACGAGGATGCTTGAGAGTCTCTCATCACCGTAGAGCCTTTGGCCTGGCCCTCCCTGCTTCCCCCTTCTTTCCAAATTGGAAAGGGGGATTTTACTTTTCGTGGAAATGGAGCTTTTCTGCTCCCCTAATACCACAGCCCAGACCTCTGGGTGAGTCATGGGTGCTGTTTTGCCGGGCAATCTGGGCTATGCCAGGCTCCCACGACCCAGGGTTTCATCCCCTAGTCCTCAGAGGGACTTTTCGTGGTTGGATGGAAGTGACCTAAGGCCTCTCAGTAAGCACTTTATGGGTGCTAGAAATGGACCTAGGAGCCACCCGCTAACTGACAGAACAGGCTCAATGACACCCAGGTCCTACCCCTCTTTTTCCTTGTGATGGGGTCTGGGTAGCCTATGGACCACCAGTCCTCCTTCTCCTCATGTGGGACAATTTCCCATCCAACTCTGGCTGACGGTCCCTCCAATACTGATCCAGAGGTCAGTTTTAAATATTCATTTTGAACCCTGGCCTATGCAGCTTCCTTTTCTCCCCCTGGGCCTGCTCACCCAGCAGGTGTTTTCCCATTAGATCACTTACCCTTAAGGTACCTGTAGTGCAGTTCCTGGTTTTTCACTCATGGGATCCATTAGGCAGTAGTTTCTGCGCCCCCCACACCCTGAAGGTTTTTGCTAGTATTGGTAGCTGTTTTCTTGGCACACATAGGTTTTTCTGTGCCAGGTGGTTATGAGATCCCTACGATGGACAGCAGGAACATGCTACCAGTTCCGTCTCTGAAATACCAGGTAGTGCCCTGGGATCTCGGCAAGACAGGTGACCCTTACCAATGGTCATCTTCCTATTTCCTCCTTAGTGGCAAAAAAAATTTTTAAAAGAGCAAAAAGAGGCGAGGGGAGGCTGAGGCTGAACCTTATCATGGTGACATACCCTTGCTCCATCTTCACCAGAGGAAACTTTCCCTTCTCTGTGTCCTAGATCCTTGAGATCTTCCTCTTTTGGTCCTCACACTATGGTGGGATTTCAACTCCTGTACTGGGGTCCCCAGGCTCTGTCCATCACAAGGGTGGGTGCACCAATGCTAGGCCCATGTCACTATGTCCCTTGTATACATCAATGTCACAAATACCAGAAGCAATACTGGTGCCATGGGCCACGGAGAATCATTTTTGGGCCCACTTGGGGCCTCCGAATCCATGTCTCAGATTCCCGTTCTATGCTACAGCATCTGTTTTGTAGCCAAGTCCCCTCATCCCTCCGTCCGTGGCAAATTGCTAACCATCAGGCCCGGGTTAATAGATATTCCCTAGACTGGTGTACCGCTGTGAAGTGTTTTAACAGCTCCCTCCCACAAGAACACTGGGAGGGTTACAATGCCTTCGAAGGAGGCACCTTGGCCTCACACGATGCCCTTACAGAGGCGTGGGATGCCTTGGACACGGCCAGTCATGCCATTGCTACAGCTGTGGTTTGAGCACCCTCGTCTCCTTACGTCGATTTAAGTCGACTACTCAAGCATCACGTTGTAATAGGCAGTCGTCTCTTGCCTCTGATTTCCCTGTGCTCTACTCTGCTGGATAAGGAAAAGGGCAGCATTCTCCTCTGCCCTTCCTTTTCCTTGCTTCTTGGAGCATCCCGTATCTGCTGCTGGTAGACTGACAGCTCCAGGGTCACTTTAATTTCTCTCGCAATTATTGCGCCTCATATACTGTTAGCGCCAGAATACCTGGCTCTTTTGCCTCAGCAGATCCATATTACCAACTGCTCAGATCCTCGCTTTGAGACGCTTTCCTCGATCATAACTTCGTAACACATCTTCATTTCACGTCTTATAGTAAGGCGACTTTAGGCTGCTCCTGCTCAGCCAGCACTTGAACAAAATAGGGCTCCTATGCTCCACTTGGGTCAGATCCTGCTGCCTCAAGTTGTTCTTTACCTGGTCCATAGTCCTTATGTTGATACCCTAGATACCTCCCAAGGACCTTGTTGGCTTGGGTAGCTACCCTTTGTGGGGAGAGGCAGTGCTGCAGGCGGGAAGAACCAACTCCACCCACCATCCATCAGCATGGCTAGTGGTCACCTATTACGGAATGTATCCAAGCAGCACTCGAAGAAGGACAGTGGGTTACTTACCAGTAACTGTCCTTCTTCAAGATGGGTTGCCTGGATTAATTTACAACTCTCCCACCATCCCCACAGCTCAGAGTTGGTGACTTTTAGGGACCAAGGAGGGGCTGGGCAGCAGCCACATATATAGCCACAGGATCACCGGGGGGCGGTGGCCACCAGCCCTCTCCTGACAGGCTAGGGCAAAAAGTTTCTGAGCAATCGTGCGCTGCAGCATGTATACACCTATTACTGAATGAATCTGAGCAGCCCATCTTGAAGAAGGACAGTTACTGGTAAGTAACCCACCATTCTACTGTGGCACCGTGAGGAGGGACTGGTTAAACAAGCATGCCTGAGACTCTGAGGCAGAGCCACTCCTCCCAGCAAGGACCTCTGTCCTCCACCCCTCTCTCTTCCACCAGGGTCTGAAGTTCATTACTCCTGTGTGAGTTCAGTTTATCTGACCCACTCAGTCAGGACAGATGGAGCAGAGTTCAGCTGTTCCTTGCTCATGCAAACACATTTCGTTACTCCCTTCTTCCAGGGAAATGAACTTATAATGTGATCTGTAACCTGACACCAGACAGACTCAATCACTGTGACACACAGCTCTGTCTGCCAGATCCCTGTGCATAGTGGGTGTGTTCGTATCAATACAATCCAGTCCAGAAGCCTCCCCGCAGCTAGCTTGGGAGGAAGAAGTTCATTCAGACCCTGCTTACAGCCATCATCCTGTAATACCATGACCCTCAAATTCACGGTGACATTCTGCACTTCAGAGTTGTACCCTGGAGCCCCATATTCATCCTGGGACTGGCAGCATATACCTCATGAGGGATTGTTTTAAAAGTCTTTCTATTGAATATCCTGTTGGATTGTCTGTGTTATCACTGTATGTGAAGTTACAAGGTGCTGTCATACGTGTTACTGAAATATGCTGTGAAGGTTGGGCCCACCCAGAGCTAGCAAGAGAGGAGGCCTGGACAGCATTAAGCCCATAAAGAAAGAATCCACTACCCCAGAGATTCCTAAGGGCTGGGCTACACTGGTGAGTTTTGTCACCAGGGGTCAGCTTTTGTTTACAAACAGTGGAGGGAGTATAGACAAAAATGTTCCTCCCACTGATGTAATGCTGCTGCTATGGCAACATAACAAAATTGCCCAAACAAGAAGCGTAAGACTCGCATCAGCTTGGTTAGGACAATGCAGAATCAATCTAGACACTTTCCAAAGGGCCAGCCATGTTAGTCTAGTTCAGCAAAATAAAGCATGGAGTCCTGTGGCACTTAAAGACTAACAAATTTATTTATGGCATGAGCTTTTGTGGGAGAAAATCCCACTTTGTCAGACACTGCATAGACACTGCATTGCTTCCATTCACCTTGGGGCTCTCATTCTTGTCAATTTCGCAGCTTGACAAGAACTTGACAAAAAGCCCAGAGCCAAGCTGGTGGTCTCCACTCTCAGCAGTTGCAATGTCCCTGCCAATGCACACAATTCCTTGCTGGATATTTTTAAATATATTTCTTGGGATTATTCATCCTCTGGAACTTTGCATTCTGATTTTTGAGAGGGTTGAGAATTCTCAAACCTAAGTTCCCAAATTCTGCGTCAAACCCCCAAAAATCAAGAGACTGGCCTCATGATCAGGACAAGTTTTAAAATAGTAATTTGGGGATCCTTTTCTTTATCCTCCTTAGGCCAGGCCACTAGAGCTAAGGTTTCTTAGGCTATGTCAACACTGAAGGCTCTATTAAATCGACTTAACAAGGTCAACTTTAAGTCTACTTAAAATCAACCTTGTTAAGTCTACTTAGAGCATCCACTCTGGAAACTCCTGTCGGCTGCCTGCATCCACACTGGCAGGTGCTAGGTCGACCCTTCCTGGTGGGCAGGAACTCTGGGAGAAGACCTGGAAGCCACTTAAGTCAATTTAAGAGCTATTCCCCATCTACACTGGCTTAAATTAACTTAATAAGGTCGACTTAAGCATTAAGTCAACCTTAAGAGGTGGTGTTATTAAGTTAACATAAGGAAGCACTAAGTCAAATGAATAAAAGCCCAGTGTGGCCACAGGAGTCTGTAGCTCGACTTAACCTTCCTTGTCAAACTAAGACTCCAGTGTAGACATACCCTGAGGTCTTCCTGCCAACATGAGAGCTAGAAACTTTTCTAAACAATGAAAGCTGAGAGTCTCATGGAATCATATGATTTCAGGAAATGGGAATTCAGGAAAAACACCCAGTATAAGTTCCAAAGGGGTGGCTATGTTAGTCTTTGCCCGTGAAAGCTCATGCAGATTATAAATTTGTTAGCCTTTAAAGTGCCACAAGACCTAGTATGATTACTTTCTATATAGAATTGTGTGAGTTGGCAACATTGGGTTAAGTGGGTCTAGAAGGAAACGGTGGAGGTGGTTTATTTGATTGTCCACTCAGGCCTCAAACTGCCATTTCAAGGTACAGCTACCCTTGGAGTTGCAGGTGTGATTTCCTGCTCAAGAAGACACACCCTTGATAGCTCTGATTGAGCCAGCATACTAAAAACAGAGTAGGCTGCCGCAGCATCAGCATCCAGCTCTGCTAAGGACCTACCCATCTGAGACACTAGCTGTGTACTTTGCACCTAGTTCCCCCTTCACTTGCAGCTTGGTGGTGACATTTCTCATTTTATCATGCTACTCAGTCAGGCCTAACCCAGGTACATTACCTCATGCTGGGAATTACTCCCCCAGTTGGAAGCTCAGATCTACTGGCCTGCTGTTTCTTTCATTTTCTGCTTTGTTCAATATGCAACCAGGCAAGAGATGGTACAGGGGCTACTGACAGAGAAGGATGTGTGACATGGGGCCTTGACCTATCCACCTTGTCCTATCCAGCAAAACTCTACCCTCCTTTTCTACCATTTCAGTTGAAATAATGTGTTTTAGATGAATTGACAACACTTACCAATGGGAGACAATAGCCAAAGTAAAGCCTTCCTGGTGTCCAACCACGAGGGAGGGAAACACCATCCTCATACTCTGGAGGCAGCCAGTGGACATAGGGTCTGTTCGCAGCACCCAGTGTAGGGTTTCTCCTGGGAGATGAAACAAAAGACTCTGTATTTACAAATTCCAAAGGGGCAGCCATGTTAGTCTATTTCAGCAAAACAAACGAGTCCTGTGGCACGTAAAGACTAACAAATTTGTTCATTGCATGAGCTTTTGTGAGAGACGATCCCACTTCATTAGGCATTTAAAAGATGGGGGAACTTACAGAATGATCACTCCATTGATGATTTACTAATTGCTGTACTCAGTCAGATGAATAACAGGTCAAGGCTTCAAAGAGAAATAGCAGAGTTGGAATTAATTTCCAAATTTGACTGTGTTTCCTCAGGGCTAAATAAGGACTTTGGATTTTTTTTTCTCATTACAAAAGGTGATTTGACCTCATCTCCCTCTATATGCCCTTCCCCAGTGTTTGAATTTTAACAGCTGCTTTGATTTGCTGTCACAGTCTGATCTGATCCTATGACTTACACTTCCCTGCATTTATTTTCCTCCCCTTCTGTAAGTTTCCCCATCTTCAAAACATCTGACGATAGAGCCTCAGCACACCAGGGATGGGCAAGAACATTGTGTGAGACACTATACAAGCAGAGCATATTGGCATAGCGAAGGTGTCCACTGCCCACCAGCACCTGGGAGCTAAGCCCACATTTGTGCTTCCCTGGATGCCCCACACCACTCCATGCCTTGCAATGCCCCCACCCAGAGCCCCCCAGCACCCGGGGCTTGGCCTCCCACCACTCCTCCATCGTTATGCCACTGACAGAATGAAAGGTCCCTGCTCCAAGGAGATGGCAATCTAAGACAAGAGAAACCAGCTGGACACAGACAGACTAATGGGGAAGCAGGAGGAAACAATGTCAGCATGACAAACCATGGACTCAAATACCAACTGCCCAACCAAAGTGGAGTTTTTTGTAGGCCTTACTGCTAAGGGGAGTGTTAAGGAGGAATTGGAAGGAGGAAAATGCGGTGGTGTCGCAGATGTTTTTAGGAGCTCCTGCCCTGCATGAGGGCAAAGCGCAAGGGAGTTGGTTGAAGAATGTTATGGGAGGACAAGGCAGGAGTCAATAGTGTCAAACCATGTTGTTTCAGTGACAGCCTGACATAGCGTGCATGAGAACAGACCATAATAGGGGTTGAAATCTGATCTCTGCTTTGGCTTGGGAAGGTTATGACTTTCACTCTAGGGATGTCAGAGAAACCAGCCTGAGTGTGAGAGCAGAACCAGCCTGCCAGGAACTTCCTGCAGCTGAGCCAACAGCGAAACCAGGCACAGAGCCTGTAGTGTGAGAGTGCAGTCTCCAGGGCAAGGTCGGGGCAGCTGTCCTGGCCGGAAAATTCCACCTCATGCTCAGGGTGATTATACTGGAACAGTCCTGGCTAGTGACCTGGGAAATCATTTTGACCTGAGGAGGGCCTGCCAGCCTACCCTTGACAGCTAACATCACCTGTTATTGCATTCACCCGTAATCGTTCGGTAAGGGCCTGCTTTGCCACATGGTATGTTCATATGTTGCTGGGCACATCCAGTATTCCTGGATATCAAGGACAGCTGAGTGGGACTCAGCACATCTGCAAGAGAAAGCAAAGAATGTGAAGCTGCTCATCTTAGGGGGTACTGGAAATGGGTGAGGATAAAGAACCCCCAGAGGCCACCTCAGTGCTCTCTCAAACCATCTCCCCAGCTTCCAGCCACCCTCAGAAAGAAATGCACCAAGTGGCCAGGGCCTAGCAGCCTGCCTCGCTCAGAGTCTCTGTTGGGACTCCTAGTGAAACAGAGATCAAAGCAGCTAGGGAAGTTGACATAGCCAGCACCTGCAGAAGGGGGCGAGAGATGCCAGGGTGAAGGGGACGCAGTTGGTACTAGGACAGAGTCTCCTTCCCATCCCATGCTACAGCCAGACAATGGTGGTACATGGCCCAAATTCCAGAAGACCACATAGGAGGAGGGGCAGGAAGGTGGGCTTTCCCCTGGCACACAAAGGAGCTGACAGAGCTCTTGAACACCAGCCCTCCTTTTAGTCTCACCCATGGTTTGAGTTCCAGGTGTAGCTGCCCCAGTGCCAAATGGGGAGCTGTTAGCGCTGAAGTGTGCTACCAGAGAGAGAAAGAGAACAAAAGAGAAAGTTCATCCCATTGCCATGTTTAATGGTCTGCCCCTCTCACACAGCAGACACTTGGGTAGCCCTTGCAGCCAATGAGTTTCTAATTTTTCAGGTGCACCTCTTTAAGGGCCGAACCCTGCAAGATGAAGTCAGTGAGGAAGCCCCAAGACTCTGGCTGCGGATGGGGCCAAAGGAAGGAATGCTCAACTGACTGGCACCCCTGTACCTGTGACATTAAAGTTCCCCTTCACTGTTTGTTGCAACTTCTTCTTCAGGAGCCACAGGGTGGTTTCCATGTAATCTGCAGCTCGGATCACAGACCTGGTTCCTGCCACTGGCTGCTTGAAATAGCCCAGGAAATCTGCAGGCGTGAAGGCGTTACTCCTCAATTTCTCCTTTATACTGAAAGAAAAAGTCTTACTGCATCTGTGGAGCAGAAACAATCCAAATATATGCCCATGGTGCCCCTCTGTCCTCCATCCATCCCAGCTCCTGGCAGTTACCCTGGCTCATGTGTGCGGGGCAGGGCTACCAAAAGTGGTGTGCAGGCCAGCGATGACCAGCAGGGTGCATTGCAACCTGTGTTCTCCAAAGTCTAGGCTTTCCTTTACCAACCAGCTATGTTTCTATCAGCCATGGCTGTGGACAGGGAACGTGGCACCCTAGATGAATTTGTATTTGATGTCCCAGGCCCCTGCTGCTGCCCTGGGTACCCCCCATTGACCCCAAACTACACAGCCTCCCCAGGGTCCCCAGACTTTCATGGGCCAGATCTTGACATGTGGACTTAGTGAAATCTAAGGAGTCAACTCCTCATGGAGCAGGTGGCTATTCACCATTATAATGATAGGAGAGACTGATGGCCTGTAAGCAGAAAACTCACCGGTCCCGGGTGTACTTGTATGCTGCATCCACCAGCTGCTTTGCTTCATCAATACTGCTCAGAAGAGACGGAGCTGATAGCATCCTTGAGATATCTAGCCAAAGAGAAGGGGCAGGACATGAGGACTCTTCTGCCTGGGTTTTGCTATATGCCTTAGTTAAACTGAAGAACTTTGTGTAACTCAAACGCTTGTCTCTTTCAGCACAGATGTTGCTCCAGAAAAAGACTTCATTGCACCTGTCATCTCTCTAGCTGAAATTAGCACTCCTAGGCTGGAATGTGTTTGGATTTTTTTTTCAGTTTAATCTTTACTCTGAGGTAAAGAGGTAATCTTAATCTTAATCTTTACTCTGAGGTTTAATCTTTACTCTGCGGTAACTCCCAGGGTCATAACAATTCTTTGTGGGGTTGTAACAACATCCCTGTAACGTTTGTTGTCCTAAATTAATGAGACATGCTCTGAAACATCATTGCAATTTAATGACATTTTTTATCTGAGAATTGTCTTGATTTTTTAAAAAATAATAATGATTTCATATATAAACAGCAAATGTGAAACCCAACAAAAATGCTAGTAGTGATTTGAAGACACAACATGAAGCTTTTTTTTTCTTTTGCTTTTAATTTTCGGGGACCAGATCTACTGGTACACATTAACTGTTTTCTGCCCCTCTGTAGAGGGCAGAACAGCCAGAGAGTACCCAGCACTGTAGCTGGATTTACAGCTGTTTCACATCTCCACATTATAGCAGAGCAGTGGGTATACACCTCATTTTCCTCCTCTTTCCTTTGCACATTCCCTTGAATACACATTTTTTGGTTTTCATTTCCTTCCTGCTATCTATCCCCTGTGTACCATTATACACCCTCTGCTCTCATGACATATAGGTCTGGAGAAATGGGTAGTTTCTGAAAAGTAAAGCTAATGGTCATCATTCCCCTCATTCTTCATAGCAGAAAGTTTGGAAGAAGAATGAGAGAAGACAGACCTTCTGGAAAAGGGCAATTCATAGTGAGGTTCTCACAGGGAAATTTTTTTCCTTCTGATTCTGCCAAAGAAAAAAGTTTCTGTTCTAAAGAAGTTATCATTTATGCTAAAACAACAAAAGTCCCTGTGGCATGTTAAAGACTAACAAACTTCTTCGGGCATGAGCTTTTGTGAGCTGCAACCCACTTTGTCAGATGCAAAAAATATGCTAACAATAACTGTACAAAGCTATCTAGCTAGGTCCACTCAAACTTCAGTTCTTTGTCAATAATTATGTAAACTAACAATACAAGAGTGGAGATCATCTCAGAAAAAAAGGTCTGACACTAGATGCTAAATTCCTTCAAGGACTCACCGAAAATTAATTTTAATTTATAAACTAATCAGCAGATTTACTTGTAATGTCTGAGGAAATTCATTCCATACAGTAAGTTCTATAACTTTGGGAGAACAGGCTCCATTTTTCATCCCTATGGTAAGATGGCTGGTTGCTTTTAGGAGAATGGGCACAGCCATCATGTGATCAAAGAGGTGCTTCCCAGCTGGACTGATTAGGAGAGTCAGGTTGCATTTGGGGTCTATAATGCATAAAGAAAATTAGGTGTGGAGAGAAAGCAAAAGGCTAGGTGGTTGAAGAAAGCTGGAGGCAAGGGAGACTTGCCTGCTGCTCTCTCCATGGCAAGAAAACCAGAGGGCTGAAGAGAGCAGAGGGCCAGAGGAGTAGCAATTTATTAATTATTAATTACTGATTAATCCAAGTCTGAGAACAGTCAGCATGGGAGAGTGTTGTTGGACCCTCTCCTTGGGCAAAAAGGACTCCTAGGAGGAAAAGCCAAGAAGGATTCTAACTAGAAGGGCCTTGGGGCTTCTGGGTATGTCTACACTGGAGAAAAAAACCAAGGAGTCGTGTGGCACTTTAAGACCAACAGATTCATTTTTCACATGAGCTTTCATGGTAGGAAATCCCACTTCATCAGATGCTTCAAAGATGGGTGAACTTAAATTCAACTTAACAAGGTCAACGTAAATTCAATGTTGTTAGTCAACGTAGAGCATCGACATTCAAAACTCCTGTAGACAGACCATGTAAACTCTGGCAGCTGCTAAGTCAATGTAATGCTTAAGTCAAACTTATTAAGTTGACTTAAGGGCTACCCCCTGTCTACAGGGGCTTAAGTTGATTCAATATGGTCAACTTACCCATTAAGTCGACCTGAAGAGGTGGTGTTATTAAGTTGACTTAAGGAAGCGCTTAAGTCGACTTAATAAATTCCCAGTGTGGACAGAGCATTCCTTAGGTCGACTTAAAGAAGGTTAAGTCAACCTAAGTCTCCAGTGTAGATGTATCCATGGATAGAAAGCTGGCTAGGACTGAATAATGGCTTGGGGGAAGTTGTAGGAGCTGAACCAATTCTGTGTCAATGGTCAGTATTTAAGGACTTTGAGACTTGTTTGAATTGCTGTCATTACTGAAGCAGCCCCAAGCAGGGGTATTATCAGGGCCAGATTTACGGGCAGGAGACCACTTTGGACACTGGACTTGGGGGCCAGGCTCAGAGAGCTGTTTTTGTTGTTAGTGACAAAGGGAAAATAAAATCTTTGGAGTAAAATGTTTCAGGTAGCCCATGTATGGATTCATTTTACACAAACCTCCTAGAATGTTCTGGGGCTTTGCAGAATCTCATGGAACCTTCCAGACTTCCTGAGAATTATCTTTTCCAAGAGTGTGGCGAGCCCGGCCTTCACGGTGAACAAGGGGTGGGGCATCACCACTTAGCCAGTAAGATCTAATTATGAACTGAAGAGATAGCCCAGTTGACGTATTGTGAGCCTTGTTTTACTGTGAAAGTGTACTAGTGTTGTAAGATTTTAAGAGTGCAAGAAGAGACTAAATAAAGGACATATCTGGTGAAACACCAGTGATATCTATCATACCCCTATCTATGTAATGATATCAAAGAAATACTGTTACTTTCTTGGCTATGCTTAATAAGTAATGTTTGAAACATCCTAAGACTGTGGAACACAAATTTCTGCTCTCCCTAATGCTTTCTCGCCTTGCAGAAAATAAAAGAAGCCTCTGTAGAATCTGGCAGAAGCTCAATATAAGAAGTTAAAAGCTCAATTGCAATCTAGTTTGTAGCAAGGGGCAAATCTGATGGGAAAATGTCAGAAACAGAACAACATAGACCAGGCTTTAGGCCAAAGCAATCATTCCAGGACAGAAGAAAGTGAGATAGCTTGCATGCTCAGTAAGTTTGTGGATGACACCAAGCAGGGGGATGGTAGATATACTGAAGGGCAGGAATAGGATTCATGGAGACCCTGACAAATAAGATCATTGGGCCAAACACATTCTCCTAAGGTTCAACAAGGACAAGTGCAAAGTCCTGCATTTAGAATGGAAAAATCCTATATACCACTATAAGCTGGGGACCAACCAGCTAAGTAGCAGCTTTAGAAAAGGACCTGGGGGTCATGGTGGAGGGGAAGCTGGATATGAGTCAACAATGTGCCCTTGTTGCTAAAAATGTCAATGGCATATTTGGTTGCATCAGTAGGAGCACTGCCAGTAGATTGAGGGATGTGATTATTCCCCTATATTCGGCTCTGGTGAGGCTGCATCTGGAATACTGTGTCCAGTTTTGGGGTCCCCTAAAGAAAGGATGTGGACAGATTAGAAAGAGTCCAATGGAGGGCAATAAAAATGATTAGAGGGCTAGGCACATGACTTATGAGGAGAGACTAAAGGAACTAGGCTTATTTAGTCTGCAGAAGAGAAGACTAAGGGGGGGATTTGATAACTACCTTTAACTACTTGAAGCGGTGCTCCAAAGAGGAGGGAGCTTAGCTATTCTCAGTCATGAGAGAGGACAGAACAAGGAGCAATGGTTTTAAGTTGCAGCTGGGGAGATTGAGGTTGGATAATAGGAAAAATTTTCTCACTAGGAGGGTGGTGAAACACTGGAATAGGTTACCTAGGGAGGTGGTGGAATCTCCATCTTTGAAAACTTTTAAGGACTGGTTTGACAAAACCCTTTCTTGGATGATTTAGTGGAAGCAGTCCTGCTTTTAGCAGGCAGTTGGACTAGATGATCTCTTGATGTCCCTTCCGACCCTAATATTCTGTGATGCTATAAGCAAAGCACAAATAATGCAGGTCCTATTACTAAGAATTTTGCAAGTTCCAAAGGATTTAGCAGTTACATGAAGATAAGGTAAGGAAATGTGAGGAAAGTGATGGAGAATCCTGATAGTGTAAAGGGGAGTGATGAGCAAAAATAACGTGGCACACATGAAAAGGAGAGTAAAATGTCAGCAGAATGGAGCCCTTCCCTGCAGAATCCCTGATAATTATTTTGAAAAAAGCCAGTTCCACGGCCTGGAATGGCTTTTTTTCGAAATAACTATTTCAAAAGATTTGTTCTTTCAAAAAAAAAAGCAGGTTTAGTGATTTTGAAAAAGCACTTTGTTTCTTCAAAATACCAAAGTGCTTATTTTTAAATAACTAAATGCCTGCATGGGCATAGAAACTTTTTTTTTTAAATAAGCTTCCTTATTTTGAAAAAAAATTTCAGTGTAGACATACCCTCCAAGTCAACTTAACAAGGTCGACTTTAACTCAATTTAAAGTCAGCTTTTTTAAGTCAACTTAACTGAACCTCCAGTGAAGACACATACCCCTTGTTAATTTTGCTGAAATAGACTGACACAGCTAACCCTTTGGAACTTAAAAAATATCTATTACAAACTGATTAAAAAGAGGGGCAGGAGAAGGGGCTGATACCATTCAAGGAAGATCCAGATCCTTGGCATAGGCTCAGGGTCACCAGGAATCCAAAGAGAATGAGCCCAGGCTTCATCCCTGGAAAGATACACAGATACACCTGAGTTATTAGCAGGGAAGGATGCACAGATTTCACCCACCCAAAAGAGATCCACCCCCCAGCTACTCAATTCCAGACCTCAAATTCCTCCCTTTGGGTAATGATGAACTTAGCTCCCAGGAAATGAACAGTAATTTCAAACCTATCACGCTGGCACACAGCAGCCTCGTGCTCTTCTCACTAATAGCAGTACAAGCTGGAGTAACTCCCCTTCAATCAATGAAATGGCTTTGCTCTAACCAATGCCATGATGATGAGGAGCTGGGAGGGCAGTGTTCCCTCCTGGAGCATGATTGGCTTCTAAAGGGCTCAGTTCTGAACATATAGAAACTAGAATGACAGTTGGCTGAGAGAGCTAGAAAACAAGGCCCAGATTACTCATGCTCAGGACCTACTATGAGCTTTGTTTAAAAACCCAAATGCATGGGGTATGTCTACCCTGGAGTCATAAGCTGACTTAACTTTCCTTAAAGTCAGCCTGAGGAACCCTCTGTCCACCTCTGGAATTTTTCAAGTTAACTAAAGTGCTTCCTTAAGTTGACTTAATGGCTATGTCTACATTGTAAAAGCTAAGTCGACTTAATAAAGTCTACTTAAAGTCTACTTTAAGTAGACCTTATTAAGTCGACTTAGTGAGTCCACACTACATTAAGTCAACCTTATAAAGTCGACTTTAAATGGGTGTCCTGGCTTAATTCGACTTAATAAAGTCGACTTAACAGTAAAGTCAACTTTATAAGTGGACCTTATAAAGTCAACTTTATTGGACCCTAAAGTCGACTTTATTGCCCTGCAGTGTAGACAGGGCTCTGTTTAAGTTGATTTAACGGCCCTTAAGTCGACTTAAACACATAGTCTAGACGTGCCCAATAACACAACCTCCTAAGGTCGACTTAACAGTTAAGTTGACTTTATTAAGTCGACTTAAGCCAGTGTAGATGGGGCATAGCCCTTAAGTCGACCTTATTAAATAAACTTAAGGCCTGTGCGCTACCTACACTGGCTTAAGTCGACTAAATGAGGTCAACCTAAGTGTTAAGATGACCAAGCAGCTGCCAGTGTGGACATGGGCAGTTCACAGGACTTTAGAATGTGGATGCTCTAAGTTGACTTAACTGAGCCTCCAGTGTAGACATACCCATGTACCTGAGCCAACAGAGGCTGGAGGTTGTTTTTTTCTGAGTTAAAGGCTACAGCAGAGTGTTGCATGCACACTCTGCAGCCCTCTGACTGTCCTCTTTTTGCTTGGCTTTATTCTCCCATTGACTCCATGTCCAATGAACCTCAATCCAGACTCTTTTGTGAGTCAGATGTCTGTCATCTTTAAAAGAGCTCAAGTTTCAGGCTTAGTGTAGGCACACTTCTGGTGAGCCTATTGGTATGAGTAGCCTTCACCTGCTTGGACTGGCTTTACAGAAGGGTCTTCAGGCCTCAGCTGGGGTTTGGCCCCCTCCGCTGAGTGCTCTGTGTGCCTATAGTGAGAGACAGACTCTCCCCCAGACTGTACAAACCAACCAGACAAGAGGGCATGGAGAGATTGGGTAATTTAGCCAAGGTCCCCAGCAGTCAACAGCTGTTCAAGCAATGAACGGTCATCTCCTAAGTTTCACTCTTGTGCCTTGCCCACAAAAATGCCCTTCTTCTCCACCCTGTCTCTTCTCTCATGGACAGCTGGGCCTCAGGGATTCATGGAATCTAGAGCCAAGAAAGAGACTGTAACCTCCTGCTCTGACCTCCTGTGGAACACAGGCCATCGGGCAACCAAGAATCAGTTCCTGTTTGAGTTAGAGGAGATCTTTTAGAAAAAACAGCCAAGCCTGATTTAAAAATAGTCAGGGAGGGAGAATCTGCCACAGCTCATGGTAAACTGTTCCACAAGCTGTTAAAAATACTCCCCTTATTTCCAGTCTGAATTTATCTGGTTTTAATTTCCAGCCATTGGAGCTTGTTAGACCTTTGTCTGCTAGGCTGAAAAGCCCTCTTTTATCACTCTCTGTTCTTTGTGCAGTGACCAAGTCACCCCTTCACCTTCTCTTGGATAGACTCTATATTGACTTCCTTGAGTCCATCAATAAAAGGCACGCTTTAAAATGCTTTAGGTAGTCTCAGACCCTCTACAATTTACCATCACCTTTCTTGCATTGTGGGCACCATAATCCAGCACCAAACATGTAGCTAGAGTAACCTCAGAAACCCATTCGTACAGCCCAGGATGGCATTAACCCTTTTGGCCAGTGGAAGCTCGTGCTTTGAGATTACCCCTATGATGCCCAAATCTTTTTCAAGATCACTGGCACTGCTCCCCAGAATATAGCCCCCATCCTGTGAGTATGGCCTGGAGTCTTTCTCTCTGGGTGTGTGACTTTACATGTTGCCATAGCAAAACATATGCTGTTTGCTTGCAGCAAGCCAGACTGTTCTGTATCAATGAGTCATCCTCTCTTATCTGTCATTCCCCCACTCTTTGGGTATGGCCACACACACTTCTTATTTCGAAACAACAGAGGTTGCTTCGAAATAAGAAGTGCCATGGCCACACGACGCACGGCCATTTCGAAACAAGCAAACAGCTTGTTTCGAAATGGCCGTGTTCCTTCCGAAACAAGCTAAACCTCGTTGGCTGTCGAAACAGGGTTGTTTCAAAACCAGAGGTTTCGAAACAGCCCTGTTCGGACATGTTGTTTCGGAACAAAGCGTTCCGAAACAACATGTCACATTCCTCCCAGGGTGCTAAGCACCCTGGGAGGAAGGGCAGCCCCCCTCAGCACCCTGGCCAGGGTGCTGAGGGGTGTCCGCAGGCAGGCGGCGAGCAGCGCAGGCCGGGCAGGACTCGGCTCGGCTGGGCTCGGCGCAGTGCGGCGCGGCTCGGGAGCTGCCCAGGAGTGCGGGAGGCGGCGGCGGTGGCGAGGCAGCCCGGGAATGTGCCGGGGGAATCCCGGGGCAGGGCCTCGAGGGCAGCCCCAGCCCCACCCCCGGGCAGGCGCGTCAGCCCCGCGGGGGGAATCCCGGGGGCGGGGCCTCGAGGGAAGCCCCAGCCCCGCCCCTGGGCAGGCGCATCAGCCCTGCGGGGGGAATCCTGGGGGCGGGGCTCCCTCCGGCCCCGGCAGCAGCGGGCTCCAGCTGCGCACCAGGGCCGTGCGCTGGGGCTGCGCCCCCAGGTTTGGGGGCAGTGGGGGCTTTAAAGGCCCTGCGGCGCCTCACCTGACGGGTGCCTTCAGCCCCTGCAGGCACCTGCCGGGTTAGGCGTCCAGCCGCGCCTTACCCTGCTGGTGCCTGCAATCCCCTCCCCTGTCGAAATAGCAGGTCCACACTGTGGACCTGCCATTTCGATGCCTTATTTCGAGGACAAAGTTTTTTGTCCTCAAAATAAGTTGTTTCGAAATAAAGAGTTATTTCGAAACAGCTTGTTTCGAAACCTCTTGTTTCGATACAAGCCCTCCCCGTGTGAACATAGCCTTTGTGTTATCTGAAAATTTAATCAAGCGTGAATTTAGGCATGTTTGCAGGTCACTGATAAAAATGTTAAATACTGCATGGCCAGGAGCTAATGACTCACTCAAACTGCCCTTGTGCTAGCTGTGGTTCTGCCAACTCTGAACCATTTTCACTTGGACTGGTCAGCCCATTACAAGGACCTTGTTCTGGGCTGTGAGGAATCCCCTTGGCAGGAGGACATGTGGCATGTGGCCTAATTTAGGATTAAAAAAACAGATTTGGGGTAATGGTCAGAAATGAGCTGGTCATTGGGCTCAACAAGTAGTGATTGACAGCTCCATGTCTAGTTGGCAGCCAGTAACAAGCAGAGTGCCTCCAGGATCAGTGCTGGGGCTGGTTTTGTTCAACATCTTCACTAACAATCTGGAGGATGGAGTGGAGGCATCCTCAACAAGTTTGCAGATGACACTAAGCTGTGGGGAGAGGTAGATATGCTGGACAATAGGGATAGGATACAGAATGACCTAGACCAGTGATTAACAATCTTTTCTCTGTCAAGCCACACATTGGTACCTTTAATTATTTTGAGGCACAGCACCATATAGTCTCCAAATAAACTGATGAATATTCATGAGCCAGTCCAGCACTCTGAGTAGTTTTTCAAAAAAATTCCATGGCACATTAGCTTAGGCCTGAAGGCACACTTGTGTGCCATGGCACACTGGTTGGGAAACACTGACCTAGACAGACTAGAGCATTGGGCCAAACAAAATCTAATGAGGTTCATCAAAGACAAATGCAGAGTCCTGTACTTAGTACATAAGAATCCCATGCACTGCTAGACTGGAGACTGAATGGCTAAGTAGCACTTCTGCAGAAAAGGACCTGGGGGCTCACAGTGGACGAGAAGCTGGATATGAGTCTGCAGTGAGCCTTAATTGCCAGGAAGGCTAATAGCATATTGGACTGTGTTAGTAGGAACATTCCCAGTAGTTGGAGGGAAGTGATTATTTCCTTCTATTCAGCACAGGTGAGGCCTCCTTTGGAGTGCTGTGTCCAGTTTTGTCCATTCCCACCCCTCCATACACATACACGTGCAGAAGGGATGTGGACAAATTTGGAAATAGTGCAGCAGAAGGCAACAAAATGCAATGAGGGGGCAGGAGCACAAGACTTATGAGGAGAGACTGAGGGAACTGGGCTTATTTAGTCTTCAGCAGAGAAGAGTAAGGAAGGATTTGGTAATAGTCTTCAACAAGCTGAAGAGAAATCCAGGGAGGATGGAGCTAGGCTGTTTTCAGATAATAGAACTAGGAGCAATGGTCTCAAGTTGGAATGAGGGACGTCCAGGGTGGAAACTGGGAAGATCTTTTTTACTAGGAGTGTGGTGAAATCCTAGAATGGGTGACCTAGGGAGGTGGTAGAATGTCCATCCTTTGAGATTTTTAGTTGGGGCTGGGCCTGCTTTAAGCAGAGGGTTGGACTGGATGACTCCTGAGGTCCCTCCCCAACCTTCATTTTCTATGAGTCTATGACTCCAAATTTCTGTCCTACAGGAAATTCTGACATTTCAACATTTGTTTTCGTCCTAAAATTGGACAAATTGAAATGTCAAAAGATTGAGGGCAGGTAAAAAATACTGAAATATTTTGATTTGAAAAATTTCATTTGGATGTGTTTGATCATAAGGAAATATTTCAATATTCCTGATATTGAAAAGTTTGATTTTATTTTGTTGACCTGAAGCCTTCCTTTGGACTCCTAGCAGCATTACATTGTATTTTCCTATAGCACTGCCTCATGGGAGCTATAGTTTAGGTCCCCTTGTCTCCTATCACCTGGGATTCCTGAAGGACCACATAGTCCCATGTGAACCTAACTGTCTAACATCTGTGAAAGACGCAGTCCCCAAAGGACTCAGAAGCTATAATGGGTACCCAAATGACATCTCCCATAAGACAATGCACTATGGGCGTGCAGTATAATAGGGTTTTTAATTGATGTGAAACAAAATGTTTCAAGTCAGTACAATAAAAAAAATTCTGATAGGTGCTAAACTGCCTCACAATGATGTATTGCATTTTGATTTTCCCAAATGAAAATTGGAAATTTATAGCAACATTGAGATGTTCCCAAGGAAAATGTAGAATCTGTACCTTCTGTCAGAAAATCGTTCTGGTGCCAATTCCCAGTCTCAGCCACGGTGCTAGAACTTGGATCAAGGTCTGTACAGTGTGCAGAGCTACTGGAATGGGGAGAGTTTTGCTAGAGTAGATTAATGCAGAAGCTAGGACCCACCAGAGTCCCAGGGGCTGCTGATCTGAGTACCACCCACCTGAGTCTGATGCTCTTATCCCCAGCTCAAAGTTCAGGTCAGCAGGCTCCTCCTCATCCAAAAAGGCCTGATGACTCCTAGCCAGTGCCACCCTGTGTTGGCCCTGCAGATCAAAGGTCACTGAACAACGCTTTGTGTCTCTCAGATTGTGCAGGTGGCTGGGCATCAGTGAGATCACAGAATCATGGAAGATGAGGGTTGGAAAGGACCTCAGGAGGTCAACTAGTTCCACCCTCAGACTGAAGCAAGAGCAACCCCAACTAACTCATCCCAGTCAGGGCTTTGTCAAGCTGGGCCTTAAAAAGCTCTAAGGATGGAGATTCTACCACCTCGCTAAGTAGAGCCTCAGTGGTTGCTCTAATTTACACTATGCTGCAAATGCTGTCTATAGAGCCACTGAGCAGCAGAGACTAGCTAAAGCAGTGTGCTTTGGTCACACCTCGTATCTCTGCCCACCAGCAAGCTCTGTGCCAGGGGCTGAGTCAAGAGAGGCATAGCACCATTCTGCCCTCCCGGCACCAAACTGAACTCCAGGTGTGCGGAGCACCCTTTGCCTTTCCCTTTAAAGGTGGAGGCCTAGTCCGGTCAGGGATGGTGGCAAACATGAGCAATGTGCATGCTATGGTTGAAAGCCAGGTGAGACAAATAGTTGCCACCTTGCATGGTATTCGTTGTTGCTTTTTCTAACCCTTAGCTCCTGTGTCATGTGATTATCTGAGATGTTCAATGGCCACATGAGGGAGAAAGAGTAGAAATGTCTAGTCTGAGCATGGCAGAGAAAAGCTCAAACGTGTGATAGATGTGAAGACACCAAGCTTCAGAACCAGAAGGCAAAGGCAGAGAACCCGAAGTGGATTATTATTTGGAGCCAGTCTCATGATTTCTGAAGCCTGATTCATGACTTCTGAATGTCCTGGTGATCATCAGAGCAGGGTGGGAATTTTTTGATGAAACCTTCTTTTCACCCAAAAATGCAAATTGGTTGAAGCAAAACAGCTTCAAATGTGACACAACACCAGACTAAAAAAAAATGATAAAAGATTTTGAGATTGTCAGAAGGGGAAGGTTCAGTTTTTTGAGTCCAAGTGACTTTTCACATTTTAACATTTTAGGAAACTTACACTAAGGAAGATTATTTTAAAAAATGGGAAGCCTCCAAGTCAAGAGAAAATCTTTCAAAACGATGAAGCTGGCTCTGTTGACTCAAACCCACTTTTTCTTTTCTTTTCTTTTTTTTAATTTTTGTGTTTTAAAACTGTTCCAGGTTTTTATTTTGGTCCCAGAAAAGGCCAGGCCAGAAAAATAATTCCAAGTATTGAAATTTCCATGCAGTGGGAAACCCACTTCCCACCCAGTTCTAGTGATGGTGTTTAACCCTCTCACAGCTGCTGCTCCAGATTGTTGAGTTCATTCTAGCACACCCTGAGATCATTCTGTGCCCTGGATGGGAGCCAGAGCCTGGCAGTCTCTCACGCCCAGCAGTAGAGTCAAGGAAACCACAACCAAGTAACTCAGATCCCTGGCTGCTTCCCTTTGTCCCCGTCCCCAGCAAACAAACAGCAAGTGACCATCCCAGTGCCTGGCTTAGGGGAACACCTCACTGCACAGACAGGAACGGTTTACTAGCAAGCAGAGCCCACTAGGCACGCAGCAGAACCCAGGGAGGTACCACAGAGGCTGTCACACATCCAATGCTACACATCAGTAGAAGGGATTTAACTCAGCTTGCCAAGAACATTGCCCTGCACATCCTTCTAAGAAGCAAGTTATTACACCAGCTCTACTCAAGCACAAAGAAGCATCAACCCTGCCAGCAACTCACCTGCCATCTTCTGTTCCTCTTCCCATTGCAGCCTGGACACCAGCTTTTATCCCCTGGCCAAGGCAGCTACCACTGGGCTGGACCAGGCAAGGCTATGTGAAACGCCCAGTAGACATAAACTGGGAAGGGCCAAGGAAAGGCCATGCCCACTTCTTGTCACCTCTCTATGCATCCTGACAGTACCCAGGCAAAGGAGCAGAGTACCTGGTGCACCTGGCTGCTCAAGATTGGCACTGTTGCAGGGATATGTCACCACATGCCATGATCTTTGATTGATGATTGGTCTTTAATTGCTGGAGACTCCAGGGCAAACCTGGTGGATTGGCTACATGATGCTACCAGAGACTGTGAAGCAGTCTCAGCAGACTGGGAAGGGGATTTTGTAGCCTCAACCTCCCTTGGCGTTGCTGGAGAGAGCCAAGCACTAGAGCACTGATTCTATCAGTTTCTCAGGGAGAAAGGGCCCATGACTGATTTTTGACTGGGGCTAGCAGAGAAGCTAAGGGTCCGGAAAGCCCCCACGGGTTGGTTAGCATTCACTTCCCCTTTAATCCCTCATCACTCTTCCTGACTCTGCGGAAACTGCCTTGCCACTATCTCTGGGCACCATGCCATTGCCCAGAGCTTCAACCTGCTACTAGGAGCCAAAGACCCAGCTGCTGCGTGTGACATACCACGACACAATCCAAACCAGTGAGTAATACAAGGGTCAACCTGTCCTGTAACACAGTGTGCCCTTTACAATGTTTTGCTGCTGGAGCATCCGGCCTCTTCATCTCACAGCCAGCCTCTAGCAGGTAACTCACTTCCCCCTTGTGCATGTGTGTGTGCTGGAGCCAGCGAGTCAAACTTTTACTCTTCAGAACTATGTTAAAGTGCAATCAAAGAAACAGACATCCCTCCTGGACAGCACATCTTGCGAAGGCAGTTACTTCTTCAATATGCACACAACATGTTACACCAAGTGGAGTTACCCAGACACTTCAGCTTGAACACACAGGATCACATGAACCAGTAGAGCAAGTTGATTAACTACAAAGAGGCAGGGTTGAAGCGAAGACAAGCAACGAGGCATAGAAGTCAGAAATGGCTACAAGAACAATAAAGATCGAATACCCACTAGAGCCTAATTTAACAAACTGTAGAGATACAAGGCAAAGTTTTCTCAGCACAAGCTTTCAGCAGTCTCACTGACCAAGCTGTTTGGTCCACGGCTTCTCCCAGAGCCCAATGGCTGTTTCCTTTGTCTCTTCAGGTGCAGTGAATGTACTGGGCCAGGAATGAAAGAGGTCTTTCGGGTGTTTGTCCCCACTTTATATAGTTTCAGTCCCACTCTTGAAAAGCATTTCCAGCTGAGGCACAGGAAACAAAGAGTATATGTGGTAGGATGTTCCCTACTAGAGTTTTCATTTGTTTGACCTGTCTTTGTTTTCCCTCCCCAACTAATGATTCTGATTAGTACTTAAACACAAATTAATGCAAGCACACATTCTTTCCTTTGGCACAGATCTGACTTCTCCCTGGGCAGGGCTGCAGGGTTCAGAACATGTTTTAATAACAGCATACAAGACAATCTTTTAATTTCACATCCAATGTTTTAATACACCAATTCTTGCCAGCAAATCTTGAGTTTTCAAATGATACATTACATACAAAGATACAATTTGTGCAAATAATATTACACCATTGTGTCGAGTGCAACCATAAAACTGTATTCCGTCATAGTCTCCAACAGTAATCCAAGTTGCCTGACTGCCCAGCTCCAATAGCTGCTACAGGTCAGTGACACATTCCTAGGGCAAGGAGCTCTCAAGAGCCAAAACTGTGTGTGGAAGAGATGCAAAATGAATCCAGTTGAAAACCACAATAAGCAGAAGGGCTTCAAGTGCTGGGTGCACCAATCATTTCCAGACATAAGTCACTGACCACTTCCCTTGCAGTTTTTGTCTGAAACTGTTGCAGAATGTCCAGTTGCCCTTAGAATTCACCAAAGTGCAGTCAAAGTCAGAGCTTACCTGGCTAGTTCCCTCACTGTGTTGCACATGGAGCCTGACTCCAGAGATCCATCCACTTCCATCCTTGTTGCCATTACAGATAAACCCACATGACAATCTTCTGACCTGCCTCACCATGAAGAATCCCAAGGCTCTAGGAGAAGCCAGTGATTGCTTTCCCTTACCATCACCCCAGCGCCATGTGTTGTGCCTACAAGTACCTCTTAGCTCCCAGCTGGCATTCAATCTTCATTTCCAGGATACATTCATAACACCCCTGGCAGGCCAGCAGCCAAAGGTAACTTGCACTCCACCCCACCATGGTATCTCTTTGGAGTGGCTGCTGAGGGGATAAACAAGTTAGCTACACCAGAGTTCTTTTCATGCCTAGGAGAACAATACTTCTTGATTTTGTGTGAGTCAAAGCTCCAACGTGTCACAAAAGTGCTAAAGTTGCAGAAAAAGGTACATCATTTATTGTTGGCATAATAAGCCCCAGAACTGGATCTTTTCAGGAACTTGAACAAGTGTCCCAGCAAAGAGACACATGGGGTAGGTCTACATTGGAGGCTTTGTTAAGTCACCTTAACAAGGTCGACTTTAAGTTGACTTAAAGCAGGGGTCTCAAACTCGTGGCCCAAGGGCCACATGCAGCCCCTAAAGTTACATGTTGTGGCCCACAACGACATCATCACTATCAATATTTCCAATACCATTGTATGAAAAGATTTCAGTGCTGTGGCCCTTGAGTTACCATACTATTCTTCCTGTGTGGTGCAGCCCTTGGGTAACATATTAGTCCTCATGCAGCCCTAATGGTGATTTGAGTTTGAGACCTCTAACTTAGAGCATCCACATCCCAGTGTTTTCAACTTGCAGCTGTGGAGGTCTAGGTCGAATATTAAGAAAAAATTCTCACTAGGAGGGTGGTGAAGCACTGGAATGGTTACCTAAGGAAGTGGAGGAATATCCATCTTTGAAAACCTTTAAGGCCTCGTTAGACAAAACTTGGCTGGGATGATTTAGTGGGAAAAGTCCTGCTTTTAGCAGCTGGTTGGACTAGAAACCTCACAAGCTTCCTTCCAGCCCTATTATTCTACATTTCTATGCCAAGTCCCAAAGGGGCAGTCGTGTTAGTCTAATTCAGTAAAAGAAGCAAGGAGTCCAGTGGCATTTAAAGACTAACAAATTTACTTATCGCATGAGCTTTAGTGAGAGAAAATTCCACTTCATTAGACATCTGACAAAGTGTGATTTTCCTCTATGAAAGCACGTGATAAATAAATTTGTTAGTCTTTAAGTGCCACATGACTCCTTATTTCTTATGTTTCTATGATCCACCACAGCAATTGTTCCAATGGCTTATTACCAGCTAAAGCTTTTCATCTTAGTTCTAGTTGCTGGATGTCTTTTAGTTGTTCCTTTCCAGGGGTAACTTAGATGAATTTGCCCCTTTTTTTAAACTTCTCTGTGTTTGGACTTACAGGTGCCAGTATGTCATGAAGCAATGGCTTCCAAGAAGTACTTATATGACTGTTTCTCGAATGCTGGACAGGTTGCAGGGGGTTCTTTCCATGTAATATAATGGATTATTTCTGCCCTAGCCTAAAACATTCTTCGTCTTTTCACAGGAGGCGTTGGACCAGGAGGTCCAGCAAAATCCCCAGTAATATCAGCTCATGAGACAATAGAGCCTGAATTCGCCCGTGTGCGATACCACAACTGCTTTGCATAACAAATACCGTTCTTGTGCAACCTGGCAAAGCTGTTATAGATGCACTTGCTTTGCTGTCTCATGCTACTTGCCTTTGTAATTAATCCTTAGGACACACCATGGGAAAGTGTTATTACACCCCTCCGCAGAGATGTGTGTGTGTTGCACAATGAGGAACTTCTTCTTTCTCTGGCCTTTGAAAG
>ML681971.1:5975689-5988268 GCA_007922195.1 Podocnemis expansa
TGTGTGTTGCACAATGAGGAACTTCTTCTTTCTCTGGCCTTTGAAAGCAACAGGCTTGACTAGTGACTGAGGTATGAGATTTGGAAGCCATTCTAATGCTTCTCATCTAGCTATAGGGATCTCCCCTGTGAATGACTTACTGAGCCCCATTAAAAACTAGTGTGACTGGATCTTCTGGAGAGATGTTGTCTCTTAAAAGCTCATGTCCCGGTGCATTGTAAACTTCTGCCAGGAGCTGCTCACAGATTAACACACTCTGGGAGCAGGCATCTCAGATTCACTTTGTGCTTTGGGGACCTGTCTTCCAAGCGTCACTGTGAGCCCAGAACCCTTGCTTCTGCCATTTCTGCTACCATGGAATAGCAACATGCAGGACTGATGGGGGCTGAGATGATGCCAGGAATGTGGCTATGAAAGAACAACCTTCCCAGAGCAGAGCCTGCTTACCTGACCCTCAGGGGACAGCTTGCTCTCACATAGTCAGAACATGTAGAAACAAAGTGAGAAACACCAAAAGTGAAGCAGAACTGGACCTTGCAAAGGAAATCAGAACCAACAGAAAAAGGTTCTATAGCCATGTAAACATGAAGGATGACAATCATAGCAAACCTTCTGAGTTTCCTGACTTTTTTCAAGGTTCTCTTGCATTAAGTTCATTATAACATGTTAATTCTCCTTTGTGACTTACACTCCTATAGGCTGTCCTATCTTCTCTGAACTGCCCTCTGAAGAGCCTTGAACCAAATCTAGGGGCTCCTGTACCCTCCCTCCTGTTCAGGAGATCAAAGGTGGTAAAGCCAGCATATTTTGGAAGACACTTCTGTACTTAAAGCAGATAAGGAAGTACCTCATCCCAGTTCTGTTCATGCTGGAGGCATTTACTCTTAGCATAGCTTTTCAAGTTCCACTTCATCTTTCCACAAGTTCATTAGTTTCTGGGTGCTAGAAAACAGCCTGTATATGCTTTACTCCAAATAATTCCTGTAACTTTTTCAAGATTACAGACAGAAAATTTGACCTATGGTCTGTCAAGATTTTTTGGTAACTGCTTCATTAATAATGGGCAGTGGCTGCAGGGGTGCTTTACTGGGTCCTTATGCTTCTGACATAAATCACAGCTCTTGCAACAATCTCTGACTGTCTCAAACATGTGAAGCCCATAGAAATTCTGTTTCAGTTTGTCACAGATATTTTCTATGCCTAAACACCTTACAAATAGACAGTCATGGGATTACAAACCTCACCAGTCACCTCCTTTTCCCTGTAGAAGCCTGCCCATGCAACAAACCTTCCTGCATAAAAAATCTACCTCTTCCTTCCCCAGCCAGTGCATTACTCTCAGCTGAAACCCTCCCTTGGGCTAGAGAAGGGACAGCTTGCTATGTCCTAACAAACTCACTTTGTGATTCACCTGAGAGAAGATTCTGCCACAATAGATGAATTTCAATAGAAATTTAAATTTCAAATGTCAATTTCCAAATTTCAATTGAAATTAAAATCAAAATTGAAAGTTCAACATTAAAAATTTGGGAATTGAAATTAAAAATTGAAATTTGAAAGATTTTTAAATATGAAATTGAAATTTCAAATTCTTCTTTCAAATTTCAATTTCAAATTCTTCCTCAGAAGGTTAGCTCCTATGACAGGCATTTCCATTTCCTTCACAGCCTTCCCTGCTGGCAACAGACAAAGCCAGTGCATCCAATCCATACTTTCTCAGGGATCTGGTAATAACATAAATATGCCTAGATGATTTCCCCTGGGATCATATTACCACTCGTGGTGTGGATAAGGATGCAGACTGTGGGGCGATTTGGTTTGTTGAACTACCTGCCTTCCCTTAGGGTAGGAGGGTTTAAAATCTGACCTTCCTTGGAGTATTTTAACAGAATTGGGGTTAGGTTTATTCCTAGCCCCGTTTTTCCCCTTAACTGGGGGAACAGAAGGGTTACCCTTCCCCTGAGGTTTCTGCTGCGCTTGGCTCAATATATTCACCAGCAATTTCTGCTGCCTCCAAAACTGTGGAAGGTTTTAGAGGGATAGCCACATTAGTCTAGTTCAGCAAAAAATCCAAGGCATCTGGTGGCTGTTTCAAAGACTAACAAATTTATTTATCACATGGATAGAGTCCCACTTTGTCAGGTGCTTGATATGGAAAACTTGCAGTATGGAAGGGAAAAATAAATGCCTTTTTTATATAAATAAATATAAATGGAATTTATTTTTCCCTTCCATACTGTAAGTTTGCCATTTCATGCATCTCATGAAGTGGACTATACTCAGGAAAATTCATGCAATAAATAAATTTGTTAGTCTTTAAAAGTGTCACAATACTCCTTATTTGTTGTGGAGGGTTTTGTCACAGATGGTTGCTTTTATCTCATCAGTGACTCGCCACAATAATTGCTTTTGTGCCATTGAATCAGTTTTTTACAGTTGCCTTGAACCCCTGCCTCTACTAACTACTGTTTCATATAATTACCCATTCTCGGCACATATTCCACCAAAAGGCCATTGTCAAACTTTTTAAGATTTCTGTACATCAATCAACAGGCCTCAGGGATGATCTCAGACCTCCTCAGTCTCCAAACAGGCAGCCATGTTAGTCTAGTTCAGTAAAACAAACAAGGAATTCTGTGGCACTTAAAGACTAACAAATTTATTTATTATGTGAACTTTCATGGGAGAAAATCCCACTTCATCAGATGCCATGAAGCATCTTGAAAGCATCTGATGAAGTGGCATTTTTGCCCACGAAAGCTCTTCAATCTGTTTTCTTTCAATTTCTTATGCCTTAGCATCACCCTCTTCCATATTATTAAAGCTTGCCTGGCTTTCCCAGTCAACCTGGTTAGGAAGCTGGGCATCCATTTATCCTCTGGGATCTTATGGATCCCACACAGCCTATCAAGGGTGGACTACAATGCCTCATGGCAATCAAACAAACAAGAAGTCCTGTGGCACTTAAAGAATAACAAATCTATTTATTGCATGAGCTTTCATCGTCAGACACTTTGAAGATGGGGGAATTTACAAAATGGGATGAAATAAATGCTGGGAGATCTAAGTCATGGCAGTCAGCCTCTTGATAAATTGGGCAGGCTTTCTCTCTCTTCCTGCCTTTGAGAGGGAATCTACTCCTAGTCTGAAGCTACTGTGTTTGCCAATCCAGGAGTTTGATCTGCAGTGTATGAATTCTCTCCTCAGCATCCAGTTGTTCCATGTGTCTTCATTGACGTTCCTCCTCAGTTTCAGCAGTAGCTTTCCACCTTTGGTAGGCTCTCTCCCCACCCTCCTCAGTTTCTTTCTTCTCCTTGATCCGGTGTTCCACCGACAATATCTGGTGCTTGCATACAATTGGCTTAAATTACAGCAAGAGAGGTTTAAGTTGGACATTAAGGAAAAAATTGCTAACTGTCAGGGTGATTAACCACTGAAATAAGTTGCCTAGGCAGGTTCTGCAATCTCTATCACTGGAAATTTTTAAGAGCAAGTTAGACAAGCCTATCAAGGGTACCTGGTCCTGCCATGAATGCAAGAAACTGGACTCAAAGGCCTGTCATGGTCCCTTCCAGTTTCTACGATTCTGTGATTCTTCCTGGTCTTCCAGGAGCTTGATCTGAATCCATTTCACTGCAGATCTGAGGCTTGAAGGCAACAAGACACTGGTCAAGGTTATGGGGTGGATGAGACCTTGGTGAAAATCTAGGAACCAAGGTCTAAGTGCCTGATCTGAGACTTTCTTTTTATGCCCTATTTTTACATAACTTTCCAAGGTTCCTTGTGCGAAAACCCTATTTTGACTGTAATTCATACAGTGGGACTAACCTCAAACCCTTAAAAACTCTCATTATCAAAATTTAAACTTTTAATAGCCTTGGGTTATGCTATTTAAGCCTAACTCACCTATATCAAGTGAATCTTGCCAAGACTATGCTGACTGTAACGCTGTCTAGAGTGGCTCACAATTGTGAGTAGCTGCCACGGGGCAGCCACCCCAAACTCAGGCTGAGTTTGCTCATCAGATTTCACCAAATCAGTAATAAATGTGAGCTCCTGGACAATCTTACCATGGAGACACAGACAGACCCCTTAGGTCTCCAGCCTGTCTGACCACCAGACAAATGGGATCTCATGAAAAATGGTCACTTTCCCTCAAAACCACACCACATTCAGGTTGCTTCAAATCCCATGATATGAATCAATTAGCCAGTTCAACTGGCACTCTAAATCCTATACCAAACCTGTTGCCAGTCCACTAATAAACTGCCTAAAGGTTAAGGGAAGAGGAATAAGAGAGTTAATTATAGGTTAAAGCAAGCAAATATATACAAGCAAATGAGTTACCATCTACGCCTGAAGAGGGCAGAGGTGTAGGTCTTTTCAAAGTGTCTTTCAGGGCAGACCCAAGAGGGTGCCACTGGAAATCCTGGACTCCAAGTCTAAGTTGACTTGGAGTCTCTGACTCTTCAGAGTGCAAATAGACAAATGATGCAGTTTCTTCTTGTTAGGGATTTTTATTCCCTTCCCCCAAAGTTCAAGATGATGGGACATATTCATCTGCACCTCACACCTCTTCATGTGGGCCAGGGAAGCAAAGTTCTCTAATATTCCACATTGGTTTGTCTGGTGTCTATGGGCAGGAGATAATCCCTCTGGTGACAAATCTCTATTTAACACTTGGGAATGCTTCCCTGCTGACTTGGGGCTGTTTACAGTTCCAGAGCAAACACGAATATGACCTTATAAATTGAGATAGAGACATTAGAAGAGAGAATAATACCTACAGCAACATACACACAGTTCAGAGCGTCTAAACACCACATCCATGCTTATAAACCAAAGACCTATTTTGAGCAAAACTACCAGACAGGTGACCTGGTCTAGGCTACAACTATGAAGCTGTCAATTCCTAGCTAATACCTTCAACCAGCTAGTGTAGCACTGGGCCAGATCAATGGTTCATCTAGCCCTGTATCCTATCTTCCAACAATGGCCGGTGCAAGACATCTCAGAGGGAAGGAGCAAAACAGGGCAATTATCGAGTGATCCACACCCTGTCATCCAGACCCAGCACCTGGCAGGGTGGTATTGTATAAATTTAGATGGAAGATATGGTCCCAAAGGTATTAACATGATCCCATAATTGTCTGACATTAAACAGGGTTAAGCACAGTTCAGGGTTTGCTATGCAGAGACCTCAACCTGTTCCATCCCATGGCAAATATGAAGTTAGATTTTCATTGTCACACCATCCATTATTCCCTTGTCCATTCTCCAGAGAGAGTTTTTAGAAGAGAAGCCCTCCTAGTTTACAGTCTCCTAGATGCTGTTAAAGATGACATAATCTGTACTAAAAATTGGTCAAGAGTGCCAGAACTAGGTATTTTGGCGCCCATGGCATGCCTGAAGCAAGCAACGCAAAACTCACCCTCAGATCAAGTGGTAAAATGGAGCCACTCGATATGCCCCTAGTTACTAGTCCCGATTCCTGGTGCTGCCTTTGTGCCAGGCCTGAGCCCTAGCAACCCTAGAACTGGAATTTCATAGCCCTGGCTTCCCCGGGCCTGGTAGTTTTGAGCCCTAGCACCACTGGGTTTGGCAAGTCACAGCCATGGCACCCCCAGGCCTAGCAGTTCACAGCCTGGGCACCTCTAAGCGTGCCACCATATAGTAAAAAAAATTGCCTGAGCAACATGGCCTTAATCAGGGCGAGGTGACCAGGACTTTTCCCCAGGTTCGTATCTTGCAGCTCCATTTCACTGCTCAATTTGAGGGTGCATTTTGTGCTGTTTGCTCCAAGCATGCCCCAGGCACCAAAATACTTAGTTCCTGCACTGCCAGGAATGACAGCACTTTTTGTGGGAAAGAAAAACAGTTAGTTGAAATATGTGAAGCTGTTATTACTGCTGCTGTTGTTGACGTCTGAGCCTGTTTCATAAAAAACTAACCAAGAAACACACTCAAGATGACGAGGAGCCCTGTGGCATCTGAGACTAACAAAAAAATTTGGGGGACATAAGCTTTCGTGGGCTGGAATCAACTTCTTCAAAAGCCCATGAAAGCCTATGTGCTCCCCCTCCGAAGTTTTTTTAGTCTCTCAGGTGTTGTAGGGGTCCTCATCATTTGCTGAACACAAACTAACAAGACTACCCCTCTGAAACACATAAGAGAAAAGACCACCAGCAGAGCTAGGATATGGAGCTGCTGGCTCTAGCACTCACTCTCACTTGCACCCTCACTAATGGAAAAACACAGGCACGGTGCACAGTCTTGTCAGCTATGCCAAGACCTGGCAAATTCATTTCAGCATCAGGCTGTTTAAGGCACTGGTTTTAGCTTCTTCTTCATGCCCAGAGGCTCACAGCAGTGTTACAAAATCTGCAGTCCTGTCTGACTAAACCAGACTTGTATTAGACTGAAAGGGGGGGGGGAGGCATGCAAAAGAGAAGAAAGAGGTTAGGCAAGGAAAAGGAAATTGGGAGGGGGGGCGAAGGTAACAAAGTACCTCACACATCCTGGGGGCTGGTTAGGCCTTAGCCAGATCCAGTGGAAGTGATCTGGGTCTCAGTCTCTAACCCAGGCTGGTCAAAACAGGTCTCAGGCTGCTGGCCACCAAAGCCCAGTACTGTCACGATGCTTTCGGAGGTCCCAAGAGATCACAGGGTGGCACCCAGGACGGTAAAGCTCACTGCAGGAGTTTTTAACAGACAGCTTTTTTTGTGTGTGTGACTTTTGTCCCTAAAGGCTGTTCTTTTTAAAAACTCAAAAAAGGGAGAGCTGGGTGGAACAGCTGGCTTTTGCTTATTTTGTTCACCTATTAGGTAAAATTTCCACCACACTAATTTTGGTTCACTGATTTCAAGTCCCATCGTGTTCTTGTTTACCCGGCACAATCTTAACACGCTCTTTGAATTATATCAAAAGGCCTCGTTTGTACTATTTCAATCTGTCTCTATTTTGCACCTTTTTACATCAGCATTTGTTGCCACGGGTTATTGTGAAATTTTATGAACTTGTTGCAGTTGATCTCACAGTTAGGATAAATTTGGAGACCCAGTGATCTCAACCTCACCCTACAAACCCTTGTGACAGAGAAACAAGTGCATGATGTGAAGAGCTAAACAAATCATTCCTAAACAAACAAGGAGTCTGGTGACACTTAAAAGATTAATAAATTTATTTATTGCTTGAGCTTTTGTGGGAGAAAAATCTGTTTCCGTTCAGTGGTCAGACAGAAACCCTCCACCACCCTCAAAAATAATATAGCACATTTTGAACCAAAATGAAATTTTTCCTGTTTTCCTTGATATAATGGGGGAAAAAATCATTTTGGTTGAACATGGACTTGTCAAAACAAAATGTGAACTCATCAAAGAGGTTTGGATCGGGGGAAAAAAACCCTTTAAACCAAAACTGTCAGGTAAGTCATTTCAATTTGGTGCACTTTGTTTTGAAATGTCATAGTTCTGGCTGAATTCAACATTTTCATTTTGTCAATAAAAACAACAAAATTCCATTTTGGTGAATTTCAAGAGATTTCCCAGTTATCCATGATAGTAGTTATTGAGCTATGGAAACCACAAAACTATTAGCAATGTGCAAGTGAAGAAAAGCAACTGGAGATACTCATACCATGTATGTTTCCTTACATCAAAGGGGTCTTTTGAGACCCATTCAATACGTCCAGACTGCAAAATCCCACTTTGTGGCAGCGCCTCTCCGAGTTCAGGGCTACCAACTCGCACTAGAGCAAGGGGCCTGTTCCCACACAAGATGGGGCTCAAGCTGAGTCCATCCTGCTGGTTGAGAGCCCAGCTTCCAGCCTGACTGGAAATGGCTACACCACAGCCTGAGCCCCACAAGCCTGCATCTGTAGCCTTAGGCTTTGTGCCTTGCTGCCACAGTGGAGTTTTCGCTGTGTTTGGTTCTTGCTGTTCCCTGATGGCCTTTGTGACATGTCTAATAAATGCCTTGCTAAGAAAAGGTTAACAACCATTGCAACACTGGTTAGTTCTTTTCAAGATCCTAACCAACCCACTTGAGAAACGCCAGGCTATATATATTCAGTTAAAACTGCTACCCAACTTCCTGAAGGGATGCAAGCCAGTGATAAGAATGATTACACTGTGTGGTGGGAGAGTTTCTGGAGCAGTGCCAGGTCTGGAGCTGCCCTTCCCAGCTACCGATCGCCAGCTGAGGGGTTTAGTGAAAAGCTCTGCTTCACTCACAAATTCTCTTCTGCTGCAGAGTGTTTAAACCCACCCAGCCCAGAGATCATCGCCATTTCCAGGCTGTTTGAGACTTCAAGTCAGCTTGAGGTGCTTTGAGAATTGTTTCTTCTCACTGTCCTGCAGTAAACCAGCTTTAAACTAACTAGGAGTCTTGTGGCACTTAAAGACTAACAAATTAATGTATTAGCTTTGGTGGGAGAAAAATCCCACTTCATCAGATGCTTTGAAGATGGGGAAAATTCCTCCCATTCTGTAAGTTCCCCCACGTTCAAAGTGTCTGATGAAATGGGATTTGCTCCCACAAAAGCTCATGCGATAAATAACTATATTAGTCTTTAAGTGCTACAGGAGTCCTTGTTTTGTTTTAGACTACAATATAATGCTCTGAGCTCCCTGACCATTTCACTTTTGAGGCTTGGTCTCTGCCTGAAGGTGACTATTTCTGGAAAACTGAAGGAAAAAACCCTGTAGCTACTTTTGCTGTAAAGGAATGCATTTCCCTACACCTGTCAAACCATACCTGCCAACTTGGTGTGTGTAAAGCATTAGCAACAAATTTACAGTCCAGGCCAACCTCTGTTGTAGTAAATGGCAAAAACTCAGCTTGATGTCAATAGCTTAGACTCAGTTCTTGGTCCTGCTTGTGATGCTCAGCAAGACAGGTGCCTGGCATGAAGAGGATGTGAGATTCCTCGTCAATGGTTGGCTGAATTCAGCAGCAGTGGGTTTGAAGGAGGAATCTGAATGAGGGTGGTCTTATGGCCCAGCTGTGGCTGGAGTGTGGTATGGAGAAAGCAAGATGCTGTGTCCTGTCTTGTGTGTGAAAGAACCAAGCTAGATTCTGGACCACTTGCTCCGGAGTGCCTGCAATGTTGTCATGGCAAGAGGGGCCCGAGCCCTATATTCTGCTTTGCACAGTTATCAGAGGAGGGACTTTCTCAAGGCAGCAGTGGGACAGGCTGAGAAGGCCTCAAGTGCAGACTTCTGAGCAAAAAAGAGGCCCACAGGCTGCTGTACAGGCCAGTAGATCCCTGAACAACCCTGCATCTGAGCAGTGTTAAAATATCAGTATTATCCTAACTATGCACGATGGGGGCATGCGTAGCAGAAAGGCTGTGAGACAGTGCCCCAATCTGTTAGTTGCTGTCACTCAGGGCAGTGGTTGCCCTCGCACAATGGCAAACCTCTGCTATCCCCACAGACTGTGCCTACACTGTGGGTGGCTGGGCATAGCCACAGGGCCATGCCTGTGCAACCATAGTCCCTGTCTCTAGACATGGCCACATAGCCCTGCCTGGGTGCGTGTCACTGGGCACCCTAACAGCTCGTAACTGAATGCAGCTGACACGTGTGTGCCCATCTTTGCACAACATGGACCTTGCTCCTTTGGTTAATAAACTGGGGGGAGAGGTTAGCAAAATCCAGTGGATATAAATTAGATCATTTGAGTCATTCAGAAAGATGGTTAGCTGTGCTGAGACGTACCTTTAGAGAGATAACAGACCTACTATAGCTGGGCTGTTCAGGAGAGGACTGGAGAGTACAGAACACAGATTTTGGGGGAGAAACTTAGGGCTGGAAATGTGTTGGGCTCACCATGCGAATAGTAACCGAGGCTGATAGGTGCAAGACAAGGGTGTGATTATGGGTGGGCCAGTACCCACCTAATTGGCCAGCTCACCCCACCCACCACAGCACCCAGGAGCAATGCGAGCTTTGCTGCCATGACTGTGTACCGGCCAGCAGCAAGCAGCCATGGCTGTGAGCAGTAGCACTGTGGGCAGGTGAGCAGAGGTAGGCTACTCTTGCCCCACAACTCTGGCCCTGGACAGTCATTGTGGCCTTTCCACAGCAGGGGCCAGGCTGCCTCTCCTGACACTGGAGAGTCATCAAGAAGCTTCTGCTCACACGCCCAGAAGGAGGACTGGCTGGAGTCATATGGTCTGGAACAGGGCTATGGCTACACCAACACACTCGGAGTGAATTACATGGTGGGAAATGTTTGTGAACAACTCAGGAGAGCTACACCACCAGCCTTGTGATTCTGGCCACAGCTCTCGCCAAAATGGGAAGTCCCTCCAAGTCACGCTCTTTCTACTCCAACCCTACAATGATGTGACTCTTTCCTCCTCAGCCATGCCTTGCAAAGATCACCATGGCTCAGCAACCTTGCACCTGTACCATTTTCTTCTCCAAAGTCTCAGCCACCATTAAAAAAAAAGTCAGCTTCTGGAAGAAAAATCTAAATATCATGAGCTAAGCATAACCAGTGCAGAGATGTCTGCAATCGACCTGATGCACACATTACTCAACAGTGTGGAAGGAGACACACACCTAGCAGCACGGGTAATCCAACCTCGCCTTCAGTGTAGACAGTGGAAGAATTCTTTCATGGACCTAGCCACCACCACTCTAGACAGCAGAGTACCTATGCCAATGAAAGGACCCTCCCAGCAGCACAGAGAGCATCTACCCTGAAGTTCTATAGCCACAACTGTGTTAGTGTCATGTTTCGTGTGTAGACCACAGTCTGCAGAGAGTCTAGATGTGCTGGAGGAGCAGCTCTGAGTGCCGTGAACTCCCTATTCATCTCAAACGGACTCACTCAGAAGTGCAGTGGTGATCATTTCAGCATCACTGCTGTTAACAATGTTAATCCCCAGGTGGAAAAGGGGAGGGAAGGTCCCAGAACTGCCCAGGAACGATGGCTCACTTTCTTCTGAAAGGGGCTGGCATTCTTTGGATGAATTCTGCCACTTATGTTCCTCTGCACTCAAAAGATGCCTAGCAGGACCATGGGCGTCCTGAAGCCTCAACAGAGAAATCCAGAGGCAATCTAGGAACCCAGAGAGTGGTACAGTCATATTCTGAACATCTACCCTGACAGCTGTGATGACTTACATGGGAAGCTCTTACTTGTGGGTACAGCTTGGAAGATCATTGTCCGTTGCTCCAGATTCAACCTTTGGCATCAGAGAGAAAGGTGGGGATGGAAAATGGCACAGGAGGAGAAGAGTAATAGTAGGAACCCTGGGGATTGCAGGGGTCTAGCTGCACTCAGAAAGGGCATGATGTCATCTGGTCCCCTCACCTTGGCAGGTCTGGTCAGGACATCAGTCAGACTCAGGGGACCAGAGGCTAAAGTTGTGTCTGATGGAGTGCCAACCGCATATGTCCAGAAAGGTTTGACTGGCTCAGAAGGGGATAGGGAACCATATCTAGGAGAGAGACTGACTTGATAGGAAACCACAAGGTTGGAACCCAACTGGACAGGAGCAGGTGGGGCTGGTGTATGGCCAGCACAGCTGAAACAAAAAAGGGGCTGCAGTGTGGAAGCCTGCAGTCAATTTCTGAGCATAGAACATAAATAAGGAGAAACCCGGGGTGGGAGAAAAAGCCCTTGATACCTGGCCCTGAGGGAACAAAACACCCAGAGGGAGAGGAGAAGGACACTGATGGAGGCAGTTTAGGGAGCGGACCAGGAAAGGAGCAGCTATGCGTGGGTCCCTTCAGCCAGTGGCTGCTGGTTTGAGGGTCTGTTGCAATAAGATTCTTCCTCTTTTCCGCACCACCTTGCAACTGCCCTCTAGCCCCCGCCCCTTCTTGCAGCATGTCTTAAGTGATCTCCACAAAAGTTGGGGGGAGGGAATTGGATGTTAAATTCAGGGTATTTCAGGGGCCCAGGGTTGGGTTGCCAGGGTATGAGGAACCCAGGGAGTTGTGTTTTTGGGAAGAGTGTTAGAACAGCGAAGGGGAACAGGGGACTGGTGTGGCAGGAGTGTGGGGATCACTAAAGGGATGCTTGAGGGTGTTCTCAGGGGGTTCAGCGTCAGGTGTCTGTGCTAGAAGGCCATGTCTGTGAGGCTTGGACTTATCCAGACTCCCAGGAACTTGCACACACATCGATCAATGTGCTACTTCAGAGGGCTCAAGAGGATTTACAGGGACAGGTCCATTACAGACCATCAAACGCAACAAGAGAGCAAGATGAGCAAGCACCTCTCTGTAATATGTGACAGGACAAACTGTGCTGCTATGTGCTAAGAAGATTGATAAGGGAAGTTAAAAGGATCAGAAAAATAAATCTATGTCTGGCAAGGCTAAGGACCCAAAGGAGGAGGGGTCTTTTAAATATTTTAAGAACAAAAGAAATCCTATCCATGGTATAAAGTCTAGACCAGGGGCCTCAAACTCAAATCACCACAAGGGCCGC
The DNA here is from genome assembly GCA_007922195.1 of Podocnemis expansa. Lineage (NCBI taxonomy): Eukaryota > Metazoa > Chordata > Testudines > Podocnemididae > Podocnemis > Podocnemis expansa. The sequence continues at coordinate 5,988,137 of ML681971.1, forward strand.
ATGAGGATTAGTATGTCAACCCGAGGGCCACACCACTGAAACCTTTTCATACAACAATATTGCAAATATTGGTAACAATAGCGTCTGTAATAACCCTTGGGGAGGAAGGGGTTAACACTCTGGTCAGTGAGT
>ML681971.1:5988278-6001302 GCA_007922195.1 Podocnemis expansa
CCCACCTTCTGCACTCAGAGTGCCAGAGTGGGGAAAAAGCCTTGACAGCGTCATTGCGGGCCGCAGGAAATAGCTTTAGGGGCCACATGTGGTCCATGGGCCACGTGTTTGAGACCCCTGGTCTAGACCCACTGCTAAATGGGGGTAATATTCTGTTATTGATGCAGAAAACACAGAGGTACTGAGCAAGTATTTCTGCTCTGCCTTTAAAAAAGAAGTGAGATAAAGTATGTGCAGTATCTGCGGATGTTGAAACACTTTCCAGCCCAGTAGTAACATAGAAGGCTGTTAGTACGTACTATCGATAAACATTTTAAAACCCTAATGTGGGATGATTTGCACTCACAAGGCCTGAAAGAGATGGCTGAGGAGCTCTCTGGCCTGCAACTGCCAATTTCCAATAAATCTTGGCACATTGGGGAAGACTGGAAGAGTGCTAAGAATGTGCTAAGGTTCAACACCATGAGACTCCACAACCTGGTTTGCTTATCAGTCCCAGACAAAATAACGGAAAGATGAATGCAACTGATAAAGAATTCAAGGGGAGGGGATACACCAGGGACGGTGCTCGGGTTTCCGGCGCCCAACTGCAACCTATAAATTGGCATGTTCCTCCCTCCCTCTCCCCCAGGCAGGGCTGTCCCTCCAAGGGTGCAGGGCCCTGGGCCAATCGTAATGAGCAGGGCCCCCACTCAACCCGCCACCCGGCATTGGGGGGCAGAGCCAGCTGGCCCACGGGAGGGGCAGGCTCCTGTGGCCCCTGGCCCATTTGGCAGGGACCCTGCGAGCCAGCCAAAAGGGAAGCCCAATTCCACACTGCCGGTTTGCCGCCCCTTGTCTGCCCTCGCCCCCCCACCCTAGCCACTGGTGCTACTCTTGTCTCTGTGCCAGAGCAGCAGGGAGGGGGCAGGAGGCAGCATGGCCGGGTAAGGAGGAGCAATACTGGCTCCGTGCTGCCTCCTGCCCCTTCCCCACTGCTCTGGCACAGAGACAAGAGCAGCACTCATGGTCAGCGCAGGGGCAAAGGCAAATGGGGAGCGGCAGACTGGCAGTGCTGAACCAGGCCGCCCTTTTGGCTGGCTCACCTTGTCCCTGCCAGCATGGGACAGCCAGGCTAAGGATGCATGCCCCCACAGGGCATTTTGGTGCCCCTCAAAGGCCAGAGCCCCCCTGCTATGCTTACCTTGCTTACCGTGTTGCCCCAGCCCTGGGATACACTTAACAGCAGGTCACATGGTTTTATACAAAATGAGTCTTGTCAAACAAACCTGATTTCATTCTTGGAAAAGATTACAAGGTTAGTGATAAAGGTAACTGCAGAGTTGAAATCCACTCTGGCTTTGTAAGACTTTGACAATGTGGCATGACAGTATGATTTTTTAAAAAAATAGCACTCTACAACATTGATAGGCAACATTTGTTAAGTGGATTAGGAACTGGCTCACTCACACATCTCTGGAAGTAATCGCCACTGAGGACTCACCTTTGAATCAGGTGTTTATAGTGTGGTTGTCTGTGGATCCATACTCGGCCTGGTGCTTTTCAGCATTTTCATAGACTCATAAAGCCCTAAGGTTAGATGGGACCACAAGGCTCATCCCCTCTAACCCTCTGCCAGAAGGCTTGATCTTTCATGCCATCTATGTGAACAGTAAATCCCTGCTGGTAAATTTGTGAGTGACACAAAGATTGTACAAGTGGCAAATAACAATGAGGCCAGGTAAATCACACAGCAGCACCTGGACTGCTTGGTGAGCTGGGCCTTCAAACAATGTGCTTTTTAATACAACCAAATACAGGGCCATACACATGTGAACAAGCAATGTCAGCCAGCCCTACAAAACGGGCACACCAAACTGAGGACCCTAAATTTCTGACTACAAGAAGCTGGCAGTAGATGACAGGGGCTGGATCACTCAAAATTGCCCTAATCTGTTCATTCCTGTTGAAACACCTGGTATTGGCCACTGTCAGAAACAGGATGCTGGGTTAACCGGGCCATTCATCTGACCAATCTGGCCATTCTTATGAAAGCTGCCTAGAAAGCCATGCCTCTAAAAAGGGTTTGAGGGATAGTGAATAAGTAACACACCATACACAGCCAGTGCGATGCTGTGGCCCAAAGGGCAAATGTGGCCCTTGGATATACAAAGAGGAACAGCGAGTGGGCAAAGGGAAATTATCTCAGTGTTGTGCTCAGCACTAATGAGCCCAACTCTGAAATAAGTGCCTAGTTTTCACAGCCCTGTTTTCAAAGGGTGTCAAAAATTGTAGAAGGTGCAGGAAAGAACCACAAAAATGATGGGAGAGCTGGGGGAAATGCCTGACAGCAAGACAGGTAAGGAGATGACTTCAATAATGAAAAAGCCTGAGCAGTGACTTGATTACAGGGTATTAATTCCTTCCCAGGGCACAAATCCCCATGTAAAAGGCTCTTATTCCCATGGAGAAAAGCAAAACAAGAGCCAAGAGCTGTCAGTTGAAGTCAGAGACATTCAGACGAGCCCGAAAGTTAGCAGTGAGAGGATTTACCACTGGAACTCTCTCCCTTTCCAGAATTCACTTCCCCTCCTCGACAGCAGAGTCTGAACTTTGTACACCCACAAAGTGCCATTGAAGCACCCCACACAGCACCTTGTTTCTTATCTCTTTGCACCCCACCCATCAATGCATGATGCCAACTTGAGGCCCTTCGTCACCCATCCTCACACAGCTTCTTGCTTCCTCCACACCACTCCAGCCACCACTGGGCCACAAGACCACCCTCATTCAAATTCCTCCTTCAAACCCACTGCTGCTGAATTCAGCCAACCATTGGCAAGGAGCCCCACATCCTCTTCATGCCAGGCACCTGTCTTGCTGAGCATCACAAGCAGCCACTGATCCTGGGCATCATCCCCCCACCCATTATCTTAGCCTCTTGCAGCATCATGTTCAACTCAGGTTCTCCTCTCCTCAGGGCAGGACTTGTTGGTTTGATTTGGGAGCTGGCAAGTCTACCTCAAGCCCAACTTTTCTCTAAGCAGTTAATAGAATCATAGGGTTAGAAGGGACCTCATGAGTTCATTGAGTTCAACCCCCTACCAAAAAAGCAGGACCACTCTCACAAACTTATTCCTGCCGGGGTTTTGCCTAACTGAGCCTTAAATATCTCCAAAGATGGAGATTCCACCACTTCCCTAGGCAGCCCATTCCAATGCTTCACCACTCCCCTAGTAAGCAAGTTTTTCCTAACATCCAGCCTTGACCTCCCCAGCTGCAACTTGAAATCATTGCTCCTTGTTCTGTCCTCTTTTATTACCAAGAACAGCCAAGCTCCATCCTCCTTGGAGCATCCCTTCAAGTAGTTGAAGGTTGCTATCAAATCCCCCCTCAGTCTTCTCTACTGCAGGCTAAATAAGCCTACTTCCTTCAGTCTCTCTTTGTAAGTCTTGTGTTCTAGCCCTCTGATCATCTTTGTTGCCCTCCACTGGACTCTTTCTAATTTGTCCACATCCTTTTTGTAGTGGGGAACCCAAAACTGGACACAGTATTCCAGATGAGGCCTCACCAGTGCTGAATAGAGAGGAATGATCACATCCCTTGATCTGCTGGTAACACTTCTACTGATACAGCCCAGTATGCCATTGGCCTTTTTAGCAGCAAGAGCACACTGTTGACTCATATCTAGCTTCCCAATCACCATGACCCCCAAGTCCTTTTCTACAGTGCTGCTACTTAGCTGATTGCTCCCCAGCCTGTAGCAGTGCATGGGGTTTTTCCATCCCAAGTGCAGGACTTTGCACTTGCCCTTGCTGAATCTCATGAGATTTCTATTGGCCCACTGTTCCAATTTATCTAGGTCTCCCTGAATCCTGTCCTTTCCCTCCAACGTGTCTACTGTTCCCCCCAACTTGGTGTCATCCACAAACTTACTGAGTGTGCAGTCTATCCCATCATCCAGATCATTAATGAAAATGTTGAACAGAACCAGCCCCAGGACTGACCCCTGGGGCACACCACTTGTTACTGAGTGCCAACTATACATGTCCAATGTTCCCTCTAAGCTGCGCGGGCACACGACCACGCAGCCCACAGCAGCTGCCCAGCGCACGGAAGGCTGCTGGCCACGCAGGGCCAATAGCCAGAGTCCTGGCTCAGAGCTCCTCTGGAGCAGTGAGTTATTAAAACTCCCACCCAGAGAAGCTCTAACGGAGCATGCCCAGAATGTCTGAGCATGCTCTGTTAGTGCTTCTCTGGCCCCAGGAGCTGTGGCTGGGCCATGCCACTCCAGTAGCAGGGTAGGATTGTGGGGAGGGGTTGGGCAGGCTGGGGAGTTACCAGGGGAGCGGGCCCATGGGGAGGGGGCCAGAGGATTGGGCTTGCGAGGGGGGGCAGGATCGGGCCCACAGGGGGGCACTGTGAAGCAAGCAAAGTGAGTTGCTCAGCTGCCTTAGGCTCTTAGAGGGAACATTGCATGTGACCATTGATTCCCAGTCACTGAAACTGTTGATCTAGCCAGTTCTCTATCCACATTACAGTCCACATATTCAACCCATACTTCCTTAACTTGTTGACAAGAATGCTGTGGGAAACCGTATCAAAAGCCTTGCTAACGCAGAGGTATACCACGGCAACAGCTCTTCCTGCATCCATAAATCCAGTCATCTCATCATAGAAGGCGATGAGGTTGATCAGGCATGATTTACCCTTGGTGAATCCATGCTGACTGTTCCTGATCACTCTATTTTCATCCAAGTATTTCAGGATGGATTCCTTGAGAACCTGCTCCATGATTTTTCCAGGGATTGAGGTGAGGCTGACAGCTCTGTAACTCCCTGGATCCTCCTTTTTCCCTTTCTTGAAGATAGGCACTATATTTGCTTTGTTCCAGTCCTCCAGCACCTCCCCTGTTCGCCATAAGTTTTCAAAGATAATGGCCAGTGGTACTGCTATCTCATTGGCCAACTCCCTCAGCACCCTCAGATGCTGTTTGTCTGGCCCCATGGACTTGTGCACATCTATCTTCTTTAGGTAGTCCCTAACCTGACCTTCTGTCACCAAGGGTCTCTCTTCTTCTCTCCAGTCTGTCATACCCAGTATAGAGGCCTGGGAGCTGGCCCTGCCTGTGAAAACTGAAGTAAAAAAAAGCATTGAGCACGTCAGCTTTTTCTTCATCCTCCATCAAGAGGATACCTGCCCCATTCAGTAAGGGACCTACACCATCCCTGATCCTCTTTTTGTTATTGACATACTTGTAGAACCCCTTCCTGTTATCCTTCACATTCCTTGCTAGCCACAATTCCAACAGTCTTTTTGGCCTTTCTGATTTGATCCCTGCAGTCCCGAGCGATATCTTTTTATGCCTCCTTAGTCATCAGTCCAAGCTTTCACCTCCTGTAAGCTTCCCTTTTATGCTTTAACTCTCTGTTAAGCCATGCTGGGCGCCTTCCACATTTGCTGTTCTTTCTGCTCATCAGAATGATATCTTCCTGTGCCCTTAGCAGGGTTTCTTTAAAATACAGCCAGCTCTCTTGAACACATTTCACCTTCAGATCCTGCCCATCAGATCCCTGAGCAAGCCAAAATCTGCTTTTCTGAAGTCCAGGGTCTGCGTTTTGCTTCTTTCCTTTTTTCCATTAATCAACATCTTGAACTCTACCATCTCATGATCACTGCTACCCAGGTTGCCATTCTCTTGTACTTCCCCAATCAATTCTTCTCTGGTCATGAGCAGCAGGCTGAGAGGTGCAAGGCCCCTAGTTGGTTCCTCCAGCATTTGTACCAGGAAGTTGTCCTCAGCACGCTAAAAAAACTTCCTGGATTGCTTATGCACTGCTGTATTGGCCTCCCAGCAGATGTCAGAGTAACTGAAGTCTCCCATGAGAACCAGGGCCTGTGATCTGGAAACTTCTGCCAGTTGTCCATAGAACACCTCATCCACCTCCTGCTTCTGGTCTGGAGGTCTATAGCAGACACCCACCACGACATCCCACTTGTTGCCCTCTCCTCTAAACTTAACCCACAGACTTTCAACTGCCTCATTTCCACTTCCATAATGGAGCTCTGAGCAGTCATAGAGCTCTTTTACATACAGTGCTACTCCTCCCCCTCTTCTTCCCTGCCCAGCCTTCCTAAACAATTTATACCCATCCATGGCAGAGCTCCAGTCATGCAAACTATCCCACCACATCTCTGTTATTCCAATTATATCATAGTTTCTTGTCTGCGCCAGTACTACCAATTCTTCCTGCTTGTTTTCCAGGCTCCTTGCATTCATGTACAGGAACATAAAATACCAGGCTGAGTGCCTTACTTTCCCCTGTCAATTTTCTATTCTATTGCATCTACCTCCTTGCATTTTCTCCCAGTGTTGTCCTCCCTCACTCACCTCAGGTATTAGAGCTTCATTAGGACACCTAAGACAATTATTTGATTCCCCCACCCCCATTTTCCAACTACCCTCTTTTATCCCTGGTGTTACAGTTCCGGCACTCCCAAGTTCCCTCCCATCCCCCAGCTCCCCCACATTGTGACTTACCTGTGGGCTTTGGTCTTCTTCCCCCTTCAAAGCTAGTTTAAAGCTCTCCTCACTAGGTCAACCAAGCTGCATCCGAATAGGCTCTTCCCCTTCCTCGACAGATGGAGCCCATCTCTGCCTAGCAGTCCTTCTTCCTGGAACAGAACCCCATGGTCAAGGACCATGCTTGTTTTGGAAAGGGAAGGTGGGCAGTGTAGTGGGAAAAGAAGAAAGAAAGTTTTCCCTTTTTTTGCAGAAAAATGTATTTTGTGAAAATAGATTTTATTAGCATAAAATTTGATTTTAAATACAAACATACTGTACCAGCAACACCCAGGGCCACAGCCTGCATGTCATTCAAACACCAAACATAACCGCCTCACTCAGCACAAATACCCACCTGAAACATGCAAAGGAATAAACACTACCACAAAAGGCCAGAAATACATCATACAAAGCTCCCCTTGGCTTTAGAAGGGAGGCATTCTCAGTGCAGGCAACATGGTGTCTCAGGAAGTGGTTCTGGCAGGTTTTGATCTTGGTTGGCCTCTCCAGACACGCATGCACACAGTCAGGATCACACACATATTGAAACAATCCACTCAAAGTAGTTAAATACACAGACAAGCCAAATAAGGCAGAATCGCAGCTGTGTGCACTTGCCATAGCCCAACTGTAAATGCCAGGAATGACACCTGCCAAGCCCTGATGAGATAAAGCTATTTAATGCTTCCATCACAGCAAAATCCTTTGGGGCATTGACTCCAGGGCTGTTGGGGAGTGGGGCACTCATCCACAGAAACATGGTGAGGAGCTGCCTCCTGTAAACTTATGCATGCCAGGGGATGGGTAGAGAGGGAAGAAGTAGGACCCAGAGGGACTGGAATGGGCCTGGAAGTGGGCAGGAGGCCCCAGGACCTTTCCCTTCCCTGCCAAGTGTCAATCCCACCCTCACTCCCCCTCTTATCATTCTCCCTCAGTGAACTCCAGTGAGCTCCGGCAGTGCAGTCTGGCTGTGAGGAAGGAGGTGCCGAGGTACATGACAAGTGTCTAACTCATTGGCCCAGAGACAGCAGAAGGGCTCGATGAGGAGAGAACCAAGTGCAAATAGTCATTTCAGGAAGCAACAGAGTCCCCAGGAGCCCAGGCCGAACAGAACAGAGGAATGCCAGGACATGCTGGTCAAAGGAACCACAGCTTCCAATGGAGGTATGTCTCCTTCGGGGTCAGGGCCTTAGCAAGAAGATGCTAAATTACAGCCAGAACATCTTCTATCAAATTGAAATATATACGTGTTGATGCTGTCGAGAGCTGAGTCTGGGCATGTGACTGCAGTCCCCGCATCCACATTTCACATTCCCTGAGACTCCTGCATCCTGTCTCCTGGACCCTTTCAGCACTTCCCCGGCACCAGAGCATTACCTCACTCAGGAGGTCGCCACACACAGCATACAGCCCACAGCAGCAAGCAGACCTAGCCTTGGAGTGATTGCAAGTCTTCAAGAGTCAAAGTTCACATTTCCCATTGCAGTACTTGGATCTTTAGTTTGTTGCCAAAGACGTGTCGCAAATCTTCCACCTACACAGATCTCCAGTGGTCAGCAACATCCCTTTCTAGTTCTTCTTGCTGGAACCCAGTTTCTTTAAGAGCTTCTTTCCCTGGCAGAAGAAGCTTCTCTTCTTTTTATTGTGTGTGGACGTGTCACTTGATTCAAGAGTCTACAGTGAGGTTTGCTCTGGAGCTGGTTCACCAATGGCTGTGCAGGACGATGACATTTCAGAACCACTGGGCCAGGGGGCCTGCTGTTCACCAGGCCCGTCTGAATTCAGCTAATAGGAAACGAGAACAAAAGGCAGAACTTAAACCACAGCAGTGAGACCATCTCCACAGAGCACCTACGGTAGAAGAGACCCTGACCACCCAGGCAACCTCCCCAGCAGACTCAGCCAAGCCAGTCTGAGCATCTCTAAAACACTCCCCAGACCCACACAGCCAGGTAGGAGATCAGTGATTGCACAGCCCTGGGAAATTCTAGGCTACAAAGTGACAGGCTGGGGTGTTCCTGGCTTCTGCTGCTTCAGTGGCCTGCACGTGATGGAGTTGGGCAGTGGGAAGCAGGCCTTCAAAACTGTACCCTAAAGAGACCGATCGTGGGGTCAACCTAAGTGGTCCTCTTGGGTGGGGAGTCCCAGCCTGATGGCAGATAGTAACCGGGGCAAGCAGCATGTGTCTTGATTGTCTAGTGCTGATGGGCAGGGAGAAGTTAATCATGGTCCAGGACATTGAGAGAATCCATGGAGCAAGGCACTGCAAAACGGGGGCGTTGCTGTGCAGAGAAAAGATCTGGCAGTGCAGCCACCAGCCAGGCCTGACCCAACCAGGCCAGAGGCTTTCCCCCACTGCCTGGATGATCCTAAACCACACTGCTGCCAGCCTGGCCTGACCCGATGCCTGCCCACCACCAGCCCCAGCCAATCCTCGGCCGTGCAGAGGCCGGCTTGGCATGACCCAGGGCCTGCCTCCCAGCCCCTGGCCAATCCTTGGCTACGCTGAAGCAGTGAGAGTGTCTGCGCGCATGCAGCACACTCAGGGTTTGTGGGCTGGGCAGAGGCGGCTTTTGGCAATTGAGGGCCCTAGGCGAAGGCCCTTTTTGGGGCCCCCTATGAACCCCCACTGCCACCCTCACGGGGGCTCTGGGCCCCCATTGCACGCCGAACCACCCCCCCGCAGGGGGCGGGGGAGAAGTGGGGGCCACGGACCACCAGGTCCAAAAGCTTTGCCGCTTACCAGCCAGTGTACCAGCCAGACAGGCCTCTTTCCATCTGGGGTGGAGCAGTGCTCCCCGCCTACTCCCAGCCAGCCATGCCTCCCCAGGGGGAGGGAGGATAGTGGCCGGTGCAGTGCTGCAGCTTGCCAGGAGTGGGGCCCCCTGGAGTGGCCCACTCCGAAGAGTTTGAGCCAATTTGCCCCTGGCCACCTCTAGGCCTAGCCCTGCAAATAGCATAGTGGCTAGCACCTCTGCTTAACATGCGGAAAGTCCTGAGTTCAATTCCCATATACCCAGAGTCAGCAAAGCCACTGACACAAAGTAACCAAACTTCCAGCCAGAAGGACTGAGCAAGTGCAATGGGGCCCAGCTCCATGCAGACCAGTCAGGAAACAGCATGTATAGGGGTGATACTGGAATGTGGCAAACCATAACAAACATTTGGGGTGAGTTAGTCCTGGAACCTCTCCCATTCACAGGCCTGGACACCCCACCCTTTGATCAGGAAATGAGTCCCCCATGCAATGTGAGATCATAGCGGTAATGTTTCCATGGCACAGCAGCCCAAATCTCACTGTGTCAGGCTCCAGAAACCATACCCCCCATGCTTCCAACAATTTGGGCGCCTAAATTACTTAGGTCTAGGTCCACAAATGCACTGTCCCGCTGCAATTTGTGGAAGTTGCATTTACCCTGGAGATACCTAAATTTAGTTGGTGCCTACATCTCTGAGGTAAAAAGTCCCCCTGCAGCCTCGGCTGCACACAGGATCCTTGGGGTACTCAGCCCTTCAAGGGAGTCACACACCAAGGCTGAGGCCCTTGCAGCTATTATCCCTGGGGAAACCCCAGTTCAGTGCCCCATCCACCACCTGACGAGAAGGAATTTGAATAGGAGCCTTGCACATGAGGACTCTACCCACTAGGTGATGGGATGGAGGGAGCAGGGGCTTCCTCAGCCTCTCCTGTTGAAACTGTTTCCCTAAGATGCAACAATTAAAGAGCAACTAGAGCAGGGAGGGTCTCACCACTTCAACTGAACAACCTCAACCAAAGTGGCTGCAGGGGGCCCCACATCAAAAGATCCCCTGAGTTAGTCAGTTGCTCACTGCACCCAGTGCTGACCAAACCCAGTTTATATCCCATCTTCTTCTCAGGTAGGAGAGACTCAAACTGGGGTTTCCCAAAGTCCAGGTGGTAACTGAACCACAGGATTGAATGGTCATCCCCCACACTGCTTGCAAAGATCACTGCTGGTGTTTGACTCCAGCAGACAACTCCATGGCAAATCGCTAGCAAAGCCAGAAGCTGTTTCCATGAGAGGCAAGGCCCGGACTCCCCACCCTCCCTCTGCTCCCCACGCCTCACACTGCAGTCTCAGAGTATATCTACACAGTAATGTTAGCCGGGCACCAAGGGGACTGTATTAGCAGACTCCAGGGCTCAAGCAGCTGCAGCAACGGCCAATCCTAGCTTATGGTAAACACTTTTTAACCTGGGCTGAATGTGGGACTCTAGTAGCCCCACTACAGCATACAGATGTGGATCTACCCAGCCGTAGCCCAGATCTTCATGCGCCCTCCCAATGCATGGCTTCTATAGGCCTGTGTTCATGGTGCAGGGTGGGAATCGCTGACTAGCCACCATGCTTGTCTGAATTGCTGCCAAGCTGTCACATGGCCTGTGTGTGCCCAGTTACATGGACAAGGTGCCATTCGAAGAATTTTACTCATTTGCACTTTTTGTTCCTAAAAATTGCAGAATGACTCAGGCTAGTGCGGGCAGTCAGCAACCAGTCCACAGAAGCCTTTTCGATCATTTCCCTCACTGCACATTTTTGAGAATGTAACAGTTCCTGATTGGCAAAGAGAGGAAGCACTCCAAGCTGCCAATGGTAATCCTACCATTTACGTTTACAGCACCTGAACAGCACATCGACAAGTGAAGCGGGCTGCTCAGCTATCAATGTAGCCTTGGAAAAATGCCTTTTTTATCTGATATTCCTGCTTCACGAACGAATCAACAGGGTGCTGCATTAGCTACCATGAGGTTCAGCAAGTTATGGCTCCAGGCAAACACATGGGACTCCATCCTGCTCCCTGGACAAAAGTGCAAAACCACCATGGGAGCTGGGACAAATGACTTCAGTGCCCCTGGACTGCATGAATGCCTCAACTGAAATAGATGACTTGTGGGAGAATACATTTCCACACCCCTCCACCTTCAATGCTTTCGGTGGCTCATCTCAAAGGGCCACGCATGGACAGGGACAGCAACAGAAGGGTTTGTTTTCAACAAGCAGGAATGCTCTAGCACTTCGCCAGCAGAAATTCACTTTTCAAGTATTTCCTCTGTCAACCCTCTGGGGTCACCACCCTGAATTCCACATGGTGGGGCAGGGTGGGGGTTTCTGGGGCAAAAATCTCCCCTTTCCAGATACATGCCACTTGTCAGAACAGAATGGAAACCCCTCCCACTCGTATCTTAATAAACAGAAAATGAAGCCAGAAGCCCACTGGACTTCCAGGCAGCTGCTGCCTCTTCTGTTTCTGATGCAGGGTTCACAGCGGACTCATCCTGGGGCACTGAGCACAACCTAGGATGTGCGGCAGCTGTTTCTTCCACATATTTTCCACAGGGATGGTGTCACTTCGGTGACCTTACTCAACACCTGTCACTGGCCGCAATCTGAGACCAGCAGCTCGCATTTTTGCACCACATTGGCTCCATGCTCGGCACAGTGCTCAGCACCCAGTCCAACTCTTACCCCCAGCACGCTGCTGACGGTGAATTCCAGTCCCTGGTTTCCCTGTACTCCCTGCTGTAGCCTCTGGTGCCGTAAATTGCCAATCTTGCCACCCACTTCACTATTTGCTGGCACTGTGAACTGCTAGTCCTCATTTTTTCACTAAATCTGCTATTTTGCTGCCTTGCACTAGAGGTGAACCCAAAGCTGGCTGTACACCCACAACCATGATGCAGAGTGCTTTGCTCAGTGTCCTCTTACAGCCAACAGGCTCTCCAGAGCTGTGTCTGTAGCTTAGCAGCCACAATAAAACTGAACTTGCTGAGATATCATAACAAATTGATAGGGGCTGCTTCCTTTTCCCAGGAGCTGTGTGGCAATTCTTAGGGGACAGGGAACAAAGGAAGCTGGCCACTGGACTGTGCAATACTTTTGGCAGACTCCCAGAACCCAAATCTGGGAGGCCTTGAACCCTGGATCGTGGCTTGACTCCTCCACCCTCTTGGAGTCCTCAGACTCTGAGTCCAAGGTTGCGCTGTTGTGTAGACAGACCTAAGGCTCCAGTGTCTGCCAGGCATCACAGAGGAAGCTTCACACACCACATTTGCCAATCACGTCCAGGGGCCTAAAAGCAAGTATCCCTTTGTGGATCTGGGTTTGTTTGACAATATTAGGGCCTCCCCAGGGCTCTGAAGCCCACAAGCACTCCAAACTAGCCTTTGGGAACCAGAATGTCCCCACAGGGCTTTGCTCTCCCTCAGCTCCAGCCCAGCAACTCACCTAGCCCTCTGTGCCCTTTCAATGGCTCCTGATTCAGTTTTATATATGGACATTGACCTGCCACAGCTGAGGGCTGTCCTTTCAGCCTCTAGTTCTGCTTGCTGCAGCCCAATCCCCAAAGAGCAGCCTCCCAGGTAAGGCAGCGAGATAGAGTAGCACCAGTGAAGTGTTCTGCTTATGTGGTGTCTGAAAAATTCAGGAAAGCGCTGTGCCAGAGTTGTGGTTCCAGGGG
>ML681971.1:6006302-6053332 GCA_007922195.1 Podocnemis expansa
ACTGCCAGGCGCTGTGGCAGGCAGGCCTCATTGCTCTGCCTCTCATCCCACCCAGCAGATTAAGGGGCCCAGCCAGAAAATGGGAGCTGATTACTGTTAGCGAATTTTTCGTTCTCACCAACAACAGTGGGTCCCAGAAGGTCTCCCGAAACTTTTGAGTATCTATCACCTCAGGCCAGCCCGGTTTAGAACAAATGAGGGAGGCAAATTGAAGTTAACAACACAGGTTTATTAAAACCATGAGATGGGGTAGAGGAAAACTATCAAGAATACTATTATACTAAGGGCCGATAACCTTTAAATGACTAACAGGTAAGTATCACAGATAAAATCACGGTTACACTGTTACTAATAGTTCTTAGGATGTCTAGTTATAGCGTAAGCAACCCTCTTTTGCGGTCTTTATTAATGGTCATGATCTCCATCTAAAATAAAGAAACATATTTTTTGATGCGATGTGGTGGCTTCTTGAGCCAACAATATTCATTTTGCTCCTTTCTGGCTTACAGTCCCTTTGTTCTCTGACACCTTCTCTAGTCCTGTCATCTCACCTTGTATACCTTAAGATACAGTCCAGATGTACTATTTCCTTACACTGGCTACAGTTGAATGTCTTTGTATTTCTCATGTCTATTTCTTTATGACAGCTTCTTTCCTTCATATTTCATTCTTCTTCTCTAAGTTTTCTAATAATGTTTTGCTAATAATATTTTGGATTAATTCAAGACTCTTTAGTTAATTTTCCTCTTGCTCAATTGTACTGTTCTTTAATTTCTCCTCTCTTCACCTTAGACTGCAGTCTCTCCTCTTCTAAGTGTTGTCCCCTTATAGTCGTATCTCTCTCTTTCCTGTTCATGCTGCACTGGATTTTCAGCTCTATTCTTGGTGCGCTGACGACAACACAGCTCAACAACTGGGTCTCCATCTGCTGTCTCCCCATTTCTTTTCTGATGACAGTAGCTGTCTTGCTCACCACTGGCCTGTCTCTCCAAAAGCTAGGCAACTTCTCTTGACGCCAACAACCATCTCCACCACTGGCCAGTTGGCCAGCCTGCAGCAGCACTCCAGGGGAGAAGCTACCGCTTGACTCCCTCCCCCCCCACAAAAACCCCCCAAAACATCCCAGGCTCCACCTCTACTTTGAGGACCCCAGAACCCTGGTGTTCCTCCCCCCCAGCAGCAATTGCAGGCTCCTTTTTAAAAAAACATTCTAAACCCCACACACACACACCCAATTTCCCATTGCTCCTTTCAATCATCAGCTCCCAATACATCAGGGCACCACAGGTTTTTAACTGCTCAGTTTAACATTAACTCCATATAACCCTTTCCTTTTCTACTGGGTGCCATGAGATCTGACACAGAGATGTCTCCTATGCTGCCCCCAAAGTTCTGAAAGACTGGGCTAAAATACTTTCCCAAAAAGAACATTGGGAAAGTGCATTTTGTGGATTCCTAGTTGTTAAAGCCAAAAGGGACCATTGTGATCATTTAGTCTGCCCTCCTGCATGCCACAGACAACGTGCATTAATGGAGGGAAGACCCGTCATCCACAGAAACCTCAGGAACGCGAGGTGTACCTTCTTCACCTGGCTCACCGCGCCCACTGGCTGCGCCAGTCCTGGGCTCTAGAGATGCCCTTTGTATGCATGCCCCTCACTGGACTCCTCTGTGTATAGTCACTGCAACAATCACAAAGTACGTGTCCAATTGTAACCTGAGCCCTGCTGAGGCCACATCACTATGGTGCAGTCTTAATAACAGCATCACGTTGCTTTGCAAAGCATGCGTGAACTCGACTGGTATTCCCACACCTGAGAGAGCTATGCACACTGCACCACATGGCGCAGATGTCTGCTCCCACGTTTTGCTTTAGCCCAAGAGATGTCCAACTGAAACCATGTGCAGCCGGTTCATATGTATGAGTGTTTGCAAGATCAGAAGCTAAATCCAAGGCTCGACAAAACCCGGGCGCCATGTCGCCACAGCAACTGGGGCTTGTAGCCTGAGTCTTAGCTCCACTGAGAAAATCTTGTAGACGATTGCCCTATGGTGACCAAAACTAAAATTGATGGTGCGTAGCTTGGAGCCAATATTGTCGAGCTGTGCCTTAATACCACCTCCATGTCAAAACAAACAAGGATTCTGCTGACACTGAAAAGACTAACAAATTTATTTATTGCATAAGTTTCATGGAAAAGAATCACACTTCATCAGATGCCAGAAGATCTTAAAGTTCTTCAAGCATCCGATGAAGTGGGATTTTCTCCCATGAAAGCTCAGGCAATAAATAAATTTATTAGTCTTTTAAGTGCAGTCAGATTTCTTGTTTGTTTTGCTGAACTAGACTAACACAGCTACCCTGTTGGAACTTACCTTCTTCTTACTTCTGGGGTCTATAAATACAGGAACTTTTTATTTGTACACAGATTTGCATGGTGATTTATTGAACTGTTGTTTCTATGTTGTGGTCAAATCCTGGCCCCAACAAAGTCTCTGGGAGTTTCAACATCGATTTGAATGGGGACAGAATTTGGGCCTACAGTGTTACCTGGGCAGTACGTTTTGTACATTTTGCGGAATAAAACATGTTTAAATTACTTACCCATTTCACTCCAGAGCTTGTCTCTCACACCCTCCCTTCCCTTCTGCACCAAGTGTGTATTCCGGCTAGTGGGAAAGGACCCAGGCCTGTAAAGCGAGAGCTGTTGAGTGCAGGAGATCAGCAAACAGCTGCTGAGAGCCCCTGGGCTCAATGAGAGGGTCCCTCATAATGTAATGTTATGATTTCCATGGAAGGCAGCTGACTATACCGGAAGTTACCTTTTCCCTGTTTTCTCTGCTGCAGTATGCCCTTGGATCCCATTGCTTCTCTTCCTGCATGTCAGAACACAGTTCTTCCTCCTCCAAAATATCAGACAAGTCAGAGCCGTGGCTGTGCTCAGCAAGCAGGTTCAGCTGCTGTTTTCCAGCTTCTGACACATTCTCTCCCTGCTATTGAAAACAAAAACTCCTGGGGTAGAAGATAGCCTCTAAGCCACGTACAGACCTGATCTTCACCACCTAATTAAGGCCCATATTACCAGACAAGCTTTAGGGACTGCAGCTCTGCGCCCCTGCAGAAGTGCCAAGAGCCATGGCCTCTGGCCCAAAGGGACCCACAGCACCGAGTGCTGGCTCTAAGGCTAGCCAGTCTGTGGGCACTGGGCCCCTCCCCAGCATCAAGGGCCACCTCACCCCCAGACAGGGCGCTGCCACAGTAGGGAGCTCACAAGAGAGGGTGGCCCCAGGTCTAAATGCAGAAAACCCCAGTGTGGCAGTGAGGGAGGAACTGGACCCTGCACATGGCACTTTACTGAATATGACATGCTCACAGCACAGTAACCCCCTCAGACAGGAACTCTCCCCGGGTAGACAAACCTCTCATTTGACTTTGGGCACCATCCCAAAGGCATCTCTGTGGGAGGTTTCTTTCAGCACTTTCTTGATAGGGGACACTCTGGGCAAGTCCTCAACACAGCTCCCACTCACGTCTGAGTCTCGGCGACCGTCCACACCCCACTCAGACTGAGGCTCTGGCTGTGTGTAACAGGCACTCGCTTAGGAAGTGAGCCCTTGGGTTCTCCACAGAGCGGTCTGGAGGTTAGACTGGTCGACAGAGCAGCCTTTGTCAGTGAAGAATGTCTAGACACCTTCTGCAGGGCTGATGGGATCTGAGCGGGCACTGAATCCGCCAATTCGCCGTACAGAGACATCGTTCTCATGGAGACCTCCCTGCACACCTGAAACACCTGGAGCTGGGACATCTCCACTAGCACACTCCCAGCCATTAGAGATGCAACTTCCAATCACCTACAAGAGAGAGCCAGGAACAGTCTCTTCCTAGTGCACCAAGAACAGCCTCCCCTAGCACCCCCTGCTTCCAACCCTACAGTCCTGTTAATATTTTTCAAAGCTCCTGCACTTGGGGGCTAGCAAGAAACTACAGCTGTCCACCCCTTTTACAGACAGAGATGAAGGATGTCACAGCACAGAGAAAAGAGAATAAGGGACCCTGGCATGGGCCCAACTCTGAAATTGTGGCTGCAGCTCCAAGGGATTCGTTGGGCAGCTGCCAGGACAAAGGACAAGCCCCAAAGAAGGAGGGTAGGATAGGTGGCAGTGGGAAGCCCTTGCTGGCAAAACCACAACTGGAAATCTGCTCTGTTAAAGCCACAATGACTCTCTACAGTTACATGTTTGTATTGCATTGGCTGTTGGGATTTTCTCTTGTGACCAGGTTTGGTTACCCATGTTTCTCATGCAACAGAGGGTGTTTTACAAGCTACAACTGTAAACTCCCTTTTCTCAACCCTTCCTTCCAGCTGGGTCTGTAGAGTCGAAGGTCAGCTCTGATTCTCCCTGAATAGTGGCCTCACTCCCAACCCAGCCAACTGCTGCCTCAATCCCAAACCCTGACATCCTTCTAGCCCCCTTGCTTTGGCCAGAGGAAAGGAAGGTATTTTCCACTTGAGGCAGCATTCTTTCTTTCCTGCTCTGGTTGATGCCGTACGTGTTGCACGCTTGCTGGTTCACCTTCCAGGCTACATCTATGCTACAAAGGAAGGCGAGCCACAATGCGTCTCAAAGCTTGAGTCAACTGACTTGTGCAGCACTTGCTACATAGCTGAAATAGCAGTGTGGTTGTTGATGCCCAATCTCAGCTCTGAAACCCAGTGACAGGAGAGGGTTTTGGAGCCCAGGCTTCAGCCTGATCTGAATACCTACTGCTGGTTTCCACCCTGTTCAGCAAGCCCTGAGAGTCTCAGCCAACTAAGCTGGGCTCTCAGCCTCACTGCTGCAGATTTTCTTGCAATGTAAATGAATTGGGGTGGCTGTATTTCCCTGATCCCACAGGTACAGTAAGCTACAGGTCAGTAATTTAAGGGATCCTTTAGATGCCTAAATATCTGAAAATCCAGCCCTGAGCCATTTCTAGAAACGACTTTTATTCACTGCAGTCAATTTTCACAAGTGACTTGGACAATTAAGTTATTTAGAGCCACAAAGAAATTTAGACACCTAGCTCCGCCAATCAGATGACTCTGACATTCTCAAAACCACAGCTTAGCTGCTTCCCATCCCCGTGGGCTCTTACTAAATCTCGGTAGCTGTATTTTCACAGACTAGCACGCACAAAGCTGCCTAAGCACTGACGCCACCTCAGGTAGTGAAAACCTTCCAGTCCTTGTTCCAGCCAAAGCCCCCGTAGACACTTGAGACAAGAAACAGGGGGGTTGCTCCTGGCCATGGGCATCTTGCAAGACCTACTTGGTTTAAACTCAGGGAACTGAGGCATGGAAAAAGGTGATCCTCTAGGACGACCATGCTAGTGTCAAACCATTTACAGGTGACACATGGAAGACTACCAAGAGGAGAACACATGCAAAGCAGGATTAACCAACATTCTGGCCACCATCAAGGGCAGTAAGAAGGAACTGAAGAGGTGGCACTCCAGCATGGCACCTTGGAGGCATGACTCCAGGGGGCTCCAGAGCCAACCCTACAGATACCATTGTGGAGAAGCTTTCCAGCGACTGTTTGCGCAGCGCACACACCTAATTGGAATGGACCTGAGCAACCACTCAAAGAAGTGAATTTCTTAGCACTACACACGCTCCCTCAGTCCATGGTGCATGGAGCAGCCCCTTGGTTCTCTGCACAATGCTAAGCTGTTTTTGAGGTCTAGAGAGATAATGGTGCCCAAATCATAGATGTTCCTCTGTCATTGGGCCTAATATTGCAAACTAGCCCAGGTGACACAATCCCATTTCTCCAGGAGCAATCCTATCCACCCAGGACACCACATGTTGAGTGCCAGCACAACATTATCAATCACTTACCATGCTGACTGAGGTGCTCCTGGAACAGGGCTCTTCACAGCTGACTATCCAACCCTAAATTCTTTGGAGCAAAGACCTTGTCTTCCTTGGAGTTTGCACATTGCTAATACAGTGAGGACTCCCACACCACTGCCATAGAAATCAAACGGTCGTCATGCATGTGCCATCACTGACTCCACAGCACCTCTACAAAACAGCAATATGGTTTCCACCTCTAGATCCCCAACCTTGGTATCCCAGCATCCAGCCTGGCACCTCCCACCTGTGACCACCTGGATTTAAGTCTCTCTCAGCGTCTGTTCATTACCTTCTGTCCATCAGCATATACAGAGTAACCAGTAACTCGGACCCCATTCCATAATCCTTCTGCATCAATGGTGATAGGCAGCCAGCTGATAACCAGAATGCCTGCTGAGGGGCCAGATGTCAAGTGGTGCATCAGGAGTTCCTAGATGAGAGCAGTGAGATTTTCCCTTTTATTTGTAAAGACAGTGACCGAATTGCTAAACTAAATCCAAGTAAGCAGTGGAGATGGGGCTCTTCACAGCATGCTGCATGAACAAGAAATGTAATGCATTCTTCTCCAGACCTGGGAGAAAAGAGATCAGATCCAAACAGCGAAAATAAAGTGCTGTTGCTTTGTGGAAATGACGGGTTTGCACATGTAGATGAGGGGTGACTGAAATAATTCCTGCAGCATGTGAGTTTAATGGTGCTACCTGTCACCTCTCCCCCAGCAAAGCACACTGCACCTTCAGGGAAAGTGGAAGCTTGCTATTTTCACTCTGCGACTTGCAACACAGAGAGATAAACTTGCAAAAAAATTCAACAAGGAAAACGTCGCAACAAACTGACGAACACCCTGCACATGGAGCTGTGAGTATGATTCCCCTCTAGCCTCGAGGAGACACACATGGGCCCACTCTTGCCATGCTAATGTTCTAAAATCAAGAGAAGCAGCATCATGAACTGGAGGAAGGACTAGCTACTCTGTGCTACCCCACCCACTGTGCTCGCTGTCATAGCAACATTCTGGCTTTACCTTGGTAACTCAATGAGAGCTAGCACAGTGCATCATCTCTCGCTGGGAATTACACTTCATTTGCAAGATTAGACACATCCTTACTCTTTGGAAATCAATGAAACCACCTGGTAAATGACCCTGCTGGTCCCCTTCAGCCCCCAATACCTGCTAATGGAGCTGTGAAATGTATGACTGCAGGTTTCTGCTCACACCCCTCCTGGGGCAACTCCCAGAGCTCGCCGGAGGGCCGGGCTTCCATTTTGGCAACGTATTGAGTGCCAGGGCACAGATCTCACAAAGTGTACCAGTAGACCCCTGGCTTTGTCAGGTCACACTCCTCATCATTGAGGTACACTGCATGGGTGTAATTGCTGTTGCTCGGTAGCCATGTGACCTCTGCCGAGGTGGCCATGATGTTTCTGACTTTCAGCAGTGTAGGTGTGGGGCAGACATCTTTCCCTACACAGAAAGTACACGGGAGCTTATCAGAGCTTCCCTTCTCAGTGACGCTTTGCACAGAAATGTGATAGGCTTTCAGCTCCAAGTCCAAATCCTCAATCACAGCTTCAGTTTAAGAGCCACTCTTCACATTCTGGCATAACTCGGTGTCCACGTAGGTGTTGTAGCTCTAGATGTCCATGCAGCCAGTTGGGAAAAATGGGGCCTCCCAGCCTACAATGATGCTTCTGTTATCCTGTTTGATCAGAGTCGGCTTTCACGGGTACGGCACTGCTGTGTGATTGACAGGCTCCTCCTGGACTAGCCTGCCAGACAACGGACTAACGCTGGGCTCTTCGAGAGAGTAGTCACTCTTCTCTCCATTGCTGGTGCTTGCCCCAGTAGAACTCCTCTCATGGTATGAGTTCTGGGTGAGATCATTTCCCTCTGGAGGTAGAAAGGTCATGAGGTCATCATCTGAAACGCATTTCACAAAATTGGAGGGAACCAGCACTCTCCTGCCATCCATCAGCTCCCCTACACAAGAAACAGGAAACTCGTTAGTACCACCCTGCCTTTCAGACTCCATATCTGGCTGTGTGGGGGAGAAACAAGCTGCTTCATTTGCCAGCCATCAAGCCATCGCACTCACAGCAGAGAAGTGAGAACAAGACTCTGCCAGGACAGGACTGCCCCTTCACTTCCTGGCACTTTGTCCCAGCTGAGCACTTCCCTTCTCACAGCCTATTACAGGGTGGCCAAACTTACTGACTCTCTGAGCCACATACAGTCTTCAAAAATTTGAGAGGCGGGGCACGCCTGCCGGGTCTGATAGCTTCAGTCCTGTGGTGATGTCAGAGCTTCCATCCCATGGGAGAAGCCCCCCAGGACTCGGGGCTACTTCCTCATGGGACATCTACTGAAGCCCCGCACTTGGCAGACATCTCCCATGGGGCAGAAGACCCAAGACTCCCTCCTTTGATGCTGAGGCCCTGCCAGCCACACCTGGGAGCAGAAGCCCTGAGCCTTGGCAGTTGCCCCACCACCCACCAAGGGCTGAAGTACAAAACTCTCCATCTGGGCCTGGTAGGTGGCAAATGGGTGGGAGTAGAGAGCTCTGTGAGCCACACTTTAGCTGTAAAAGAGCTGGCCACTCCAACCTATTAGTCGGGAAGGGTTTCTAGGTATCTCAACTAAGGTCTGGTCGACACTAAACCATCTTGTTGAAAAGTCAGGTGTGTGCATGCTGCAGTCTCCCCCATGGAGCTCCCAGCTGAGAGCCAGGTCTCAAAGCTCTCCACATGGCTCCCCCTTAGGTCAATGCAAGTGTTCCTGGTGAGGACATACCATTTGAATCCAAGGAGGGTCACATGGACATCAGCCATTAGAGTGATTACTGTGCTGACTGCATGTCGACCTACATAAGATCGACTTATTTTTCTAGTGTAGATGAGGCCTAAGTTTTCTTTCCTTTATTTCATCTATGCACACCCCTTTTACTATATTAAACCATTCTCCTCCAGCTGTTCCCATCCATATCAAATCCCGGAGGCAGCTCAGCTAGGTAGATTTTAGTTCCTTTTAACGTGCTTCAAAAAGTCAGGGTCGTCAGCCCTGATCAACTTGGTAGCTCTGTTCTCAACATCCTGCAGTTTGTCTGATGGCTGCTCTAATAAAGGGGACCAGATGTCAACAAGTCAGTTTACTGATAAGCCATTTCTACTGCTGAAAGCAGAAAAAGAGTGGAAAGAAAAGATGAGAGTAAACATTAAAAAAAAAAAAATTAAGAGTAGAAAGAAATTCAGGCCCAAAGAAATCAAGACAACACAATGTGAAATGGCATTAAATTTGATTACCACTTCCAAAGCACCCATGTGGTTTAGGCAACCGAGTCCAGCTCTCATCAAATGGGGCTCACATTGGCTATGTCTACACCACAGGGTTCGGTTAAGCCGGCTTAATAAAGTCTGCTTAAAGTAGACCTTATTAAGTCGGCTTAGCACGTCCACACTCAAAATGCCAGGAGACTGCCCACGTCGACACTAGCAGCTGCTAGTTCACCCTAGGAGTGGTGCATAGTGGGTCCCTGGCCCACAGAGCACCACAACAGAGGTGCCCCTCTCTTTCAGCCACTCCTTTGCTACAGGAAGTGAGTGACCACACCATCCTCCATACTGTGTGTGGCGACAGGGAGATCAGGGAGGCCAGGGAGCCTGATGTAGCCCAGCGATGTGCCAGTGCAGCACTCCACACCCTCCCTGTGTTGCCCTGACTCCTCTGGCTCTGCAACAGGTGCTTCAGGGCAACTGCCAGCGCAGGGGCAGGGCGCAGCAGTAGTTAACACTTAAACACCAGGAAACAGCACATAGAGGAAGGTGAAGTCAAATCACCTGTTATAATGGGGAAAAAAATCCATGATCCTGATCCTATGTCTTACACTCCCCTGCATTTATTTCCTACCATTCTGTAAATTCCCCCATCTTCAAACTGTCTGATGAAGTGGGACTTTTCTCCCATGAAAGCTCATCCAATAAATAAATTTGTTAGTCTTAAACAGTGCCTCTGGACTCCTTGTTTGTTTTACAACAATATCAGGGGGGGTCCTTTGAAAAGGGGAGACACATAGGGTTGGTCGGAGTGGGGGAGAGACAGTCAGGGTCAGGCTGAAAAGGGCAAGGGGGAGACAGGGATTTGGGCAGAGAAGGGGTGACACCCAGGGTCAGGCAGAGAAGGGCAGGGGGGGAGAGACAGGTTTGGGCAGAGGAAGAGTGAGACAGGTAGCGTCAGGCTGAGAATGGGGGAGACATGCAGGGCAGGCAAAGAACGGGGGAGACATGTGGGGTTGGGCTAAGAACAGGGGAGACGTGGGGTCGGGCTGAGAATGGGGGAAATGCTGGGTCGGGCTGTGATGCCTGGTGCGGCTCAGAACGGGGCAGATCAGTCAGGGAACATAGGGAGTTTGGCTGTGGTCCACACAGCTGGGAACGCTCCCAGCTGTGTTGTGCCTTCTAGCCAGCCTCCATCCCCATGCTTTCTGTTATTTGGAGGCCAATTAAGTCGACTTAAGGCAATTTTCCCTCCACATTGCCTTAATTTGACTTAATAAAGTTGACTTAACTGTAAAGTCAACTTTATAAGCAGAAGTAATAAAGTCGACTTTACCTGATGCTAAAGTCGACTTTATTGCCCTGCAATGTAGACAGGGCTTTGTTTAAGTCGACTTAAGAGCCCTTAAGTTGACTTAAACACACAGTGTAGACATACCCATTCACAAGTCATTTAAGAACTTTAAAGAATGTTACAGTGTTAATTTATGTTATGCTAAAATGATAATGCTATATTTGGTCCAAATTTCTTACTTTATCACGGATCTGTACCAGTAACTCAGAAATGTGACCAGTAAGACCAACATAAATGCCACTGAGGGCTGAAAAACAGCTTTCTTCCAGCCATAGTTTCATTAAACATTTTCAAAAACTGGGTGAAATTGATTTGGGTTCTGGTGACAGAATTCAAGGCCATTCATGCCTGCTGCTTTCTCCTGTATATTTTATTTTACATGTTTTTTTCCCCATTCTAAATAAATAAATGCTTCCCTGAGTCCTGGCTGTTTCTGTTGTGGACAGGAAAAATAGCTCTATCAGATGAGGGATGGGGTGGAATCAGTGTATAAGGGGACTTGAAGAAGTATGCAAAGTGGCCTGTGGCAGTGCAGAAAGAGAATCAACTGAATCACTTAGCCCTGTCTACGCTGGAACTCAAATTCTTTTGCTCAGGGATGTGAAAAAGAAAAAACACAAATAAGGATAACAACCGCCTAAAAGGGACGCAATGGAACAAAAAACTTGAAATAAACTTTGTTTCGAGTCAACTGAAAATGTTTGATCAACTTGAGTTAAAAAAAACCTGTAAAACAATCATTCCTATTAGACTCAAAACAATTATTTGGCATTTTCAATTCAATTAAAGAATGCAAACATGTTTTTTGTTCAAATCAAAATGGCTTTTTTTTAAGGTTTTGATTCAGACCCTGGGCTGAAAAAATCCCTTCCTGGCTCATCCTGAGGGCATCAGAAACACCATATAGCAGACACACAGGTGATAACTAGTGTGCCAGGAGTTACTTGCTATGGAGAAATGCAAGACAGTGTCTTGAACCCTTGGAACTAGTGATTGCATCACCATACTACCAGCTGTTGACTCTGAGAGGAAGGCGAGATGCCTACAGCTGAGCAGTCAGAAGAGCTCAGGTAAAACACCATGGGAGAAGTCCAGGCTCTACGGAACAAACTTCAGTCAACGGCAGCGGGGCTGGGATTTCACCCTTAACTCAACCCTGGCTGAAGCAAATGCATTCCCCATTCAGCCATGGCAGCTGTGCTCACATTGGCCTTAAGACCTTTTGCTCTCTTGCAGCTGTAAGAACAATGAGTTCTTCTCCACTCTGTACTGATCCCAGATTCTTACACTTCAGTCCCTTCTCGCTCCGTCAAACACACCTTCAAAGAAGTCATCCTCGTCCATGTCCCCGTAGACATAAATGTACTCCCCAGCCATCAGTGGGAGCTCTGCATCAGGGGTCTCATTAGGACCATCAAAAGGATTATAGCTGAAAGAGAGGCAACAAGAAACTGAATTTGGACAGCAACTTCCACATCAAAACATCTAAGCGCTTGCACTAGACCAGCTCCCTGGTCACTGAGGGGTGTCCTGCCTTTGGCAGTCAGCATTTCTGAGGAAGGCCAAAGCGGAGCTACTGGCCATAGGTAAGGCACGTCTCTTGAATTTGGGAAAGATGCTCCACATCGAGGATCCCACACTCGTTCTGCATTCTCACCCGGTGGTCCCACCCAATCTCCGTCACTGCTCTGCTCTAGGCCCAGACTCCACTTTCTCCACCTCCCCCCTTGCCATGCTTCTTCCTGCCTCAACCCTACCCACCTCCACAGCCCCCTGCTCACCCACTGCTTACTCCTTTGTGGAGCCAGAGCAGAGTCAGCAGGAGGCAAAGTGAGGGCAGGGCCTTAGTGCGCACCCATGCTACCCTCTTGGATCCTTGGACACAGCCTTTGAGTCCATGGCTTCCTCCTGGCCCAGGGCTCAGATCTCCTATCACATGTTAGATATAATCACAGTAAGCAAGTAATTGTCCCAGGCCATTGCTAGGTCAGAGTATTTTATGCCTTTAAAACTGCACTTGCGTATCTTGAGCAGAAAACGGGTATGCACATCCCCCCACAACTGCCCTGTGTGTCAGAACTAAGGCTCCACACTCATTAGCAGAGCTGGCTAGAAAACAGGAATCTGTTTTGTGGAGGATTTTGAATTTTTGCTGAGAAAAATTAAAACCAGAACCTTTCAGCCAAAAGCAGAATGGTTTTGGTCAACCACTGGAAGCTTTTGTTTTCCAGCCGAAAACATTTCAGTTGTAGATTTCTTTGATGGAGACATCTTCCCCAGAAAGCAGACTCTTTCACACAAAAAGATATACAATCAAAACCTCATTTTCCATATTAAAAACTGTTTCAAAGGAAAATTTTCAGCCATCCTTCCTGATTATGTATCTTGTGAGTTTCCTGTCTTTGATTAAATGGTGATATTATTTTTGTTTGTATAAATCAGACGTGGCCAAACTGCGGCTCACAAGCCGCATGTGGCTCTTTAAAGAAGAATTGCAGCTCCCAGGAGAGCACAGGAGGGCAGGGCGGCATGGCGGGAGCCAGGGGCAAGAAATTTGCAGTGGTCGGGGACAGCAGAGAGGCGGTGGCAGGGTGAGAGCCAGCAGTGGAGGAGCAGCCTTGCGAAAGCTGCAGGAAAGACCAGTGTGGTCAGAACCAGGGGAGGGGCAGCCCTGGAAGAGCCTACAGGGAAAAAGCAGCCTGGTCAGAGCAGGGAGGGGAGGGGAGGGGCCACATTGAGAGAGCCAGCAGGGAAAGAGAAGCACTCAGAGCAAGTAACTGCCAGATTGTACAGCTTACCCCCACAATATTAATTTCTACCCTCCTTGTCTGTGTGCATAATGATACAGTCTTTAATTACATCAGTGCATGATTTTTTAAATACTTTTCTTTTTTTATGTTGTTTTCTGGGTAAATATTTTTAAAACTGGCAACATAAATTGATCAAGAACAAGTCTACAATGAACTACAGATAAGTGATGATAATTAGCAATTTAAACCTGAAAAGCAATTGTAAATTAATTTTCTTTTTTCAAAATCACCTGGCATTTCCAGATATTGTAATATAATGCAAAATTATTTCTCTTGTATTTCTATTATGAGCATTAAATAATAATCAGAAATGACTGAAAATTGACACAAGTGTCACATCCAAAACCACTGACTACTGTCAAAAGGCTATTAAAAAAAAAACCTCTGTTTAAAGAACGTTACAAGTACTTATTATAGATCATGGTTCATTTTCAGCATGCAAAATGATTTAGACTTAGGATAGACCACCACTACAGAAAACTGGCTTTAGAAAAAAAAAATTCCTTAAGTCCATTGAACAAGTATGCCTGAGACATCAGCATGTCATCTGTTTGCAGAAGGAACTGCTAGCACATTTATTTTATATGAAAATTTTAATTAATATAACTAAGTTAATTACCAAGATAATTTACATTCACTGCAAAGTTCAATACAGCACTATACTTCTACTGATTAAACAGCATTCAATATGTATTAATTCTTTTTTGTTGTATAGTCAAAATCTATTTATATTTCAGTGCAGTCTTCATGAATGACTCTATGCGAATCTGAGCCCATTAGACAAGAGTAATTGTTGTGAAGGATCTGAGGACAGAAAATTGTGTTGTAAACTTTCTGAAGAAAAAATCTCTCACCAATAGCAATTTTACTTTGTATTATAAAAACCAAATATTGATATTTAGAATTTATAAAGGACCTGACCCCAAACTGAATAAACTCAATGAGATTTTTTCCATAGTATCTTCTCTGCATGGACTCCAAAGCACTTATTGAAACAGGCTCTGATCTTGCATTTTATGTCCCCCTAAATTCTCATTGATCTGTTGTGATTCTGAACAGTTGAAAAGGTGTCCCTGTCTGCATCTCTTCACAGGATTAAGATGAAAGCAGTATTTTCCCTCACTATTACTCTCATTTTAAAATTAATTGTGTCTGAGTCCTCAGACCTTTTGTCTTCACTATCCATGAGTATTTTAGTGAACAAGTTTACTGGCAGAAATATTGGCAGGGAAGCTGGGGGCATGGTAGGTGCCGGGATGGCGTGGGAGGCAGAAGTGCAGCATGGTTGGGGAGAGCAGAGAAGCGGCAATGGGGGGGTGGGGAAGAGAAGCATGACATGGTCAGAGAAGTCATAGCATGTTTAGATTTCCTCATAAGCCCTAATGCAGCGTACTTGTTGTTAAAATAAAATCATGTTTTACAAGTCCTAAACATGATGTGGAATACTAAGAAATGAAAATACAAAGGAGAAAAATATAAAACTGAACATAGATTACTTTCAGTTTTTGGCACAACTTACTGTTGTGAAGCATCATAGTCCACAGTGAAATTCAAAACATTGTGCAATACTTAGAGATCAGCATCTCAGAGAGCTTTTCCCTGCTGCACTGACAAGTTACTGCCCAGATTTTTTAAAAAAATTGCCACAAGCCTGTAGTGTTATACATCTAACAACAGCTACATTTTTACTGTATAGACCTAGTTTCATGGTAATCTTAAATAATTATTAGAATCTGACATTAGTGGATCAATATTTGCCCTATTTTTACAATAAAATTAAAGTGTGCAATGTATTTTAAGCTTAGTAATTTTGAAGTAGGTAAAAATATGTGGTTATATGCCTCAGTGCGGCTCTCGAAGTTTTAATAATCGACTTGTGCGGCTCTTGAGTTCCGTAAATTTGGCCACCCCTGGTCTATATAGTTCAGCAAGATGTCCATTCTCTAGATTATGCTATTTTAGTCATAGTCTTTTCTTATTAGGAATCTTTTACACTTTATCTGTTTGTTTTTCTGTCAAAAGCACATGAATAACTGTTGACAAGTTCCAAAGGGGTAGCTGTGTTAATCTTGTTTACCAAAATGAACAAGGAGTCCTGTGGCACTTTTAGGCTATGCATACACTAGAGGAATCAGTGAAGTCAACTTAACAAGGTCGACTTAAACTCAACTTTATTAAGTCGACTTAGAGAGTGCCCATTTTTTAAAGTTGACTTCATAAAGTCGACTTGTGGCAGGGTAGCCAATAAAGTCAACTTAATAAAGTCGACTTAAAGAGTGAGAGTTATTAAGTCAACTTAAGGAAGCCCTAAACTTAATTTAATAAATGCCAAATGTGGCCATGGAATTGCTTAAGTCAACTTAAGCCTGGTTAAGTCACCTTAAGCCTCCAGTGTAGACACAGCCTTAAAGACAAACAAATTTATTTATTGCATGAGATTTGGTGTTCTGTGGAGTCTTCAGTTATATCCTGGTTCCCTTTGCAGTGTAAGAGTCTAATATATTCACCCACCTGCCATTAACTAAAACAGTCTTTGGACATATGGACAAGGGAACGTTGAGCACGACTAGTGAATATACCACAGCTGGATCACTGTATCCAATTCTGGCCTCCGCACTTTAAAAAAGGATATTGAAAGATTGGGTAGGGTTCAGAGAATTGCTAGAAGATTCATCTGGAGTCTGGAAAGCACAGTTTACACTAAGAGATTTAAGGAGCTGAATATATTTTACTTATCAAAACAAAGATTAAGAGACTCTTTGATCCTGCTCTATAATGTCCTATCTAGGGAAGGCACCTGACGTTTGGGAGTTTTTGGTTCTACCAGACAGAGGGAGGAGAGATTAGACAAATTCAAATCAGAAATAAATTGCAGCTTCTAATGGTGAGAGTAATGAACCATTGCAACATTTTAGCAAGGGAGGGACAATATTATCATCAGTTAGAGGGTTTAAATTGGGAGTCTAGAAATGTTCTGTTCCAGTCCAGACACCTGTTACTCCATTATAGGAATGACAGGCTGATCTTATATGGACTATGCTGGACAGGTTAGATCTGAGAGCTTCCTTCTGGCCTTGAAAATTATGAATTTATCACCACTTTCCTCATAGTTTTGAGGTCTGCCCTAAGTCACTTTCAGTTACATCAGCCGCCTCTGGCAGTGATCACTGTTAGGCCAGGAAGCTCCTACTCTCCATTTTAATTTTACCAACTCCATCTATTACTCAGGACTAAGGGCTCATCTGGACTGAAAAGTGAGTGTCACTCACCTTTGTGCAGTAGCCAAGGTTCTTCGAGATGCGTGTCTCCAACATGCTCTACCGTAGGTGCCTTTGGCACCATGCGCCAGGGATCAGAGATTCTCACAGCAGTGCCCCAAAGGGAGGGGGGGATCATGCATGCACCCCCTCCTGCTCCTCAGGTCCCTCCGTACCACAGAGTCAAAAGATAAACCAACTCCAAAGTAGCGGGGAGGAGGGCGGTTAGTAGAGCACGTCAGAGGCACGCATCTCAAAGAACCTTGGCTACTGCACAAAGGTGAGTAACACTCACTTCTTCTTCAAGCAGTGTCTCTGACTGATCCACTGTAGGTGTTTACCAAACAGTTTGAATTAATGGATGGTGGGTACTTTGGAATTTAATAGGCGTGGTGAGTTTAGGACTGCTCTGCCCACTGCCGTGTCATTAGTAGCTAGTTGTTGAATAGCACAGTGCTTTGCAAATATGTCTGCTGAAGACCAAGTTGCTGCTCTGCAGATGTCAAGTATAGGGACATTTCACAGGAATGCCTTATAGGCCGTGATGGACCTGGTGGAATGGACATGGATGGTAGTTGGTGGCTGTCAACCAGATAAGTGATATGCAGTCCGTATGCAGGACGAAATCCAGTTTGATAGCCTTTGTTTGGACACCGCTTCTCCTCTAGAGCGCTCAGCTGAGGAGACAAAAAGTCTAGGGGACTTCCTGAAGTCCTTTGTTCTGTCCAAGTAGAAGGCGAAGGCTTGGCCAACATCGAGAGTATGCAGAGCTGCTTGACGAGGAGTGGAGTGAGGTTTTGGAAAAAATACCGGAAGGTGTATTGTCTGATTAAGATGAAAGGGTGATGGGATTTTGGGAATGAATTTTGGGTGTGGTCTCAGCGATAACTTATCCTTAAAGAATACGATATAAGGTGGATGAGCCATTTGCACGGCTAGTTCACTAACTTGTCTGGCAGAAGTAACTGCAACTAAGAATACAACCTTCATAGAAAGGTGTAGAAGGGAACATGTTGCTAGGGGTTCAAAGGGTGGTTTAGTTAGGACCTGAAGGACCATGGTCAAGTCCCATTGAGGTGCAGGCGGTTGTATACGAGGATAAAGGTTTTGGAGTGCTGCCATAAATCTTTTCAGTATCGGGTGTGCACACACTGAGGAGTTATCTGTGGTTGTGTGGAAACACGATATTGCTGCCAAATGCACCCTGATCGTGCTAATAGAAATGTTTGTGTTTTTCAGGTAGACAAGGTAATCCAGTATTGTTGCAATGGAAGATGTCAGTGGATCAACAGCGTGGTGTGAGAACCAGGTGGAGAATCTGTGCCATTTTTGAAGGTAAGTATGCCTAGTGGCTGGCTTTCTACTGTTCAGGAGAATGAACTTCGCTGGATCTGAGCAGGCTAATTCTACTTGGTTGAACCATCGAGAAGCCAAGCTGTCAGATGTAACTTGTTGAGACCTTGATGTAGAGTTCTTCTGTTGTCTTGAAAGAGGAGATCCAGTATCAGAGCAAGAGTCATTGGGGTTGCTATTGACATGATTCAAAGACAAGAATACCATGGTTGCCCTGGCCATGATGGTGCTATTAGTATAACCTTGGCTGTGTCTTGACATATTTTTGTTAGGGTTTTGGGAATGAGAGGTATGGGGGGAAACGCATAATGAAGTGGCTTGTTCCATTTGATGAGAAATGCATCCCCTAAGGATTGCGGGTCTGCCCATGCTCTGGAGCAAAAGTGAAGACACTTCCTGTTCTAGATTGTCGTGAACAGGTCAATTGTAGGGAAGCCCCAGACTGTGAATGTTTGTTGAAGGATGGAGTCCTTCAGTTCCCACTCATGATTGTGGTGGAAGTACCTGCTTAGAGAATCGGCTATTATGTTGGCTTTGCCCAGCAAGTATATCGCCAAAATGTGTATGTGATTGGCAATGCACCATCTCCAGAGTTTCATGGCCTCTATGCATAGAGATGGGGAGTGTGTTCCTCCCTGCCTGTTGATGAGTACATGCAGGTTGTGTTGTCTGTCTGAACGTTTATCATTTGTCCCTGTATGAAAGGGAGAAAGTGATGGCACACATTGCACACTGCTTGAAGCTCGAGGAGATTTATGTGAAGGTGTGCTTCATGCAGAGACCATCTGCCCTGAGCCGTTTTGTGCTGCAGGCAGGCACCCCAGCCGATCTTTGATGCATCTGTAGTAAACTGTAAGGACAGGCTTTGTGGTATAAAGGGAATGCCCTGCAGCAAATTGTTGGGAGTAGTCCACCAGTTTAGAGAATCCCTTATTGTTTTTGGAACAGAGAGAAGGTGGTGAAAGGACTGTCTCCTGGGATTGAAGCTCCTGAGGAACCATAGCTGGAATGGTCTCATATATAGTCTGGCATTGTGAACCAGGTAAGTAGAGGCAGCCATATGACCTAGTAGTTTCATGAATGTATGTGCTGTCACATGGGGAGAAATTTGTATTGATTGAGCAAGACGCTTTATGGCCTGAAATCTTTCCTGTGGAAGAAACGCCATAGCTGAAGGGGTGTGAATCCTTGCTCCGATAAAGAGAATGTCTTGTGAGGGAGTTAGTGAGGATTTCTTGTAGTTTAGGGTAAGGCCGAGGAGGTGGAACAGGGTCAATGTGGTTTGTCAGTAATGTCGAGCCTGTTCTGGAGATCGAGCCTTGATAAGGAGGTCGTCCAGGTAAGGAAAAATTATGATTTCTTCTTTTTTCCTGAGGTAAGCTACGACTACCGACATGACCTTGGAGACCGAAGGGAAGCACGGTGTACTGATAATGATTGTTCAGGTAAGTGAATCTCCTGTGGGCTGGACAAATTGCCACATGGAAATAGGCGTCTTTCAAGTCGAGGGAAACCAGCCAGTTGCCGCGATCGAGTGCAGGAAGAATGATTGAGAGCGTGACCATTTTGAATTTTTGGGTTCAGATAAATGCGTTGAGAGCCCTGAGGTCCAATACGGGCCTTCATCCTCCTGTCTTCTTGGTGGTAAGAAAATATCAGGAATAGAAGCCCTTGTATTGGTTGGGGACATGGTCTACTGCCCCAAGAGAGAGGAGGTTGTCCATCTCCTGTGAAAGAAGTTGTACGTGAAGGGGGTCCCTGAAAAGGGACGGGGACGGGGAGTGGGGAGTAGGCTTCACAAGAAATGGTATGGTATATCCGTTGGTAATGATGTCGATAACCCATTTGTCCATTGTAATAGCCTTCCAATTGGGGAGGAAGGGCAGAAGCCTGCAGTTGAAGTACGGAGTTTGAGGAGAGATCGCTTCCCGTATTGTCATGGAGCGGCTGGTCAATTTGTTGAGTGAGAAGTCAAAATGATTGTTTAGGATTTGTGTGCTGATTTGCGGATGATGCTCAGTTTGGTTGTCTATGTCTAATTTGATTTCTTGGTCTGGAAAGAGGATTATCATATCTCGTATTCTAGGATTACTAGGAGAGCCTATTAGTATAAGGATGGTATCTGTTAGTTCTCCTTGATGGGCCAGGGGTGTAAATGCCCAGAGTGTGGAGGGTGGCTCTAGAGTCCTTCAGACTGTGCATGATGTCGTTTGTTCTTTCTCCAAACAGTTTCTTTTTGTCAAATGGAAAGTCTTCTATCGTATTCTGCAGCTGTTTGGGAAGAGCGGCAGCATGCAGCCAGAAAGATCTGCGCATGACAACTGCAGTAGCCATTACCCGTGCAGCTGTGTCAGCTATGTCGAGTGATGCTTGAAGAGATGTCCTGGCTGATAACTGACCTTCTTTGATTAGCGAATTGAATTGTTCTTTTGTCCTGGGGAATACAATCAATAAAGTCTGCGAACTTTGCATAGTTGTCATGGTCATAATTAGAAAGAACTGCCAAATAGTTAGTTATTCTCAATATCAAAGAGGCAGAAGTATAGACTTTCCTGTCTAACAGATTGAGTTTTTTGTCCTCCTTATCTGTAGGGGTTGATTTGCTAGTAGTCTGTTTTGCTCTTTGAGCCACCGCTTCTATAACCACAGAATTTGGTTGAGGGTGGGTAAAAAGGAATTCATTGTCTTTTGGGGCAATAAAATATTTCTTGTCAATCTTTTTAAGAGTGGAGGTCGCTGATGCTGGTGTTTGCCAGATGGCATCAGCAGGCTCCATAATACCCTCATCCATTGGAAGGGCAACTTTTGTTGAGACAGATGATTGCAGGATTCTGTAGAGTTTGTGTGGAGTGATTGACGTATCCTGCAGTGAGATCTCCATTACGTCAGCCACTCTCTTAAATAGATCGTGGCATTGCTTATCATCATCTGACTTGGTAAGTTTGGTAGTATCGTCAGCTAACGTATCATATAATATTTGCCCCAGAAGAGAATCAGAGTGTTGCCGCTGTGGTGGAGCCATCCGCTGAGGATTGCTCGTAAATTGTTGCACAGGGGGAGCTGGCTGTACAGCAGTGTAATAAGGCCAGGGTCCCCAAGGCATCCACTGCATAGCCATTGAGGCATTATTGCAGTACGGAGGAGGTGCCCAGGTGAAGCCCGGGTATGGAATTTGCTGAGGTGGTATAGAAGATTCAAGAAGTGGAGGTGGATGTTGAGCTATTGACTGGGCAGTATCAGAGCATATGCTTGCTGAAGACAAAAATGACAGGGATGTCATCAGCTCCTGTGAGGAGTCCATCTCAAATAAAGGCGAAATTGCAGAGGAATTCGTTTGACTACAGTAGTGGGTTGTTTTTTTTTTTTTGCTTGTGCTTCCAAGTAGTTCCTGAGGATTGAACTCCCTCTAGTGTCACAGGCAGGAGTTGCAGGGTTTGAGGCAGAACCGAGTGCTGGGGAAGCACCTGAGGGAAATTCCCTGGAGCAGAGAAAAATGCGGAGGCAGCATGATCTAATAGCACCGAAGGCTGGTGGGGGAAGGCAGACCAGTGCTCTGTGCCAGCTGAAAGAAGGTAGGGATCGGTGCAGAAGAAGTAGTCTGCACCAAGAATGGCACCGATGGAAGGGGGGGGGGTCAGAGCCCCTGCCCTTGCTGGTGCCCTTCCAGCTCCATGCTCAGGTGTGGCAGCTGTCAATAGGGTTGGCGGCGCTGAAGGCTGAGCGACCGCTGTAGTCTTCCACCTCTGTTCTTTAGATGAACTGGGGAAGCAGCTTCCCTTAAGAGGGGTAGAATTGCCCAGGGCACTTACAGGCTCATGGGCAGCATCAGCTCTGTGACTACTTTTAGATTTTTTTGCAGTCAACGAGGAGGGTTCAGAGGACTGCCGCTTTTGCGGCTTTTCTGAGGCAGCTGGGGAGCGAGCAGGATCTGAAGGTGGCTTAAGAGAGCCCACCATAAGAAGAGCTTTAGCTTCATTTGTCTATCCTTTCTCAGACTAGCGGTGAGGTTTTTGCAGTGAGGACACTTGTGAGATAAGTGTCCCTCACCGAGGCACTTAATATATTGAGTGTGGTCATCAGACGCCAGTATTGCGTCTCCGCAGGAGGCGCAGCGTTTGAATCCCAGCGGTGTCGACATGACTGTTGGTTTCACTTTGGTATTTTTTTCTTTTTTCTTTTTCTTTTCTTTTTTGTCTTTCTTTATTATTTGGTTGGGATTTATTCTTTTTCTTTTCTTATTGGTTCTGTTTCTGGCACTGATTCCGGTGGAACTGGAGCTGCGAGGAATCCATCCTGAGCCAACGGCGGAAAGGAGGGAACTGAGGAGCAGGAGGGGCCGTGTGCACGAGTCCCTAAGGGCGCGAAGCAACCGGGCGCTCCTCCTCGTGCACGTCCCCCCTCCCTTCAGGGCACTGCTGTGAGAAGCTCCGATCCCTGGCACACGGTACTGAAGACACCTACGGTGGAGCAGTCGGAGACGCTGCTCGAAGAAGAACATAACATTTCAGTGAAGACACTAGCCACTAACATAAGGGCATCTCCCATCAGCAGAGGCGTGTTCCACTTCCCTGAGAGGAGGTAGTTAGGTCTACACCAGAGTCTAGGGTGGGTTTAACTATGCTCTTCAGGGCTATGAATTATCCACTTTCCTATGTGACCTAGTTATAGCAATCTAATTTCCTGGTGTAGACCAGATCTGAACTGTAAGCACCTAAACAGTCTGTAACAAGCTGTAACAGTGTGACCTGATCCTATGACTTACACTTTCCTATATTTATTTTCCTCCCATTCTGTAAGTTCCACATCTTCAAGCATCTGATGAATTGGGACATTTCTCTCAAAAAACCTGTCACAATAAATAAATTTGCTAGTCTTTACAAGTGCCACAGCACTCTTTGTTTGTTAGGCTGATCTAAGAAGGTGCTAAACTGCTTCTCCAGAATGTTCACAGCCTCAGAGAGCATAAGCCCAGAAGGGACTCTGAGATCCTCTAATCTGACCTCTAGTGTAACACAGGGCTGAAATTTTAATCCAGTTTCTCCTGTCTTGAGGCCAACAATTTGTGCCTGGCTAGAACATTTCTGTCAGAAAGGCAACCTGTCTTGATCTGAAGACTTCAAGAGATGGAGAAATTACCACTTTTGTTGGCAGTTTGCCCCAAGGGTTAACCAACTTCTATTAAAAACTTGTGCCCTATTTGCCATTTGAATTTATCTGGCCTCAGCTTCCAGTCATTGGTTCATGTTATGTCTTTCTCTGCTATTCTAAAGAGCCCTTTAGCTCCCAGTATTTTCTCCCCTTGAAGGTATGTGTGTAGTGTAATCCAGTTACATCTATAGCATCTTCTGATCAGCACTACTGCTGGAGCTCCTAGGTTTCTCATGGTAAGCTTGAGTACTGGGATAAAATGTAGCGCTGGTTTGCTGAGAGCCATTGACCCAAGCTATAAACGACACATGATGGAAAACACCCAACCAGCAGAGTCTCCACACCCCAGTTCCTCTAGTTCCAGCACCTATGACTATAAAGCATTTTCTCCAACTCACAAATCATTTTTATGGCATGTGTAAGTACCATCTTCAATTTTTCATCAATCTTTTTTTTCAGAAACAGACACACCATTCCAATATTGCTCCCACCATATCACATACAGTGGTAAAATCACCTCTTTGCTCCCTCTCACCATCCAGCAGTTCCCAAACTGTGGGTCATGATCCCAAATGAAATCATACTGTCACCAGATGGGGTCACAGCAGTCCCTAGAACATGGAGCAAAATGGCATCCCCCATGCAATCTGGGGCCCAAGCATGAAATATTTCTTTAAAATGTGGTTGAGATGACAGAAAGTTTGGGAACTCTCATCTAGTGAATGATAAAGGAGATAAAGCCACCAATTATTATTTTTGCACCTGCTATTTTGCTTTATGACTCCTCCACTTCTGCATTCTTAGCTGAGAGGTGCTCCTATTGGTCTCTTAGGGCACTGACTTGCTCACATCAGGGATATATATACCCCCACAGAAAAGGAACACACAGGACACATGTGAAGACAAACAGATTCCCCCATCATGAGTGGTGTGTTGTGTAAAACAGGCATCATGGTTCAGGAGTGAGGCACAAAGCTACAATTCACTAATACCCAAATTCTAGTCATGGCTCTGCAAAGATACTTGCAGGCAAGTCATTGGCTTCCAGGCCAGTTTTGTTCTTGATCAGTTGAAGGCTGTGTGATTGACCTGATGCACAAAGAACTAACCGGTGAATGTTTGCACTTTCTGGAAATTTCCAGAGGGACAGCCGTGTTAGTCTGCATACAGCAGAAACAATGAGAGTCCTGTGGCACCTTAAAGACTAACAGACTTCTTCAGGCATAAGCTTTTGTGGGCTTTAACCCAACGAAGTGGGTTGGAGCCCACAAAAGCTTATTCCTGAAGAAATCTGTTAGTCTTTAAGGTGCCATAGGAATCTCAAATCTGCATATTCTGCGCAGTGTAACATGAATATAGAGGAAAGTTCTGCTGGCCATCTAGGATGCTCCTAGCTCGTAATTCAGTGGGTAACTTCCTACCTACTAGTCTGGTTGCCAAAGGTATTTCACTGCCATACACCACGCTGCTGTCCAGGAAAGCCGTCAGCACATTAAGCTGGTTTCGAATGGCTCTGCCCTGGGTGCAAGCAGGGGCTGAGTGGGTGAACGGTATGCAGTCGCTTTGGTTTTTAATTCGTGGATCATTGGGTGGGATCTGCAGCAAGAGAAGAGTGGGGTTAATTACCATCCTAGGCATGTAGAAGCCATTCACCCTCCAGGGGCAGCATTTCCTGCTCTTGTCCTGGGAACAGCATGAGTGTCCAATAACATTTAATCTGTGGGTGGTTTTGCTAATCCAGTCATAATTTGCAGAGACCTTGGCCACTGTGACAAGGAGAGAAATGGTTACAATCATATTGACAGGAGCAGAGAGGAAAACATCTTCCTGGATGCTGCTCCCGTGTAACCATTCAACACCAGACAGTGAGAATAATTAAGACCTCAAGCAACAGTGGCCATTCTAAAGTTCTTAAAGAGATCTGTCAATTTCTCCCAGTCAAATCATGTGTCCCTGTGACAACAGAATAAGAAGAGAAGAAAGAACCTCTTCCCACACTGCCCTGAGGGAGAACATGCAACCCCCTCTCTTTGATCTACTTCTGGGTCTTCAGCTCACAACCCTCCACTGACCACAGTCATTTAGTGTGTTAAGGGAGAGACAGGTCTCTGATGCAACCTGATGCCAGGTGTTGTGGGCAGAAACAGAGGCTAAGTACAATTTCTAGGGGCTCCTCTTGCGTTTTGAAAAGGATAAATAAGACTTCCTTATTTACTTTCTGTACATCAGTCATGATTTCATAGATCTCTGTCATATCTTCCTTAGTGTAAGAGAAATTATATGTAATCTCTTCGGTAGGACAGTGAAAAAGGTGCTGAAGTGTAGGCCTCATTGGAGCCGTGGGTTGCTATGGTAGTGGGGTCGTCTCTCTGGCAAGTCATGTATCTAAGTTTCTTTAACAAGCAGCCTAGAGTTGATAGTTAAAATGTGTTATCTCC
Source organism: Podocnemis expansa (assembly GCA_007922195.1). Lineage (NCBI taxonomy): Eukaryota > Metazoa > Chordata > Testudines > Podocnemididae > Podocnemis > Podocnemis expansa. The sequence continues at coordinate 6,031,833 of ML681971.1, forward strand.
CCTTTCTCATGCTTTTTCTCCTGACCATCTGGACAAGGAATGTAAGCTAGACTGTCCGTCTTTGTTCTAACTGAAAAGGGAGTATTACCTCCTATCTCCTGCTCACCCTTCTTGGCACCATAGCCTCACAAGAATGTAAGGTCAGCATCTCTAGGCAAAAATTAATGAGTTTGCAGGTACTGCGGCTGCCCAGGATAATGCAAATGATGTCAACAGTAAACAGAGGCGGGGATAATTATATGCATTCTTTAATTATTAATATGTATTTAATAATGTTAATATAACCATATAAGGGTCTCTAAAACATTGCCAATCATGTAAGTATTATCATAGCATTATCATACTATACTGGATAAAAGTGTTGTGATGCTGCCCCTCGGGGCTCTCTCTTGCACTCGAGTTGTTGGGGGGGGCCTGCTCAGAGGGGCTAGCACTTCTTTGCTGCCCTCTGATACAGTTCCTTTTGTTATTCAGCTGAATAATAAATCCTGAACCACACCTCGTTCTCTGCTAATTTGAGTCTCAGCTGGGAACGGGCCTTCATCACTGGGGAAGATTGGTGGTCTCTCTTTCCAGGTTGAGAGCCCTGATTAATTTGTCCCCCACACTTAGCCATCACTTTTCCAAGGTGAGACGTTCCAACCTTATTAATGTCTCCTCATAAGGGTTCCATCCTCTAACCAGTTTTGTTAGTAACTCTTCACAGTCTTCTTTAGACACAACTATCATGAATAAACAGGGAGTCCTGTGGAACCTTCAAAGACTAATGAATTTATTTATTGCATGACCTTTTGTGACAGAAAATCTTTGAAAAAAGCATCTGAAAAAGTAGGATTTTCTCCCACAAAAGTCCATGCGATAAATAATTTGTTAGTCTTTAGAAGTGCCACAAGACTCCTAGTCTTTACCTGTGTGATCCTAAACTATCATTACCCTAATGCTAGGTCACACATATAGGAACAGACTGTGTAAGGCAGAACTGCAAAGTGAGACTGTGTTCTGGCAATAGTGACAACGGTAAAGAATTAGGGCTCCTGGTGGAAACCAGCTTAACGTGAGCTCCCAGTGCAATGCTGTAGCTGAGACAGCAAATGAGACATTTAGAGATATATGAGCAGAAAAATATCTATTAGGAAAGGTGGTGTTACCTCTTTGTATCCATTAATGAGAGGGGTACTAAATATTGAGTTCCATTTTGGTGTCCACTCACTAAAAAAGGAAATCGACAGAGTGGAGAAGGCTCAGAGAAGAGCTAAAAGAATTGACCTCTGGAAAACCTGCCTCACAGAAAGAAATTTAAGAAACAAAGAGAGAGTTAGGAGATGATTTATTCACTGTTTAACAACCAATATGAGGAGCTCTTTGATAGCAGGGGGTTCTTTACTCTAACAAACAAAGCAAAACAAGATCCAGTGGCTTGTCTGTGATACAGAGAATGGCAAGCTAGGTGGTAGTAATGCTCTCTTCTGGCCTTAAAATCTAAGACAGTGGTTTTCAACCAGTGTGCCGTGGAAACTGCTGAAGTGTACCATGAAATTTTGTACAGAGGTAATGAAAATCGATGTAAAACAAACATTGTTTCATTTTAAACAGTATTTATCCAACCAAAATTACAACTCACAAAACTCATCAAGATTAATCATCAAATTAAAAGCAAGATATCAGTCCTTTGATTCTAAAATGTAAACATTCTCAACACAGGTGGCCAAAGGGCAAAATTGAGATGATGTGAATTTTTTTCTGGTGGATCCGAATCATTAATGCATCTGATCCTTCTTTAGTTTGTTGTACTCACTATGTTGCAAACCTCTCTAGTAAGACTGTAACCGTAGTAAAAGTAAATAAATGTGATGTTTATGAGCAACCAATTCATCTCAAAGTAGTGGGGTGTGCCATGGAATTGTTTGTTTTACTGAAGTGTGCCATATTACTTTAAGGCTGGGAACCATTGATCTAAGAAACAGCTGCGCTTTCCTCCTCTTAGCCATACCATCATGTCCCTTGGGAGGAAGACCCACTTGGAGGTACCAGCAGTCTGACAAACCCAGTCCCCAGAGGAAATCAATCCAAGGGAAGTTGAGGTGTTTCCTCACTCTTCCTCACTTTTCTCCTCCTGGAGAAATCCTGATAGTCCCTTGATGGGGAAGCAAGGTTTTTCTTGGACACAGCTGGTCTCACAGTCCACTGCACTGCCGAAGATGACTGCCGCTGGAGAAGGAGGGCCAAAGCCCATGTCATGGTCAATAAACTGCCCCCACTGCATGAACATAAGTGCCCTCTGCTGATCCAAGACCATGCACTCAGTGGAAAAATGACCAAGCTGGTTTGACACCTCTTGGATCTGATGGGATTAGAGCAGAGAGGGTATATCTGTATGTAATATAACTGGCCTAGGAACATGTCTTGTTCCAGAGTCCCTGTCCCAGCTGCAGAGGTCTAAGTGAGATGGCAGCTACACAGATTTCATTTTGAAAAATACCAGCACCAAAAAATTTGAAGTCTGTTCATTTTCCATTCAGGAACCACCCTCGATTCCCCGGTTAAAGAACTCTCTCTCTTCCTCTGCCATCAGGTCTGTTAAACTCTGAACACACATTTTAAAGTGCCTGGTATCTAGCACTCCTTTGTTCATGGAGCTCAAAGAAACACAACCTGGAGAAGGCCTGGAAGCCACATAAGTCAACTTATGGGCTATTCCCCATCTACACTGGCTTAAGTTGACTTAATATATGATTTCAGGAAGTGGGAATTCAGGAAAAACACCCAGTATAAGTTCCAAAGTGGTGGCTGTGTTAGTCTTCACCCGTGAAAGCTCATGCAGATTATAAATTTGTTAGCCTTTAAAGTGCCACAAGACCTAGTATGATTACTTTTCTACATAGAATTGTGTGAGTTGGCAACATTGGGTTAAGTGGGTCTAGAAGGAAATGATGGAGGTGGTTTATTCAATTGTCCACTCAGGCCTCAAACTGCCATTTCAGGGTACAGCTACCCTTGGAGTTGCAGGTATAATTTCCTGCTCAAGAAGACACACCCTTGATAGCTCTGATCGAGCAAGCATGCTAAAAACAGAGTAGACCGGTGCAGCATGAGCATCCAGCTCTACCGAGGACCTACCCATCTGAGACATTAGCTGTGTACTTTGCACCTAGTTCCCCCTTCACTTGCAGCTTGGTGGTGACATTTCTCTATTTATTATGCTACTCAGTCAGGCCTAACCCAGGTACATTTCCTCATGCTGGGAATTACTCCCCCAGCTGGAAACTCAGATCTACTGGCCTGCTGTTTCTTTCATTTTCTGCTTTGTTCAATATGGAACCAGGCAAGAGATGGTACAGGAGCTACTGACAGAGAAGGATGTGTGATATAGGCCCTTGACCTATCCAGCAAAACTCTGCCCCCCCTTTCTACCATATCAGTTGAAATAATGTATTTTAGATGAATTGACAACACTTACCAATGGGAGACGATAGCCAAAGTAAAGCTTTCCTGGCATCCAACCATGAGGGAGGGAAACACCATCCTCATACTCTGGAGGCAGCCAGTGGACATAGGGTCTGTTCACAGCACCCAGTATAGGGTTTCTCCTGGGAGATGAAACAAAAGACTCTGTATTTACAAATTCCAAAGAGGCAGCCATGTTAGTCTAGTTCAGCAAAACAAACAAGGAGTCCCGTGGCATGTAAAGACTAACAAATTTGTTCATTGCATGAGTTTTTGTGAGAGACAATCCCACTTCTGGACAAATGGGTAGCTTCTGAAAAGTAAAGCTTATGGTCATCATTCCTCTCACTCTCCATAGCAGAAAGTCTGGAAGAAGAATGAGAGAAGACAGACCTTCTGGAAAAGCACAATTCACAGTGAGGTCCTCAAAGGGAATTTTTTTCCTTCAGCTTTCTGCCAAAGAAGAAATTTTCTGTTCTGAAGAAGTCATCATTTATGCTAAAACAACAAAAGTCCCTGTGGCACGTTAAAGACTAACAAACTTCTTCAGGCATGAGCTTTTGTGAGCTGCAACCCACTTTGTCAGATGCAAAAAATATGCTGACAATAATTGTACAAAACTATCTAGCTAGGTCCACTCAAACTTCAGCTCTTTGTCAATTATTATTTAAACTGACAATACTGGAGTGGAGATCATCTCAGAAAAAAAGATCTGAAACCAGATGCTAAATTACTTCAAGGACTCATAGAAAATTAATTTTAACTTATAAATTAATCAGCAGATTTACTTTTAATGTCTGAGGAAATTCATTCCATACAGTAAGTTCTATAACTTTGGGAGAACAGGCTCCATTTTTCATCCCTGTGGTAAGATGGCTGGTCCCTTTTAGGACAGTGGGCACAGCCATCACGTGATCCAAGAGGTGCTTCCCAGCTGGACTGATTAGGAGAGTCAGGTTGCATTTGGGGTCTATAATGGATAAAGAAAATTAGGTGTAGAGAGAAAAGCAAAAGCATAGCGGGTTGAAGAAGGCTGGAGGCAAGGGAGACTTGCCTGCTGCCCTCTCCATGACAAGAAAACCCAAGAGCTGAAGAGAATGAAGGCCTAGAGGAGCAGCAATTTATTCAGTTTATTAATTGTCCATTACTGATTTATGCAAGTCTGAGAACAGTCAGCATGGGAGAGTGTTGTCAGACCCTCTCCTTGAGCAGAAAGGACTCCTAGGAGGAAAAGTCAAGAAGGATTCTAACTAGAAGGGCCTTGGGCAGGCTTCTGCATATGTCTACACTGGAGACTCTGTTAAGTCAACGTAACAAGGTCAACTTAAATTAGACCTTGTTAAGTCAACATAGAGCATCCACATTCAAAATTTCTGTAGACTGACCATGTAAACTCTGGCAGCTGATAAGTCAATTTAATGCTTAAGTCAACCTTATTAAGTCAACTTAAGGTCTACCCCCTGTCTTCAGTGGCTTAAGTTGACTCAGTAAGGTCAACTTAAGCACTAAGTCAATCTTAGGAGGTGGTGTTATTAAGTTGACTTAAGGAAGCACTTAAGTCGACTTAATAAGTTCCCAGTGTGGACAGAGCATCCCTAAGATTGACTAAAGGAAAGTTAAGTCAACTTATGGCTCCAGAGTATATGTACCCATGGATAGAAAGCTGGCTAGGACTGAAGAAGGGTCTGGTGGAAGGTGTGGGAGCTGAACCAATTCTGCATCAATGGTATGTATTTAAGGACTTTTGTTTGAATTCCTGTCATTATTGAACCAGCCCCAAACAGGGATATTATCAGGGCCAGGCTTAGCGGGCAAGAAACACAGGAGACCACCTTGGATACTGGACTTGGGGGCCAAGCTCAGAGGGCTGTTTTTGTTGTTAGTGACAAAGGGAAAATAAAATCTTTGAAGTAAAATGTTTCAGGTAGCCCATGTACGGATTCATTTTGCACAAACCTCCTAGAATGTTCTGGGCCTTTGCAGAATCTCATTGTAATTCTCAGGAAGTCTGGAAGATCCATTTTCCAAGAGTGTGGCAAGCCTGGCCATCATGGGTGAATGAGGGGTGGGACATCACCATTTAGCCAGTGAGATCTAATTATGAACTGAAGTGACAGCCCAGTTAACATATTGTGAGCCTTGTTTTATTGTGAAAGTGTACTAGTATTGTAAGACTTTAAGAGTGCAAGAAGTGACTAATAAAGGACATATCTGGTGAAACACCAGTGATATCTATCATACCACAATCTATGCAGTGATATCAAAGAAATACTGTTACTTTCTTGGCCATGCTTAATAAGTAATGTCTGAGATATCCTAAGACTGTGGAACACAAATTTCTGTTCTCCCTAATACTGTCTCGCCTTCCAGAAAATAAAAGAAGCCTCTACAGAATCTGGCAGAAGCTCAGTATAGGAATTTAAAAGCTCAATTGCAATCTAGTTTGTAGCAAGAGGCAAATCTGATGGGAAAATGTTGAAAACAGAACAACATAGACCAGGCTTTAGGCCAAAGCAGTCATTCCGGAACAGAGGAAAGTAGGAGATAGATTGCATGCTCAGTAAGTCTGTGGATGACACCAAGCAGGGGGATGGTAGATACACTGAAGGGTAGGAATAGGATTCAGGGAGACCCAGACAAATAAGATCATTGGGCCAAACACAATCTCGTAAGGTTCAACAAGGACAAGTGCAAAGTCCTGCATTTGGAATGGAAAAATCCTATATACTACTACAGGCTGGGGACCAACCAGCTAAGTAGCAGCTTTAGAAAAGGACCTGGGGGTCATGGTGGAGGGGAAGCTGGATATGAGTCAACAATGTGCCCTTGTTGCTAAAAATGTCAATGGCATATTTGGTTGCATCAGTAGGAGCACTGCCAGTAGATTGAGGGATGTGATTATTCCCCTATATTTGGCTCTGGTGAGGCTACATCTGGAATATTGTGTCCGGTTTTGGGGTCCCCTAAAGAAAGGATGTGGACAGATTAGAAAGAGTCCAATGGAGGGCAATAAAAATGATTAGAGGGCTAGGCACATGACTTATGAGGAGAGACTAAAGGAACTAGGCTTATTTAGTCTGCAGAAGAGAAGACTAAGGGGGGATTTGATAACTACCTTTAACTACTTGAAGCGGTGCTCCAAAGAGGAGGGAGCTTAGCTATTCTCAGTCATGAGAGAGGACAGAACAAGGAGCAATGGTTTTAAGTTGCAGCTGGGGAGATTGAGGTTGGATAATAGGAAAAATTTTCTCACTAGGAGGGTGGTGAAACACTGGAATAGGTTACCTAGGGAGGTGGTGGAATCTCCATCTTTGAAAACTTTTAAGGACTGGTTTGACAAAACCCTGTCTTGGATGATTTAGTGGAAGCAGTCCTGCTTTTAGCAGACAGTTGGACTAGATGATCTCATGAGGTCCCTTCTGACCCTAATATTCTGTGATGCTATAAGCAAAGCACAAATAGTGCAAGTCCTATTACTAAGGATTTTGCAAGTTCCAAGGGATTTAGCAGTTACATGAAGATAAGGTATGGAAATATGAGGAAAGTGACGGAGAATCCTAATAGTGTAAAGGGGAATGATGAGCAAAAATAATGTGGCACACATGAAATGGAGAGTAAAATGCCAGAGAAAAATCTGGTTTATATGAAAATGGAAGAAATCAGCATTTACAATGACAGAAACAATGATCAAAATTGGATACCACAAATCAACATACTGGATATCTTGCTTTATGGCCAGTGTTCCTAAATGCTACCGGTATTGATTGGATCATTTTGAACAGGCTGGACAATATTGAGGATATATGTCCATAGTAAATGAGCAGAATAAATACAGATTTACAGATTGTAGCATGCAAGTTCATCACCTCATACTACAGGGATAAATCATACATGCAAATCATGCATCACAGTTATAAAATTGGCTACAAAGGTAATAAAAATAAGATAGTCAAAAGTTCAACAAATGTGGGAGGAGGCTGAAGACATTCCTTACATGGGATGCTATTTGCCCTAAAGCAGCTCTGGGTATCATTGCCCAAAAGAAAGTCTCTCATGAAGAGCCTGACACAACCTTTGCAAATATCTTGCCTGCCACAAGGGAGCAATCAGGGATTAAGAGAGTCAGTCTGCAGAACTCTGGCTCTGCAGTTAAGATTGAGTTGAGTTCTGTACTTAAAGTGTGCTAATCACTGCTTTAAGAGAATACCCTCAGCCCTATCTGAGCCACAGAGTCTCAAGGGCTGCCACCATAATTAAATGTAGAGAAATAAGTGCTGACGCAGTGATGGGGTTCTCCCCATCACAGTTCTGTTGGGAAGGCCGAATTTTGCACTTACTGTGGGGATTCAGTCTTAATTAGGTGGTGGAATGTAAAATATCCTCCATGGCATTCACTCACTGAGAGGTGAATGACCAAATAAACCAACAACGTCTCCCTTTGACATGGGCTGAATGTCACCATGAAACTAATGGTCAGAAACTTGTCATCATCTAGAATCCCCAGTGCCATAAAGCAAAAGGGTCTAAGTGCCTCAAAAAAGGCTAATTACCAGGTACTAAACAGGATCTCTGGTTTGTATTCCTGAGCCAGCTGTTTATGTCTTTTGGGGTCCATCTCATTCCTACATCAGATTGCTGTGAAGATGATGGCTTTAACTCCTAGTGCTTTTATAGATTCTTAGACTCATACATCAGAAGGGACCAAGATGGTCATCTAGTCTGACCTCTTGAACAATGCAGGCCACAAAACTTCACCCACCCACTCCTGTAATAGACCCCTAACCTATGACTGAGTTATCAAAGTCCTCAACATTGTTATGTTGCGCTTCTTCCTGCTCAAAATGGAAAACATTTTTTAAAAAAGAAGTGGCATTTTCTCCCATGAAAGCTCATGCAAAAATAAATTTGTCAGACTTTAACAGTGCCACCAGACTCCTTGGATGTGTCTACACTGAAGCGTTAAAGAAGATTAAGTAACAGTCCAGCCTCTTTTGGGGTTCACTAAGTTGACTTAAGCTCTTCCATAAGTCAGCTTAATAACTCCATCTTGAAAGGTGGACTTAAGTCGACATAATTAAGTCCACTTCAGCCAGTGTAGATGGGGAATAGTGCTTAAGTCCACTTAATAAGGTCCACTTAAGCATTAAGTCAACCTAGCAGCTGCCAGCATTGATGTGGGCAGTCCACAGGACTTTTAAAAGCTTTAGCTATTTTGAAATAACTATGCCAATATTAAATTGAAGTAATAATTTCCAAAAAGAGAGTCTTCATGAGGCTTTTTTGAAATACAGTAGGAATTAGCATTTTCAATTAGAGTCTACATTAGACTCTCTAATTGGAAATGGATTCCCACCCCAAAACAGGTTTCCCTGCCTGGGGAGATATGCCCCTGGAGGAGCATCCAGGAACCCCAGCGGGGTTGCACACTCTGTGGGGGTAGCCAGGGAACCCCAGCGGGGCTGCACTCCCCAGCGGGGCATCCAGGAAGCCCTGTAGAGCTGCACTCCTCACCAGAGCAGCCAGAAACCCTGGTGAGGCTGCAATCCTCACTGGGCAGCCAGGGAACAGCAGGTGCCACTTCCCCTCCTAGGCACGCTGATCTGCCCCCAGCTCCCCCCTGTTCAGGCTGGGGGGGGACTAGCAGAGGACTAGAAGCCCGATGTGGGGTGCTGGGGGCAAATCAGGATGCCTTGGGTGGGGGAAGTGGCACCCACCGTTTTGTGGCTGCCCAGCGGGGAGCGCAGCCCACCAGAGTTTCTGGCTGCCCTGGCAGGGAACGCAGCTCTGCTGGGGTTCCTGGATGCCCCCTGGGGAGCACAGCCTTACAGGGGACTCTGTCTCCTGTGGGGAACAGAGCCACTGGGGGCATCTCTCTGGAGAGGAATCCTGCTCTGCTGGAGATATCCTTCTCCCAGCAGAAGGGAGCTCTTCCCTGCAGAATCCCTGATAATTATTTTGAAAAAAGCCAATTCCGTTGCCTGGGAAGGCTTTTTTCTTTGAAATAACTATTTTGAAAATTTGTTCTTTTGAAAGAAAAGCAGGTTTAGTGATTTCAAAAAAGCACTTTGTTTTTTCAAAATACCAAAGTGCTTATTTTGAAATAACTAAATGCCTGCATGGACATGGAAAAGCTTTCTTGAAATAAGATTCCTTATTTTGAAAAAAAAAATTCAGTGTAGATGTACCCCCTAAGTCAACTTAACAATGTCAATTTTAAGTTGACTTAAAGTCAACCTTTTCAAGTGAACTTAACTGAGCCTCCAGTGTAGACATACCCTTTGTTAGTTTTGGCGAACTAGACTGACACAGCTAACCCTTTGGAACTTAAAAAAAAAACTGTTACAAACTGATTAGAAAGAAGAGGGGCAAGAGAAGGGGCTGATACCATTCAAAGAAGTTCCAGATCCCTGGCACAGGCTCAGGGTCACCAGGAATCCAAAGAGAATGAGCCCAGGCTTCATCCCTGGAAAGATACACAGATACACCTGGGTTATTAGCCGGAAAGGATGCACAGATTTCACCTGCCCAAAAGAGATCCACTGCCCCCGCTACTCAATTGCAGACCTCAAACTCCTCCCTTTGGATAATGATGAACTTAGCTCCCGAGAAGTGAGGGGTGATTTCAAACCTATCACACTGGCACACAACAGCCTCATTCTCTTCTCACGAATAGCAGTGCCAGCTGGAATAACTCCCCTTCAATCAATGAAATGGCTTTGCTCTAACCAATGCCATGATGACAAGGAGCTGGGAGGGCAGTGTAACCTCCTGGAGCTTCTAAAGAGCTCAGTTCTGAACATACAGAAACTAGAATGACAGTTGGCCAAGAGAGTTAGAAAACAAGGCCCAGATTACTTATGCCCAGGATCTGCTCTGAGCTTTGTTTAAAAACCCATATGCATGGGGTATGTCTACACTGGAACCATAGGTTGACTTAACCTTCCTTAAAATCAACCTAAGGAAAGCTCTGTCCACATCTGGAATTTTTTAAGTCAACAAAAGAGCTTTCTTAAATTGACTTAATAACACAACTTCTTATGGTCAACTTAACGCTTAAGTTAACTTTATTAAAACATGGAGTCATGTGGCACTTTAAGACTAACAGATTTATTTTTCGCATGAGCTTTCATGGGAGAAAATCCCACTTTCTCAGATGCTTCGAAGATGGGTGAGCTTACAGAATTGAATGAAAATAAATGCAAGAGGGTGTAAAACATAGGATCAGGTCATACAGTTAACGTAACTTAATTAAGTCAACTTTATTAAGTCGACTTAAGCCAGTATAGATGGGGCATAGCCCTTAAATCGACCTTATTAAGTCAACTTAAGGCCTACGCCCCATTGACTTAATGAGGTCAATTTAAGTGTTAAGATGACCAAGCAGTTGCCAGTGTGGACATGGGCAGTTTACAGGACTTTAGAATGTGGATGCTCTAAGTTGACTTAACTGAGCCTCCAGTGTAGACATACCTATGTAGTCGAGCCCACAGAGGCTGGAGGTTGTTTTTGCTGAGTTAAAGGCTACAGCAGTGTTGCATGCACACACTGCAGCCCTCTAACTGTCCTCTTTTTGCTTGGCTTTATTCTCCCATTGACTCCATGTCTAATGAACCTCAGTCAAGTCTCTTTTGTGAATCAGATGTCTGTCATCTTTAAAAGAGCTCAAGTTTCAGGCTTAGTGTAGGCACACTGCTGGTGAGCCTGTTGGTATGGGCAGCCTTCACCTGCTTGGACAGGCATTACAGAAGGGTCTTCAGGCCTCAGCTGGGGTTTGGCCCCCTGTGCTGGGTGCACCCATAGTGAGAGACAGCCTTTGCCCGAGACTGTACGAACCAACCAGACAAGAGGGCATGGAGAGATCAGGTAATTTAGCCAAGGTCCCCAGCAGTCAACAGCTGTTCAAGCAATGAACTGTCATCTCCTAAGTCTCACTCCTGTGCCTTGCCCACAAAAACGCCCTTCTTCTCCACCCTGTCTCCTCTCTCATGGACAGCTGGGCCTCAGGGATTCAAAGAATCTAGAGCCAAGAAAGAGACTGTAACCTCCTGCTCTGACCTCTTGTGGAACACAGGCCATCGGGCAACCAAGAATCAGTTTCTATTTGAATTAGAGCAGGTCTTTTAGAAAAAACAACCAAACCTGATTTAGAAATAGTCAGGGAGGGAGAATCTGCCACAGCCCAGGTGTTAAAATTAGTCCCCTTATTTCCAGTCTGAATTTATCTGGTTTGAATTTCCAGCCATTGGAGCTTGTTAGACCTTTGTCTGCTAGGCTGAAAAGCCCTCTTTTATCACTCCCTGTTCTTTGTGCAGTGATCAAGTCACCCCTTCACCTTCTCTTGGTTAGACTCTATATTGACTTCCTTGAGTCCATCAATAAAAGGCACGCTTTAAAATGCTTTAGGTAGTCTCGGAACCCTCTACAATTTACCATCACCCTTCTTGCATTCTGGGCACCATAATCCAGCACCAAACATGAGACTAGAGTAATCTCAGGGACCCATTCGTACACCCCAGGAAGGCATTATTCCTTTTGGCCAGTGGTAGCTCATGCTCTGAGATTACCCCTATGATGCCCAAATCTTTCTCAAGATCACTGGCACTACTCCCAAGAATATAGCCCCCATCCTGTGAGTATGGCCTGGAGTCTCTCTCTCTGGGTGTGTAACTTTACATGTCACCATAGCAAAACACATATTGTTTGCTGGCAGCAAGCCAGACTGTTCTGTATCAATGAGTCATCCTCTTTCATCTAGCATTCCCCCTGTCTCTGTGTTATCTGAAAATTTTATCAGGGGTGAATTTATGCATCTTTGCAGGTCACTAATAAAAATGTTAAATAGTGCATGGCCAAGAGTTGATGACTCGCTCAAACTGCCCTTGTGCTAGCCATAGTTCTGCTACCTCTGAACCATTTTCACTTGGACTGGTCAGCCTACTACAGGGACCTTGTTCTGGGCTGTGAGGAATCCCCTTGGCAGAAGGACATGTGGCATGTGGCCTAATTTAGGATTAAAAAAACAGATTTAGGGTAATGGTCAGAGCTAAGCTAGTCATCAGGCTCAACAAGTAGTGATTGATGGCTCATATCTAGTTGGCAGCCAGTAACAAGCAGAGTGCCTCCAGGATCAGTGCTGGGGCTGGTTTTGTTCAACATCTTCACTAACAGTCTGGAGGATGGAGCGGAGGCATCCTCAACAAGTTTGCAGATGACACGAAACTGTGAGAGGTAGATATCCTGAATGATAGGGATAGGATACAGAGTGACCTAGACTAGTGGTTCCCAATCTTTTCTCTGCCAAGGCACGCATTGATATCTTTAATTATTTTGAGGCACACCAACATATAGTCTCCAAATGAACTGATGAATATTCATGAGCCAATCCAGCACTCTCAGTAGTTCTTCAAAAAAAATTCCGTGGCATACTAGCTCAGGCCTGAAGGCACACATGTGCGCCATGGAACACTGGTTGGGAAACACTGACCTAAACAGACTAGAGCATTGGGCCAAATGAAATCTGATGAGGTTCATCAAGGATAAATGCAGAGTCCTGCACTTAGTACAGAAGAATCCCATGCACCGTTAGACTGTAGACTGAACGGCTAAGCAGCAGTTCTGTGGAAGAAGACCTGGGGGGTTACAGTGGACAAGAAGCTGAACATGAGTCTGCAGTGAGCCTTAATTGCCAGGATAGCTAACAGTATGTTGGACTGTGTTAGTAGGAACATTGCCAGCAGCTGAAGGGAAGTGATTATTTCCTTCTATTCAGCACTGGTGAGGCCTCCTTTGGAGTGTTGTGTCCAGTTTTGTCCATTCCCACCCCTCCACACACACATAAGCAGAAGGGATGTGGACAAATTTGGAAATAGCTCAGTGGAAGGCAACAGAATACGATGAGGGGACTGGAGCACAAGACTTATGAGGAGAGACTGAGGGAACTGGGCTTCTTTAGTCTTCAGAAGAGAAGAGTAAGGAAGGATTTGACAGTGGTCTTCAACTAGCTGAAGAGAGCTCCCAGGAGCATGGAGCTAGGCTGTTCTCAGTGGTGACACATAACAGAACTAGGAGCAATAGTCTCAAGTTGCACTGAGGGAGGTCAAGGGTGGATACTGGGAAGATAGTTTTTCTTAGGAGTGTGGTGAAACCCTGGGACGGGTGACCTAGGGAGGTAGTAGACTCTCCATCCTTTGAGATTTTTAAGGCCCAACCTGACAAAGCCCTGGCTAGGATGATTTAGGTAGGACTGGTCCGGCTTTGAACAAAGGATTGGACTGGATGACTCCTGAGGTCCCTCCCCAACCTTCATTTTCTATGATTCTATGATTCCAAATTTCTGTCCTACAGGAAATTCTGACATTTCAACATTTGTTTTCGTCCTAAAATGGGACAGACTGAAATGTCAAAAGATTGAGGGCAGACAAAAAAAGTTACTGAAATATTTTGATTTGAAAAATTTCATTTGGATGTGTTTGATCATAAGGAAATATTTCAACATTCCTGATATTGAAAAGTTTGAGTTTATTTTGTTGACCTGAAAGCCTTCCTTTGGACTCCTAGCAGCATTACATTTTTTTTCCTCCAGCACTGCCTCATGGGAGCTATAGTTTAGGTTCCCTTGTCTCCTACGACCGGGGATTCCTGGAGGACCACATAGTCCCATGTGAACCTAACTGTCCAACATCTGTGGGAGATGTAGTCCCCAAAGGACTCAGAAGATATAATGGGGATCCAAATGACATCTCCCATAAGACAATGCACTATAGGCATGCGGTTTATAGGGTTTTTAACTCATTTGAAACAAAATGTTTCAAGTCAATACAAAAAAAAAATCTAATTTGTGCTAAACTGCCTCACAATGGAGTATTACGTTTTGATTTTCCCAAAGGAAAATTGGAAATTTATTGCAACCATTGAGATGTTCCCCAGGAAAATGTTAATTTTCATAGACTCTGTACTTTCTGTCAGACAATCATTCTGGTGCCAGTTCCCAGTCTCAGCCACAGTGCTAGAACCTGAATCAAGGTCTGTACACTGTGCAGACCTACTGGAATGGGGAGTTTTTCTAGAGTAGATTAATGCAGAAGCTAGGACCCACCAGAGTCCCAACGGCTGCTGATCTGAGTACCACCCACCTGAGTCTGATGCTCTTATCCACAGCTCAAAGTTACATGAGCCAGTTCAGGTCAGCAGGCTCCTCCTCATCCAAAAAGGCCTGATGACTCCTAGCTAGTGCCATCCTGTGTTGGCCCTGCAGATCAAAGGTCACCAAGAACCTCTTTGTGTCTGCCAGATTGTGCTGGTGGCTGGGCATCAGGGAGATCACAGAATCATGGAAGGGACCTGAGGAGGTCATCTAGTCCCACCCTCAGATTGAAGCAAGAGCAACCCCAACTAACTTATCCCAGTCAGGGCTTTGTCAAGCTGAGCCTTAAAAAGCTCTAAGGATGGAGATTCGACCACCTCGCTAAGTAGAGCCTTTACACTATGCTGCAACTCCTCTCTTTAGAGCCACCGAGCAGCAGAGACTAGCTAAAGCAGTGTGCTATGGTCACTCCTCATATCCCTCCCTCCTCACCCCAGCATGTCCTGTGCCAGGGGCTGAGTCAAGACAGGCATAGGACCGTTCTACCCTCCCAGCACCAAACTGAACTCCAGGTGCATGGAGCACTGACTTTGTGTTTCCTGCAAAGGTGGAGGCCAAGTCAGGTCATGGACGGTGCCAAACACGAGCAATGTGCATGCTATGACTGAAAGCCAGGTGAGACAAATGGTTTCCACCTTCCATGATATTTGTTGCTTTTTCTAACCCTTAGCTCCTGTGTCACGTGATTATCTGAGATGTTCAATGACCATATGAGGGAGAAAGAGTAGAAATGTCTAGTCTGAGCATGGCAGAGAAAAGCTCAAACGTGTGATAGATGTGAAGACACCAAGCTTCAGAACCAGAAGGCAAAGGCACAGAACCCAAAGTGGATTATTATTTGGAGCCAACCTCATGATTTCTGAAGCCTGATTCATGACTTCTGAATGTCCTGGTGATCATCAGAGCAGGGTGGGATTTTTTTTGATGAAACCTTCTTTTCACCCAAAAATGCAGACTGGTTGAAGCAAAACAGCTTCAAATGTGACAACACCAGACTCAAAAAAACCAGACATTTTTAGATTGTCAGAAGGGGAAGGGTCAGTTTTTGAGTTTAAGTGACTTTTCACATTTTAACCTTTTAGGAAACTTACACTAAGGAAGATTTTTAAAAAATGGGAAGCCTCCAAGTCAAAAGAAAAATCTTTCAAAACGATGAAGCTGGCTCTGTTGACTCAAACCCACTTTTTCTTTTCTTTTTTTTTTATTTTTGTGTTTTAAAACTGTTCCAGGTTTTTATTTTGGTCCCAGAAAAGGCCAGACCAGGAAAAAAAAATTACAAGTATTGAAATTCCCATGCGGTGGGAAACCCACTTCCCACCCAGCCCTACTGGTTGTTTTTAACCTTCTCACAGCTGCTGCTCCAGATTGTTGAGATCATTCTAGCACACCCTGAGATCATTCTGTGCCCTGGATGGGAGGCCAGGGCTTGGTAGTCTCTCACACCCAGCAGTGGAGTCAAGGAAACCACAACCAAGTAACTCAGATCCCTGGCTGCTTCCCTTTGTCCCTGTCCCCAGCAAACAAACAGCAACTGCCCATCCCAGTGCCTGGCTTAGAGAAACACCTCACTGCACAGAAGGGCTTGGTTTACTAGCAGGCAGAGCCCAGGGAGGTATCACGAAGGCTGTCACACATACAATGCTACACATCAATGGAAGGGATTTAACTAAGCTTTCCAGGAACATTGCCCTGCACATTCTCCCAAGAAGCAGGCTATTGCAACACCAGCTCTGCTCAAGCACAAAGAAGCATCAACCCTGCCAGCAACTCACCTGCCATCTTCTGTTCCTCTTCCCATTGCAGCCTGGACACCAGCTTTTATCCCCTGGCCAAGGCAGCTACCACTGGGCTGGACCAGGCAAGGATATGGGAAATGCCCAGTAGATAAACTGGGAAGGTCCAAGAAAAGGCCAAGACCACTTCTTGTCACCTCCATACACATCCTGACAGCACCCAGGCCAAGGGGCAGAGTACCTGATGTACCTGGCTGCTCAAGATTGGAACTGTTGGAGGGACGTGCCATCACATGCCATGGTCTTTGATTGATGATTGGTCTTTAATTGCTGGAGACTCCAGGGCAAACCTGGTGGGTTGGTGACATGGTGCTAGCAGAGACTGTGAAACAGTTCGAGCAGACTGGGAAGGGGATTTTGTAGCCTCAACCTCCCTTGGCGTTGCTGGAGAGAGCCAAGCACTAGAGCACTGATTCTATCAGTTTCTCAGGGAGAAAGGGCCCATGACAGATTTTTGACTGAGGCTAGCAGAGAAGCTGAGGGGCTGGAAAGCCCCCACGGGTTGGTTAGCATTTACTTCCCCTTTAATCCCTCACCACTCTTCCTGACTCTGCGGAAACTGTCTTGCCACTGTCTCTGGGCACCATGCAACTGCCCAGAGTTTCATCCTGCTACTGGGCACCGAAGACCCAGCTGCCGTGTGTGACATACCCAGACACAATCCAAACCAGTGAGTAGTAGCAGGGTCAACCTGTCCTGTACCACAGTGTGCCCTTTACAATGTTTTGCTGATGCAGTGTCCAGCCTCTGCATCTCACAGCCAGCCTCCAACAGGTAACTCACTACCCTCCCGTGCATGTGTGTGCCGCAGCCAGCGAGTCAAACTTTTACTCTTCAAAACTATGTTAAAGTGCAATCAAAGAAACAGACATCCTGTACCACCCAGCTCCCTCCTCGACAGCACATGTGAAGGTTGTTGCTCCTTCAATATGCACACAACATGTTACACCAAGTGGAGTTACCCAGACACTTCAACTTGAACACACAGGATCACATGAACCAGTAAGGCAAGTTGATTAACTACAAAGAGGCAGGTTTGAAGTGAAGACAAGCAACAAGGCATAGAAGTCAGAAATAGCTACAAGAACAACAAAGATCAAATACCCACAAGTGCCTAATTTAACAAACTGTAGAGACACAAGGCAAAGTTCTCAGCACAAGCTTTCAGCAGTCTCACTGACCAAGCTCTTTAGTCCATGGCTTCTCCCACTGAGCTCAATGGCTGTTTCCTTTGTCTCTTCAGGAGCAGTGAATGTACTGGGCCAGGAGTGAAAGAGGTCTTTTGGGTGTTTGTCCCCCCTTTTTATAGTTTCAGTCCCACTCTTGAAAAGCATTTCCAGCTGAGGCACAAGAAACAAAAAGTATATGTGGAAGGATGTTCCTTACTGGAGTTTTCATTTGTTTGACCTGTCTTTGTTTTCCCTCCCTGACTAATGATTCTGATTACTACTTAAATGCAAATTAATGCAAGCACACATTCTTTCCTTTGGGACAGATCTGACTTCTGCCTGGGCAGGGCTATAGGGTTCAGAACATGTTTTAATAACAGCATACAAGGGTACCTTATAACTTCATATCCAATGTTTTAACATGCCAGTTCTTACCAGCAAATCATGAGTTTCCAAATGATACATTACATATAAAAGTACAATTTGTACAAAGAATATTACACCACTGTGTCGAGTGCAAACACAAAAGTGTGTTCTGTCATAGTCTCCAACAGCAATCCAAGTTTCCTGACTCCCAGCTCCTATAGCTGCTACAAGTCAGTGACACAGTGCTAGGGCAAGGAGCTCTCAAAAGCCAAAAATGTGTGGGGAAGAGGTGGAAGATGAATCCACTTGAAAACCACAGTGAGCTCAAGGGCTTCAAGTGCTGGGTACACCACTCATTTCCAGATGCAAGTAGCTGACCACTTCCTTTGCAGTTTTTGTCTGAAACTGTTGCAGAATTTTCAGTTTGCCTTATAATTCACTAAAGTACAGTCAAAGTCAGGGCTTACAGGGATAGTTGTCTCGCTGTGTTGTACATGGGGCCCGACTCCAGAGATCCCTCCACTTCCAACTTTGTTGCCATTACAGATAACCCTACATGACCTGCCTCGCCATGAAGAATCCCAAGGCTCTAAGACGAGCTAGTGATTGCTTTCCCTCACCCTTACCCCACCACCATGTGTCATGCCTACAGTACCTCTTAGCTCTCAGCTGGCATTCAATCTTCATTTCCAGGAGATGTTCACAACACACCTCGCAGGCCAGCAGTCAAAGGTAACTTGCACTCCACCCCACCATGATATCTCTTTGGAGCCGCTGCTGGGGTGATAGCCAAGTTACCTACACCAGGACTTTTTTCATGCCTAGAAGAACAATACTTCCTGATTCTGCCTGACTCAAAGCTCCAACATGTCACAAAAGTGCTAAAGTTGCAAAAGAGGGTACACCATTTATTGTAGGTGTAAGCAGTTCCTGGCACTGCAACAAGTTTCCCAGCAAGGAGACAGTAGGGGTATGTATACACTGGAGGCTTTGTTAAGTCGACTTAACAAGGTAGACTTTAAGTCGACTTAAAGTTGACCTTGTTAAGTAGACTTAAAGCAGGGGTCACAAACTCATGGCCAAAGTTATTTCTTGTGGCCCACAACAACACTATCAGCATTTGCCATACCATTGTATGAAAAGGTTTTAGTGGTGTGGCACTTGAGTTACCATACTAGCCCTCCCGTGTGGTACAGCCTTTGAGCTAATATATTAGTCCTCATGCAGCCCTCATGGTGATTTCAGTTTGAGTCCCCTCACTTAGTGTACACATTCCAAACTACTGTAGACTGCCTACATCCACACTGGCATCTGCTAGGTCAGCTTAACTCTTAAGTCGACCTTATGTCAACTTAAGCCAGTTTAGATGGAGCATAGCCCTTAAGTCAATTTTAGTAAGTTCAATTTAAGGGCTATACCCTACCTACACTGGTTTAAGTCAACTTAAGCGCTAAATTGACCTTAAGAGGTGATGTTATTAAGTCAACTTAGGGAAGCACTTAAGCCGACTTAATAAATTCCCAGTTTGGACAGAACTTTACTTAGGTCAACTTGAGGAACATTAAGTCAACCTAAGGCTCAAGCGTAGACATCCCTAGCTGATTTCACGTTTGAATGGGTCTTTGTAATTTATTTAACAATGTACTCTTGCTAAATACACCTCAATTTTTTTAATAAAAGTCCAAACAATGGCCACAGCAGTTATGACCTTTCTCACTTCATAGATTCCAGCACTAGCATGGACCATTGTGATCATTTTGTCTGACTTCCTGTGTAACACAGACCAGAGAACTTCCCCCAAAAGAATGTCTATAAAATAGTTTTAGATAAACACTCCATCTTGATTTACAAAATTGTCAGTGATGGAGCAACCAAAATGATTAGTGTGCTGGGGCACATGACTTACGAGGAGAGACTGAAGGAACTAGGCTTATTTAGTCTGCAGAGGAGAAGACTGGTGGGGGGATGGGATTCAAGAGCAACCTTCAACTACTTGAAGAGGTGTTCCAAAGAGGAGGGATCTAAGCTATTCTCAGCAGTGACAGAGGATAGAACAAGGAGCAATATTTTCAAGTTGCAGCTGTGGAAGTCTAGGTTGAATATTAAGAAAAATTTCTCACTAGGAGGCACTGTTCCCTTTAAGCTGCACGGCCCGCCAAGCCCCCCCTGCGCAGGGAAGGCTGCTGGCCACGCAGGGCCGGCAGCCAGAGGCCCTGCTCACAGCTCCTGTGGGGCAGGGAGTTATTAAAGCTCCCACCCACAGAAGCTCTAACGGAGCATGCCCAGAATATCTGAGCATGCTCCGTTAGTGCTTCTCTGGCCCAGGAGCTGTGGCAGGGCCATGCAAGGTAAGCGGGGGGGCGAGGGCGGGCCGCCAGGATCGGGCCCGCGGGGGGGTGGGGGGCCCCACGCAGCGAGCAACAGGAGTTGCTCAGCTGACGGTGGGTCTTAGAGGGAACATTGCTAGGAGGGTGCTGAAGCACTGGAATGGTTACCTAAGGAAGTGGAGGAATATCCATCTTTGGAAACTTTTAAGGCCCGGTTAGACAAAACCTTGGCTGGGATGATTTAGTGGGAGAAGTCCTGCTTTTGCAGGGGGTTGGACTAGATAATCTCACAAGGTTCCTTCCAGCCCTAGCATTCTGTGTTTCTATGCCAAGTCCCAAAGGGGTAATCTTGTTAGTCTAGCTCAGTAAAAGAAGCAAGGAGTCCAGTGGCATTTAAAGAACAACAAATTTACTTATCGCATGAGCTTTAGTGGGAGAAAAATCTCACTTTGTCAGATGTCTGACAGTCAGATTTTCTCCCATGAAAGCTCACGTGATAAGTAAATTTTTTTAGTCTTTAAGTGCCACAGGATTCTTTGCTTCTTATATTTCTATGATCCACAACAGCAATTGCTCTAATGGCTAATTACCAGCTAAAGCTTCTCATCTTGGTTCTAGTTGCTGGATGTCTTTTAGTTGTTACTTTCCAGGAGTAACTTAGATGAATTTGCCCCCATTTTTTTTAACCTTCTCTGTGTTTGGACTTCCAGGTACCAGTATGTCATGAAGCAATGGCTTCCAAGATGTACTTATGTGACTGTTTCTTGAATTCTGGACAAGTTGCATGGGGGTTCCTTCCATCTAATATAATGCATTATTTCTGCATTAGACTAAAACATTCTTCATCTTTTCACAGAAGGCATTAGACCAGGAGGTGCAGCAAAATCCCCAATAATATCATCTCATAAGACGATAGAGCTTGAATTGCCCCATATGTGTTACTGCAACTGCTTTGCATAACAAATGCTGTTCTTGTGCAACCTGGCAAAGTGGTTATCGATGCACTTGTTTTGCTGCCTCATGCTACTTGTCTTTGTAATTGTAACCCTTCGGACAGGGCAGGCTGGCAGAACAAGGGTCAGGTTCTGTATCTAGGGGTTTCCAAATAACATTACAGCACCAACCAGCTCGAGCCCCCACCCAGATTTCTGGGAAATCATGTACTATCTCCTGGGCACCCCAAAGGGGTAATGCTTCCCTGCTCGCAAGCATGGAGCACAGGTGGTGTTCTCCTCGATTCTTCCGGTCAAGGGTAGAG
>ML681971.1:6063332-6094097 GCA_007922195.1 Podocnemis expansa
ATAATTGTCTGACATTAAACAGGGTTAAGCACACTTCAGGGTTTGCTTTATAAACACCTCAACCTGTTCCATCCCATGGCAAATATGAAGTTAGATTTTCATTGTCACACCATCCATTATTCCCTTGTCCATTCTCCAGAGAGAGTTTTTAGAAGAGAAGCCCTCCTAGTTTACAGTCTCCTAGATGCTGTTAAAGATGACATAACCTGTAATGAAAAATTGGCCAACAGTGCCAGAACTAGGTATTTTGGTGCCCAGGGCATGCCTGAAGCAAGTAGCGCAAAACTCACCTTCAAATCAAGTGGTAAAATGGAGCCACTCAAAATGCCCTTAGTTACAGCCCTGATTCCTGGTGCTGAATTTATGCCAGGCCTGAGCCCCAACACCCCCTAGGCCTGTAAGTTCGTAGCTCTAGCTTCCCCAGGCCTGGCAGTTCACAGCCCTGGCACCTCTAAGCTTGCCACCGGATAGTAAAAAAATTGCTTGAGCAAGAGGGCCATAACTAGGGCACGGCAACCGGGGCTTTGCCCTAGGTGCGTATTGAGCAGGTCTGTTTCACTGCTCAGTTTCTGGAAGCATTTTGTCCTCCTTGCTCCAAGCACGCCCCAGGCATCAAAATACCTAGTTCTGGCACTGCCAGGAATAACAGTACTTTTTGAGGAAAAGAAAAGCAGTTAGTTGAAGTACGTGATACTGTTATTGCTGCTGCTGCTGCTGCTGCTGCTGCTGAAGTCTGATCCTGTTTCATAAAAAAACAAACCAAGAAACACACACAAGATGACAAGGAGCCCTGTAGCACCTGAGACTAACAAAAGATTTCGGGGGACATAAGCTGTCATGGGCTTGGAACCAACTTCTTCAGAAGCCCATGAAGGATTGTGCCCCCTTCCAATTTTTTTTTTTTTAGTCTATCAGGAGTTGCTGGGCTCCTCATCATTTGCTGAACACAAACTAACATGACTACCCCTCTGAAACACATAAGAGAAAAGACCACCAGCAGAGCGAGGAACTGTCACTTCTGGCTCTAGCACTCATTCTCACTTGCACCCTCACTACTAGAAAAAACACAGGCACGGTGCACAGTCTTGTCAGCCACACCAAGACCTGGCACATTCATTTCAGTATCAGGCAGTTTAAGGCACCAGCTTTAGCTTCCTCATCATGCCCAGAGGCTCTCAGCAGTGTTGTAAAAGCCTTTTTTTTTTTGCTGGACTAGACTAACACAGCTGACCCTTTGGAAATTGACTATCTGGCTAAACCAGACTCATATTAGACTGAAAAAGAAAAGAAAAGAAAAAAGGGGCATAGAAAAGAGACGAAAGAAGTTAGGGAAGGAAAAGGACATGGGGAGGGAAGGTAACAAAGTATCTCACACATCCTGGGGGCTGGTTAGGCCTTAGCCAGATCCAGTGGAAGTGATCTGGGTCTCACTCTCTAGCCCAGGCTGGTCAGAAGAGGTCTCAAAGCCCAGTACTGTCACGATGCTTTTGGAGGTCCCAAGAGATCACAGGGTGGCACCCAGGACGGTAAAGCATACTGGAGGAGTTTTTAGCAGACAGCTTTTTTTTTCCTGTGACTTTCATCCCTAAAGGCTGTTCTTTTTAAAAACTCAAAAAAGGGAGAGCTGGGTAAAACAGCTGGCCTTTGCTTATTTTGTTCACCTGTTAGGTACAATTTCCACCACACTAATTTTGGTTCACTGATTTCAAATCCCACAGTGTTCTTGTTTACCAGGCACAATCTTAACAGGCTCTTTGAATTATATCGAAAGGCCTTGTTTGTACTATTTCAATCTGTCTCTATTTTGCACCTTTTTACATCAGCATGTGTTGCCACCGGTTATTGTGAAATCTTATGAACTTGTTGCAACTGATCTCACAGTTAGGATAAATTTGGAGACTCAGTGATCTCAACCTCACCCTACAAACCCTTGAGACACAGAAAAACATGCATGATATGAAGAGCTGAACAAATCATTGCTAAACAAACATGGAATCTGGTGGCACTTAAAAGATTAACAAATTTATTTATTGCATGAGCTTTTGTGGAAGAAAGATCTGTTTCAGTTCAGTAGTCAAACAGAAACCCTCTCCCACCCTCAAAATATAATAAAGCAAGTTTTGAACCAAAATGAAATTTTTCCTGTTTTCCTTGACATAATGGGAAAAAAATCCATTTTGGTTGAATATGGACTTGTCAAACCAAAATGTGCATTCAAAGAGGTTTGTATTGGGAAAAAAACCTTTAAACCAAAACTGTCAGGTAAGTCATTTCAATTTGGCACACTTTGTTTTGAAATGTCATAGTTCTGGCTGAATTCAACATTTTAATTTTGTCAATAAAAACAATAAAATTCCGTTTTGGTGAATTTCAAGGGACTTCCCAGATATCCGTGACAGCAGTTATTGAGCCGTGGAAACCACAAAACTATTAGCAATGTGCAAGTGAAGAAAAGCAACTGGAGATACTCACACCATGTATGTTTCCTTACATCAAAGGGGTCTTTTGAGACCCATTCAATACGTCCAGACTGCAAAATCCCACTTTGTGGCAGCACCTCTCCGAGTTCAGGGCTACCAACTCACGCTAGAGCAAGGGGCCTGTTCCCACACAAGATGGGGCTTAAGCTAAGTCCATCCTGCTGGTTCAGACCCCACTTTCCAGCCTGACTGGAAATGCCTACACCACAACCTGAGCCCCACAAGCCTGCATCTGTAGCCTTAGGCTTTGTGCCTTGCTGCCACAGTGGGGTTTTTCACTGAGTTTGGTTTTTGCTGTTCCCTCATGGTGTTTGTGACATGTCTAATAAGTGCCTTGCTAAGAATAGGTTAACAACCATTGCGACATTGGTTAGTTTTTTTCAAGACCCTACACAACCCACTTGAGAAACTCCAGGCTATGTATATTCAGTTAAAACTGCTACCCAGCTTACTGAAGGGATGCAAGCCAGTGATAAGAATGATTACACTGTGTGGTGGGATAGTTTCTGGAGCAGTGCCAGGTCTGAAGCCGCCCTTCCCAACTACCAATCCTCATCTGATGGGTTTAGAGAAAAGCCCTGCTTTGCTCACAAATCTTCTGCTGCAGGGTGTTTAAACCCACCCAGCCTCGAGACCATTGCCATTTCCTGGCTGTTTGAGACTTCAAGTCAGCTTGAGATGCTTTCAGAATTGTTTCTTCTCAGTGTCCTGCAGTAAACCAGTTTTAAACTAACAAGGAGTCTTGTGGCACTTAAAGACTAAAATTAATTTATTAGCTTTGGTGGGAGAAAATCCCACTTCGTCAGATGCTTTGAAGATGGGGAAAATTCCTCCCATTCTGTAAGTTCCCCCATGTTCAAAGCATCTGATGAAGTGGGATTTCTCCCACAAAAGCTCAAGTGATAAATAAATTTGTTAGTCTTTAAGTGCTACAGGAGTCCTTGTTTGTTTTTGACTAGAATATAATGTTCAGAGCTCCCTGACCATTTCCCTTGAGAGGGAGGGTGACACTTTTGAAGCTTGGTCTCTGCCTGAAGGTGACTATTTCTGGAAAACTGGATGAAAAAACCCTGTAGCTACTTTTGCTGTAAAGGAATGCATTTCCCTACACCTGTCAAACCATACCTGCCAGGTTGGTGTGTGTAAAGGGTTAGCACCAAAGTTTACAGTCCAGGCCAACTTCTGTTATAGTAAATAAAGTCTCAGCTTGCTGTCAATAGCTCAGGCTCAGTTTCTTGGTCCTGTCTTGTGTGTGAAAGAACACAGCTGGATTCTGGGTTCCTTGTTCTGGAGTGCCTGCAACGTTGTCATGGCAAGAGGGGCCCAAGCCCTATACTCTGCTTTGCACAGCTCTCAAAGGAGGGACTTTCTCAGGGCAGGAGTGGGACAGGCTAAGAGGGCCTCAGTGCAGACTTCTGAGCAAAAGAGGGGCCCACAGGCTGCTGTACAGGCCAGTAGATCCCTGAACAACCCCACATCTGAGCAGTGTTAAAATACAAGCATTATCGTGACTAACTATTGTGGCAAACAACAGTACCTTTATGGCAGTGGGTCTCACACTCTAGAAAGCTTGTGGGTTACAGGGGTCCTCTTCTTCCTTGTTTCCACCTGTAGGGGCTGCCACAGTTGTTGCTCCTGGTGTAAGGAGAGAGGTTTGGAACCCAGGCCTGCTCTCTCCTGAGTCCCAGCCCAGGGGCCCTCAGAGATGCAGCTATCCGCTGCTGACCAAGTCCCATTCCCGCCTGCTTTCCCCTGCGCTGTTTTCCCCCTCCTTTATACCTTTTAGGTTTTTCACCCAGTCTCCCTTTCTGCTGGGTTTTCTTCTCCAACTCTCTGCCTTTACCTCTTTTTCTCTGTCTCCTTATCCTCTCAAATACCTTCTGAAAGTTCTGCAGCACAGTACGACGGGAGCGTGCATAGCGGAAACGCTGTGAGGCAGTTCCCCAATCTGTTAACTGCTGTCACTTAGGGCAATGGCAGCCCTCACAGAATGGAAAAGCTCTTTTATCACCACAGGCCATGTCTGCACCCAGGGGTCAAAGTATGCTGGAACATCCCAGAACACCATTCGGGGGCCCACTATTTTTAGGGGCTCAGCATTCCAGGGTGCCTAAAATTAGAACATGGAGCCATTGAAAAATAGCGCTGCATTCTGGGTCCACATTCTATTTTTAAGAGCTCGAACACTCCACCCCAAAAAGTAGAAGGCCCTGGGGCGGCATTCTGCCTCGTTCCAGTGGGCAGGGGCATTACTGAGGGCTCAAGCCCTGCCCCAAACCCCTCCCCTTCCAGGCCCTGCCA
This sequence comes from Podocnemis expansa, assembly GCA_007922195.1. Lineage (NCBI taxonomy): Eukaryota > Metazoa > Chordata > Testudines > Podocnemididae > Podocnemis > Podocnemis expansa. The sequence continues at coordinate 6,068,114 of ML681971.1, forward strand.
CCAACCTGGGGCCTGCTGCCTGACCCCCAGCCGCGGCACTGGCCCAGGGCCTACCGTCCCCACCTCCCCAGTCACCCTGGCGCTGGTGAGTGTGGGGGCAGCGGGTGGCAGGAGTAGGGGTTCGGGGGGGGGCCCACCAGCACAGGAAGGGAGGCCCACAGGCACCGAAGCATTCCAGGAACCCCCAAATTATACTTTAACCCCTGTCTGCACTGTGAGTGGATGGGCACAGCCACAGGGCCATGCCTGTGCACCCATAGTCCCTGTCTTTAGACATGGCCACAGAGCCCTGCCTCGGCACGTGTTGTTGGGCACCGTAACAGCTCACAACTGAATGCAGCTGACACGTGTGTGCTCATTTTGCACAATGTGGGCCTTGCTCCTTTGGTTCATGAACTGGGAAGAGGGGTTGGCAAAATCCAGTGGATTTAAATTAAATCATTCGGGTCACTCAGTAAGATGGTTAGCTGTGGTGAGTTGTACCTTTAGAGGGATAACAGACCTACTATAGCTGGGCCATTCAGGAGAGGACTGGAGAGTATAGAATACACATTTTGGGGAGAAACTTAGGACTGGAAGTGTGTTGGGCTCACTGTCCGAATAGTAACCAAGGCTGATAGACACAAGGCAGGGGTGTGACTATGGGTGGGCCTGCACCCACCTTATTGGCCAACTCACCCCACCCACCACAGCACCCAGGAGCGGTGGGAGCTTTGCTGCCATCACCGTGAACTAGCCAGCAGCAAGCAGCCATGGCCATGAGCTGTAGCGCTGTGGGCAGGTGAGCGGAGGTAGGCTTCTCGTGCCCCACAACTCTGGCCCTGGGCAGTAGTTGTGGCCTATGCACAGCAGGGGCCAGGCTGCCTCTCCTGACACCGGAGAGTCGTCAAGAAGCTTCTGGTCACAGGCCCAGAAGGAGGACTGGCTGGAGTCATAGGGTCTGAAACAGAGGTATAGCTACATTCAGACACTTGGAGTGAATTACATGATGGGAAATGTTTATGAGCAACTTGGGAGAGCTACACCACCAGTCTTGTGATTCTGGCCAAAATGGGAAGTACCTCCAAGTCAGGCTCTTTCTTTGGGGCTTCAGTAGAACACTTAAGACAATTATTTGATTCCCCCCCCCCCCGCCCCATGTTCCAACTACCTTCTCTTTTATTCCTGGTGCTACAATCCCAGCACCCCCCAAGTTCCATCCCTTCCCCCAGATCACCCACATTGTCACTTACCTGTGGGCTTTGGTCTCCTTCACCCATTGAACCTAATTTAAAGCCCTCCTCACTAGGTCAGCCAGTCTGTGCCCAAATATGCTCTTCCCCTTCCTGGACAGGTGAAGGCCATCTCTGCCTATCAATCCTCTGTCCTGAAACAGTACTCCATGGTCAAGGAAACCAAATCCCTCCTGACCACACCATCTTCGCAGCCAGGCATTCACCTCTAGGATGCATCTGTCTCTCCTCAGGCCTCTAGCCTTGACTGGAAGGATCAAGGAGAACACCACCTGTGCTCCAAACTCCTTCACCCTTGCTCCCAGAGCCCTGAAGTCACCTTTGATCTGAGGATCACCTCTAGCAGTATCATTGGTACCCACATGGATAAGAAGCATGGGGTAGTAGTCTGAGGGGCGGATGATTTTCAACAATCCCTCCGTTACGTCTCGGATACGGGCACCTGGCAGGCAGCATACCTCTCTAGAGGCCTTGTCAGACTTACATGGAAAGCTCCTACTTGTGGGTACAGCTTGGAAGATCATCATTGTCCATTGTTCCAGATTCAACCTTTGGCATCAGAGAGAAAGGTGGGGATGGAAAATGGCACAGGAGGAGAAGAGTAATAGTAGGAGCCATAGGGATTGCAGGGGTCTAGCTGCACTCAGAAAGGCCATGGTGCCATCTGGTCCCCTCACCTTGGCAGGTCTGGTCAGGGCATCAGTCAGACTCAGGGGACCAGAGGCTAAAGTTGTGTCTGATGGAGTGCCAACCCCACATGTCCAGAAAGGTTTGACTGGCTCAGAAGGGGACAGGGAACCATATCTAGAAGAGAGCTTCCTAGAAAGCCATGCCTCTAAAAAGGGTTTGAGGGATAGTGAATAAGTAACACACCATACACGGCCAGTGCGATGCTGTGGCCCAAAGGGTGAATGTGGTCCTTGGATAAACAAAGAGGAACAGCAAGCTGGCACAGGGAGATAATTTCAGTCTTGTGCTGAGCACTGAAGAGCCCAGCTCTGAAATAACATGCCTAGTTTTCACAGCCCCTTTTTCAAAGGGTGTCAAAAATTGTAGAAGGTGCAGAAAAGAGCCAGAAAAATGATGGGAGAGCTGGAGGAAACGCCTGACAGAAAGATAAGTAAGGAGGAGATGACTTAATTAATGAAAAAGCTTGAGCAGTAACTTGATTACAGGGTACTGATTCCTTCGCAGGGCACAAAACCCCATGTAAAAGGCTCTTACTCCAGTGGAGAAAAGCAAAACAAGAGCAAAGAGCTGTCAGTTGAAATCAGACACATTCAGGTGAGCCCGAAAGTTAGCAGTGAGAGGATTAACCATTAGAACTCTCTCTCCCTTTCCAGAATTCACTTCCCCTCCCACACAGCAGAGTTTGAACTTCATACACCCCCAAAGTGCCAAGGAAGCACCCCACACAGCACCTTGTTTCTTATCTCTTTGCACCCCACCCATCAATGCATGATGACAACTTGAGGCCCTTCGTCACCCATCCTCACACAGCTTCTTGCTTCCTCCACACCACTCCAGCCACTGCTTGGCCACAAGACCACCCTCATTCAAATTCCTCTTTCAAACCCACTGCTGCCAAATTCAGCCAACCATTGGCAAGGAACCCCCCACCCTCTTCATGCCAGGCACTTGTCTTGCTGAGCGTCACAAGCAGCTGCTGATCCTGGGAATCATACCTCCACCCATTGTCTTAGCCCCTTGCAGCATCACGTCCAACTCAGGATCTCCTCTCCTCAGGGCAGGGCCTGTTGATCTGATTTTGGAGCTGGCAAGTGTACCTCAAAACCACCTTTTCTCTGAGCTGTTGCTTGTTTTGGAAGGGGAAGGTGGGCAGTGGAGTAGGAAAAAAGGAAAGTTTTCCCTTTTTTGTAGAAAAATGTATTTTGTGAAAATAGATTTTATTAGCATAAAATTTGATTTTAAATACAAACATATTATACCAGCAACACCCAGGGCTGCAGCCTGCATGTCATTCAAACACCAAACATAACTGCCTCGCTCAACACAAATACCCACCTGAAACATGCAAAGGAATGAACATGGCCATGAAAGGCCAGAAACTCATCATACAAAGCTCTCCTTGGCTTTAGAAGGGAGGCATTCTCAGTGCAAGCAACATGGTGTCTCAGGAAGTAGCCTGCAGACGCTCTGGTGGGTTTTGGTCCTGGTTGGGCTCTCCAGACACACACGCAGTCAGGATCACACACACATTGAAACAATCCACTCAAAGTAGTTAAATACACAGACAACCCAAATAAGGTGGAATCGCCAGCTGTGTGCACTTGCCACACCCCAACTGCAAATGATGGGAATGACACCTGCTAAGCCCTGACGAGACAAAGCTATTTAATGCTTCCAACACAGCAAAATCCTTTGGGGCATTGACTCGAGCTGTTGGGGAGTGGGGCACTCATTCAGAGAAACATCGTGATGGGCTGCTTGCTGTAAACTTATGCATACCGGGGAGTGCGTGAGGAGGGGAGAAGTAGGACCCAGAGGGACTGGAATGGGCCTGGAAGTGGGCAGGAGGCCCCAGGACCTTTCTCTTCCCTGCCAAGTGTCAATCCCACCCTCAGTCCCCCACTTATCGTTGTCCCTCAGTGAACTCCTTGGTGAGCTCCAGCAGTGCAATGTGGCTGCGAGGAAGGAGGTGCCGAGGTACAGGAAAAGTATCTAACTCATTTGCCCAGAGGCAGCAGAAGGGCTCGATGAGGAGAGAACCAAGTGCAAATAGTCATTTCAGAAAGCAACAGAGTCCCCAGGAGCCCAGTCTGAACAGAACAGAGGAATGCCAGGACATGCTAGTCAAAGGAATCCCAGCTTCCAATGCAGGATGTTTCCCTCAGGGTCAGGACCTCAGCTTGGCTAAATTACAGTCAGAACATCTGTCAAATTGAAATATATACAGGGTGTTGGTGCTGTCGAGAGCTGAGTCTGGGCACATGACTGTAGTCCCTGCATCCTGATTTCACATTCCCTGAGACTCCTGCATCCTGTCTCCTGGACCCTTTCAGCACTTCCCCGGCACCAGAGCATTACCTCACTCAGGAGGTCGCCACACACAGCATACAGCCCATGGCAGCAAGCAGATCTAGGCTTGGAGTGATTGCAAGTCTTCAAGAGTCAAAGTTCACATTTCCCATTGCAGTTCTTGGATCTTTAGTTTGCTGCTGAAGGCATGTCCCAGATCTCCCACCTAGACTGATCTCCAGTGGTCAGCAACATCCCTTTCTAGTTCTTCTTGCTGGAACCCAGTTTCTTTAAGAGCTTTTTTCCCCGGCAGAAGAAGCTTCTCTTCTTTTTATTGTGTGTAGACATGTCACTCGATTCAAGAGTCTGCACTGAGGTTTGCTCTGGAGCTGGTTCACCAATGGCTGTGCAGGACGATGGCACTTCAGAACTGCTGGGCCAGGGGTCCTGCCATTCACCAGGCCCGTCTGAATTCAGCTAATAGGAAACGAGAACAAAAGGCAGAACTTGAACCACAGCAGTGAGACCGTCTCCACAGACCACCTATAGTAGAAGAGACCCTGACCACCCAGGCAACCTCCCCAGCTGACTCAGCCAAGCCATTCTGAGCGTCTTTAAAACACTCCCCAGACCCACACAGCCAGGTAGGAGATCAGGGATTGCACAGCACTGGGAAATTCTTGGCTACAAAGTGACAGGCTGGGGCGTTCCTGGCTTCTGCTGCTTCAGTGGCCTGCAGGTGATGGAGCGGGGCAGTGGGAAGTAAACCTTCAAATCTGCCATAACGAGACTGATTGTGGGGTCCTCTTGGGTGGGGAGTACCAGCCTGATGGCAGACAGTAACCAGGGTAAGCAGCATGTGACTTGATAGTCTAATGCTGATGGGCAAGAAGAAGTTAATCATGGTCCAGGACATTGAGAGAATCCATGGAGCAAGGGACCACAAAGCGGGGGCATTGCTGTGCAGGGAAAACATCCGGCAGTGCAGGTGCCAGCCAGGCCCGACCCGACCACACCAGGGGCTTGCCCCCACTGCCCAGCCTATCCTCAACCACACTGCCACCAGCCTGGTCTGACCCAATGCCTGCCCACCACCAGCCCCAGCCAATCTTTGGCCATGCAGGCACTGGCTCGGCATGACCCGCGACCTGCCTCCCATCCCCTGGCCAATCCTTGGCCACACTGAAGCAGTGAGAGTGTCTGCGTGCATGCAGCACACTCAGGGTTTGTGGGCTGGGCTGCAGCTTAGCTCTCCCTCCTCCCCCCCACCTGACAGGCTTCTACACTTGTGCTGCCTGGTGAAAAATTATCTGGGGCCCTGACGGGGAAATTTGGGGCACGGGCCCCACGTACCCAGTGTCAGTAAGGCCACTACCACAAAGTAACCAAATTGCCAGCTGTAAGGATCAAGCAAGTGCAACGGGGCCCAGCTCCATGCAGACCAGTCAGGAAACAGCATGTATTGGTGTGATACTGCAATGTGGCAAACCATAACAAACATTTGGGGTGAATCTGAGTCCTGCAGCCTCTCCCATTCACAGGCCAAAACTCTCCAGCCTTCAAGCAGGAAATGAGTCCCCCATGCAACGTGAAATCATAGGGGTAATGTTACCATGGCTCAGCAGCCCAAATCTCACTGTGTTGGGCTCCAGAAACCACCCCCCCCATGCTTCCAACAATGGGATTTGGGCTCCTAAATTACTTAGATTTAGGTTCACAGATGTAGTGTCCTGCTGCAATTTGTGGAAATCCCATTTACCCTGGATGTACCTAAATTCACTTGGTGCCTACATATCTGAGGTAAAAAGTCCCCCTGCAGCCTTGGCTGCACATGGGATGCTCAGCCCTTCAGGGGAGTCACACACCAAGGCTGAGGCCCTCGCAGCTATTATCCCCAGGGAAACCCCAATTCAATACCCTGTGCACTATCTGACAAGAAAGAATTTGAATAGGAACCTTGCACATGAGGACTCTACCCACTAGGTGATGGGATGGAGGGAGCAGGGGCTTCCTCAGCCTCTCCTGTTGAAACTGTTTCCTTAAGATGCAACAATTAAAGAGCAACTGGAGCAAGGAGGGTCTCACCACTTCAACTGAACAACCTCAACCAAAGTGGCTGCAGGGGGCCCCACATCAGAAAATCCCGAGTTAATCGGTGGCTCACTGCACTCAGTGGTGACCACACCCAGTTTAAATCCTTTCTTCTTCTCAGGTAGGAGGGACTCAAACTGGGGTTTCCTAAAGTCCAGGTGGTAACTGAACCACAGGATTGAAAGATCATCCCCCACACTGCTTGCAAAGATCACTGCTGGTATTTGACTCCAAAGACGACTCCAGATCAAATCACTAGCAAAGCTAGGAGCTGTTTCCATGAGAGGCAAGGCCCAGACCCCCCATGCCTCACACTGCAGTCTCAGAGCACGTCTACACAGAAACATAAGCCAGGCACCAAGGGGTCTGTATTAGCAGACTCCAGGGCTCAAGTAACTGCAGCAACAGCCAATCCTAGCTTACAGTAAACACTTTTTATCCTGGGCTGAATGTGGGACTCTAGTATCCCCACTACAGCATGCAGATGTGGATCTACCTGGCTGTAGCACAGACCTCCACGCGCCCTCCCAATCCATGACTTCTCTAGGCCCATGCTCATGGTGCAGGGTGGGAATCCCTGACTAGCCGCCATACTCGTCTGAATCACCGCCAAGCTGTCACATGGCCTGTGTGTGCCCAGTTACACAGACAAGGTGCTATTCAAACAATTTTACTCATTTGCACTTTCCCTCCTGTGTCAGAAACCAGGCTGAGCTTCTGTGAGAGCCGGATGGCCACGCCAGTAGGCTGACCCGACCCCTTGGAGGCACTGCACAAATTAACACTGGAGGAGGAGAAAGAGGATTCAGACAGGGTGGTCTTGAACCAGCTGAGGCTGGTCATGACACTCAGACCCGATGTCCCAGGGCCTCTAGAGCATGGCACAAGCACAGCCTGGTGGTGCCACACTGCCTTACAGACCTGCGCTCACAGAAAAGAAAGCACTTTTCTAGTGCTCTGTCAGTAGCTTATCCCGACCCCCCAGCATGAAATCACACACAAGAGTGGCCATCCCAAACCAAGAGCAGAATGCGAGAACTGTCTGGCTCCCTAGTGACAGGTCTATTGCCAGCCAGCATGGTGTGGGAGTCAACTGTGGGTGAATGCTTCAACCTCCCTGCTCACCCCATCAGTGATTTACTAATAGCTGTGCTCAAATCACAGCTTCAAAGAGAAACTGCAGAATTGGAATTCATATGCAAATTTGACTATGTTGTTTCAGGGCTAAATAAGGACTACGGATTTTTTTCCTCATTGCAACAGGTGATTTGACCTCATCTTCCTCTAAATGCTGTTTCCCAGTATTTGATCCTAAACCACTGCATTGATTTGCTGCAACAGTCTGATCTGATCCTATGGCTTACACATCCCTGCATTTATTTTCTTCCCATTCTGTAAATTCCTCCATCTTCAAAGCACCTGAAGAAGTGGGATTTTCTCCCACAAAAGCTCATGTGATAAATAAATTTGTTAGACTTTAAAAGTGCTACAGGACTCCTTGTTTATTTTACTGTGGGTGAAGTGATGGCAGTATCCAGGCCAGGCAGGAGCAGTGAGCTTTATTTCAGGCTGGGGGGAATTAAAGATATCCCTGAGTACCTACTTGCTTTGAGAGATCTTATTGTGGATATAAAGTGAGCTCTGCCTATATGTACTGATGCAGGTCTGTGACTGCGTCCAGGTGATGTGGGATTAGAAATATGGATCCTATCTTGGTGATTGGCAGAGCCGTGATCAGCTCGCCATGTATGCTGACTATGTCTTGAGTCGTGGGAACAATGAACAGAGCGACAACATAAAGGTGTGTATCTCGAATAATGTCTTCAGTGATGGTGGTAATATGGAGTCCGAGATCTCCAATGTGTCATCCGCGGTGATGAATAGCAAGAGGATAAGCGTGAGTCCAGATATGAATTGTGCCTGTAGGAGGTGCAATGAGCAGAACACAAGCTAGGAGATCTGGAGCGATGACAAGATATGTTGTCTTCTAGCTCATTTCCTAGGTAGAGAGCTGCTCTGGTGGTATTGCTGAATCGCAGGATACACATAATTGGAAGCCTCTGGCTTGCTCGGTACTGGTGTGTTGTTTGGTTGGGGATGCCCCATTGAGTTTGGTTCCAAGGTTCCACCAGGGTGTTACAATCTTTAGAGGGTGCCGCACCCTTCTTAGGCAATGATTTGCGAGCTAAGCCTGCGGACAGTGACGACAGGTGCTGTTGGTCTTGCTTATCTTGTTTGACTGACACTGAGAGTTTGTTAATGCTAAACACTTAGCATGGTGAGGTCCGTCCTTGTCTCACATTGTTTTTGAAGCCCAAGGGTTATTAGTGTCATTATCACCCGAGGATTTTAATGCCTCTGGGGTGTTTAGTTTAGGAAACCTCCTTTTAGATGTATGAGCTCTGCTAGGAGTGAATCACAACCAGACGCAATGATTGCTTAGCAGGGTCCTTTGGCTGCTCTGCTGAGTGACCGGGACTTGAGGTAGATTGCAGTTGCAATTTCTCCATTAGCAGAACTTTGAGCCTGAGCTCCCTGTTTTTCCAAGCTCTGCTGCTCAAACTGGCACAGTCTGCACACTTTTCAGGAATGTGAGACTCTCTGAGACATCTGATACATAATGAGTAACCATCTGACGCAGGCATTGCCTCACATCTCTTGAAGCCCAGCGGTGACTGCATAATTATTTCAGTGACCTCATTGTTGTAATGTCCTTGCAAGGTTATCTAAAGTATTGATGTTATTTAAATATAGTAGCAGTGAGGTAAGAGATGGAGAAGTAAACTTCCGTTGAAAGTATGTTTTCTTTTCTTTTGAAAAAGAGAAAGAAATGCAAAATAGTGAGGTAAAGGTAAGTGAAAAGTGGCTTTCCTGCCCGCAGGAGAAGTTCTCGCATTTGAGGAGATGGGAATGCGAAAAGCCATGGTCAGTCAGAGACAGTTAAAAAGGAACTGAGGGTAAAGGGCACGCTCACGCCAAAGCTGCGCACAACCTGCTGCCAGACCTCTCTTCTGCGAAAGTCCAACCCTATGAATACTGCTAACAGAATGCTGTGGATTCAGTGCAGGGACCTGAATGCACCTAAGGTGGAGCAGCACAGGACACTACTCAATGAAGAATGTTCTTTAATAAAATAAAAAGCTTTCTTTATAAAGGTGGTCCCACTACTATTAGCTCACCAAACACCAGTAACAACAAACCTCTAAAACCAGAGAACACAGTGCATGAATAAATGCACAGTGAAACCATGTACATCACAGCCTGTCTCCCACCCCTCTGTACACCTTTCCCTTCCTTCCGCACATGCCACACACCTGGCCTGTGGGTGGAGGTGTCCGTGGGGGTCAATACGGAGGGCTGCCCTGGCCAGCTGTTCCTAGGGCCCGACTGCCTGGGCCACCTAGCCATGGCACTGTCCATGCTGTTTCTGGACTGCAGTTTAGGGCCCCACTGAGGGGATGCAGGAAGCACGGTGGGTGGTGAAGCAGGAGTTGGCACTCACACAGTCATTACCAGTAGCAGTCACTTCAAATGGTTCTTTCTGCTGAGCTCCATCCTCCTCTCTTAGCCATCAGTTCTGGTCCAAGGAGCACAAAGCCAGGGCTGTAACTTGTGTTCACAGCCAGTCTGTCTTTCCTCATGCCTCTCCTCTGGCTGCAGGTCCTTCTCCCCTTGGCTCTGGAGCTGCTGGTTGGCTCTATCCAGAACTTCAGTCACCAGCTCATCACACGAAGGCTTCCTCTTGGAATGGTCCCTGGGGCACCTTAGCCCAGGCTCCAGCTGCACTGTGTGCAAGCCGGTAGAGGACAATAGGCCTGGAACAGGGCAAGACCCTGAGGTTTATTGTCTCAAGTAACTCAACATAGGAGCACAGGACAAATCTTTGGGAAATTTCGAGGTCATACATGTTATTTATCCAAATTGATCTTTTGAGAGGGATGCTTCCAGCCACAGAAGCACCCTGGACACAGCCTGGTTAATGGCAGCAAAAGAAGTGCAGAGCCAGTGGAAAATTAAAAGTCACAGCTGCTTTTTGTTCCTAAAAATTGCAGAATGACTCAGGCTAGCCCAGGCAGTCAGCGACCAGGCCACAAAAGCCTTTTTGATCATTTCCCTCACTGCACATTTTTGAGAATGTAACAGTTCCTGATTGGCAAAGAGAGGAGCCACTCCAAGCTGCCAATGGTAATCCTGCCATTTACGTTTACAGCACCTGAACAGCACATCGACAAATGAAGCAGGCTGCTCGGCTATTATTGTAGCCTTGGAAAAATGCCTTTTATCATCTGACATTCCTGCTTCACGAACAAATCAACAGGGTGCTACATTAGCTACCACAAGGTTCAGCCAGTTATGGCTCCAGGCAAACACACGGGACTCCATCCTGTTCCCTGGACAAAGTGCAAAACCACCATGGGAGCTAGGACAAATGACTTCAGTGCCCCTGGACTGCATGAATGCCTCAACTGAAATAGATGACTTGTGGGAGAATACATTTCCACACCCCTCCACCTTCAATGCTCTCGGTGGCTCATCTCAAAGGGCCACGCATGGACAGGGACAGCAACAGAAGAGTTTGTTTTCAACAAGCAGGAATGCTCTAGCACTTCGCCAGCAGAAATTCACTTTTCAAGTATTTCCTCTGTCAACCCTCTGGGGTCACCACCCTGAATTCCACATGGTGGGGCAGGGTGGGGGTTTCTGGGGCAAAAATCTCCCCTTTGCAGATACATGCCTCTTGTCAGAACAGAATGGAAACCCCTCCCATTCCCATTTTAATAAACAGAAAATGAAGCCAGAAGCCCACTGCACTTCCAGGCAGCTGCTGCCTCTTCTGCTTCTGATGCAGGGTCCACAGCAGACTCATCCTGAGGCACTGAGCACAACCTAGGATGTGCGGCAGCTGTTTCTTCCACAGGGATGGTGTCACTTTGGTGACCTTGCTTGACACTTTTCACATTTTTGCACCACATTGGCTCCATGCTCGGCACAGCGCTCAGCACCCAGCCCAACTCTTACCCCCAACATGCTGCCCAGGGTGAATTCCAGTCCCTGGTTTCCCTGTACAGTCTTGATCTCCCTGCTGTAGCTTCTGGTGCAGTAAATTGCCAATGTTGCCACCCACTTCACCATTTGCTGGCACCATTTGCTGGCACTGCTAGTCCTCATTTCCTCACTAAATCTGCTATTTTGCTACCTTGCACCAGAGATGAACCCAAAACTGGCTGTACGCCCATCACCATGACGCAGAGTGCTTTGCTCAGTGTCCACTTACACCCAACAGGCTCTCCAGAGCTGTGTCTGTAGCTTAGCAGCCACACTAAAATCAAACTTCCCGAGCTATCATAACACATCAATAGGGTCTGCCTCCTTTTCCCAGGAGCTGTCTGGCAATTCTTGGGGGACAGAGAACAAAGGAAGCTGGCCACAGGACTGTACAATGCTTTTGGCAGACTCCCAGACCTGAGTATGGGAGACCTTGAACCCTGGGTCCTGGCTTGACTCCTCCACCCTCTTGGAGTCCTCAGACTCTGAGTCCAAGACACTTGGGTGTAGATGGAAGCGGGTTTGGGCTCAGAACTGAGTCTGAGTTCAGGGTTTTGCTGCTTTGTAGACAGACCCAACACTTCAGTGTCTGCCAGGCATCACAGAGGAAACTTTACATACCACCTTTCCCAATCATTTCCAGGGGCCTTAAAGTAAGTATCCCTTTGTGGATCTGAGTTTGTTTGACAATATCAGGGCCTCCCAGGGTCTGAAGCCCAAAAGCACCCCAAACTAGCCTTTGGGAACCAGAATGTCCCCACAGGGCTTTGCTCTCCCTTGGCTGCAGCCCAGCAACTCACCTAGCCCTCTCTGCCCTTTCAATGCCTCCTGATTCAGTTTTATATATTGACATTGACATGCCACAGCTGAGGGCTGTTCTTTCAGCCTCTAGTTCTGCTTGCTGCCGCACAATCCCCAAAGAGCAGCCTCCCAGGTAGGGCAGCGAGATGGAGTAGCACCAGTGAAGTATTCTGCTTAGGTGGGTATCTGAAAAATTCAGGAAAGCGCTGTGCCAGAATTGTGGTTCCAGGGGAATCAACGGGAGATGAGCACACATGTAAGTGGTCAAGCATCAGGAGCTAGAAGCGCCTTGCTAACAGAATGCTCTGCCTGGGACAAGGCTGAGGCAGTGATCTAGATTTCTGCTGAGGGAGAGGTACCAGCGAAGAGCACAGAGGCCAGCTCTGGAGACAGACAGAGGAAATGACTCCAGGAGGCTGCAGAAGCATAATGATCCTGTGACCATGAGCATGTTTCAAAGAAAGGCTGCAGCTGTTCCATGAAGCTCGCAGCCTTGAGTGTGTTTCAGCGTCCTGTGCTGAAAAACAGACTTATCACCCTTCTATTACCCATTGCTGAACGGCTCTGTGCCATTTAGGGCCAGGGAACAGCAGGATCCAGGGTCCCTTTCTCTTTAGTGGTCAATTCACCTCATGCCCAATGCTCCATTCATTTCCAAGAATAAATTGTAAGTGTGATCTGAGCGGAAACACCCTTTCCAGGGAACTGGATCTCCTGCACCATCTTGTGAGGTGGCGTGCATCATACAGGAGGCTAGTGTTAGGAAAAGGTGAAATACAAGTGGAGTCAGCATTCACAAAAGAGATAAATGAACCTTTTGGACTAATCTGGTTTGGTATTAACGCAAACGCATGTCTGCTCCCAGATTTAGTGAGTTACCAGCTGGCGTGGAGACTACAGCAGTGCTGTCTAGCATCACAGATCACCTGGGTTTGTTGCTGATCAGAGATTTCATAGATTTAAAGGCCAGAACAGTCTATTATTATATGACTTCAATGCCATTTCCTGGATAGCATGGGCTGAAAAATGTCTCCCTGTCAAGCCTATCACATCAGATTGAGCTACAGCATATTTTTCAGGAAAACATCCAGTCTTCATTTAAAGACTCCAGATGATGGATACCCCACCACTTCCCTAGGTAACTTATAGCAAATAACTGGCCTCTTACTCCTAACCTGAATTAATCTAACCTCAGCTCCAACCATTAGATCTTGTTCTTCCTTTGTCTGTTACATTAAGGAGCCCTCTGCTGTTGGAAGTTTCTCCATGCAAGAGCTCCTAGACAACAGGCTGTAGTGACTACATCAATTGCGAGATCAGATCACACTCGGTCAGAGAGAAATGACTGGTCACTGTCTTTGTGGTCACAAGCCCTTCTGAGTGCCAGCTTTGGGAAATGATACCCTCTCAGCATTATGCATACAGATCCCCAGACTACACACTCAACAGGTCAAAAGGAAATTCAAGCTCACAACATTTCTTGGAGAAAAACTATTCCAGAAAGACCTTGGTAAATAATGTTAGTGCCACAGAAACGAATGCTCACGAGCCTTCTCGTCTCTGCTATTCATGAGATTTTGTCTGAAATGATCAATCAAATGTTAAAAGGGAAAACACAGGAAATCTGCTCCCCCTGCTGCCTGCAATGGCAGAGTTCAGGAAGTCAACCCCACAGACACCTGGAGGCAAGCCTTTCTGCGTGTGCTGTCAAAGAGAACAATCATCCATACAGGTTCATTTTGGGGACTGACACCATGCCACTTATCACTTAGCTGCTAATGTTTAGACTGGTTCAGGTAAGGCCAGGTAGCCCGGTGAGGAGAAAAGGGATCAAACTGAGCAAAAGGAAATGTAGGCTGAATCTGGGAACTCATTAGCCTACAGGCTGAGGGTAAAGACCCATCACACAGGCCAGTGGCACCTGGTCCGGACAAAACACCATAAACTACTGTGCAGAGAAGAATTTTGGAGGACAGTCTGTGGGACTAAGCAGGTTTTTCTATCTTTTACTTCTAAGAAACCTAGCATCATATCACAGTCCCCAAAACCACCAGATAATTGTTCTCACCTTCTCTTTGGCAACTGGTCTCAGGCCACCAGCCAGGGGAAGGGCAAAAGTCTGGCTGTAGGCAGTCTGAGGTAGTGGGCTAGGGAGGGGATTGAGGAGATCTCCTCCCACACACTTACATGGTTGCTCTCTACGTATCATTCTTATCTATCACTGGACTCTTCTTTTCCTCATTCTCTGAAGAATATAACCGTCAGGGGTGCATAATATGGGCAGAAATAAATAGATGAAATCAGTTAGAAGGAACACTTTCTAAAGATACTTCCCAAATGTCAGTCTTTGATAGAATTTGCATATTACTGATGCAAAAGTTCACCCAGTAAAGCGGCTGCATGACTGCAAAAATCATCATTAAGGTTACCATAGGATTTTCACTGTCACATCCTGTTTTCACAAGCTCCTCGTTTGGGATCACAGCCAGGGAAGCTCATCCAATAAATTAATTTGTTAGTCTTTGAAAGTGCCACAAGACTCCTCGTTTGTTTTACTTTTTGGATAGTTTCCCTTTGAAGTTGAGCTTTTCAGTGCTTGGTTGGAGTCTAGAAATGACATTTGTTTGAAAGTTTAGGAAAACTTCCTTCATCTATCGGAGAGTTAAAAATATCCCACCTGTTCCCAGAGCTGTACAGTCACCAGTAAGTCACAAAACTCATCTCCTTTCTTCTGATCTGTACGCAAACCAGCCTCACCAAAGGACCAGGCCCCTTCTTGGTGTGTGGGGAAAAGCTTAATCCCAAACAATGTAAACTACTGAAAAAAATCACTTCTGAAGGAGTTCCGATTTAATGAAGCTCAGAACCTTCTTTGGCAATCACACTGTCCCATGGCACAACCCAGACAGGCAGCCAGTCACAGAGGCTACAGCTAGGAAACCTGGCATGAGGAAATCTCATCACACAATCTTCCAAAAGATTCAAATTATGCTTCTCTTGCTGCTGCTTCCTATATTTTCCTTTTTCAGCTCTTCTGCTGCCCTGCCCTGCTAATGAACCCAGCTTTGTGGGGAAAAAGTCCCCAGCCAAACAGAGGAAGCAGCAAATGTGAGAACTTTGCCTGTCCCACCACCTTATCCTGGCCAGCTCTAGCCAAGTCAGTCCCACTAACATTTTTTAGCTATCACACTAGGGGAGGCCTCTGAAAATGTGCTCAGCCCTCAACTCCCTCACATGTAGCCAGACTGATGTCAATGAATCTATGTCAACTCAACCAGTTGAGGACTCACAGGATCCATACAATGTAGGCAGCTGGATGCTACTATAAGAACCTCACTTCTGCATTTCCTGCCTTTGGGTGTCTGGTGTTTAATTATAATTATGCAGGGACATGGGAAGGGTTTCAGTGAGCTGTACAAAAGCAACTCATACAGAGGCGTAGCCACAGGTGGGTCCAAGTGAGCTGGGGCCCACCAACTTGGAGTAGAGGCCCACTCACCACAGCACCTGGCAGCAACACAAACTTCTCCAAGTTCGTACCACTGCCAGGCGCTGTGGCAGGCAGGCCTCATTGCTCTGCCTCTCATCTTCCTCCCCCAGCTCCACTTGTTAAGTAACAAGTGGAGAGCTCTGGGCCACTTTGGGTCACATGACTGAGCCCACGCAGCAGATTAAGGGGCCCAGCCAGAAAATGAGAGCTGACTACACCCCTGAGCTCACAGGTCTCATATTAAGGCTTTGTTGCCTTATTTCTTCTGGCCACTGAAGGAAGAGTGTAAAGATATTCATTGGCAGCAATTTCTCAGCAGCATCTGTCCAATCCAACCCACATTGCTTTGCTAAGGACCAATTCCAAGTGCAATGACAACTGGGTACTCTACAGAAATGAGCTAAGGCAACACAAGGGTGGTGAGACAATCCTGTTGCTTCACGCTACCTAGCCAACAAGGGCTTCTCAAAGGACCTGTTGGGTTCCGTCAGCTTTAATCCCTCAGGGCCTCCAGTCCAACTCCTGCCAGATTTCCTCTTTCCTCATTAGTGAGCTTTCTCATTAGCTCCTCCTCCTGTACCATGCAGAGCTGCCTGTCTCAGACATCGCTGAATGTGGCAGGCAGCCAACTGCAGCTTCAGGAGTCAAGTTCTCAGCCACCAAGAGCCAAACTTTTGTTATACACGCCTCTGTAGTCACACACCAGGTTGTGTCTTTCTGGTGCCTTTCACTGGAAGGTCTTGGCTCAATTCAAATACATTCATTCATTACCCTCATAAGACACTGGGGAGCAATGGGAAGATGGTTGTCATCCATCTTACCTCTCTAGATGTTTACACCATGGTGAGAATTTATACCCACAGATGGGTAAACTGAGACTTAGAAAGGTGAAGGATCAGTACCAGGTCACAGTGAATCGGTAGTAGAGTCAAGAACATAATTCATTGTTCTCTGCACTCAATCAATAGAAAATGGGTGGCAAAGATTCAAACGGAAACATCAGGAAAACAAGCTCCTCAGGAGAGAAGCCCTGCCTTTGCATATTTACAGCCACTGCTTAGAGCAAGTTCCAAAGGGACAGCTGTGTTAGTCTAGTTCAGTAAAACAAACAAGGTGTCCTGTGGCACTTAAAAGACTAAGAAAGTTATTTATTGCAGGAGCTTTCATGGGAGAAAATCCCACTTTGTCAGATGCTTGTAAGGTGAGGGAACCTTACACTCCCCTGCACTTATTTTGCTCCCATTCTGTAAGTTTCCCCATTTTCCAAGCGCCTGACAAAGTGGGATTTTCTCCCATGAAAGCTCATGCAATAAATAACTTTCTTAGTCTTTTAAGTGCCACAGGACACCTTGTTTGCTTAGAGCAAGGTGCCCTGTCCCTGAAAGGGGCCACTGGGTACCACCATAATGAAAATTTAACAACAGAGTAGGGAATTGGGAGGGATGTTGGGGAAACTTTCCCCAAAAAACACAAGGGGGGCTTTACATAAACAGGACACCCTAAGAGATCAGCTCTTGTGGGAACAAATGGTCAATGCTGGTCCATTTGGGAGACATGTCCCTACATATCAGGGAGACAGTGGGATGGGTAGAAGTGGAAGCATGTCCACACAGAACAGGGAAGCGATCTGACCGATAAGATAGCTGATAAAATAGCCTTCTCTAAACACACAGCCCTCCACCTACCCCAGACTAGGAATCAGTGGCCAAACCACAAAGACCCAGAGCCATTAGCTGGATTAATATTCTGCAATGCGCACAGATGCCTGTTTAGGGGAGCCTGTGTGACGCTGTCTGGGTCTGGGGAATTGTTCATGATTATATTTCATATTAATATTTCATATTTGCAATAATCCATATGTGATATACCATGTTTGGTACCAATAGCAAGGTTGTAATCTGCTAAGAATGATTATATAGTTTATATATAGGTATCATATCTGTATCAGAAGGTAGGGATAGGCTTGTTCTATTTGTGTTCCAAGTTATTTGATTCTAAGGCAATCCCAGACTGGGTGGCTGCAAAATCATTGTCCTTTTAATGGCCTATTAAGGAAGCTCCTAGGTACAGTGAGCTCATGGAGAAACTGGTCAAACCACTGGGACTTGTCCATGTGACAACTCCATTTTGAACTGCAAAAAAACAAAACCTTGAGATAGATGGGAAAGGCCAGAGGTGATAAAAAGCAGTGGCCACATCTCCATTTTGTCTTCAGTCTCAAATCTGCAACCAACACCCTTCTCTGGAACTATTCTCCTACAAACGAACAAAGGACTGAGACCCACCCAGGGGCTCGGTGTATATCAGAGGAGTTGGACTAACCTGCAAACTCCACATTCTTCAAGGACTTCCTTTCTATGGACTCTGTATCATTTGTATGTATGTGATTTGCTCTGACCCTTTAACATCTCTCTTATTTGGTTTCCTTTCTTTTTATATTAAACCTTTAGTTGTAGTTACTAAAGGATTGGCTGGCAGCGTGGTACTTTTGGCTAGATCCAAGTCTATATTGTTGAGAGTAATGTGGCTGGCCCTTTGGGGTCAGGAGAACCTACTTCTTAAGAGACCCAGTGGCTAGATGAGGACCGGAGGAGCTGAGGTTCAATAAAGGGGGCTGCTTCTATTATGTTATGCTTTGTGATGACCAGTGTGAGGAATCAGAAGCATGTTTTGTTACTGACTGGGAGACTGGTTTAAGTACCACCCGTCAGTGGTTTAGGGGTATGGCAGCTGCTTTTGCAGCTTGCCCTGATTTTCGCACATTCAGAAAGTTATCCTAGGAGGCCTGGGTCACAGCCTGCAGACCTCCTACTCTAATCTGTGTCCAGTCACATATCTGGAGTGCAGAGATGAAGGGTCTATCTACACAGGAAAGGATCACCGTGCATTTAATATGGCACCTTAACCGGTGGAACCCCCATGCAGACACACTTCTTGCTGTTTTCAGTTCACCTTCTGCCACCCTGGAAGCGGTTTAAACTGAAAAAAAAGCCAGAATAAAATGTATTCCCAAGGGGAGTCATAACCAGCTCTTTAAATATGCCCAATTACACTGTTAGCATTGGTAAATGTTCCCAAAGCAGAAAAGCCCTTCAAACCAAAGTCAGAGGACTCTGCCTGCTCTGTTCAGGGGGCGCACTTTTTGCCTGGCTTTCAAAGAGTATCCAGAAGATGGACTACTGCTACTTAGACTAACGGTATTTGACTTATCTGCAGACCAGGCCCGGCACTGTGCCTGTATTGAAGGAAATCAAGAAACTGAAGCAGACATTTCATTGTAGAACACAAAGTCACGAGCAATGAGGGAGAAGGAGCAATAGCTGAGGAGAGCCAGGCTAGGGATGTGGTGGTGACTTGCCCACTCCTCACCTGGGCCTGCTGCCAGGCACGGGAGCCAAGCAAGCCAGAGCCCTCCCTCCCAAGACATTTCCTAATCATCTGGCCCCTGTGTAGAGCAGCGGCAGGCTGCTGCCACCTCCCTGCAAGGCTCTCTCATGCAGCTGCCAAGCTGCTCAGAGGCAGTGACCTCTCAGCTTGCATGAGAAACCGCTCCATCCTGCTGCACACCAGGGAGTGTCACCGAAAGCCAGAGGGAGGTGCAGCAGGATAAGGACAAAGCTCCCCCTCAGGTTCCTGGGGGCAAGCCACTGAGGAAGGAATCGGGTGTAGGTTCCCTAGCATCTGCTCAGCAAGACATAGGAGCACTTCCCATGCCCCACACCTCCCTTGCAGAGATGTCAGCAAGCTCCAGGAGATGGGGGTGATGTAAGGTTCCACGGACCAGGGTTGGCCCCAGCTCGGCCAAGAGGCCATTCCCCAGGAGCTGGTGAGACTGGCTGCCCTGACCCATGGACATGGGACTGAAAGCTCCCCTGCAGCAGTGACACATGGGATGGTCTCGTGCCAACCCCAGAAGAAGAAGGCAGGAGTCACCCACGGCCCTTGGCCCAGATCAGCTCCCACGTCACATTACCTGACTCCCAGCATCCACAGCACTGGTGTCATCATCTCTCCAACGAAGCCCCTCAGTCACTTCTCCATCCAGAGAGACAGCTTCGAGGAAATTGGATGGAACAAGGCCCCTCTGTCTGTTTAACTCCCCCTGCAAGGTTCACCAAGCAGGTCTTAGCCACACCAATAAGGAGGACAAGCCCATTGCACAGAGCTGGACAGGCTGCAGCCTGTGGTCTAAGCTCAGCTAGGGGCCTTGACAAATGTGGCCTGCTTTGCTCCCAGAGGCAGTGTGGCCTAGTGGACAGAGCTTGGGTTCTGTTCCTGGTTCCGGCCTAGTGAATAATCTTATGTCCTGTGCATCAGTTTCTCCATTAATGCAACAGGGATAATGATCCAGTTCTGCTGCAGAAAGGGGAACCTAGCCTCCCTGGCATACTCAGCTAGGATGCCCAGTTCAGCCCAGCACTTCATGCCATGAGAGGAAAGGGGTTTGGGGGGGAATGAGCTTTACCAAGGAACTGGACTGAAACAACCAGTTAATTCCACACAGGCCACCAAAGAACCTGCAGATGTCACCAGCTTTCAATCTCTGCCAAGCTGACTGGGTATGAACCAGGCCCAGGTCTCTCTCCTTGAGCCCTCCAGACTCCCAGCAAATATACCAGTAAGTCGTGACCCAGAAAAGAAAAGAACACACAGGCTGAGAGGCTTGTTGAACAAGGTCATACGCCCAGTGAACATCAAACATATGTTCTAGGCTGGGCAGTAGCAGGATTCTGGTTATGCCAAGAAAGGAATGATGACAAAGAGGAAGGGAGAAAACAGCTAGAGAGAGAGAAAGGTTGGCTTAAAGGTAAAATGCAGGAAAATGGCCCCACCTGCAATAGGTAGAAGTGGGTTTGTTCATTTAAGAATCAAAGGTTGGAATTCGCTGGGTTTGGGACAGTCCTTGCTGACAACCCTCTGTTTTGTTTCCCATTTGGCAGTGGATTGGCAGCATCCCTTCAAGCTGTGGGTCCCTGAGTACTTACATAATAGAATCCATCATCATCCATGGACCCAAACACCGTGATAATGTCCCCAGCACGGAACGGCAGCTCAGCCTAAAACGAAGCACAGAAAGGACAGACGGTTAGGAGAAGACGACGACAACTCCAAGCAGGATCTGGATAGATGAAAACAACACTCTGGCAGCCAAACTTTCACAATCCTCAATATCTCATTTCCATTTCCATTTCCCAAATTATCTAACAGGGAAAAATCCTCTAAGGCCTCGCGATTTGTGACCATATTGCCTCCCCCTCCCCCTCCCCCCCCAAAAGCTACCATGAACAGCTCATGACAGTCAAACTCCCAAAGAGGGAAGCAACCTCTGTCTTCACTTGAAGGAAAAAGGAAACACCGGGAAACTGGTCAGCCTTCTGTCCCAACATGTCTCACTGCAACGAACTCTGTCATAAAGGGAGCACTTGGTAGGACCAAATTCTGTCTCAGTTATGTGTGCCAAGAGCCCGCTGACTTCAACAAAATGGCCCCTAAATCCTGATGGAGAAGACCTTGTTAGGGATGACTGCCTACGCCAATATCTAGAGACATCATTAATATTCAAAAGGGCTAGTCATGTTAGTCTAGTCTAGAAAAACAAACAAGGAGTCTGGTGGCACTTTCTAAGACTTACAAATTTATTTATCGAATGAGCTTTTGTGGGAGAAAATCTGAGGAAGTGGGATTTTCTCTCATGAAAGCTCATGCGACAGATAAATTTCTTAGTCTTAAAAAGTGCAACCAGAGTCCTTGATCATTAATACTGGCTCATGTAAAAACACTGACTAAACCTGTGTGTGTTTGGGCCCAGGCTGTTGGCAATGGTCTATCACAAGCCTTGCCTAACAATAAAAGATAGTTATTCACCTTACAGCTACTGTTCTTCAAGATGTGTTTCACAGATTCATGGATTTTAAAGTCAGAAGAGACCAATACAATCATCTAGGCTATGTTCACACACAGAGGGCTTGTTTCGCAACAAGGTGTTTCGAAATAAAGAGTTATTTCAAAACACCTTATTTCAAAACACAAAAAGGGTGTTTTCGAAATAAGGGAGCAAAATAGCATGTTCACAGTGTGAACATGCTATTTCGCTTGGGGAGGGGACTGCAGGCACCCGCAGGATGAAGCACAGCCCCGTGCCTCACCCCGCGGGCTTTAAAGCCTGGGCTGCCCCCAACCCTGCCATGGGGTTGGGGGCACCCAGCTGGAGCCAATTGCTGCAGGGGCCGCAGTGAGCGCCGGCCCCTGGGATTCCCTGATGCAGCCACTCCTGCCGGGGGCGGGGCCGAGGATACCTGGGTATCCCCTGCCCAGCCCCCAGCAGGGGCGGGGGCGCTGGGGATTCCAGGGCTGGCGCTCACTCCGGCCCCTGCAGCAGCGGGCTCCAGCCGGGCGCCCCCGACCCCACGGCAGGGCTTGTGGGCAGCCCAGGCTTTAAAGCCCACGGGGCTGCACTTCACCCTGCGGGTGCCTGCAAAGGGCTGCAGGCACCCACGGGGTGCAGCACAGCCAGGCGCTGCAGCCTGCGGGTGCCTGCAGCCCTATGCAGGCACCCACGGGGTGCAGCGCCCCATTGTGCTGCACCCTGCGGGTGCCTGCAGTCCCCTCCGCCGGCCAGCGGACACCCCTCAGCACCCTCGCCAGGGTGCTGAGGGTTCCCTGGCCAGGGTGCTGAGGGGGCAGCCCTTCCTCCCACGATGCTTAGCACCCTGGAAGGAAGGTCAAATGTTGTTTTGGACACTTTGTTCCGAAACAACATGTCCGCACAGGGTTGTTTTGAAACAACGCTGTTTCAAAAAAAAAAAAAAAAAAAAAGCAGGTTTAAGCCGTTTCGAGAGAACGGCTGCCATTTCGAAACAAGCAGTTTGCTTGTTTCGAAATGGCCGTGCATCACGTGTCCATGGCATTTCTTATTTCGAAACAACCTTGTTGTTTCGAAATAAGAATGCTGTGTGAACACGCCCCTAGTCTGACCTCACACACAGGGCACACCACAAAGCGTTCTACCTAACCCATGAATGAGTCACTGAAGTCCCCAAATCATGGCTTAAGACTTCAAGGTACAGAGAAATCATCAGCAAGTGACCCAAGCCCTATGCTACAGGGAAGGAATGAAGGACTGAGTTCATTTAGAGAAGGTAGGAGAGAACCTCAAGGCTACTCAAATCATCATATTACCAAAACTTATTTCCATCTTTTATAATTTTCTTCTTAAATATTCTTTTTAATTTAACCTTTTATACATCTTCCCTTGCTGCTACCTTAACTCAGTGCTTCTCAACCTTTTCAGTAACACAGCACACTTCCATGAGACAAATAATTCCATGGCACACCCACTTTTTTCAGCTGAATTCATTGCTCATCAATGTCACATTTACTATGGTTCCAGTCTTAGTAGAAAGGTTTGGAACATAGTGCAGACAACCAGCTAAAGTAGGATCAAATGCATTAATGTTTCAAATCCACTGGAAAAAAATACACATCATCTCAATTTTGCCTATTGGCCACCTGTATTTAGATTGTTCATGGTTTAGAATCAAAAGAATGATAGCTTGATTTTTATTTGAAGATTGACTTTTGCAAGTTTTAGGAGTTGTAATTCTGGTTGAATAGAATATTGTTTAAGATGGAACAATGTTTGTTTTGCACTGATTTTCATTACCTCTGTGCAAAATTTCCTGGCACACTTGGACAGTTCTCAAAGCACACCATGGTGTGCCATAGCACACTGATTGAAAACCACTGCATTAACTTTAACTTAACAAGGTTTTTGTCTGGAAGCAAGCATCTGTATCCCAGCAGAGCACAACCTATGCTCTCTCACAACCTAGCTCTAATCCACAGCATGACCCCTCAATAGCACAAACTGTAATGACACTTGGCCAATGTCACCTTGAGGAGGAAACCACAGGAAGCAAAGAGAAGGCTTGCAGAAGAGACAAGAAGAAATCATCCATTTCCAGCCATATTAGTGTCTTATGTCTTTTGATTTCTCTTTCACATCTTTTTTTCCCCTCCTCTGCCCCCACTAACTCCTGCACCCATCTAGCATGGTCTCTCCCTCTCATGGGTACTTTTAGCCTGGGTAGCTGAGATGGCTCAGGTGGAGCCAGGGAGGAGAACTGAACAGGGGAAAGGCAAAAAGCAAAGAGAAGAAGGGAGACATGGCTGGTGAGGTGATATCTTTTATTGGACCAATTTCTGTTGGTGAGAGAGACAAGTTTTCAAGTGCCACTAAGTACTTCTTCAGAGACCTGAAAGCCTGTCTCAAAGGAATCTGTGCCAGGCTAGGGATCAGGTGATCTTCAGTGGGATTCTTCCTGTCCCTAAAGGAGGACAACAAAGGCGTGACAAGATTCTGAAGGCTCAGATGGTTGTGCTATAAGGAAGGCTTTGGGATGTATGGCGACTGGGAGGCATTTGTGGACAGAGGACGGTTCTCTTGGGATGGACTTCACCTGAATAGGGAGGGAAACAGGCTTCAATAGTGGAGGTTAACACAACTTATTAAGAGAGATTTAAACTAGAGAGTTGGGGGAGTTGTCCAGGTAATCTCCACGCCTTGTATTAGCATTGAGAGGAATGATAATGGAATCAGACAGGACACAGAGATGGGGAACAAAATGGAAATTAGAAGGAAAGGTAGTGTAAATACCAGTTTAATAGGCAATATCAGCAGTAGAAAGACTGTGCCAAATTGGGTAAGGAATGGGAATGAAGCCAAACAGCAAAAATTAAAATGTTTGTATATCGATACGAGAAGCCTGGGTTAAAAAAATGGAAGAACAAGAGCTACTGGTAGAGGAAGTGAAACCAGTTTTTCTAGGGATAACAGAAACATGACAGAGGAGTAGTCACAACAGGTGCACGTGTTTTGAAGGCTATGTGCTCTTTTTAGGAAAGACCAGATATAAAGGCAAATGAGGGGGAGTGGCACTGTATATCAATGTTTTGGTAGACTGTAAAGCAGGCCTTGACAAATTGATATTTCTGGTCACTGCAGTGACCAGTTCTAATAGCCTGTCACCTAGCTCCATTGCAGAAATGTAATGGGGGCACGCCCTCTGGTGGCCAAAAGTAAAACTGCTGGTGCCTAGCTGTGAGCCAATTTTGTCCATGCCTGCTGCAACAAAATTCAAAGTGATGGAATTGATAAGACAGAGTCTGTCCAAGTAGAAATCACACTTGGGAACAAAACAACAATAGTTTCTCCAGGGATAGTGCCTGGGGTGTGGTTCAGACCACCGAGATCTAATCTGGACATTGACACAGATCTCGTTAATGCCTTTAATGAAGTAAATACTTCTGGGAAATATGTGATTACGGAAGACTAACTTCCCAGATATAGCCTGGAGGCCATGCACTAGCAGGAATAATAGGGCCCAGATTATCCTCGATGTGATAACTGACCTCGCAAAGGGAATTAAAACCAATAATAAAAAGTTCTACAACCCTATAGGAAGAAAACAAAGAATGAAAAAGTGGGACTGCTAAGCACTGAGGATGAGGTGGAGGTCAAGGATAACCTAGGCATGGCTGAATATCTAAACAAATACTTTGCCTCCGTTTTTAATGAGGGAGATCAGAAGCTTGGCAACAGAGGTAGGATAGCTATTGGGAATGAGGATATGGGGTTGGAAACTGCCATATCCAAGGTAGAAAACAAACTCAAACTGTTTAAATGGGACTAAATCAGAGGGCCCAGATAATCTCCATCCAAGAATATTAAAGGAACTGGCACATGAAATTGCTAGCCCATTAGCAAGAATTTTCAAAGTCCCTGTAAACTAGGAGTTCTACTGTGGAACTGGAGAATTGCTATCATAGTTCATATTTTCAAGAAAAGGAAAAAAGTTATCCAGCTAACTGCAGGCCTGTTAGTTTGACCTTGGTAGCATGCAAGTTCTTGGGAAAAAAAACAAAGTATCGAGGTTAACAGGGGGTTAAAGTACGGGGAACACACCAGAACACCATTCTGGGGCCCACAAATTTGCGGGGCCAGCGTTCCAGGGCCAAGAAAAATAAAAGGATTGAGTGGAACCACACATTCCACCCTGTCCTGGCCTACGAATGGTGATCAGACAGAGAAGGGGAGTTTTTAAATCTCCTGCCCTGAGCATGCTCAGACACATGCTCAGTGAGGGAGTAGCCTAGCCAGGGAGCAGCTCCAGCCAGGTAACAGGGGGCCCCGTGGGTAAAATAGGAGGAGGGGTTTGGATTGGGGAGCTGCTGGTCAGATCAGAGAAGTGGGTTGGGGAGATGGTGGGTTGTCCATGTGGCTGCTCCTGCTCAGAGTAAAACCAGCTCCCACTTCCTGCCAAGCCAATTCCTTAAAAAAAAAAAA
>ML681971.1:6094197-6155292 GCA_007922195.1 Podocnemis expansa
TCCTCCTCCTCCTCCGCCTTGCCCTGCCCAGCTCAGCCCAGCCCTCCTGTCAGCTCCATCACATGGGCAGAGTCCCAGACATGCCTTGTCGCATCCGAGCAGGCTAAGGAGGAAAAAAAACCTCAGCTGTGGCCAAGCCCCTGCTCCCCATTGCCACCCTTCCCAGCAGAGGTGGGTGGGGGTGAAAGCCCTCAGCGTACTGTGAGTCCACCCCCAGAGTGGCAGTGGAGGGCCCCGACCCTCTGAACAAGAATCTGTCCCACTCCCTCCTGGGCTCTGACTAAACATTTCTTATCTGTCCTCAAGCAAGGAGAAGGTGCCTACTGCCCTCCTGGAGGCATGGGGCGCTGAATTCATGGCTGCTAGAGAGTGTGATCAGCATTAATAAAATTGGGGTCCCATCAGATGATTTGGTGTTTTACATTTGTGTAAAGCCCCATTCAGGATCAGGGCTCCAGGGAGCTAGGAAGTGCACAATCGCATGTGAAGAGACAGTTCCTGCACCCAAGAGTTTACAGTCTCAAAGCCGCTGAACCAAGCTGTATTAGGCCTGCTCCTTACACAGCTGGGAGACTTCTCAAGAAAATGAAGGTACTGAAAGCTGTGTAGCACTGTTAACTCCACAGACACTACAGAAATGATATTAGGAAGGCTGTCTATCAGATGGGACTTCAAACAGAGATTCTGTTCACTTGTAGATATAATGATTCCCTGGTACTTACATTATGTAATTCAGTCACTTGAGCCATGTTGACTGAATTCCAGATAAAGTAATTATTGCCTGAATTTCCCTGAATTTGCACTTTAAAAAGTACTTTCCCGCTTATAGTTATGAAGCACTGTGCTGTTAGCACAGAGCAGTTGCTGTGTTCCACCTCAGTTCAGTGGTGGGTAAAGTGGGATGACCTCAATACAATGTTCAGTGAGTGACTTATTTCAGATCTTTGGGGAAAAATACACTATGTCAGTGTCAGCTGGTATATGTAGAGATGACGTGCCAAAGGATCCTGGTCCATGTCATGGGGATGTGTCCCATGACTGGGACTTCCAGGACTTAAAATAAAACAAAGAAATAATAACATACTCCTAGGTGGTTGGCTAGTAAACTTCAAAGAAAACAATCCTTTCATCTCTGGGAAGTTTTGTTTCGAAAAAAGCTGCAGGCAATGGAGAAAGGAATCCCTCATTCACAGTGCTTCAGTAAAACATATGGTCATGATCTTTGCATTTAATTGGCAGTATCTCATTCTCATGGGAAAGCTGCATTTTGCTTGAACCAAACCCTTTACATTAGAAAAATGAAAGGGGAGGAGGAAGAGCAATGTGTGAGGCCAGGATCATGGCCAAGGAGTGGCAGAGGCAGAGTGTAAGGCCAGGACTGAGGTCAGGGAGGTGCAAAGGGCTAGAGGGAGCAGCATGTGAGGCCAGGATCAGGGCCAGTATTTTTATGGAAGGATAACCATACTTTTATGGAGCGATAACCAATTTATATGGTCATGAGAAGTGGTTGCAAATGACAAACTGGGCTGAAGCCTGCACAATACAGAAAGGGCGCCCAGAGATTAGGAGGGTTCTGGGGCTTGTCAAATTATACTTTAACCACTGGAGGTTAAGGATAACTGAGATAAAATATGATATGGCTTTATAAAAGGTAGATTGTGTAAGACCAACCTGATCTTCTTTTCTGAGATGACAGCAGATTTTTCAGACAAAAGGAATGCGGTGGATCTAATTTACCTAGATTTCAGTAAGACATTCTAATAGGGAATTACCAGTTAATTGAAAAAGGTGAGGATTAATATGAAAATAGAAAGATGGATAAGGAACTGGTTTAAAGAGAGACTACAATAGGTCATACTGAAAGGTAAAATGTCAGCCTGGAGGGAGGTTACTACTGGATTGGTCTTACTCAGGGATCGGTCCTGGGGCCGATCTTATTTAACCTTTTTATTACACTCCTTGGGAAAAAAAAAAGTGGAAATGTGCTAATAAAGTTTTTGAATGACACAAAATTTGTAAGTGCTGCCAAGAAAGAGAAGGATCAGGATATCATACAAGAAAAACTGGATGACCTTGTAAAATGGAGCATTAGGAATAAGATGAAATTTAACAGTGGAAAGTAAAAGGTCATGCTATGTCTAAACTTTCAAGTTGGTTCAAATTGAGTAGGCTTAATTCAAGCTAATTTAGTCCCTGTCTACGCTAGGCTTTCATTAGTTCCAGTTAAGGAATTTCTTAATTCACAGTAATGAAAGTTTAGTTCGAACTGGTAAGACCTGCCAGTTAGTTCAAACTAAGCCCGTAGTTCAATCCTTAGTTCCAACTAAGATCAGTGAAGACGACGATTAACCCTCAGTTCAAATTTAGTAAACTTGAATTAAGGGCTGTTAGCGTGAATTAACAAAACGGACTAATTTGACTTAACTTTAAGTCAAAATAGTTCACTCTGTTAATTTGAACTAACAAGTTCCAGTTTAGTTTGAACTAAACTCGAACTTACTAGTTCAAATCAACAAATTCAAACTAACTTTTTCTAGTGTTGACATAGCCTTAGGGACTAATAAGAAGAATTTTTCCTATAAGCTAGGGATGCATCAATTGGAGTGACAGAGGAGGAGAAGGACCTGGGAGTAATGGTTAATCACAGGATGACGCCACGAAAATGCTAATGCAGTCCTAGGATGCATCAGAGGAGGTATTTCCAGTAGAAATAGGGAGGAATTATTTTAGTTCAGCACTAATGTGGGCACAAAAACAAATGGATACAAACTGTCCATCAGGAAATTTAGACAGGAAATTAGGTGCAAGTTTCTAACCAACAGAGGAGTAAAGCTATGGAACAGCTTTCCAAGGGGAGCTGTGGGGGTAAAACCTTAGCTGGCTTCAAACCCAAGCTTGATAAATTTATAGAAGGGGTCATTTGACGGGACGGCCAGGTTTAGCAATTGACCGATATATTGACCACTAGTGGTGGATATGCCAGGGACCTGTGACGGGATGTCAGATGGGGTGGGTTCTGAGTTATTACAAACAATTCTTTCTTGGGTATCTGGCTGGTGAGTCTTGACCACATGCTCTGGGTTTAATTGATCACCATATTTGTGGCTGAGAAGGAATTTTCCCTCAGAGAAGATTGGCAAAAGCTCTGAAGGGTTTTCTCCTTCCTCTGTGTAGCATGGGGCAACAGCTAACTTGCTGGTGGATTCTCTGTACTTTAAAGTCTTTAAACTATGGGACTACTTAAAGAAACTGGATGGGCACAAGTCCATGGGGCCGGATGAACTGCATCCAAGGGTGCTGAGGGAGCTGGCCAATGACATAGCAGTATCACTGGCCATTATCTCTGAAAACTTGTGGCGAATGGGGGTGGCGCCAGAGGACTGGAACAAAGCTAATATAGTGCCTATCTTCAAGAAAGGGAAAAAGCAGGATCCGGGGAATTACAGACCTGTCAGCCTCACCTCAATCCCTGGAAAAATCATGGAGCAGGTTCTCAAAGAATCCATCCTGAAACACTTGGAGGAAAATAGAGTGACCAGGAACTGTCAGCATGGATTCACCAAGGCTAATCGTGCCTGACCAACTTCATTGCCTTCTATGATGAGATGACTGGATTTGTGGATGCGGGAAGAGCCGTTGACGTGATATACCTCGACTTTAGCAAGGCTTTTGATACGGTTTCCCACAGCATTCTTGTCAACAAGTTAAGGGAGCATGGGCTGGATGTGTGGACCGTAAGGTGGATAGAAAACTGGCTAGATCAATGGTTTCAGTGAGTAGGGATCAATGGATCCATGTCTAGTGGGCAACCAGTAACGAGTGGTGTGCCTCAGGGGTCGGTCCTGGCAGGGCTGGTGCTGGGGATTGTGGCATCCCCCCCTGCAGCAGAGTGACACCGGCGCAGATAAGTGATGTCATCAGGGGAACACCACGGCGCTGTCCCCTTTTGGCACCCCTCAAATGCTCGCACCCCCCTGCAATGCAGGGGCTGCTTACCACCTAGCACTGGCCCTGGGTCCTGGGGCTGGTTTTGTTCAACATTTTCATTAACGATTTGGATGATTGGTTAGACTGCACAATCAGTAAGTTTGTGGATGACGCCAAGCTGGAGGGAACAGTAGGAACGCTGGAAGACAGAGATAGAATTCAGGGAGACCTAGAGAAATTGGAGCAGTGGGCCAACAGAAATCTCATGAAGTTCAACAAGGACAAGTGCTGCACTTGGGACGGAAAAACCCCATACACTGCTACAGGCTGGGGAGTGATCAGCTAAGTAGCAGCACTGCAGAAAAGGACCTAGGGTCATGGTGGATGGGAAGCTGGATATGAGTCAACAGTGTGCTCTTGCTGCCAAAAAGGCCAATGGCATACTGGGCTGCATCAGCAGAAGTGTTACCAGCGGATTGACGGATGTGATCGTTCCCCTCTATTCGGCACTGGTGAAGCCACATCTGGAATGCTTGTGTCCAGTTTTGGGCTCCCCACTACAAAAAGGATGTGGACAAATTAGAAAGAGTCCAGCGAAGGGCAGCAGAAATGATCAAGGGGCTGGAGCACAAGACCTATGAAGAAAGACTGAAGGAACTAGGCTTATTTAGACTGCAGAAAAGAAGGCTGAGGAGGTATTTGATAGCAACCTTCAACTACTTGAAGGAACACTCCAAGGAGGATGGAGCTTGGCTGTTCTCAGTAGTAACAGAGGACAGAACAAGAAACAATGGTTTCAAGTTGCAACTGAAGAGATCGAGGTTGAATATTAGGAAAAACTTTCTTACTAGCAGGGTGGTAAAGCATTGGAATGGGATACCTAGGGAAGTGGTGGAATCTCCATCTTTGGAGATATTTAAGGCTCTCTTAGACAAAACCCTGGCTGGGATAATTTAGTTAGAGTGGTCCTGCTTTTTTGGCAGGGGGTTGGACTAGATGACCTCATGAGGTCCCTTCTAACCCTACGATTCTATGATTTGGGGATTTCAGTAACTCAGTCATAGGTCAGGGGTTTATTACAGGAGTCAGGTCAGGGGTTTATTACAGGAGTCTGTACGTGAGGTCCTGTGGCCTGTATTGTGCAGGGGTCAGACTATATGATCATATTGGTCCCTTCTGATCTTAGGGTTTAAGAGTCTCTCACCAATAGAATTGGTCCAATCAAAGATATTCCTTCCCCCACCTATCCCTTGAAGGTCCTGGGATCCACATGACTATACCAACGCTGTATACAACCAACAGAAGAAAAGGCCCAGCCACAGGAGACCTAGTCTCCTTCCCACCAACAGACCAAAGGTAAACACTGTTTTGCTCTAAGACCAAGTTTTTTCATCTTCCTTCTGTTTTCTCTCTCTCTCTGTCTCCTCTGCAAAGTTCACCCTTCACACACCCTTTGTCAGGTGTCTCCTGCACTCTCTGGCTTTTTGCTTTTATTCAGCTTGAAGAGGGATTCGAGGTTTGTCTCCTCTGCATTGTTAGCTAAAGATGTGATCCAAGTTTTGCTTCTAACCCAAATCCCAGCCATGCAAAATAACGTCTAGCTCAGGTCAAACGGTGCTTTAAACTTGAGCTAACTAGCATGTCAGGGGAAGGGCTGGTCTCATCAGAGTGCACTGGTTAGCCTCCCAAAGAAAAAGATAAGAGGTGATTTCACCACAATCTATCAGTATCTATACAGGGGGAAATTTCTGACAGCAGAAGGGTTTTTCATAGACTCATAAAAATAACAATCCCTAGCTCTTATCAAGCATTTTCACTGACAGAGAACAAGGTATGATACAGATGGGGAAACTAAGGCATACAGCTTGCAGCAACTTCCCACATCACCTGTAGACCACTGTGCAAGATGAAAATTAAGCCCAGGTATCCTGAATCCAAGTCCAGTGCTCAGGGCTTGAAGCTGAAACTAAATCTCTTCAGGCTGGGAACAAGATGCCAATTTTACTGGTCTTAGGAATGAGGAGTTTAACCCCTTACCTTGGCCTCTGATTGATTCTCTGTCATTCAAAATGTTCCCTTCAAGATCTCATGTCTCCCCAAAGACGTACTCTAGCTCAACCATAAGGCATAGGGCTTGATACAGATATTACTCTTCATGTACAGGAGGCCAGATAATCATTAATTCTCCCTTCTGGCCTTATAGGTATCTATGAAGGCCACAGACCATTTCACTTCATTTCAAATGACTCCCTTGTGAGTAGTGTCTAAAAATTCACGCCTGATGGCTCCTCAGTGGAGGAAACTGGAAGTATAGTCCAGCATCTACTAGACTAGTAGGATCCAAATACAAACTACTGGACAGCTCAGAGGAGAAACCCTACACCACAGAATCCTAGAGTGGCTAGTGATAGGCAAGAGGTACCCTCTACCTGGTTGGCACAGGACTAGTTTTTGAGAACAGGCACAGAGACTGAACTTGGGTGTCATACTCCATCAGACTGGGGAAGTCTGACCACCAAGTACCTCCCCCAATCTCTGGATAAAGCAAAGACTTCTGTTCACAAGGCTATTACTCCTGCATTCTCATAAGCGCTTAGAAAAAAAAAAAGTTGTGGGATCAGCCCATGAGTCTCTAATGTAAGAGGATAAAAGGGACGAAGAGGGAGAGAGAAACAGAAGAAAACCACAAACAGGAAGAGACTGTTGCTGGTTACCTCCACATCCACATTTGGAGAGCTCTCCCTGGGGTTGTAGTCAAAAACAGCCACCATGGTCCGAGGTGTGACCAGTTCTGCCCCAAGGTCTTGCCAGCTCCCCACTGTGGGATAGAAACAACACAGCCATTTGTGAGATGCAAGATCCAGGATGGAGCTCCCCTGCTAGTCCTGGTGCAAGCACCAGGTCTTGATGAGTAATTTAAATGAGGGGAGCTGACCTCAGCTCAACCTGCTGACTAGACGCCACCTTTTCTCTACCTCCCTCAGCCCCATATACCCAGGATTTCCTCACCAGCTCTCTCTCCGTTAGGACCCCTGGGTGTCTTTTGCTCTCACTGACCTGCTGGCACCCCCAGGAATCATCCAGGCCAGCACCTGCCTCTTGTAGCCAACCTTGTATTCTGGGAAGCCAGCAAACCCTTTGGAAGGCACTCAGCTCCTGTTTGCTGTCTGCCCCTTGTGGCAGGTGCACTGGGGAAGGCATGAGTTAACAGGGTGCAGCTGTGTGTAGGGGAACAAAGAGAGGGCAAAAGAGCCAGCCATGGAAACTGTTGGCCCCCAGCAAGCTTTGCAAGGATTGCTAGGCTTCAAAGGGACAGGACAGGAGTTCCTTGGGCACACCTCCAATTCCTGCCCAAGCTCCAGATGAACTTGGCTGAACTAGGCCCCGGAGCCACTCCAAGCAGGCCCAGGTGCCCAGTATCTGTGCAGGTCACAGCTTGCTTGGTATGTCTCTCTTGCTGTTTTCCAGGGCCAGGCTCTACTCCAGGGCATTTCTTCCAATTGGAACTTGGAGGCACAGCAGTTTGGCCCCATGTGGGAAGGGAGACAGCAACATGGTCCCCCCGGACAGCATTCCTCCTTCAAGGAAGAAAAGCTGACACCTTGCCCATCTGGAAAAGGACCTTCCAGAGTCCCAAAGCAATCCCAGTTGGGTCAGGCCAACACAGAACAGTTTGGAGATCACAGAACACATATGTAACAGTACGAGCCTGCCCTACACATGTGCACAGCAGTATCCAATTTCTGGCTGAGGCACAACAGGAGTAGGGAACAAGGAGCTATTGGGCCAGAGAGGGGGCAGCTTGCTCTGCGGTGTCTAAACACAGAGCGCGAAGCACCAGAAATTCCTAATTCTACCCTCGCTGGCTGCTGGGCCACCCTCTGAGCTCAGGGGGCTGAGCCTTCCTCCCATTCCATGCTCCCATGCCACATGTTCAGCATGGGTCAGGGTGGTGGACAGGGGTGGAGGCAGCAGATGTGGGGAGACCAGCAGTAGCTCAAACAGGAAACACTAAAGGGTGTTGGGGGGCTCTCCCAGCCCATTCGTTAGTGCTCAGCACCCACCATTACAGAGATCTTTCAATGGAAGACACCTAAGCAATAAACTATATCACATCTTGCTAACAGCCAAGCAAGATGACCTCAAAAAACATTCATTTCCCAAAGAAACTTGCATGACGCCTGCCTGGAAATTCTGACAATCAAACAGACCCAAGCCCACGATACACTTGGGCCATGAAGATCCATGATGAGCACAACTCCCATACGTAGATTGAGCCACATCCTTCCCCCAGCAGTTTCCCTTGCCCAGCAGCGTTCTCTCTGCCTTACTGAAACCCTAGCTTTGCCACATGTTGGGAAGCAAGGAGCTTGCAATATCAACAGTCAATGGGAATTAGAGCAGGAGGGATGAAGTTGTGGTTAAGGCATTCAGAGACTGATGGAAGATGAGGGTTGGTTGGGACCTCAGGAGGTATCTAGTCCACCCCTGATCAAAGCAGGACCAACCCCAACTAAACCATTTCAGGGCTCTGTCAAGCCAGACCCTAAAAACCCCTAAAGCTGGAGATTCTATCACCTTCCCAGGTTACCCATTCCAGGGCTTCCCCACCCTCCTAGGGAAAATCTTTTTCCTGATATGCAACCTAAACATCCCCACTGCAACTTGAGATCATTGCTTCTTGTTCTGTCACCCGCCACCCCTGACAACAGCCTAGCTCCATCTTCCCTGGGACACCCCTTTGAGTAGTGAAAGGCTGCTATCAAATCCTTACTGAACAAGCCCAAGTCCCCCAGCTTCTCTTAAAAGATCATGTGACCCAGCCCATTCATCATTTTTGTTGCCCTCCGCTGGACTCTTTCCAGCTTGTCCACATCCTCTCTGTAAAGCAGCCTGCCCTTCCCCACACTCCATGCGCCACAGAGAGCAGCCTGACATTCCCGGCCACCAGCTGGGAGCACGGCTCTCACTGACAAGGTTCTGCTTTGGGAAGGGAGAGAAATGCACTCCCCAGGGCTCCTTGGAGGAAGCAATGCAACTGCTCACTGAGATGTGCTGCTAAAAAGCATTTATCTATCTTACGTGCCCTCCCCATCATGCATGAGCAACCCTCACCTGGACGAGCCACACGCTTCTCTTGTCTGGCCAGCTCTGCTGTGGAAGAAAAAACTGCATGAGTGTGTGTTCAGCTTGCAACACCGACACACCCACACACCTGACAAACAGCAGTAAGATGTTCCTCATGAGGCACAAAGAGCAAGACAAGGCCCAACAACCAACACACCACGAGCAACTTGCACATCCCGTTCATGCAGCTCAAACACAGTGACCGGGACACTCGCCATCACTGGAGGCAGAAGACAAGCTCCGGACAAATGGAGTTATCTGCCTTGAGAGTATATGACACTAGGGCCAGGTCCCAACATGATTACAAATGGTGCCGAATGAAAAGGAAAAGGGTGCTCTGTCCACTTGTTATTTCAAGATCCTGAAAGTAGGTAACCAAAACTCAACGCGGTTTGCAACGCAAATCCCAAAAACAAAGTGATAGCAGCAGCATGACAGACCTTTCTTGGCGCGTCTGGGTTTCGGAGGAGGGACGGTGAGGCGGCGTGGAGATGGAGCAAATGTACCGTTTCCTTAATAAAACCCAAGGGGAAAAGCAAAATAAACAGACAAGAGAACAGTAAGACAGGGAATGGAAGCAAAAAGCACCTTGGAGCATGAAAAAGCAGTGAAGAAATGTACCCTGAGAAGCAGACAGGAGTCTGTACACTAAAACGAGACTAAATGCTGCCACAGCCACACAAAGACTCGCATGTTGTACCACCCCTAGAAAGAGTTTAGAGATCTGCTAATCAAGAATACAACATGACACATCCTGCAAGGCCCTGCCTGGGGCCACATATCATTTTCCCAGAGCACTGGGATAAGACAGAACCAAACCCCCAAGGATCACAACCCCAAAGAAGGAAACACTGAGTCTGAGCTTCTCACCCAAGCCACACTGACGCCCCCCTATAGACACATAGCTCCCTTCTGCCCCCTCTGCAGGCAGGTGATTGCAAATGGGCACCAAAGATCAGCAGGGGGGGCACTGGAAAAAAGCAGTTTCAGGGGCAGTCAGGGATCGAGGGTCTGACGACCTGGCGAGATCTGTTCTCCAGCCGGGGTTTCATGTGAGGTTTTCAAGGGGAAATGCTCTTTGCTCCAACAAGGCTCCACACAGGCTTGGCTGTGGTTCACTAGTGCCCCAGTATCTGCAATAAGGAAGAGGGATCCATGCACAAGATGGCATATAGAACTAAGGCCCCTTGCTTCACAGACTCGCTGCCACAAAGCAGGGGCCCAGCTGCCACATCTGATTGGCTTCTCCATGCTCTTGTTGTAACTCCATATTCGTTTAGCCCTGGTCTAGTCTGTAAAGCTTTTTCAATAATAAATAATGTGCGCATCTCCCTCGACTACCTAATGCTCGCCTGTCGTGGCGTGTCCACTGTGCCGAGTCAACAAGCAATGTCCCCCTTCTGACTGAGCACTGCTCCCCATGAATGGGTGGTCTTCGGGCATCAACCTGGGTATGTGCAGACCTGCCCTTACAATCCACCCAGCAAGGCCATGCCAAAGTAGTGCCACAAATTAAAACTCAGCTTTGTAACACTCTTCTCTGCATTCTCGCCTTTCAATTTCTCTTTCCTTCCTTCTTTTCTCTTGCCCTCACTACTCCCCTCTATGCCACAACTCTCTTCCTCCCCATCACACTTCCTTCTTCCCCAGCCACACACTGGGATTTCCTAAAAGTCGGACCTCCCCAGCCTATGGACCAGCCAGCCACAAAGCCCAGCAAGTGAGGTGACCGTGATGTGCTGATGCTGGGGCATGACTCTGCCCCCTCTGCTATTTTGCTCGTTCCGGGGAGTATCACAGCTCACCACAGGGAAGGGACTTGAGGCAGCTCCCAAAGCCAAAGCTTCCTGAAAACCCCTTCAGAGATAGCATCCTCCCCGTGTGCTGCTCCCTGGCATGTTCCTGCAGCACAGGGAAGGGGACTGAAGCATACTGGCAGTTTGGAAAGGCAAGTACTGACCTGAACTATGAGGGCTGTTAGACTCTCATGCCACGACAGTCAGTCTGGCACCCAGGCCATGCTGGGCATGCTGCTGCAGCACAATACATATCAGCCAAAAAGCGCCATGCCCACAGGCTGGCAGAAACCCAGAAGGGGTGGGAGGGAGATGCAGTACCTACGCCTTCCACCGGCAAGGCAGCAGGAATGTAACCTTGCTTTAACAGCTCTTGCCTGGCTTCCTCACTCGCCACCTGGACTTCAGACACCATGTTACAGGGAATGTACCCAGTTCGTCCAGCACATTCACCTCTGTAAAAACCATCAGCATCTTTGTCGCCGCACACCTGGAGAGGGGAAACAGCATCAGCATCAGTCCACATCAGGGAGCGGAAGTCACGCCATGAAAGCAGGGGTGCCCTATGGTCCCAGCAATGTAAGGATGGCAACAATAGCCAGTTCAATGAGTTCTGCATCCAAACCTCCCAGCCATCTGTGGCTAGGACATGGCAGGTCGCAGCAACCTCCCCTCGCATTGATCTTACCTTCAGGATCTGCCCCTCCTTAAATGGGAGCTCTTCCTCTGCTGCATCGGGGTTAGGTGACATAGAACTGGGTTCATAGTCAAACAGGGCCACAAACACCCTGGCTGAGTCGTCTTTAACAAGAGCCTCAGAAGCTGTGCTTCTTTTGGTGCCTGCAGAGAGGGAATTGATGTTAGCTAGCACCACAGTCCAGGAGCTCCCCACACCAAATCTGCATCTTTTCAGGACAGAAGTTAATAGCTTCTCTGTCAGCATTTCAAAACAGACTGGTCTCACTCCACGCCTCTGCCTGTCTTTCCTTTTGCTGTGCTCCCTTTTAGATGGAAAATTCACTGAGAAGCTCACCTGAACTAGAGCTGAAAGATTTCAGGACTCGGCTTCTCCTCGAGCTCCTGCTCCCTTTTCTTGCTGGCGTCTGCCACGTTCGGGAGCCAGGTAACTCCTGAAACCTCAGTTCTTCGTTACCAGAAGCCTGCAACAGGAGCCACTGAAGTTACCAATGGCCATTCCCAGGGACCCAGCTCCACCCTCACTAGCGACACCAAAACACACCACAAGAAGCAACACATTCGAATGCAATATTCCTCTCTTGGGCCACTCCAGAGATGAGAATTGTGCAGGGCTGTGGAAAACCAAACCAAGGTCAGGTGTTTTCCCTGGAGACCAGGAACGACTCCCTTGCTGATTACGAGGAGGGCTGGAAGGTCACGGCATGGGAAAGCAGAAATGACAAGGGATCATCACTCATTTACCAGGAATTTTCACTAGCATCTCAAGGTCTCTGAACGTAGCCTAGGGAGCAGGCCCCAGTGGAGAAAAGGAATACTGCACCCATGATGCTTTGCAGCAGCAATGGCTCTTCTCGAACTTCCAGCAGAAGCCCAAGCAGCGGGTACAAGACCAGACCTACACATTCTCCCAGACACACCCCTGGAGAGCCACTTTCCGTACAGCACCAAACAAAGCAGCAGGCAGGCAGGCTGGGGGTGGGGGCAGGGGGAGAAAGCCAGAAGAGAATAAGTCACCCGGACCCTTGTATGACACGCCTCCCAAGGGTGTTCCAGTGTCCTCCTCCAGCCAGCTGGACAACTCTCGTGTTCCCAGCCATGCTCCTCTGAGCTGCTGTCACTCCTCAGTGTCTCCTCCTCCCGGCAGGGAAACGGTGGACAGCGGCTTGGGGATCCAGACCACCCTGCACCCTTCCCTTCCCCGCACGCCTGCTTCTTCAGCAAGGTCCTCCTGTCGCACTGAGCCAGCTCAGCCTGACCACAGCAATCACTCCACCCTTCACAGTCAGACTGCAGTCCCTCCACCCTGCCATCCACCCAGTCCCTCCTCGCGGGGCTGGGTGGGAAGGTCACATCTGGATCTTCCTCAGAGTCATATTCAAGACTGATCTCAAGGCTCCTTGTGTCAAAGCAGTCGCTTGTCAATGCAGTGGGCTCTGACAGACCTGACAGCGTTAACTTTCTGTGGGACTTCCTAAAGATGCCTTGGTCAGCTCCATCCCAAGTCTCTGACCCACCCTTGCCCCCAGCACTCAGCTTCGCCTTGAGGCCTTGAGCCCTGTACAAGTCCTCTCCTGCCAGGTCACTGCAGTGCTCTTCAGTGTCACTCTGGTTCCTCTCACTCGCCTCAGGCAGATCAAGGGCACTGTCGTGGTTACCTCCTGCCTTTTCACTCCACCGAGGGCTCATGCCTGCAGCAGGCTTTGTTCTGCAACTCCAATGACAGCTCCTTCTCTTCTGAGCCCAGCTCAGCCCCAGGCAAGCTGCGTTCTCCCAGGCAGAGTCCTCACCGCTCTCCTGACAGGTACACCCTTCCCTTGGCGCCCACACAGGTTGAGTTTGATAGGTGTCACTGTGGTCACACTCTGTAAAGGTCTGAGAGGCACTAACTGAAAGGGGGTGGCATGGAGGTCTCTCCAGGAAACAATCTTGGGATTCTCTCTTTACAGCATGCTCTTCCTCCTCCTCCTCCTCCTCCTCATCCTCTTCCTCTGTCACTTCAGGAATGCTAAATAACGTCTTGCTGCAGTTCTTGCGCAACGGAAGCTCCAAAATCCTCTCGAGCACATCCTCATCACTATCAGTGTCGCAGAGATCCAGCTGCAGCCCAGCCCAGAGACAAGGCACAAAGAGGATAAGCAGAGAAAGAAAGAAAGAGGAAAGAAAGATTAACAAGAAAAGAAAGCTACGGTCACCCTCTTGCAGTGTTTGGAA
Source organism: Podocnemis expansa (assembly GCA_007922195.1). Classification (NCBI taxonomy): domain Eukaryota; kingdom Metazoa; phylum Chordata; order Testudines; family Podocnemididae; genus Podocnemis; species Podocnemis expansa. The sequence continues at coordinate 6,107,958 of ML681971.1, forward strand.
CAGGAGGATCCACTACCAGGACTAGAGAATGATGGAGAGGGTTTGCAGTCAGCAGAGCAGCAAGGGTCGGACACACCAGAGGACATGGTTCTTCAGGCTAAAGGGAACAATCAAATGACCACGCCGTGCAACAAGACAGCAAGAAAGGCCAATGGATGGCACTGCCAGCCCCTGCCAGATGTGCATAGATGTGACTGTGCCTGCAGCACCTTTGACCACACCCTCTGCAGAAGGAGACTTGCACACAGGGAACACTCCACCCAGAGGGGAAAATTAAACTGCTGACCCCATACACTGGCCCCACCTCCTCCCCACTGCCTTTTCTGAATCCTTTTTCCTACAGAGCAGGCAGCAGTGCCTGTGTTTCCAAGGGCTGCTACTGTGAGAAGCCTTTCCCCTTTGCATTTCACAATTTCCCAACCAGCCTGCCCGCAAACTCAGGTGAACACCCAGTCAATCACTTTCCTTCCATTACACTGAAAAGGCTATGCCTGAGCTTAGGGAGCTGCATTTGCACAAGTACGATCAAGTTTCTCTGGCGAGACAAACGGTGTGCTGCTCGTAATACAGGGGTGGACAAAATCAGCTCACAGCTAGGCACCAGCTATTTTACTTTTGGTCACCAGGAGGCACTCCTCCACCACATTTCCACAGTGGAGGTAGGTGACAAGCTACTAAAACTGGTCTCCATGGTGATAAGTAATATAGATTTGTCAAGGCCTGCCGTAATAAAGCTGAGTTCTAACTGCTGTCACTAAGGGGAGGTTATGTTGTGCTTTCAACTACTGGAGTAAGAAAATACAATGGTCACATTGAAAACAAAGGGCTCCTTTGGGACAGCTATTCATTGATGAACACGTCCTATAAGCATGATACAGCTATGAGCAGTCTGTGGGACAGACAGAATGAATGCCTCACCAGAAGGTGCTCTACATTATTATAAGCAACCTATTGACCAGTTGAACTCCATAACAACTGATTCACCTTGTATTAAACATGATCTGATCATGTGTTAAGTTTCTGTAACCTAGTTATAAATGGAGTCAATGAGTGACCAGTAAGTCCTGGTTTACTTACATACAAATCAAGTCCATCATTTCAAAGCACACAAGCAATATGGCCTTTTAATAAAACAAAATGGGTTCCACAAATTTCCTTCAAGATTATATCTGAATATTATATAAGTAGCCATTACCTTCTATGCTGGAGTAAAATCAATGAAAGGAAACTTTTGTCTAAATACTGGGGGGAAGAGGGGAATCCTGACAGCAAGATCTGTAAGACTGTGGTAAAATCTCTCCAGGGATGAGCTGGAAGCTGAATAAAAATAAAAAAGAACCCTTCAGAAATGCATTAAGATAAATGCTGGTGATTCCCATTCCTATTCCCACTGTTGTGCAGCCATCTCTTGTCCATCTGCCCAAGGGTCACGCTTTGTCATCCAGGCTCAGCTTCCCTCTGAAGATAAAACAGCTCGAGCCTCCAGCCAAACTATAAACTCTCTTCACTGGCATAAATAACAGTCCCAAAATAAACAAACCTCAAGACCACAGTCCCTCTCCTCGGTGCAAACACCTTCCCTGTCTCACCTGCACCTTCGCTCCTCAGCTTTTGGGATATCTGGACACCACCTGCAGACAACACCATGGACTCGTTGAGCTGAGGGCCAGAACAGACCATTACATCATCTACTTTAACTCACAGGCCATTACTGTTCACCTCTGCATTTAGCCCAGTAATATGTATTTGACTAAACCTTCCAGAAAGGCATTCCATCTAAATCTGAAGACATCAAATGATGAAGACGCTGTCACTTCCCCACAGAGCTTGTGCGGTTGGTTAATCACCCTCACTGCTAAAAGCATGGGACTTCTTTCTCAACTAAATGTGTCTGGCTTCAGCTTCCAGGCACTGGCTCTTGTTTGGCCTTTCTCCACTAAAGGAAACGTTTTCATACCACTACAGGAAGCATGTGGACAAACTGAAAAGAGCCCAGTAGAAGGCAACAAAAATTATTATTGTGCTGGGGCACATGATTTATAAGGAAAGGCTGAGGAAACCAGACTTGTTTAGTCTGCAAAAGAGAAGAATCAGGGAGATTCAATAACAGCCTTCAACTACCGAGAGGGGGATTCCAGGGAGGATGGAGCAAAACCTGGTCTCAGTTGGGGCAGATAACAGAACTAGGAGCAATGGTGTCAAATTGCAGTTCAGAAGGCCTAGGTTGCATATTAGCAAAAATATGTGCACTCGGCGGTGGTGAAGCAGTGGTATCAATTATCTAAGAAAGTGGCAGAGTCTTGATCCTTCTTGGTTTTTAAGGTTCGCCTTGACAAAGCCCTGGCTGGGATGATTTAGTTTGGGTTGGCCCTGCTTTTTGTAGGGGGTAGGACCAGAAACCTCCTGAAGTCCCTTCCAGCCTTAATCTTCTATAATTCCATGATTTGCTGAAGGTACTAATATTCTGGAAAGTACTTCATAATCATCATGTGATATAAAGCCCTTCATCCTACTCCTTTCCAAAACCATAACTTCTGCTTTTTCTGCAGTCTATTAACAATTTACCATCTCAAACTCACAGTGGCCTTATATCACTGCTAAGATTTCTTTCATTTCTAATTTTTGTTTTAAAACTCCTTTTTATTGTCAGCCTTGTCAACCATGGATTTTTCATTGATGTATTTTGATTCCCTTGTCAATTTTCTACCCTTCAGAACTTCTTGTATATATTGATTTCTACCTCTTTCCTCTTTATTGCTACTTATTACATATTGCTTTTTTGTTTTTAATTTTTGCCTTCATTTTGCTACTAAACCAGAATATGCTTTCAGCTAGCGTTGTCATTTTTCCTGATTATGGAATGGTGGCCTTTCGACCATCAAATAAACACTTCTTAAACAATAACCAACTTTAATTTGTTTTTTTTTCCTATCTAAATTTGTCCTCTGAATCAATTTCACTCAAAATTTCCCAACGATAAAAGAAATCTAGTGCTGTTTTCTATTGTGAGTTACCTCCCTTCATCTTAATTCAACTCCTTTTATAGCAACAGTTTACTTTTATGAAGTAACAGAATTTTAAATTAGAAAAGAAAACGCACTAAAACTAAGCTGTCAAGCAATTAAAAAATTAATCCCAATTAATTGTGCTGTTAAACAACAGAAGACTACCATTTATTTAAATATTTTGGGTGTTTCTACATGTTTAAATATATTGATTTCAATTACAACACAATACAAAGTGTATGTTGGTAGTCTATTATTATTTAAGAGTGTAATTAAAAATGCAATTTTTTTTTAAATCTGGTTAACTCAAAACAAATTAATTGCTTGAGTTAACTGTGATTAATTAGCAGCTCTAACTGGAACATAAACTCCAGAATTATACATTTCCTTTTCAGTTTCTTAGTTTTTAACACCTCTAAGCCCAGAGTTTGGAGGAAAGTTCTTAGGATGTTTAGTTATAGCTTAAGCAACCCTCTTTTGCAATCTTTATTAATGGTCATGAGCTCCATCTTAAATAAAGACAGGTATTCCTTGATGCAAATATGGTGGCTTCTTGAGGGAACAATACTCACTTTGCTCCTTCCTAGCCTACAGCCCCTTTGTTTTCTGACACCTTCTCTAGTCCTGTCATCCCATCTTGTATACCTAAAGATGCAGTCCAGATGTACTATTTCCTTACACTGGATACAGTTGAATTTCTCCGTATTTCGAGTCTACTTCTTTTTTTATGACAGCTTCTTTCTTCCTTCATATTTCATTCTTCTTCTCTCAAGTTTTCTAACAATGTTTTGCCAATAATATCTTAGATTAATTCAAGACTTTTTAGTTAATTTTCCTGTTGTTTAACTATACTGTTCTTTATTTCTTCTTTCCTCACTTTAGACTGCAGTCTTTCCTCTTTCTAGGTGCTGTCCTCCTACTGTCGTATCTCTCTTTCCTGTTCATGCTGGTCCGGATTTTCAGCTCCATTCTTAGTGCCCCAACAACAATGCACCTCAACCACTGGGGTCCCCATCTACTGGCTCCCCATTTCTTTTCTGATGACTCTCTCTCCAAAAGCTAGGCAGCTTGTCTTGACACCACCAGCCATCTCCACCGCTGACTGGTTGGCCAGCCTCCAGCAGTGCTCTAGAGGAGAAGCTGACACTTGACTTCCCCCCTCCACAAAAAAAAAAAAAAAACACCCAAAAACCCCCAAAACATCCCAGGCTCCACCACCACTTCGAGGACCCCAGAACCCTGGCATTCTCCCCCACCCCCACCCCAGCAGCAACTGCAGGCTCCTTTTAGAAAAACCATTCTAACCCCACCCCACCCACGCACCCACCCAATTTCCCATGGCTCCTCTCAATCATCAGCTTCCAATACACCGGGGCACCACAGGTTTTTAACTGCTCAGTTGAACGTTAACTGCATATGGCCCTTTCCTTTTCTATTGGGGGCCACGAGATCTGATGCAGACACACCTCCTGTGCTGTCCCCAAAGTTCTGAAAGACTGAGCTAAAATACTTTCCCACAAAGAACATTGGGAAAGGAAGTTTTGTAGATTCCTAATTTTTAAAGGCCAAAAGGGACCACTGATTATCTAGTCTGCCTTCCTGTGCGCCACAGACAACAGGCATTAATGAAGGGAAGCCCCGTCATCCATAGAAACCTCAGGAACGCTAGGTGTACCTTCCTAGGCTGGCCCACATCCCCCACTGGCTGCACCAGTCCTGGGCTCCAGAGATGTCTTTGTATGCACGCCCGTCACTGGACCCCTCTGTGTATAGTCACTGCAGCAATCACAAAGTACGTGTCCAATTGTAACCTGGGCCCTGCTGAGGCCACATCACTACAGTGCAGTCTTAATAACAGCATCACATGCTGCTTCGCAGAGTGCGTGTGAACTCGACTAGTATTCCCACACCTGGGAGAGCTACACACACTGCACCACATGGCACATATGTCTGTTCCCACTTTTTGCTTTAGCCCAAGAGACATCCAACTAAAACCATGTGCAGTCAGTTCATATGTATGAGTGTCTGCAAGATCAGAAGCTTAATGCAAGCCTCGACAAAACCCCGGCACTGTGTCACCATAGTAGCCAGGGCTTGTAGCCCGACTCTTAGCTCCACTAAGGAAATCCTGTACAGGATCGCCCTCTGGTGACCCAAACTAAAATTGCTGGTGCCTAGCTTGGAGCCAATCTTGCCGAGCCGTGTCTTAATGACGTCTTTACGTCAAAGCAAACAAGGAGTCTGTTGACACTTAAAAGGCTAGCAAATTTATTTATCGCATGAGCTTTCATGGGAGAAAATCCCACTTTGTCAGATGCTGGAAGATCTTAAAGTTCTTCAAGCATCTGACAAAGTGGGATTTTTTCCCATGAAAGCTCATGTGATAAATAGATTTGTTAGTCTTTTAAGTGCCATCAGATTTCTTGTTTGTTTTGCTGAACAAGACTAACACAACTACTCCACTGGGACTTATCTTCAAGTTGTTTTGGGGCTCTATAAATACAGGAATTTTTTATTTGTACACAGATTTGCATGGTGATTTATTGAACTGTTGTTTGTATGATGGAATCAAATCCTGGCCCCAACAAAGTCTCTGGGAGTTTCAACACTGATTTGAATGGGCACAGAATTTCAGCCGACAGTGTTACCTGGGCAGTACATTTGTACAGCTTTAGCTGAATAAAACATGTTTGCATTACTTACCCATTTCACTCCAGAGTTTATTTCTCACACCCCTCCCTTCCCTTCTGCACCAAGTGTGTATTCCGGCTAGTGGGAAAGGACCCAGGCCTGTAAGACGAAAGCTGTGAGTGCAGCAGGAGATCAGCAAACAGCTGCTGAGAGCCCCTGGGCTCAAGGAGAGGATCCCGCACAATGTAATGTTATGATTTCCCAGGAAGGCAGCTGGCTATGCTGGAAGTTACCTTTTCCCTGTTTTCCCTGCTGCAGTACGCCCTTGGATCCCACTGCTTCTCTTCCTGCATGTCAGAACACAGTTCTTCCTCCTCTTCCTCCTCCTCCAAAATATCAGACAAGTCAGAGCCGCGGCTGTGCTCAGTGAGCAGGTTCAACTGCCGTTTTCCAGCTTCTGACACCTTCTCTTCCTGCTGTCGAAAAGAAAAACTCCTGGGGTAGAAGGTAGCCTCTAAGCCAGGGGTCTCAAACTCAGATCACCACAAGGGCCGCACGAGGACTAGTAGAGGGCTGCATGAGGACTAAAAAGTTAGCCCAAGGGCCGCACCACTGAAACCCTTTCATACAACAATATTGCAAATATTGGTAGCAATAGTGTTGTTGTAGGCCGCAGGGAAGAGCTTTAGGGGCCGCATGAGGCCCACAGGCCACATGTTTGAGACCCCTGCTCTAAGCCATGTACAGACCTGATCTTTGCCGCCTAATTAAGGGTCAGATTACTGCAGAAGCTTTAGGGGCTGCAGGTCTGCACCCCTGCAGGAATGCCATGAGCCATGGCCTGTTGCCCAAAGGGACCCACAGCACCAAGTGATGGCCCACTTGGCTCTAAGGCTGGCCAGTTTGTGGGCTCTGGGCCTCTCTCGAGCACCAAGTGCTACCCCACCCCCAGGCAGTGCACCGCCCCAGTAGGGAGCTCACAAGAGAGGACAGCCCCAGGTCTAAAGGCAGAAAACCTCAGTGTGGCAGTGAGGGGGGAACTGGACCCTGAGCATGGCACATGACTGAACATGACACGCTCGCAGCCCAGTAACCCCCTCAGACAGGAATTCTCCCTGGGTACACGAACCTCTCTTTTGACTTTGGGCACCATTCCAAAGGCATCTCCGTGGGAGGCTTCTTTCAGCAGTTTCTTGACAGGGGACACTCTGGGTAAGTCCTCAACACAGCTCCCACTCGCATCTGAGTCTCTGCGACTGTCCACACTCCGCTCAGACTGAGGCTCTGACTTTAAGCTCTGTTCATCTGCCTTCCTCTCTCTGCCAGTACTTGGCTCCGTCTGCCGTTCCTCCACGAAGCGTGTGTGGCAGGGCTCTGCGGGCACCACTGGATAACTCCTGTCCCGTTCGGGTTCTGTGGGGACGGAGAGCTCCTCCTGGAAAAGGAACCACTTTAGTCAAGAATGTCACAGGCCTTGCTGTATGATTAGCTCAGCACCAGGCCCTGGATAGCACATTTCCAGGCTCAGCATCTTTACAGAACTAGGGTCAGGCCCAGTGCTTGTGCAACCATAGGTAAGGAGACCCAGGGCCAGCCTTAGAGGTGGGCCAGTCAGGCAACTGTAATCGGGGGTGCCATGTGGCAGCAAGAGGTGTACACTCGCTGCCAAGTCACAAAGGCAATACCTAGGGGAAAAAAACAAGGAGTCGTGCGGCACTCAAAGTCTTTAAGTGCCACACAATGCCTAGGGAACCCTCGATTCTCCCTGCTTCCTGTAGTGGTGACACACAGACACTTCTCGTCCCCCCAGTGTTCCTCTGCACACTTCAGGGGCTTGGGGGGGGGGCAGTTTCCCTGCACACAGGTCACTTTCCCACCTGGACTGTGGACTGCTGCAAGGTGAGCAGTAGGAGCCGCCCATCTCTCCCTCCCCATACATAGCCCAGCTGGGGAAAGTGACCTGGATGCTAGAGCCCTGTCGCTGCTCCTGGCTCTCTTCTTGCAGCCCCAAGGGACACAGGCATCCAGATTGGTTTCCCCACATGATGCAGCAAGAGAGCACGGGGGCAGAACTTAGGGGGTGTAAGAGGTGGTGCAAGAGGGGGTGCAGGAGTTAGAGCAAAGGGGCACAGTGCAGGAGTTGGGGTACAGAAGGGGAGTGCATGGGCTTGGGAGAAGGGGGTTAGGAACATAGGGATGCAGGGTGTGATTGGGAAAAGGGAGGGACAGGAAGGGATGGGGGGAAAGGAGGCACAAGGGAGTCGGTGAGAAAGAGCAAGAGGAGTTAGGGCAGAAGCAGGTGCGAAGGGACAGAGAAGAGGCATGGGAGTGCTAGGGAAGGGGATGCAGACATGAATGGTACACCAGAGCAGGCTTGGGGAAGAACAGGTTGCAGAGGGCCTAAAGGAGAAGAGGGCATGGGGGGAGTACAGAAAGGGGCACAGAAAGGGCTAGGAAGAAGGGACCATGGAGTGGCTAGGGAAGAAGGTGCGGGGGGGGGGGGGGGCTCAGGGAATGGGATTGTGGAAGGCTACCGGAGGGGGTACCAGGGGTTAGGAGGTTGTTCATTATTGTTTTACTGGGTATTTCACAAGCCCTTTCACAGGCACGGCTCAGGCTGGAAGACCAAAATCACACTTCCTCCCTTTCTCTGTCCTTGGGAGGGGGCAGAAGCCAAAGCAAGGCTGGTCACACCCCATGCCCACCACCTTTCACTGCCCTGCCACCAGTGGTGCTGGTCAGAGATGAGGGGAGGGGAGGGCAGGCAATGCTATGTTTGTGCTAAGCCTACCAGGGCAAATTACTGTAAGCACTGGAAGGGAGGCAGCCAGGTCTGGGCAGTGAGTCTGTGGGGTCCAGGAGCAAGGGGGGACCCACAGTGGCCAGGGCCAGTGGGGGGCACCCACAGGCCAGAGTGCCATATTCGATGGCACCAGCCCCACCAAGACTTTCCACCTTCCCACCTTGCTTTGCTGCTGTGGTGCATCAGGCAGGAACACTTGACTCATCTGTAGCAACAGCTGGCGTGCGCAGGGCCCTGCAGTCACATCCGGCTCTGCAGCGCACTGCACCCCATCCTGACCTCATCCTAGGCTCCCGCACACAGCTTGGCCCTGCGTGCAGGCCCCGTCTCTCCCCCTCTCTAGCAATTCTTTTGCACAAAGCAGAAGATGACAGATGCCAGGCTGGGTCTTTGGGTATAAAACATCCATTCAGGGGTGGGATGAGGCCTCGCTGGCCCGTAACCCTCCCCTCTGCCTGCAATGTAGGCAGACCCCCAAATAGTGATTTTAGACTGCTCAGTGCCACAGGAACCCATTGCACTGCTTCCCCTCCCAACCAGCAATCTCCCTTACAAAGCCTCCACCCCCTTTCCTGCCCAGTGCCCAACACCACAGGGGGCAGAAAAAGCCTGCACTGACAAATGACTAGATGGTGAATGTCCTACAAATACCACCAGCACCTAGAATAAACGGTGATGGTGTCTTTTCTATCATCCACTCATTCTTGCCTCCCCGGGGCAGCTTCCTGAGGAAGGATAGTCCTTTGTCCCCTCTCTTCCATGGATGCACCAAAGGAGGCAACCCTCTCTTATATGCTGCCACCATGGTGAGGACCAAACACTATCAAAGACTGTGTCACTGGAGAAAGAGAAAAACTACACCGTGTGATTTGCTGTAAATTCTCGCAGTTCCCCTCAAAAGGGATCAGTTTCCCTTCCCTTCGTCCTGGAATTTATGGAACTTTTCAGATCAGGAATGCCAGGCACTCACCGTCTCCTGTAACTGGATCTCTTCAGCAGGGCCTTTCAATGCAGCTGCCCTCAAAGGAGAGGGCTCTTCGCCCACTCCTGCAAGCTGCAGGACAGCCAGACCTGACTCTTGTCTTACAGTGTCTGAACCTGGTGATGACGTACACAATGCTTGCACCAAGGAAGCGCTGGGAGAGGAGAGGCGCAGGTGTGGGGAGTCCATGCCCGGCAGATAGTGCTCTGAGCTGTCATATCCGGGGGTGGCGTGGGCTAGGAATTTGGCATTTGAGCTGTCAGTGGAATAGTTCTGGGGAGGAAAGAGCAGAGCTGTGCCGCGTGTAACAGGCACTCGCTTAGGAAGTGAGCCCTTGGGTTCTCCACAGAGCGGTTTGGAGGTTAGACTGGTCGACAGAACAGCCTGTGTCAGTGAAGAATGTCTAGACACCTTCCGCAGGGCTGATGGGATCTTGGCAGGCACTGAATCCGCCGATTCGCCGTACAGAGACATCGTTCTCACGGAGACCTCCCTGCACACCTGAAACACCTGGAGCTGGGACACCTCCACGAGCACACTCCCAGCCGTTGGAGATGCAACTTCCATCACCTACAAGAGAGAGCCAGGAACAGTCTCTTCCTAGTGCACCAAGAACAGCCTCCCCTAGCACCCCTTGCTTCCAACCCTACTGTCCTGTTAAGATTTTTCAAAGCTCCTGCACTTGGGGGCTAGCAAGAAACTACAGCTGTCCACCCCTTTTTGCAGATGGAGATGAAGGATGTCACAGCACAGAGAAAAGAGGATAAGGGACCCTGGAAAGGGCCCAACGCTGAAATTGTGGCTGCAGCTTCAAAGGATTCGTTGGGCGGGTGCCAAGACAAAAGACAAGCCCCAAAGAAGGAGGGTAGGATAGGTGGCAGTGGGAAGCCCTTGCTGGCAAAACCACAATTGGAATACTGCTCTGTTAAAGCCGCAATGAGTCTCTACAGTTACATGTTTGTATTGCGTTGGGTGTTGGGATTTTCTCTTGTGACCAGATTGGGTTACTCATGTTTCTCATGCAACAGAGGGTGTTTTACAGGCTATGACTGTAAACTCCCTTTTCTCAGCCCCTCCTTCCAGCTGGGTCTGTAGAATCAAAGGTCAGCTCTGATCCTCCCTGAATAGTGGCCTCACTCCCAACCCAGACAGCTGCTGCCTCAATCCCAAACCCTGACAGCCTTCCAGCCCCCTTGCTTTGGCCAGTGGAAAGGAAGGTATTTTCCACTTGAGGCAGCATTCTTTCTTTCCTGCTCTGGTTGATGCCGTACGTGTTGCACACTTGCTGGTTCACCCTCCAGGCTACGTCTATGCTACAAAGGAAGGCAGGCCACAATGAGTCTCAAAGCTTGAGTCAACTGACTTGTGGGCACATGCTACGTAGCTAAATAGCAGTGTGGTTGTTGAGGCCCAATCTCAGCTCTGAAACCCAGCAAGGAGAGGGTTTTCAAGCCCCAGCTACAGCCTGATCTGAATACCTACTGCTGGTTTCCACCCTGTTCAGCAAGCCCTGAGAGTCTCAGTCAACTAAGCTGGGCTCTCAGCCTCAGTGCTGCAGATTTTCTTGCAATGTAAATGAATTGGGGTGGCTGTATTTCCATGATCCCACAGGTACAGTAAGCCACAGGTCAGCAATTTAAGAGATTTCTTTAGATGCCCAAATATCTGAAAATCCTACACTGAGCCATTTCTAGAAATGACATTTATCCACTGCAGTCAATTTTCACAAGTGACTTCGACAATTAAGTTACTGAGAGCCAGATCCACAAAGAAATTTAGACAGCTAGCTCCACCAATCAGATGCCTCTGACATTGTCAAAACCACAGACCACCTGCTTCCCATCTCCGTGGACCCCTACAAAAATTCGTCAGTTGTATTTTCACAGAATGGCATGCACAAAGCTGCCTAAACTCTGACGCCACATCAGGTAGTGAGCTCCTTCCAGTCCTTGTTCCAGCCAAAGCCCCAGTAGACACCTGAGACAAGAAGTAGGGGGTTGCTCCTGGCCATGGGCTTCTTCCAAGACCCACTTGGTTTAAACTCAGGGGACTGAGGCATGGGAAAAGGTGATCCTCTAGGACGACCATGCTGGTGTCGTGCTACTTACAGGTGAAATGTGGAAGACCAGCAAGAGGAGAACACATGCAACGCAAGATTAACCAATGTTCTGGCCATCATCATGGGCAGTAAGAAGGAACTGAAGAGGTGGGGTGCCGGCATTGCACCATGGAGGAGTGACTCCAGGGGGCTCCAAAGCCAACCCTACAAATACCTTTGGGGAGAAGCTTTCCAGTGACTGTTTGCGCAGTGCACACACCTAATTGGAATGGACCTGAGCAACCACTCAAAGAAGTGAATTTCTTAGCACTACACACGCTCCCTCAGTCCATGGTGCATGGAGCAGCCCCTTGGTTCTCTGCACAATGCTAAGCTGTTTTTGAGGTCTAGGAGAGATAATGGTGCCCGAATCATAGATGTTCCTCTGTCATTGGGCCTAATATTCCAAACTAGCCCAGGTGACACAATCCCATTTCTCCAGGAGCAACCCTATCCACCCAGGACACCACATGTTGAGTACCAGCACAACATTATCAATTGGTTACCACGCTGACTGAGGTGCTCCTGGAACAGGGCTCTTCACAGCTGACGATCCAGCCCTAGATTCTTTGGAGCAAAGACCTTGTCTTCCTTGGAGTTTGCACATTGCTAACACAGTGAAGACTCCCTCACCACTGCCATAGAAATCAAACTGTCATCATGCACGTGCCGTCACTGACTCCACAGCACCTCTACAAAACAGTAGTATGGTTTTCACCTCTAGATCCCCAACCTCGGCATCCCAGCATCCAGCCTGGCATCTCCCACCCCTGACCACCTGGATTTCAGCCTCTCTCAGCATTGGTTCATTACCTTCCGTCCATCAGCATATACAGCATAACCAGTAACTCGGACCCCATTTGATGATCCTTCTGCATCGATGGTGACAGGCAGCCAGCTGATAACCAGAATGCCTGCTGAGGGGCCAGGCTCTGCTTGGACATCGAGGGGTGCATCAGGAGTTCCTAGATGAGAGCAGTGAGATTTTCCCTTTTATTTGTAATGACAGTAACCGAATTGCTAAACAAAATCCAAGCAAGCAGTGGAGATGGGGCTCTCCACTGCGCACTGCAGGAACAAGAAATGCAATGGAGCTGTTCTTCTCCAGACCTGTGAGAAAAGAGATCAGATCCGAACAGGGAAAATAAAACGCTGCTGCTTTGTGGAAATGACGGGTTTGCACACGTAGATGAGGGTGGACTGAAATAATTCCTGCAGCATGTGAGTTTAATGGTGCTACCCGTCACCTCTCCCCCAGCAAAGCACACTGCACACTTCACGGAAGGTGGAAGCTTGCTATTTTCACTCATCAACTTGCAACAAAGAGATAAACTTGCAAAAAAATTCAACAAAGAAAATGTCACAACAAACCAACAGCCTGCATGTGGACCTGTGGGTATGGTTCCCCTCTAGCCTCAAGGAGACACATACAGGCCCACTCCCGCCATGCTAACGTCCTGAAAATCAAGAGAAGCAACAGCATGAACTGGGGGAAGAACTACCCCACCCACTGTGCTTGCTATCACAGCAACATTCAGGCTTTACCGTGGTAATGCAATGAGGGCTAGCATAGTGCATCATCTCTTGCTGGGAATCACACTTCATTTCCAAGAGTAGACACATCCTTACTCTTTGGAAATCAATGAAACCACCTGGTAAATGGCCCTGCTGGTCCCCTTCAGCCCCCAATACCTGCTAATGGAGTTGCGAAATGTATGACTGCAGGTTTCTGCTCACACCCCTCCTGGGGCAACTCCCAGAGCTCGCCGGAGGGCCGGGCTTCCACCTTGGCAACGTATTGAGTGCCAGGGCACAGATCTCGGAAAGTGTACCAGTAGACCCCTGGCTTTGTCAGGTCACACTCCTCATCATTGAGGTACACTGCATGGGTGTAATTGCTGTTGCTCGGTAGCCATGTGACCTCTGCCGAGGTGGCCATGATGTTTCTGACTTTCAGCAGCGTAGGTATGGGGCAGACATCTTTCCCTACACAGAAAGTGCACCGGAGCTTATCGGAGCTTCCCTTCTCGGTGACGCTTTGCACAGAAATGCGATAGGCTTTCAGCTCCAAGTCCAAATCCTCAATCACAGCTTCAGTTTGAGAGCCACTCTTCACGTTCTGGCATAACTCAGTGTCCACATAGATGTTGTAGCTCTGTATGTCAATGCAGCCAGCTGGGAAAAGTGGGGGCTCCCAGCCTACAACGATGCTTCTGTTAACCTGTTTGATCAGAGTCAGCTTTCGCGGGTAAGGCACTGCTGTGTGATTGACAGGCTCCTCCTGGTCTAGCCTGCCGGACAACGGACTAACGCTGGGCTCTTCGAGAGAGTAGTCACTCTTCTCTCCATTGCTGGTGCTTGCCCCAGTAGAACTCCTCTCATGGTACGAGCTCTGGGTGAGATCATTTCCCTCTGGAGGCAGAAAGCTCATGAGGTCGTCATCTGAAATGCGTTCTACAAAATTGGAAGGAACCAGCCCTCTCCTGCCATCCATCAGCTCCCCTACACAAGAAACAGGAAACTCGTTAGTACCACCCGGCCCTTCAGACTCCATATCTGGCTGTGTGGGGGAGAAACAAGCTGTTTCTTTTGCCAGCCATCAAGCTATCGCACTCACAGTAGAGACGTGAGAACAAGACTCTGCCAGGACAGGACTGCCCCTTCATTCCCTAGCACTTTGTCCCACTTCCCTTCTCACAGCCTATTACAGGGTGGCCAAACTTACCGACTCTCTGAGCCACATACAGTCTTCAAAAATTTGACAGTTGGATCATGCCTGCTAGGTCTTGCAGCTTCAGCCATGTGGTGATGGTCAGAGCTTCCGCCTCATGGGAGAAGCCTCCCAGGACTCGGGGCTACTTCCCCATGGGACATCTGCTGAAGCCCCGCACTTGGCAGACATCTCCCATGGCGCAGAAGACCCAAGACACCCCTCGCTTTGGTGCTGAGGCCCTGCCAGCCACACCTGGGAGCAGAAGCCCTGAGCCTTGGCAGCTGCCCCACCACCCACCAAGGGCTGAAGTACAAAACTCTCCATCTGGGCCTGATAAGTGGCAAACGGGTAGGAGTAGAGAGCTCTCTGAGCTGCACTTTAGCTGTAAAAGAGCTGGCCACTCCAGCCTATTGTTAGGAAGGGTTTCTAGGCATTTCAACTAAGGTCTGGTTGATGCTAAACTATCTTGTTGAAAAGTCAGGTTGTGTGCATGCTGCAATCTCCCCCATGGAGCTCCCAGCTGAGAGCTGGGTCTCAAAAGCTCTCCATGTGGCTCCCCCTTAGGTCAGTGGAAATGTTCCTGGTGAGGACATGCTATATGGACCCAAACAGGGTTGTATGGACTTCAGCCATTAGAGAAATTACTGTGCTGACTGCATGTCAGCCTATGTCAGCTCGACTTATTTTTCTAGGATAGATGAGGCCCAAGTTTTCTTTCCTTTATTTCATCTATGCACACCCCTTTTACTATCTTAAACCATTCTCCTCCAGCCATTCCCATTCATACCAAATCCCCAAGGCAGCTCAGCTAGGTATATTTAGTTCCTTTTAATTTGCTTCAAAAAGCCAGGGTCGTCAGCCCTGATCAACTTGGTAGCTCTGTTCTCAACATCCTGCAGTTTGTCTGGTGGCTGCTCTAATAAAGGGGCCCAGATGTTAACAAATCAGACTACTGATAAGGCATTTCTGCTGCTGAAAGCGGAAAAAGAGTGGAAGGAAAAGATGCGAGTAGACACTAAAAAAATAAGAGGAGAAAGAAATTCAGGCCCAAAGAAAGCAAGACATCACAGTGTGAAATGGCATTAAATTTGATTACCTCTTCCAAAGCACCTATGTGCTTTAGGCAACCAAGTCCAACTCTCATCAAATGGGGCTCACATTCACAAGTCATTTAGGAGCTTTAAAGAATGTTACAATGTTAATTTATGTTATGCTAAAATGATGATGTTATATTTAGTCCAGATTTCTTCATCATAGATCTGTACCAGTAACTCAGAAATCTGACCAGTAATACCAACGTAAATGCAACTGAGGGCTGTAAAACAGCTTTCTTCCAGCCATAGTTTCATTAAACATTTTCGAAAACTAGGTGAAATTGATTTGCGTTCTGGTGACAGAACTCAAGGCCATTCATGCCTGCTGCTTTCTCCTGTCTATTTTATTTTATGTGGGGTTTTTTTTTTTTTCATTCTAAATAAATAAATGCTTCCCTGAGTCCTGGCTGTTTCTGTTGTGGACAGGAAAAATAGCTCTATCAGATGAGGGATGGGGTGGAATCAGTGTATAAGGGGACTTGAAGAAGTATGCAAAGTGGCCTGTGGCAGTGCAGAAAGAGAATCAACTGAATCACTTAGCCCTGTCTACGCTGGAACTCAAATTCTTTTGCTCAGGGATGTGAAAAAGAAAAAACACAAATAAGGATAACAACCGCCTAAAAGGGACGCAATGAAACAAACTTTGTTTCGAGTCAACTGAAAATGTTTGATCAACTTGAGTTAAAAAAAACCTGTAAAACAATCATTCCTATTAGACTCAAAACAATTATTTGGCATTTTCAATTCAATTAAAAAATGTAAACATGTTTTTTGTTCAATTCAAAGTGTCTTTTTTTTTTTTTTTTTTTTTTTTTTTTTTTTTTTAAGGTTTTGATTCAGCCCCTGGGCTGAAAAAATCCCTTCCTGGCTCATCCTGGGGGCATCAGAAACACCACATAGCAGACACACAGGTGATAACTAGTGTGCCAGGAGTTACTTGCTATGGGGAAATACAAGACAGTGTCTTGAACCCTTGGAACTAGTGATTGCATCACCATACTACCAGCTGTTGACTCTGAGAGGAAGGTGAGATGCCTACAGCTGAGCAGTCAGAAGAGCTCAGGTAAAACACCATGGGAGAAGTCCAGGCTCTGAGGAACAAACTTCAGTCAATGGCAGTGGGGCTGGGATTTCACCCTTAACTCAACCCTGGCTGAAGCAAATGCATTCCCCATTCAGCCATGACAGCTGTGCTCACATTGGCCTTAAGACCTTTTGCTCTCTTGCAGCTGTAAGAACAATGAGTTCTTCTCCACTCTGTATTGATCCCAGACTCTTACACTTCAGTCCATTCTTCCTCCGTCAAACACACCTTCAAAGAAGCCATCCTCGTCCATGTCCCCGTAGACATAAATGTACTCCCCAGCCGTCAGTGGGAGCTCTGCATCAGGGGTCTCATTAGGACCATCAAAAGGATTATAGCTGAAAGAGAGGCAACAAGAAACTGGATTTGGACAGCAGCTTCGATATCAAAACATTTAAGTGCTTGCGCTAGACCAGCTCCCTGGTCACTGAGGGGTGTCCTGCCTTTGGCAGTTAGCATTTCTTAGGAAGGCCAAAGCAGAGTTACTGGCCATAGTCGAGGCATGTCTTGAATTTGGGGAAGCTGCTCCACATTGAGGATCCCACACCCGTTCTGCATTCTCATTCAGCGGCCCCACCCAATCTCCGTCACTGCTCTGCTCTAGGCCCAGACTCCACTTCCTCCACCTTCCCCCTTGCCATGCTTCTTCCTGCCTCAACTCTACCCACCTCCATAGCCCCCTGCTCACCCACTGCTTACTCCTTTGTGAAGCAAGAGCAGAGTCAGGAGGAGCCAAAGTCAGGGCAGGGCCTTAGCCCACCGCCCAGGCTACCCTCTTGGATCCTCGGACCCAAAGTTTGAGTCCATGGCTTCCTCCTGGCCTAGGGCTCAGATCTCCTATCACATGTTGGATCCAGTCATGGTGAGCAAGTAATTGTCCCAAGCCATTGCTAGGTCAGAGTATTTTATGCCTTTAAAACTGCACTTGAACTAAGGCTCCACATTCATTAGCAAAGCTGGTTAGAAAACAGGAATCCGTTTTGTGGGGGATTTCAAATATTTGCTGAGAAAAATTAAAACCAGAACCTTTCAGCCAAAAGCAGAATGGTTTTGGTCAACCACTGGAAGCTTTTGTTTTCCAGCTTAAAACATTTCAGTTTTCAGGTGTAGATTTCTTTGATGGAAACATTTTCTCCAGAAAGCAGACTCTTTCACACAAAAAGATGTATAATCAAAACCCCATTTTCCATATTAAAAACTGTTTCAAAGAAAAAATTTCAGCTGTCCCTCCTGATAATGCATCTTGTAAGTTTCCTCTGTTTGATTATATGGTGCCATTATTTTTGTTTGTATAAATCCTTAGCACTAGGTGCATTCCCCAACTGTAGAAGAGACATGCTCCATCTGCTCTGGATCTTGTTTAGATGCTCACAGAAAGGAGCAAGAAACCCCAGAATAAACAGAGACGTAGTTAAAAAGCCCCAAAATTCTTCCTCCCTTTATACAAAGGAGTATAGTTCAGCACCTGTATCGGGCTAGGAAGACCTGGATCTTCGCAGGGCCTTGGCTCTCTGGTGCTGGTATCAGAGGGACGCTGTCAACATCTAGTTCCTCCATTTCACTTGCGGTGTCCACCTAAGACACGTAAAGACAAGGAGAGACAGGCTACAGCTCTGAGGAACGGCGTCTCAAAGATCACAATGGGAATGTAGCACGTAGATCCTCTTTACACCAGTCTCATTGCATCAGAATTACTCCACATGGAAGCACAGAAGAGTTAAACTATGAATAAGGAAACACATTTGTTCTTGGCTCCAAGACATAAAAATTTACTTCGCAGCTAGAGGAGTAATTCTACTAGTCCATGGTAGATAGGAACCAAGAGGTTAGAGGGCACCTTTAGTGAGGTCACGGTGCAAGGCCCTGGCAAGAACTTGAAACCTAGGCCCGAAACCTATGCCAACCCCAGCAGCTGAAGAACTGCCGTCATGGGACTTGGCTCCATCATTTGACCCCACCTCTGTGTACAAAGGTGAGATCTTGGCCCTTTTGAAGTGTACAGAATTTGACCATTATCTTCATTGGAGCCAACATATCACTCTCAATGCCTTGTACCTGTGTTGGCTTCTGGGAGAGTGAAAGAACTGGGGCAGCTCCTGTCTATTCTACCATCCTGTGGTCTCCTGGATGCAGTAAGGAGTGCAAAGAAGTGGTCTCCAGCATTCTGTCGCTGCCTGAATACCATTTTTTTGGTGTGTCTGTCTGTCTATCTGGGTGTTTATACCACACCTCTCATCGTAATGTCTACATCCTCCTTACCCATAAATAACCCCTGTGCCTACACCTTGAGCAGCTCAGAGATTTCCCAGGAGAGTGAAGAAATCAATTTCAGGGATGCCCACAGTACTAGATTTTAAAAACTGCTTGAATTTCTGCAGATATCGATGCCATCAGCTGCTGTGCTCCCCAGTGGAAACCCACCACCAGGCACACAACTTTTCAAGCCCTTCTTACTTCCTCACTTGCTGCATGACTCTCTATCGTACCTCTGGACCTCAGTTTCCCCATGAGCTCTCCATTCCTGATGTTTTTCCCCCATATACTTCAAAACGACAACACTGAGCAAAAAGGCTGAAGTTGTTGTAGAAGACACAGTATAGGACTCTACTTAGGTATTGCAGTCACCACAGGAGGGTCCACTTGAGGAACATACGCATGTATTTCCAACCTGAATGACATTCATTAAATTTAAGTCTGTTGTAATAGGAAGAGACCAGTAATTTTGCTTTCCCTAATTGCTGTACTTCACTAGTTGAATCCAAACAACTGTGTTGATCAGCCATCACAGTCTGACCTGATCCTATGACTTACACTTCTCTGCATTTATTTTCCTCCCATTCTGTGAGATCCCCATCTTCAAGCATCTGATGAAGTGGGATTTTCTCCCACAAAAGCTCATGTGATAGATAAATGTGTTAGTCTTTTAAGTGTCACCAGACTCCTTGTTTGTTTTGCTGAACTAGACTAACACAGTTGCCCCTTTGCGACAGTTCCCAAAATGTAACTGTAAATGGGAAATCAACACTGAATGGATATGTTCCAGTGCAGTCCTGCAGAGAGCAGTACTTCGCCCTATGTTATTTGACATTTTTATTAATGATCTGAAAGAAAACACAAAATTTCCACTATAAAATCATGATAAAGTCTGCAGATAACAAAAACCATGGGGGGGGGGGTGGTAAATAACAAAGAGGACAAACCACAGACACAGAGCAATCTGGATTTCTTGGTTATGTCTTTGCAAGCATACAGTTTGATTATTAATATGTATTTACAAAACATGCCTTTTAGAGATAGACTCAAAGAGCTCCTTGAGCCACCACAGCTTACTGCAAAGCAAAGAGGGAGCAAATCCCTTCAACACTCTTCTGTACGTTTTCTACTATTTCCCCACAGAGTTTTCTAGTTCCTGGATGCACATGTGGGGAGACAGCTGCAAGAGGAGAAAAGCAGTGCTTGTTAATGCACTGATCCAAAGGTGTGCTTATCCCCACTTGGGTAATGACAAGGCAGGGGCACCAGAAAGAGCACTTAGAACTGACCTCTGGAGTGGGGCAGGACTTGGGGCTGTTCTGCACAGATTCGGATTTCGAAGAGCTGGACTGGGACTCCAGTCTCTTGACTTGCATTGGAGACATGGCAACAGCACCTGAGACTGGAGTTTTGGTGACACTAGGGCTAGGATCAGGGATCTGAGGCAAGGGTTGCCGCTCTTCATTCCCTTCATTGTCAATCTTCTTAGTGCACTGAAGAGCAGGATGTCCAAGGGAAACATCTGGATCTGAAAGCAAACATTGCATGTTTTACTCCAAACAGTCAGTAGAAGAGAACAAGAGCTGATGTGAGCACTCCAGTGCAAACACACACTCTCTACGGCAGGGACCCAGCCTTCAAGCCCTCCCGCTCCCTGCACTCACACCCAGAGCAATGCTACTGAAGTTACTGGAGCAAACTGATCTAAGGGAGTGGGTCAGGCTCCGGACATGAAAGGCTCAGCCCTGCCCACTCCTCTCTTGCACTAAGATCGACTTTGCACAGGAGGGAGAAGCTATTAGGGCAGGGGTGGACAAAACTGGCTCACAGATAGGCACCAGCAAATTTTACTTTTGGTCACTAGAGGGCGCTTCTCCATTAAAATTCTGCAGCAGAGCTAGGTGAAGGGCTAGTAAAACTGGTCACCATGGTGACCAGAAACAGTTTTGTCAAGACTACATTAGGGGAATTCATAAAGATTCCCTGAACTTGTGGGCTAGTCTGTACCACCCCAGTGTGAATCAACTTGCACAACCATGCCCCCATGCAGCTGTATGCCGAGAACCAGCCATGGCCCTGCCTCCACAATGCATATAGGCTGGCTGAGAAACTGAGACAGCTGGCTTTCTTGGTTTTTTAGCAGCTGAGAGTCCCCCTCCTGCCATGCTATGGTAAAGTTTCACTCACCTATTTCAGCCACACACTCACTCACTGTCTGTGAGCCATCCAAGTCAGCGACTGTCAACGCTGAGTGAGCCGTCTTTACCTTAGCTTTCAAACAACCCAAAAGAAGACTGGGCAGCTGTTCGGGGCAGCTCTGCAGCCCCATGTGTACAGCAGCACTGTGAAGTATTTTTCACTAGGTTCATTACCCCAAAACTCTTGTCTCTGCTGAGGCGTTTGAGAATTTTTCCTAGACATGTTACATTGTGTGTATTTTAATTAAAAAAGGACTGATCAGAGCTCACTTAGGGCAATAGAAAAGTTCCCATTTACTCCAGTGGGCTTTAGATCAAGCTTTTCTCCACTGACACAGCTACCCCCTTCCACAGGGGTGTCAACAGAGCTCTCAGCCACTGGCTCAGACCGTATTCACCAGACACAGTTGCATGGCTGGGGAGCTGCGCCATGGCAGCATTTCTGATGCAGACTAAATGTAGTTTACTTAGTATTCCTGCAAAAGTGACTTTCAGGGACTCAATACCTTATTACAACAATCTGTTACCCACTGACCCCCCTTTTTTGTTCTACAACTACAGAGACATTTTACTCGTCACTTCACCATGAATGGTCTCTTACAATACGTGCTAACTACTTATGTTAAAGTCCCAAATGGGTAGCCGTGTTAGTCTAATTCAGCAATACAAGCAAGGAGTCCTGTGGCACTTAAAGACTAACAAATGTATTTATCGCATGAGCTTTCACTGGAGAAAATCCCACTTCATCAGATGCTGGGATTTTCTCCCACGAAAGCTCATGTGATAAATACATTTGTTAGTCTTTAAGTGCCACTCCCTCTAAGCCGCAGCTGCAGTCCCTGCAGGGAGAGAGTTTTTAGAACTCCCGCTCAGAGTCAGCCCTCACTGAGCCCGCTCTGGCAGCCAAGGAAGGGGGTCCTAACCCTCAACCCTTCCAACGCCCCGGGGGGGGCACGGGGGGACAGGGGCCAGAGGCTGCTCTACTCTCCTGCCCGCCCAGCCTCATCACAGTGGGGCAGAGCAGCCAGCCCAGCCTACCCACAGACAGCCGCGCCTCCCAGGAGAGGAGGGGGCCGGTGCTGAGCTCCACCGTGGGGGTCAGGGCTGTGGAGTGGCGCTCCCTGCTCCCAAAGAGTTTGAGCCACTTCGCTCCCCAAACTGCAGGCCATGGAGCAGGCTGGGCTGGCTGCTCCGCTCCAGGTGGGCAGCTGAGCTTGGAGGAGGGGGCGGGGGGGGGGGGGTCACAGCGACCAACACATGTTGCTCAGCTGCCTTAGCCCCTTAGAGGGAACATTGCGAGACAGGACTTTGTTTACTTATGTCAAACTATCTGTTGACACTTTCCCAGACCTGAGAAAGCTTGTCTCTCTCACCACCAGAAGGTGTCCAATAAAAGAAATTACCTCGCTCACCTTATATTTCTAGGGACTCTATCTGGCATACAAAAATCAGTGTGCAGCACTGGAACATACTACACATACATAACTAGAAAGTCTGGTTGACAAATGGAGAAATGTTTGTAATAATGTTCACAAAGAAGTCCCTTAAAATTTTGAATTTCAAAAATTTTTTACAGTTTTAAGGGTTGATTTTTTATGAAAATGTTTGCAAAATATTTTGATAAACTATCAAAATTAATATTTAAAAGCCATATTAAAAGTTAATTAAATTAAATAATAGTTAATTAATATTAATCAATAGTTTTAATATGAGAGAGACACAGACAGACAAATAACATATTTCCAGAAAAATGCTCTTTCAGTAAACCCTAAACCATTTGTGATTTTGGGCAGACTTTGCTAAATGGCTTCCACCCCAATGAAAACCAGAAACGTTTCAGTATCAGTGAAACAATCCTGGCTATGACCTGCAAGGGGCACTATCACCTCCTCCCACTCTCAGGAAACAGGGAAATTGAAACAAAACCTTTCAAGTTAGAGCAAACAAACCATGTTGGTAGAACAAACTCAGAAAGGTTTCTGACTTTTCAATTCACTGAACACTTTGAAAAAGTTCATTTTTGTTTGACCCCACATAAATCTTTTCTTCAATTTTTTCAGATTGCCAGCAACCGCAGAGATCATGTTTTGCTGGGCTCTAATTATGAGGGTCCTTAAGCACTACGAAGACCCTCTGTAGAGGGATGAATGTTCTCCTTTGAGAGATGCACTGAGAATCAACAAGAAATACAGCTGAGGTAAATGCTTTACTGACTGCCTAAAGCGCACATTCACAGATTAAGGCCAGAAAGGACCACTGTGATCATTTAACTTGATCTCCAGCATGACTGCAGCCAGAAAGGGTCACTCAGGAACACAAACCCCAAAGGATGGAGAACGCTCTTCTTCATTTGCTAAGCTGTTCCACTGGATGCAGACAGCTACTGATTAGGGCTTACATCCACATTCCTAAGAAAACACCTAGATGCTCTCCATCAATCCCCTCACACGTTACCTTGTTTCTCAACACCAATGTAATAGAGACATTGTTAGTAGGTTTGCTGACATTTGACTATAAAAGGGTGGCACAATCCCTTTGTCAGCTATTGCAGCTGGTGTCCTCCCCAGACTAACCTCACTTACTGCTGGGCACTGATTTAACTCTCAGGGAAATTATTCCAAGCAAACGTTTAATAGTTTGGGGCCTAGGAATTAAAGACTCCAAGCATCAGTGTAACATTGCTCTCTGACAAAGGGTTTGGTTATAAGCAACTGAAATATTAAACATATGGTTCTGAATCAGTCTGGGATACAGGCTAGGGGTGCTTAAACAGGAAGTAAAAAGATGAGAAAATTATTCCCTTAATCTGCTCTATTTACACTCAGGGAAGCCAATAGACCATGCATTAACTGGCTACTGGCAGCCATTACCTATCTCCCATTGGCCACACACAGGCCGTGGGCTGGAACAGCAGGGCATGAAGGGAAGCTCGGAAGTCACCAGTGTTGAGGTCAGCGGCTCAGTCTTTCCTCGTTGTAGCTGAAATCGTTTGAGTTCCTGAGACAGGAGACTGAACTGTTTGATGTGGCTGCGGCATTCATCCTCCAGCTCTTGCACCCGGGCCTGGCAGCGGAAGCAAAGCAAAGTGAGGCAGAGTCACTGGCCCAACCTATGCAAGGCTCTAAACAGCGGCTGTCTTTGCTGTGTCCTTCTACGTAACAGGGCTGGGTTTTCAAGACGAAGGAAAGGAAGAGGGTGCCCAAATCCTAGAGATGATCAGTGGCTGGCGCAGCCCCCTGTCCGTGGGCCCTTTGACCATCAAAGCCCCAACAGATGCATCTGGGAGAGGCTCCGCTCCACCCTCATCTGACCTACCAGTGGAAAGCTACTCTGGGCCTGCAATTACCCCTGCTTGCGAGAGAACTCATGGGGGCTAGAAGCAAGTCAGAAAAGGCCCTTTGAGATGGAGGAGCTGAGAAGGCTCCAAAAGGGACTCCACCAGGCCTTATTGACCCAAGGAGCCTCCAGCAGCTTCCCCACCAGAACCACTGCAGGCAGGAGCCTAACGTTCCCCTAAGGACTCAACTGCCGCCATGAGAAAGACACTGGGGAGCAGCAGGGCACTAGACAAGCATAGTGGCCCCTAGCTGTACAAGAAGCCTGTCTGGAATTTCTTGCCTAAATACTTTTCGATGAAAAATGTAGATTCCACAGGGTAATTTCCCCTAAATTTTTCATTTTTCAGGTGATTGCAGACATTGATCTGTGTCATTTGTGTGTTTTGCACCTATTCTTTTTCTGTGGGCAGGGCCCTTCAGGGGGACTACATCTCCCATGACGCACTGGAGTCTCCCCACTGAACGCTTAGTTTACACCAGAAATATCAAAATGAAAATTTTCACAGTTTTCCATGCTGTGAACAACAGTAACATGTCAAACTTTCATCCCATTTTGGAATGCAAACTAAGCATCTGATGAAATGGGATGTTCTTCCACAAAAGCTCATCCAATAAATAAATCTGTTAGTCTTTAAGAACCACAGGACTCCTTGCTTGTTTTCCTGGGGGGAAAAAATCTGACTTTTGACCACTTCTCAGTCTGACACATTTGACTCTCCTGTCCTTTTCTAGAAAAGCTCCAGCTCCTTCCTAAACAACTCCATACATTTGTATCTTTCTAATTCCACTACCTGCCTCCTATCACCTGTTCAACAGCTTCCACACTGAACACAGGATGTCAGAAAGACCATTCCCTTGAGGCCACTCAACGCTGCTAAGACTGACAAATCAGAGCTTACCAGCTTTCTGCTGACCCAGTGATCTGACGCCTTGCTCTCCTTACAAAAGTCTTTCCATTCCAGCAAACCAAAGACTGCTAACAATTCGTAACTCTGTGTTTACCTGCTCTTCCATACCTCTGACTGCTGATCCCAACCACTGCCAAATCCCGATCTGTTTATCCCACCTATTGTCCTTCTCCTCCAGGCTGTGGCCCAGACTTAAATCTTATGGGGAAAAACTCAACCCCTCGAATGCACCAGTTATGCTGACCGAATCTCCCAGTGTAGACACAGCTAGGTCAACACAAACCTTCTTCCACAGACATAGCTATCATCAGCTGAAGAAGTGGAGTTACTACAGTGACAGAAGAACCCCTTTTTTCTCTGCGGCTTGCATCTGATTCCATTTTACAGGGTTATGGTGGCACTCCTGTGGCTCCACAGCTGTGCTCTGGTAACTCCACGGTGCGGACAAGCCCTACACTTCTAGATCATTTATAACTTGTACTGTAGACCTAACAGGCGTAAGGAGGACCTGGATGTTCTCTGTGCTGCCAACCCCAAAAATTGAAAAATCATGTCTCATAGCCCTAGAAATCACAAGACAGGGTTAAAAGTCATGAGAATTTAAGGAAACAATATGGAGGGGGCTTATTTGCCTTCCTTTATCTGCCTTCTCTATTTGCCTTCTAAATTTGCCTTTATTTGCTTTTGGTTTTTGAGGATGTGGATGTATTTCTAGTCATGTTTGGATGTACTTCCAGTCATGTTTTCAAGTTCTTTGCAGCCGTGAGGGTTAAAGGCTTCCTTTTATTTTAAAAAGCTGAGATTTTTCACAGCAACTCTTCCCTAAGAGTTGAGGCCTTGGGGAGAGCGTTAAACAAAATCATGAGTTTTGACAATTCTACTGTCATCAATTTCTCTTTAACTCTACAGAATAAGGTTTTCAACCCAGACTAAAGCGGGCAGTCTCAATAACCCATTAAGTGTATATTATCCTCCTGAAACCATTCAGACAGACATGTGAAAAATAAATTCCTTAATCTTTAAAAGTGCCACAGGACTCCTTGTTTGTTTTGCTCAACTAGATGGATTCTGCTGCTCCTCTGGAACTTGTCAGACAGACAAAGGAGTTGAAAGAATAGAAAACTTGGGAAAAGTCCTTAAAACTCAAAATCCAAAAAACCCATTGTGTTGGATTTTTTTCAGAGAAAGAAAAGGTTTAACAGGTAAGTACTATGCTCGGTCAAAGGAGCAGGGGTAGGAGCCTTGGAAGTATTTAAGATCTATGGATTAGAGATGACACCACACTAACATGACGAGAATCCATTTCTAACACACATCACACAGTATTCAGCTAGGCACAGGACGAAAACACCCTGCTGTATGATCTTAGTACCTGCATGCAATCCAAGGAATTCTGTCAGCAAGGATAAGAGCAAACAGAGATTTAAAACCATGCATCAACATTTTCATCAACCAAAAATCAAGATGATACAAAGAGTAACAAAATCCGCAGTTCAGGCAACATTTCTCTTCCAGTTAGTGCATGATGTGTGGGACTCCCCTGAGAAACCACTCTCCCCACCGGCTGCTAAACAGAAAAGAAATCCTACAAATGAAAGCAATCTCAGAAACTGCTTGGCCTTCATCATGAAGTGCCTTTATTCATGGTTATCAAACCCTTTTCTCCCAGCCACATTAGTGGCCTGCACCTCTCTGAACTAGATTAGCTCTGGCACCAGGGCTCACTTCATTTCAGGGAGCAAGTTACACTTCCCTTGTTCTTGGAGTTGATTCAGCCCACAATCAATTAGAGCAGTGTCCCATGCTGCGGCCGAGCTGTTCAAATCCTGTGTGGAGTAAATATTCCAGTATTAGCTCCATTTGAATTAGTATGCTACAAATTACGGTGTGGCCACGGTGACAGTGAGGAGGCTTGGGCTAGCCTCCCAAAAACAACCCCTTTCACCTCCTCAAAAGGGATCTGCAAGGAGACTCAACCGTCTTGGCCAGATCCTGGTAGTGCTTAAAGTTATCTGCTAGGGATGAGCAGAAGGCACGACTTCTTCATCCAGAGATATGGAGGAGATGTTGGTCCTAGGAGAAAGTTCTTCAACTCTAGGTTCCCACTGCTCAAAGGATTCCTCTTCAGTGCCAGGACCCCAGGAGAAATCAGGTGAGACAGGTTGCCTTTCTCTAAGGTGGGTGGTGCTCAATGCTCAGGAAAATTACGGGCAATAAGCCACCCAATCTGACCAGAGTGGAGGTGCACCGGTAAAGGCACCCAGCAGTACTTAAACAGTGAAGAATTGGTGGCAATCATGGCAATATGCAATTGTAGCTTCACAGAGAGGCCTCTGTAGCAGTGAGGGAGAGAGCCCTGAACAGACACCTGAGACACCAAGAAAAGGTCTTTTGCAGAATCCTGTTCCACAAGCTCACTCTGGAATGGTAGAGAGCCTGGAGAGTGCTCAGGTGAAACCACCAGTACTGGGCAAACTTCAGGCAGTCTCCATACTGATGACATATCAGAGCCGACAGCAGAGCCTGAGGCATCTCGGATTCAGCCAGGTTCCAGAGAAACCAGAAAAGAGTCATTGGTACTGAGTCTGTGGTCTGCACTGAATGACTGTGAACAAGGGGGCTGATGGACCCATAGGTCTTGAGTGCTCAGAGGTATGTGCAGTTGATGACAATACTAAAGGTCTTGTGTGTTCTCAGGGAAGTGCAATCAGAGCCTAAGCGTGTTTCCTCGGTACCCAGGAAGCAGAGGAAGAGCTTTTCTTGGTGCCTTGATCTGTTAACAATAAGGCTTTACTGTCTTTCAGTCTAGTCACACCCCAGGTACTTGAGCAGGGGTTAAAGTAGGCCAGAACGCACCGGAACACCATACCAGGGCCCACTATTTTTAGGGGTTCAGCATTCCGGGGCCCCTAAAAACAGACAAGGGAGCCTGAATGCTGTGTTCCGGAACCATTTTCTATTTTTAGGGACTGTGACACTGAGTTTATAAAAAATAGCTGGCCCCAGAATGGCGTTCCGTAGAGCAGGCTCAGGCCGGAGCCACAGCCCAGGCTGGGGCCACTCCAGTGACATGGTGGCCAGGTAAGCGGGCCTGGGGGGAGGGGGGGGGAGCAGCATTCTCCCCTGGAATTGAAATTAGGGGGGTGTAAGAGGAGGTTTGGGGGCTCATTAAGTTTGTATAACACTATTACTAGCAGACAACTGGGGGGGTGTTGGGAAATTCGGAGAGCTGTGGGGGAGCATTAGGGAAATCCCTGTTTCAGGGACAGGCAAGCCGACATGGGTGGGAAAGGGCAGAGGGGAGTGGGTTGGCCCAGAGCAGTGGGTAAAGACTGCATAGCACAGCAGGGGGCTGGGGAAGGGTTGGGGAAACAGCGATGAGAGAGTGGCCAGGGGCAGTAGTTGGGGTAGGGAGTAGGTGTGTGGGGATCAGTAGCTGGGGTAGGGGGCAGGCATTTGGAGATTAGTAGCTGGGGTGTAGGAGGGATGCCCACACCAGCATGGGGGGGCCTGCACCAGTGCAAGGGGGGCTCACCAATTTAGGAGGATTCCAGGGCCCACCAAGTTATACTTTAACCCCTGTACTTGAGGAACCAGCAGCCTCATGGCACCCAACCGAACAGCCATGGCACCAGGGCAGAGAATCTGTGCTGAGCTGAGGGCACACGTTCCTCTGAGGGCTTGTGAGAGAAGCCCTGTGTCTTCCTCTTAGAAGCCCTGCAGATGTGAGCCTTTGATGTCACCGAGGCAAGAGATTTGCTTGGAGACTGGCATACAGGGGTGATCTCTCAAACTGAGCCAGAAGCTGGGTGTCCAGAGCTCTCCATCATGAGGAGATGGAGCTTTAGCTCTCTGATTTTTCTGGCTCTTGATTTCATTGCTGTACGAAAGCTGCACTTCTGGGCCACATCCGATTTCCCGAAGCAGCAGATCCAGCAAGGGTGCCTGTTGCTGCCTGGGATCACCTCCTGGCATAACAGACATTTGAAGCCATGAGAATGGCGCATAACCTCCCAGTGAGGAACTACTCACTAACCAGTGTCTCCCTAAATACAATGTGAGGGGAAAAAAAAAAGGAAAAAATTTATTCTAAAAAAAGGAAGTTATACTAGTTCTATTTACTAATAACTGAAACTAGCATGAATACAAGGACTAACAACAAATAAGAAAAGAGGACAGAATGGAGCAAACCTCAGCAGAAAAATGGACAGAGTTCCATTGCAAGCCAAGGAGCTATGTAAAAATGGCACAGAGCATAAGACTGGCTAACACATAGGTACAGACCAAAACAGACACAGCTGTGAGAAATCTCCTAACAAAGGTGCACAGGGAGCTAGCGGGGAGCACATGTAGGGACACTATTTGAATTACTAATTTAAGATCTCAGGTTCAACCTGACAGAGGAGACAGGGAACACAGGCAATAATCCTACAGTGCAGTCATTGCTAAACATTTCACTATTGAGTATACACGTCCAGAAGGGAAGTGAGGACAAATCTCTATTCAGAATTAAGGTTACACTGAAAAGCAATCCATGCAGATCATAATCTGGGACTACACAATTAAGGGAGCCTTAACTCTGCCTAACTGTGACACCAGACAAGAACTATATTTATGCTTATGACATTTTAATGTTGGTGGCCCTGAATTAAACAGACTTTTTTAGAAGAGATTATTTTTTTTCCCTCTTTTCTCTTCCCAGTGTCACTGGATTGCGGGGCACCTCCTAACCTGTTGCAGGATAACAGAGAATCATCAACAGCTAGAGCCTCTTTTGACAGACAGGACCAACATTTCAGGGAATGAATAAATCTCCCCTTCCACCTATGAACATTCAATAGTCTAACACAAATGGAAGAAAGCCACAGTGGATGAAATGGATCTAGAAATTTATTGCCATATACCAAACCGTCCTTCCCTGATTCTACCTGAATGCCAGCTTCCAACTCCTCTAGCAGAAGCTATCTCCTACACATGCCCATGGCACTGGCGGTCGGACTCTTGCTCCAATGGAAGGCTGATGTTCATTCTCAAAATGCTGCACTCTCTGCAACATTCAACACATTCAGCCACGAGATATTGCTGTCCCATCTGAGCAAGGGGGCAGAGGTCATGGAGAAGAAATGAAATGGTCTGAGTGCCATCTGGAAGAATTTGTCCAATGTGTAACGATGGGAACCTGTAGCTCACCTACAGAGCTCTATAAGGATCTACTCAACATCCAAATGCAGTCGCCAACCGAACTGGTGAGACATTGCACCCTCCAACGTCAAAAGATGCAGACGAGACATCACTCTAGCTATTTATCCTTTACAATGCTAGCCTGAAGGATCCACCCATGGATGAAGAAGAGTTGGTTAAAGTTGCTGGTTGGCAGAGGAGAACTCTGTGAGGGTGCAATCGTGGCATTGTTTCTCCCAATCAAAGACACATACACCTGCTCAGCTGGCTTCCCAGCTTCACTAGGACTCCTAATGACACCAAGTTATCACACAGCAGAGGCCACTGGCAATGCATTCTGGCATTTCTGATTGCGTCCACTCTCTGGAGAAGAAGAGCTGCCCTTGACAGCACATACCTGCACTGCCCTTCCACTGGACTACAGGAAAGGCAACCTTAGAAGCTTTATGAGAAAATTACACTCCTCAGACATCAAATCTGACCTCACTCATTGCACTGGATTCCCATGAAATGCCATGTCAGGTTCAAACTGCTGGCCCTCTGTCATCATGCCTCTAACTTACTTGAGTCAGGGCACGCAACAGATCACCTTGTTCTTAGGATCAAAACATGGGGCCGGCACTTCTCTCCCTGGGCATAATAGAGTCGGCTACCACATAGCAAAAGCTTGTTTGTGCAGAGAGCAAAGCATCTGGGGGGACTGGTCCCTGACCATGGCCTTCATTCCTGCTGGATCTAAGGACTACCCATAAACTCACCATTCCCCATTCCAAGAACTAAGCCGCATCTTCCCCATTCTCCGATAACAGCAGCACACAGCACACAATGTAAGAACCAACTGATCACAAACCCATTTGCAGAAAATCATGGAGAAGGCACCAGATGGAACATTATGTTGATTAATGCATTGCTGGAAGAGGTACCGGCACCAGAGCTGTCGTCATGGTGTAAAAACCTGAACAGAATTAGTCATCTTAGGGCAGATTTGCTGGGAGGGTCACTCTTCCAGGTGCCAAGCTCTTGAAATTCTAGCCCTAATGGCTTGACTTGACAAACAAGCATGTGCCACACAGCAGTCAGCCAGGGCTCCCACTTAAGAGTGTTTGCTAGGGAACATTCTGACCCAGTAACATGCAGCATACAGAGCAATGACACTTTAAAGCTAATAAGAGACCAAGTCTGCAAATACCTGCCAGGTTCCACCTTTCCAGCTTACCTCTAGTAGCTGTACAGCTCCTTCATGCTCTCTTTTTGCCTCCGCCTGGGCCTGAAGTCCAACAGGAGACAAAGAGTTAGTGTTCCAGCACACTTCAGAAAAAAACCTGACCAAAACAACAAAGACCAGAGACACCTCGGACAGAGAGGCTTTGCAGATCAGAATGAGAACCACACCTTACAGTGGCCAGGGATCAGACCTGTCCGTGCACAGACACACTTCCCTGGATTAGTTTATCTGGTAAACTCACACAGACCTCCTACCTGCAGAGTCCCTCTATGAAGACCATTTAGGAGCCCCATCTCTTTCCAGGCATTCAGAGAACAACAGTGTCCATTCTCTCATCTCTCAAGTGCTGCATACCTGCCGCAACCATCGGACTTCCTCTTGTTTCTCCTGTAATGCTAGCAGAGCCTCCGCATGATCAACCTCCAGCTGCTGTCTTCGCTCTGCCACATCTCTCATGTGCTGGAGAAGAAGTCGTACACAATTTAGGGAGGGGCATTATCAAAGCATGACCGCTCACAGCCCTACTGAGGGCTTTCCTGATGGGAATTAACAGACCATGTGTTTTCACAGATGCATTAAAAAATGGGGAGGTTACTTTCAGGGGCAGAGTTCCAGACCCAGAACATATTGCACAGATCCTTGGCCTGCCAAAATGCTCTCTGAGCCACTCTGGCAATACAAACGGGGTTCATAGTTGCCTCAGACAGCTCTACACCATTGGATTCCCTGTTAGACAAAGGGGCCATCATGAGGAGCAGCATGCCAAGTTGAGGGGCTGGGCCATCACACACGGCATCCTGCACAGGCCTCAGCTGGCGAAGCTGTCCATGGGACCACAGCAGTCAGCATAATTTAAATTCAGAGTCCCTCTTAACAGAAAAAACCAGACAACAGAAATGAGAACCTTCTTGTAGGAGCCAGAGGAGTCCAGTCTGAGAAACTCCCTATGCAGTGAAAACCACCAACAATGAAATGATACAGAAGTGACCCAAACAAAGACAAACATTACCCAGGAAATCCACCACTCCCCACCCCCAGCCTGATTATCTGATACTGTATTGTAGCCCAGGAGGCTCCCCACCTGACAGACCATTTTCGGTCGTGACCAAGGAGCACCAGGAAGTGTATCATAAATCTCCAGCTACTAGTACAAAATTATAACAATCGCGAATTACCCATAGCCAAGGACACACATTCATGGGTTTCTCTTCTTCCTGCTTACAGCAGACGTTCCACGGGCATCTAACCTTTTTGGATGAGGGGTCACATTGCAATTCTTTCTTCATTCAGGGGCTGGTGAGCAAATTTTTTTTTTACATTCCTAGCCCTGCACAGCCCACACAAGTGCGTGTGTTCGCTCTGCAGGCTGGATAGGAACCCTTGGTGAGTCGGATTTTGGCCCATAGGCCACAGGTTGGACAAGACTGCTTGCTCTAACAGGCCCTCTCGAAATGACACTCAGTTAACTAGATAACTGGGTCAGAGACCAAACGCTGTAACAGAGTGGAACTTCATGTTCGTTCCCTGACCAAACCATTTGAAACAGACCTTGGGGTTTCAACACCCTTTATAAAAGCTCTGGAGCCAACTAACCTTCAGGACCTGCTCTAGATTCTCCAGCTTGGTTTGAAGCCCTTGGCTCTTCTGAATAGCAGAATCCCGTTCCTGAGTAATTAAAACCACCTTCAACCTCAGATCCTCATTTTCAGATTCAGCCTGTGAAGAGAGGATTGCTTATTAGCACAAAGAGCCTCAGGAACATGGCCTATAAATACTGGAGGGCCAACATTTTTCAGTTTGAACACCTCAGAACATTTTGCAGAGACACCTCCCATTGGCAGTGATGTCAGCATCAGTCTCTTACCCTCCCAATGGCAACCTCATAACCCCTGTGTCTTCTCAAATCCCATTGACAGTCATATGAACCCACTTCCCCTCCCATTTGTGGTCAAACAGAACTTTAGGGAAAAAGCCGTATATTTGTATCTTTCTTAAGCAGGACTAATGGTTATTCATGTATTCTGCTTTTGTGACAAAAGCCACCCCATAGGTGGTGTTTTCCAAACATACTTACTGCTGGAGAAATCATTGAAGCCTGGCTCTGTGACCTGGAACCAAACAGAGCTTTGTGCTATGGGTGAGAGGTGCTGTAAACCTCTTAACACTATTGTGTTTGCCTTAGCATTCTCCGTATAGGCGCTGATGACCAGTCTTTTGATCCAACCAGAATGAACCATGAGCTGGTTGTTATAAGCAATGAAGGCGAATGTCCCATTGGTGCACAGATGGTTGCAATAAACATAGGCAGTCCTAGCCAGGCAGGAATGAGTGAAACAGACCCAGCACAGTTTGGCTTTCTGGCTCGCTCGTGCCAGGAGAAGGAGCTGAGCTAACAAACCTTGTCTTTGAGCGATCCCTCCCACATACAAGCCCTTTACCCATTCGTGGACACTGAGAAACCTTCCTTTCACACTTTAACGTGTGCCTTACATTTTAGTAGCTGCAACCAATACAACAAATTATTTTCTTTGCTCTCCCTTGCTGCTCTGCGCATTGTTTATGACCACACTGCAAATATCTACTGGGTGTCAACGGAGGTGGCAGACATAATGGCCACCCCGCACCCCCAAAGTAGCCCTCTTGACTATGGAGCTCACAGGGAGGAATGTTAAGTATCGATCTCCCTGATGGGTCTCATCTCCGGGCTATGCAGCTCAAGGGGAAGAACGTTAAGTATTGATCTTCCCTGATAGGCCTCGATTTCCTGGGTGAGTTTCTACCTCCCAAGCCTTGTGTCATCAAGGGGGGGGAATGAGTTTCTATCCCCCTGAACAGTTTCTACGCACCTCCGTCACCACGAAGGAGGGATCATTGTCCGGGGTCCCAGTTACATCATTGGTCCTGACCTGCATCTCACTTCCAATTGGCTATTTTATACTCTGGCCATGCAGTACACTATTTAAGCCCCTGCCTTTGTTGGCTAGAGTGTTCTCCCACCCTCGAACGTTAAAGGGCACGTCACGAACCAGCTGGACTGATCCCCCAACTGAAACAGGGAGCTCCCGCCTGCGAGACCTTTGGGTGTACTCGAATTGCCGGCTGAACGATTAAGTACTGGGATGCTGCAGCTGGTCTGCCTCCTCGCTTCAGGTTCCACTACGGTGATAGGACAGGTATTATAAATTGATACAGTTATTCTACCTCTCTCGTTTCTTTTTTTTTTTTTTTCCTCTTCTCTATACCACCATTTGTGCATTGTTTATAAGTGTAGGTTTTTTTCCATTTAGGCATTTGTTTATAAGTATAGCTTTTTCCCATTTATGCATTGTTTATGAGTGCGGTTTTCGTTTGTACTTTGTAAAATCCTTTTACTACATAGCTGTTTATTATCCCACTTGTATCTTGCATAGTCTTTTTCACTGTGTAGCTGTCCCCCCCCCCCATAGGCATTTTTGTTGCTATTTCGTTGTATGCCTTTATGAGACCACTATAAAATTTTTTCTACTGGAAATTGGTGTCCGTCTCCTTGGTGGGTGTCATCGGTCCATAGCAGTTACATCTCGAACCTGGGGTTCAACACGGAGGTAATGCCAAAGAGAACACCCATCCTCTGTTGCTAACTCTTCCTCTGCTCCAGGGTTTCCATCAGGGAAGAGCAGCTGTAAATTGCAGTTGGGTCTCTGCCCTGCTCCCCGGAGAATACCATGCCCTCAGCCAGCACTACCTATTTGAGGGAGAGCTCTGATCTTCCCCTTACGCCCCAGCCAGGAAGAAAAGTTTAGGACCAATTTTCCACTCCATGGTGCATTTCACCAGCCCCACTCAAGGCCCTTCCCCAAGCTTTACAACAGCAGAAACCATGGCAGGGAATCACAGCATCATAGAAAGGTAGGGCTGGAAGGGACCTCAAGAGATCATCAAATCCAGGCCCCAGGGCAGGGCCAGAGGAACCTCATCCAGCCTTGGCATGTTTGTTCAATCTGCTTTTGAAAACTTCAGCAATGGGAACTCCACCATCCTTCCAGGAAAGTCTGGTCCTTAGATCATCCTATTATCTAACTTTGATCACCCCTGCTGCAGATCAACCCCATTATATCTTGTCCTACCTTCAGTGGAGAAGGGGAACAGTTGATCACCATTGTCTTTATAACAGCCCTTAACGTATTTGGAAAAGTTATCAGGACCCCCTCAGTCTACTTTCTCAATACTAAACAAGCCCAGTTCTTTAACCTCTCCACACAGGTCAAGATTTCTAAACCCTTTATCTTTCTTGCTTTTTCCCTCCGAAATTTCTCTCTGTTTTGTCCACATCCTTCCTAAAGTGTGATGCCTAGAACTGGACACAGCACTCCTGCTGAAGCTTCACCAGTGCCAAGTAAAATGGGAAAATTATCCCGTATCCTACCTACGATGCTCATGTCAATGCACCCTGGATTGATACTAGTTCAGGCCTTGACAAATCTAAGTTTCTGTTTGCCATGGTGACCAGTTTTAGCATCCTGTTGCCTAGCTTCTCTGCAAAAATGTAACAGAGGAGCACACTCTGGCGACCAAAAATTAAACTGCTGGCACCTAGCTATGAGCCAATTTTGTCCACCCCTGTCCTTTTTTTCTTCCACAGCTACATCACATCTTGACTCGTATTTAATTTGTGACTCTTTATAACTCCCAGATTCTTTCCAGCCCCAAGTCAGTTATCCCCCATTTGGTAGTTGCGCTCATGACTACAGCCCTGCAAATCTGTGGATACAACATGGATATCCGCAGACCATACCTTGCGGATACAGATCCACATATTTGTGTCCATGCAGAGCTCTACTCATGACTTTTCCTTCCTACTTTGCACTCGGCTACTGACTTTCATCTTTTTTAATTCAGACTAATTCTCCAATCTGCCACAGTTGTTTTGAATTCTAATTCTGCTCCCCCACCCCACAGTGCTTGCGACCCCCACAGCCTGGTGTCATTCTGCAAGTTTTATAAGCATTTTCTCCACTCCATTTTCCAAGTCATTAATGAAAATCCTGAACAGGACCAGACTCAGGACTGACACCTGGGGAATCCCACTAGAAACACCCTCCTGGTTGTATCTATACTTTGAATCTTGATCACTGTTTTGGTCCTGTAATAAGCTCTGCTTGATAGGAGAGTTTTACAATGCAAAATAAGGAGAAGCTACTGTTCCACTGAGGGAAGAAGAGCATCCCTGCTTACCTGCCGCACCCATTCAGCCTTCCTGTTGAGGTGAGCGTTCTCCTCAGCCAGACGTGCATTTTCGCCCTGCACCGCCTGTAGCTGGATTTCCTGTCCAGAACAAATGAGCTTGTTACTACAGTAATTAAGTGCCTGGTTAGCTGCACCTGGCCAACCACAGAAGTTATGGCTCTGCACCCACTGCAGACCAAAGAGATGCAGCTCACGTTATTTTGAGCTGTGGCAGAGGAGTCAAAGATTTTCCCTAGGCCTGGTGATTCCCACAAATAGTGGGGGTTCATTACAATAATGTGAGAGAATGGTTCAGAATTTTACTCCCCTGCTCCACCCTCCCAAACACATTGTGGTAGACAGCAAAGACTGCGGAGAAGGGGAAGAGGCTGCTACCAACCATCAAACATCTCCTGGACGCCAAATCAGCACACGCCCTTCTCCAGAGACACAGGTCATTTACGCTGTGCTCAGTGATACCTTGCTGCCTAACAGGAGTCATGGCCCCCAAATCTGGCTTGAAATGGGTCAATCAATTTGTGAGCAAGACACTGTTTGAAGCAGATGCCATGACAACCCTACAGACCCTGCTCCTACAGGGCACTTTTCTTCACATTTTCAGTAATGACAACATTAGCAATACGATAGCCAAGGCTGGCCAGATGTCTCAAAGACGCCACACTGCAAGGGTCTGGTTTTTGTTTAGCTCTCTCCAAATACCAGGAGAAAGGGGAGGGTTAAAGAGTCAGGATCCTGGGACTGACAGGTCCTTAGGGTCAAAAGGGAGAGGCCAGTGTGCCAGGTCAGGTCAGTGACAGAGTCAATAGCAGAGGAAGACAGAGCACAGAGGAAAAAATCCACCACACTGAGTGCCGTAACACATACACACACACACACACACACACACACACACACACACACACACCCCCACGTAGGCAGCCCATTGCTGGTAGGACAGCTGCTCCCACTGACAGCTACCATCTCTCAGGCAGGTGGATTAACTACACGGGTGGGAAAAACTCTTCCTCATTCACTAAAGTGCTGCCCAGAGCAACTATGCCACTGTTGATGTGGCACCTGAAGATGAGCCCTAAGTACATAACATCAGCTGTTACCTTTACCAGCCCAACTAGTAATCAGACTGGACACCAAATGCATTCAGGCCCAGAGGTGTCTGTAGCACTGGTAGCTCCCAGCATGACATCATGTTTGCTGGGAGTCCATCCCAGGAGTGGCTGGTCAGAGTTGGTGAGGGTCCCATTACATGCAGGAGGCTGGGCATGCGATGACCCACAAGTGGGTGGTTCACACTACAAAGAGGGGTAAGTTGGAGCCCAGGAGTGGAGAACTGCGGTGACACAGAGGCACACCAATCCACACTCCAGGAAGGGAACTTCACAGAGAGGCTATTAATACACAATTGGATACAGCGTGGTCAGTCACAAATCTAAGGAAAAGGCTAGTAGCACAGGGCTTACGTACAGATTAACATGGGGTGGACAAAACTGGCTCACAGCTAGGTGCCAACAATTTTACTTTTGGTCGCCAGAGGGTGCACCTCCATTACATTTCTGCAGTGGAACTAGGCAAAAGGCTACTAAAACTGGTCACCAAAAGTAGATTTGTTGAGGTCTGGAATAACAGCATATCTCCTTTTTAATCTTTATAAATATTGTAACATTTTACATTCTTGGATCAGTTTTATTGTAATACCTTTTGGGTTTTGCGTATTGGCTCAAAGCGAAATCACTGTTAAAACGCCATCACATACTGTGATGCTAGGCCAGAATAAATTTAAGCTGTTTTGCAAGCAGATGACCCAAATCTGACCTTTAAAGGGATATTGCAGGAAAATACAAATGGTAGTGAGGGTCACTCCTTACCAGTAGACTAAAGCTTTGATATGTAAGTTTATTGTTTGTAGTTATTTAATGTTGTTTACCTCTATCTCAGTGGAGGTTAGCAACATAGATAAACTGCTACCCTCTCGACTACAGTTTTATTGGTTAAGAGTTCAAGAGGAACATACTAACAGGGGCCACACTACCTCGGAAAAAGTCATGGGACCTGGGCCCCGCACCCCTCCTTGCACCTGATCCAGGGCCCAAGCCCGGTCTGGTCCCAGGGCCCCCAAGCAGGTCCCAGATCAGGCTCCGGCCACCAGCAGCCCAGCCCAGATCCCCAGCTGGGTATGGGGACAGGGACGTGGACGGGTAAGGTGGCCACCGCCACGGGAGGCCCAGCTTTGGATCCCCGGACGTGGACAGCGTAAGGCAGCTGCCGCCGCGTGTGGCCTGACTCTAGATACCTGAATGGGGACAGGGACAGAGAAGGTGGCCACTGCTGCAGGGGCTACCCCTGGCTTGAGCCAGGGCCAGATCATGCTTCCACCATTTGGGGCATTGGCACTGCAACTCAGGGTACATGCCCCCTGTGCCGAGCGCGAGCAATGCCACTGGATGGAACCTGAATGTAACAAAGCTATTAGTTTTAGTTCTCTTTGAAGTTTAAGTAGTAAATGCCTTTGAATGATTGTAAATAGCTAATTACCTTCTAGCTCACAGGTCATATTTTAGAGTCACAAGTAATCACCTATTATTTGTTCAAGGAGGTACCTGCTGTCACGAAAATATTGACCAGCATGCATGTTTCTAGAAAAGAGCCTAGTTTACCTCACATCTGTTCAAGCTTGTCAAGGAAAGTTTGGATTGCCAAACTGAGATCCCAGCACAATGCTCAAATCGATCTGCTAATTCTCACAGGAGAATTTGGACAAACCCTGTACATGGACTTCTTAGCCTTCATTTCTCTGGATAGGATTTGTATCAAAGAAGCTCTAAATAAGGATTGATGGCCCCCCAAGTTGTTTGGAAGATTTCACAGACTTTGTTATTTAAGAATTTTGCAACTCAGTTATCATCTCTACTTTGAAACTGACCTAAGTTTTGTTTTCATCTGTGTATGTGTACTGGCCTTTTAACCATTCTCCTCTTTCATTTTTTAAAAAATATGACTCTAGTTCAGGGGTTCCCAACCCCTGGCGTTTTCAAGTGGCCCATGCCCCCCTGCCGCAGCCTGAGAGTTAGGCTGTTGCTGCCACTATTCCCCACGTCCCCACTCCACCACCCAAACCCAGTGCATACCTTAGTTTTAAGGACCAAAGGGGCTTTTTCTTCTTTCAGCCTGACCCCCTTTACATTTTTCACCCAGCAATCCTAGCAGTGGGGGAAATTATTTTTCCCTACTACACTCATTAATATTAATTTAAAGCAGAAGAATCTACACATTGGGCCTGCAAACAGGTGAAAGACTAAATTAACTAATTTTTAGATTACAAGGGTTGGATCCCAGAAGTTGTGACTTTATTGAAATGAGGAATCAGAGCTGGAAAAGAAATTATGTTTGTTAAATGAAGAAAAACTCCTACTAGGAATGTAGCAATCTAACCACCCACAGCAGGATAAAGAGACAATACTTACCAATTCTTTGCATCTTTTGTGCTTTTTTCTCACTTCATGTTCAAGGCTTTCACATTTTTTACGCTTTTTTCTGAGCTCGAACTCCTAAACAAGAAAAGCAAAGGAAGCCATGAAGAAACACAGAGCAGCAGAAGCATCACTGCACCAGGGAAAGACCCGCAGGACAGGCATAGGCCCCGCCCCTGGCCACAGGCCCTGCCTCCCGGGCCCCAATTCTTTGCCCTTGCCCAACCCAGCCTTGGGTTCCTGCCACTGCCTGACTGGCCCCAGATCCCCAGCCAGGGACAGAGAGGCAGTCACCACTGCAGGTGGCCCTGCCTGAATTTCCAGCCAAGGACCAATCTGGGAGCGGCAGGTGCTGCTGCAGACGGCACAGCTTGGGATGGGTCAGTGAGAGGCAGCAGCTACCACCCCCACTGGCCAGGCCCCAGATCTCCAACCAGGGAGGGGGACGGAGAGGCAAAGGCTGCCCCGGACATTCGGGGCACTGGTGCTGGGACTCAAGGCATGTGTCCCGTGTGCCACGCATCAGCAACGCCCCTGCAGAGCAGCATCCCAGATTTCTCATGCTGTATATGAAATTCAAAACACGTTCCCTAAGCTAACACCACAAAAGCTGTTTTTGCCCAACATAAAATCTCTTTGTGAAAATGTTTTGAAAAAAGTTAAGAACAGTTTTGAGCACAGCAACAAGAAAATGCCAAATAAAACTTATGAAGCCAATCACCTTATATTACAGGCCCATTCCCTCCCTCTCCCACCTTTTTAAGTTTCCTGCTTTCCCACTTGCATCATACTGATAAAAAAACAACAAGGAGTTGTGTGGCACTTTAAGACTAACAGATTTATTTTCTGCATGAGCTTTCGTGGGAGATGATCCCACTTCCTCAGATGCTTCGAAGATGGGTGAACTTACAGAAAGGAATGAAACTAAATGCAAGGGGGTGTAAACATAGGATCAGGTCATACAGTAACAGCAAATCAGAGCAGTTTTCAGGTTCAAACCATGGGAAGCCTGAAGTCAAATCACCCTTGGTAATGGGAAAAGAACCCATAGTCTCGATTAAGTCCTGCTTTCACAGAATTTAGCTTGCATATTAATTTGAGTTCAGCTGTTTCTCTTTGAAGTCTTGATGTCCCAGCTACATCTCTAACAACAGTCGTTAACAAATCAGTCATCGAGTAATTAGGAAGATGGAAGTGCTCAGCAACTGGTTTCTTTGTTCTTTGATTTCTGATATCAGCTCTGTGCTCATTACTGTTTGTCCAATGTATAAGGTGTTGGGGCATTTCTCGTACATGATGCCACAGACCACATTAGTAGATGAGCAGGTAAATGAGCATTTGATGGAGTACCAGGCTTGATTAGGACCTACGATGGTATCTGTTGTGCAGATATGTGAGCAGACTTGGCAGTCTAGTTTGTTGCAGGGGTGTGTGCCTGCTTCAATGTTTCTGTTGTTAGATCTGTAGTTGCTGGTGAGAATCCGTTTAAGATTAGGGGGCTGCCTATAAGCAAGGAGGGGTCTGTCTCCTAATGCTTGAGAGAGAGAGGGATCATCTTTTAGAATAGGCTGTAGGTCCTTAATGATCTGTTGCTGAGGTCTGACTTGCGGGTTGTATGTGGTGACTAGTGGTGTTCTGTTGCATTCTTTCTTGGGTCTCTCCTGTAGTAGATGACTTCGGGCAACCCGTCTAGCTCTGTCAATTTGTTTTCTTACTTCTAGCATAGCCTGGCCTCCATCACAAGGCGATTTTGAGAATTAGGCTGGAACTATTCAAAATGAGCAGCCTGAGCTGTAAACCTGGGTTAACTCAGCTACACTTCAAATCCAAGCTGCATCTTGCAACCAGTGCAAATCTACTCAAAATGTGTTGGCATCTCTAACTACTTGTTACCTTTTTTGACTCCCCTGGGTAACTGTGAACACGACCAAACTGTTAAACTTGGGCTATACTCTGAACAAGCCTGACTTGTTGGGACAGCTCAGAAGGGACATACGATTACATGTATTTCTCCTATGTCCTTGCTAAGAGGTACCTGTACCATTTTAGCAAACATGTAAGCCCAGAAAATCAAGACAAATGTTCCTAAAAAATCATCTTTTATAATGAGAGCTGGTTTTCCCTTCTTTTAACCTTCCCACCTTCTTATCTGTTGTTATACACTGTTTGAATCAAAGCAACTTGCTTGGTTTGCCAAAAAAATCTGAACTGACCTTATGACGGGCTGGACAAAATTGGCTCACAGCTAGGCACCAATAATTTTACTTTTGGCCATCAGAGGGTGCTCCTCTATTACATTTCTGCAGCGGACCTAGGCAACAAGCTACTAAAACTGGTCACCATGGTGACCGGAAACATTGATTTGTAGAGGCCTGCCTTACGACTTACCCTTCTCTGCATTTCTATATCCCTTTCCAGGCTGTAGTTTCCATTTCATGAGTCTGATGTAGTGGGCTTTACCCATGAAAGCTCATGCAATAAATAAATCTGTTAGTCTCTTTTGCTGAACTAGATTAGCATGGCTACCCCTCTGGAACAGTTGTAGCATTCCATCCAAAGAAAGGCTTGCTTTCACTCTGCAGAAAAGCACATACAGGTGGAGCCCTCTTTTGATCACGTGGAAAGGGCCACGACTCACCAACTGCTTTATTTGCTGACTGCTCACTCCGTCTTCTACCACACTTTTTGGAGAAAAGTTTTCATGCTTCTCGGAGGCATGTTCCAAAGGCAGCACTCCTGGCTTGACCTGGAAGAAAAGAGTGATCCCAGAGGGATTTGACACAGAATCAAGATGACAATGCAATCTGGTTGCCAAAAGAAGAGTAGTTTTGCTTTCAGGACAATTTAACCTACAGCTCGTGAGAACATTTTCTCTCTGAAATCAGCCAGCAGAATGAGTCATGCTAGAGATGTCAATAAGGGGAAACAAGTGTCTCTATTACATCACATTGCACATCTACCTGGAGTTTAATGAGATTTTTTTTTTCAGATAAGAGTTCTGAGGAAACCCCAGGTTGTGCCACCAGTGATTCACTAGGAGAATCCTTCTGAAACAGCCAGTGCAGCAGACCAAGGAAATGAGAACAAATCCATGAAACAGCATATACTTTCTATTCCTCCCTCCCCCCACGCACACACCACTCCCACTCCCACCTAAAAGTCAGACATTTTTACATTAGCAGATCTAGGTAACTTACACCAAAGAGTTTAAAAGAGCTGGCTGAGGAGGTCATTGCCCTGCTAACATTGATATTCAATATGTCTTGGCATAGTATAAACCATGCATTTCAACCTTACCTCTACCTCACCACAGTGCATCCTGGGAGATATAGTCTGGCCAGGGAACCCCACCTCCCAATTACAACTGCCAGGAAGTACTACACAGGTCAGGGGAGGCTCACAGGTTAAAACAGAAATAACTCAGCGCAAAACATTCTTGACAGAAAATACACTTTCTAAATACTGCATATGACAATTTTCTAACACAAAACATTCAGCATCCAACATGAGAGAATTTGGTATTAAATCTCCTCTTGGTGGACAAAGAAAATAATCACAAGACTTGGGTACGTGATCACAGTTATAATGGGCAAACAGAAAAAAGTCCACACCCATGTTACATACACCTGGAAATTGCTTAAGAATGCTTTACTAGATGACCAAAAAGCCACAATCCCACAATTGAGGAAGAAGGCCAGTTCAGAGGGGAAGTGAAGGCAGCTATAAATAACATATTTTTATATATATAATAGAAGAAAGGGGAAGTTGGTAATAACTAATATAAATCAGAACTTAGGCATTGTAAAAAAACTGATTTGCGAATCAGACAAGGAGAAATATAAGGAAAACAGACTTAAGGAAAATAAGAAGTTATTTATGTATATAGATGGACATGGTAAAATTTTCAATAATAAAGAAGAAATGGCAGAAGCATTCAGGTGAAAACAGATGAGGTAGTATATCACAAAATAATATTCTTTTCATTCTGACAGTATCTCAAGATGGTGT
The DNA here is from genome assembly GCA_007922195.1 of Podocnemis expansa. Classification (NCBI taxonomy): domain Eukaryota; kingdom Metazoa; phylum Chordata; order Testudines; family Podocnemididae; genus Podocnemis; species Podocnemis expansa. The sequence goes on from ML681971.1 coordinate 6,152,169, forward strand.
TAAACCAGGGGTGGACAAAACTGGCTCACAGCTAGGAACAAGCAATTTTTACATTTGGTCACCAGATGGTGCTCTTCCATTACCCTTCTGCAGTGGAGCTAGGTGTCAGGCTATGGCAATCAGAAACAGATTTGTTGAGGCCTGTGTTAAATAAAAGCTACTAATGTCAGACATTTTAAAATCCAGATAAACGTGCACCTAAGAGTCATAAAAGATGAGCTGAGTGACTCACAGGACCATTAATGTCGATCTTCAGTAGAGGACTGGAAAAAAACTAATGTTCTTGCGATATTTAAAAGGAGTAAATGGGATGATCTTGATAATTATAGGCCAGACAGTCTGCCATCAATCCCAGTCAAAGCAATGAAAAGTCTGATATGGAACTTGACTAATAAAGAATTAAAGGATGGTACTATAATTAACACCAGTCGACAGCTTTATGGAAAATGACTCCTGTTGAAGTTGATGGACTTTTTTGTTGACCTTGCAACTTTTGTTGATGAAGGGAATGGTGTTGGTACAACATACTTACACTTCTGTAAGGCATTTAATGTGGTACCTTATATTTTGCTTTATAAACTACAAAGATATAAAATTAACATGGCATACATGAAATGGAGTAAAATCTGGTTAACTGGTAGGTGTGAAAAAGTAGCTGTAAATGGAGGCTCAATGTATACATGATGATTCTAGTGAGAGTCTAATGAAGACTGGTTCTTGGCCCTACACTGTTTAATTTTTATCAATTACCTGGAAAAAACACAAAATCAAGACTGAGAAAGTTAGCAAAAGACACAAATATCGAGGCAGTGGTAATGAAGAGGACCTGTCACTGAGACGGAATGATCTCAGCTGAAGCAAAAAATATGTTTTCAAATTACACATTGGTAACCGTGTTAGTCTAGGTCTGCAAAACCAGCAAGGAGTCCTGTGGCACTTTTAAAGACTAACACATTTATTTTTCACATGAGCTTTCATGTGTGAGGTCCCACTTAGCCAGATGCTAGAAAATGGAACATCACAGAATCATAGAAAATTAGGGTTCATAAAATCATAGAATCATAAAAGACCAGGCTTGAAAGGGACCTCAGGAGGTCATCTAGTCAAATTCCCTGCTCAAAGCAGGACCAATCACAACTAAATCAGCCCTGCCAGGGCTTTGTCAAGCCTGGCCTTAGAAAACTGTAAGGATGGAGGCTCTACTGCCTCCTTTGGTAATCCATCCCACTGCCTTCCCACTCTCCTGGGGAAAAGATTTCCCTAATCTCTGATCTAGACCTCTGCAGTTGCAACATGAGACCACTGCTCCTAGTTCTGTAATCTGCCACCACTGAGGACAGCCTGACTCCATCCTCTTTGGAATCCCCCTTCAGCTAGTTCCAAAACTGGACACAATACTCCAAAGGCAGTGCCAAACAGAAGGGACTAATCACTTCCCTCCATCTGCTCGCAGTGCCCCCAGTAATGCAGTCCAAAATGATGTCTGTCTACTTGCCAAAAAGTGCACACTGCTGACTCATATCCAGCTTTTACCTACTGTGCAAGCCCCCATGTCCCTTTCTGCAGCACTGTTGCCTAGCCAGTCGGTCCCCAGTCTGTACCAGTGCATGGGATTCGTATGTCTTGACTGCAGGACTTTGCACTTGTCCTCGTTGACCCTCAGCAGATTTCTTTGGCCCAAACCTCCAATTTTGTCTAGGCCCTGCTGTGTCCTACCTCTGCTTGCCAGCACATCTACCTCTCACAAGCTTAGTGTCATCTGTAAACTTCCTAAGGGTGCCTCCACCCCGTCCTCCAGATCATTAATGAAGATGCTGAACCAAACCAGTCCCATCATTGACCCCATAGCTCTCCACTTGTTACCAGCTACCAACTAGACACTGAACACAATGATCCAGCCAGCTTTCTATTCATCTTATGCACTATTCAGCCAACCTTTATTCCTGTTACTTGCTGATAAGAATATTGTGGAACACCATGAAAATAGCTTTGCTAAACTCAAGGTATATCACACCCACTGCTTTCCCCTCACCAACAGAGCTAGACATCTCATCAAAGAAGGCAGTCAGGTTGATCAGACATGCTTTTTCCCTGTCTTCCAAGTGCCTCAAAATGGATTCCTTGAGGACCTGCTCCATGATTTGAGATAAGACTGATCTGCAGTTCTCTGGATCCACCTCCTTCCCTTTTTGAAAACGAACCTTTGAAAATGATTTGCTTTTTTCCAATCATCCAGGACCTCCCCCACTCGCAACAAGCATTCAAAGATGTGGCCAATTGGCTCTGCAATCACATCAGCCAACTCTCTCAGCACCTCAGAAGCACTGCAAACAGCTCCACAAACTTGTGCATGCCCAGGCTTTCTAAATAGCCCTGACCCTGTTCTTTTACCACAGAGGGCTGCTCAGCTCCCCATTCTGTGCTGCCCAGTGGAGTAGTCTGGAAGCTGACCCTGCTTGTGACAATGAGAACTTCAGCTTCAGCCATGTCACCCACCACTAAGTTGCCTCCCCCACTCTGTAAGGAGCCCACACCTTCCCTGACCTTTCTGTTGCTAACACACCTGCAAAGACCTTTCTTGTTACTCTTCATATCTCTTGCTAGCTACAACTCCAGTTGTGCTGTGGCCTTCCTGATTTCACTCCTCCATGCTCAAGCAATATTTTTATACTCTTCCTTGATCATCTGACCAAGCTTCCGCTTCCTGAAAGCTTCCTTTTTGGATTCAACCTCCAGAAGACTTTTTTTGTTCAGCCAAACCAGTTGGCTGCCATATTTGCACATACAGATGGTTTGTTCTTACCCCTGCAATAAGGTTTCTTTAAAATACAAAGCCTTGTATATCCACAAGTTCCAGAGAGGTAGCCATTGTTAACCTAGTTCAGCAAAACAAGGAAGGAGTCCTGTGGCCTTTTTAAAGCTAACATATATTTACTGCATGAGCTTCCTTCAAAGGGTCTGACAAAGCAGGATCTTCTCCAACGAAAGCTCATGTGATAAATAATTTTGTTAGTCTTTAAAAGTGCCACTGGATTCATTGCATGATTTAAAATACAACCAACTCCTCTGGCTAATAGGAGTGGGAAAGGAGCACAGTGTGGCTAAATGGCAACATATACAACTA
>ML681971.1:6155692-6190204 GCA_007922195.1 Podocnemis expansa
GCCGGGTGCCGGCTGCAGGGATGGGGGCAGTGGGGGGCCCTGTCCCGGGCTGCAGGCGCGAGGGGCACAAACGGGGCTGGGCACCCTGCCCCCGCCCTGCATTTCTGCAATACCAGGGGCCGGCGGGGAGCTCGGTCCTGCCCGGACGCGGCTCGGGCCTGGCTGCGCCGCCCTGGCCCCAGGGCCCGGGAACCGCGGCCTTTCCCAGGGGAGCCGCAGCCTCCGCGCGCCGCCTACCTGCAGCCAGGGCCGGGCGCTGAGCCGAGCCGCGCCGCGCCGCTCTCCTGTCCCGGCCGCCGGCTGCAGGCCCCGCCTCCCCCCACGGCCTCCTGGCCGGGCCGGGCCCGCCCCGCCGTGCGCACGGCCCCGGGCATGGCACGAGCCCCAGACGTGCCGTGCCCGGCTCGGGCTCCGGCTCATCCCACCGCGCCCCGCCTCGCGCTCGCTTGGCTACAGGCCGGGTGGGAAGGAGACAAGACGCCGGTCCTGCAAGTAGCTTCCAGCCCCTCGTGCCCCTGCCAGACTCCCCAGTGCCCGGCCCCAAGGACCGCGTCCCACGGGCACCCGGAGCAAAAGGAAGCCGTGGTGGCCTGGGGCATGCCCCACCCTGCAACCTGCTGCAAAATGCTGCCTGGGGTTGGGAGAGTCCACGTTTCCAGTTCTCCCAGCAAGGCCCGCTCGCCCTGGCTAGGGTTACCAGATACCAAAGCATGGAAAGGAGGACATTGGAGGACACATACACATCCGAGGGGCCCCCTTCATGCACCCAGCCACCTTAGCTATTGCCTCTCCCCCCCGGCCCCCCGCAAATGCCTGGCCCATGGGTCACCCAACTCCAGAGAAATCTGTCTAGCCCCTAGTTACTGTGTGAGATGAATTGCGAGAACAGCCACTCAAGAATATCAAATGAATGGCTTAAGTATTTTTCATCTTAACTTTAAAGTAACCAGAAAGCCAGCCACTTTAAGGAGGTCACAAAATTAAGTATTTAATATTTATATCAAGGTGCAAGGAGAATCACACTGCAGACCTCCTATCCAGATTGATATTTTTACATAGTGAGTTGCAAATGGAAGCAAACATCCAATAAATTTAAGATTGAAATCAGTTTTAACACACTAAGTTCCTTCACAGAATTCACTCTCATTGTTTGACACCTGGAGGGGCAGGCCCTTGATTACATGAAGTCTAGCAGAATTTGAGGTGTTGACTTCTAAAGGAAAAGTAATTGTGTCCACAGTATTCTCCCCATGACTTCAAATTAGGGGTGTGGAGCATGGGGATGTTTGGGGGCTCATTAATTTGGTATAACACTGTTACTAGCTGACAACTGGGGGGGGGGTACTGTGCAGTATGTAAAAAAAAAAAAAATAAGACAAGCTGTTTAAGTTTTACACACACAGAGGAAAGGAGAAATCAGAAGAGGTGAGAGCTGCTGGGTTTTATCTGCAGACCTGCCTGAAACATAACCTTTTAGCTAAAATGCAAATTTCTAGAGATATCATATCCTACTATGTCCGCCACAGACCACAGATGGATACATATCTATTTTATGACAGTTGACATTTTCTGTTTGCTTTTACATGAAATACACATCAAATGGAGGGGGGAGACTAAAATTAAATGTTTTTGACTATCAAACACTCCACCCAAGATAACAGCACCTATTCTCAGATACAATGATCAGTTTTCTCCTAAATATACCAAAAGAAACACTCTCCCTAAAAGTCAAATAAATATAAACATAGAATATATATGCAAAAGGCAAAACCAAGCTGCTGCTTTTCTGTGATTTGATAAACTACTAACAAAGGAACAAATATTGCAATCCTTGTTCAGTCAAATTTCCCACTGACTTCATTTAAACTACAGGCTCTGGCCCAGCTCAGCAGCTACTTTAGCATGTATAATACTTGCACATCAGTGCATCTTAATAAAATTTAAGGATACATCTATAATGGACTAATCTCATCTTGGAAAGGAGAAGCAAATTGAGAAAAGGGAAATCATATGCATTCAAACCTCCTCACAATCCAAAGTGAACTTTCCTTGGCCTATACACAAAAGATTTGTTGCAAAAAGCCAATGCCCATTAGGAAGAATAAAGATGTGGCTTAGCTGAGCCATTACAGAAAGAAACCTCCCCAGAAACTTTAAACCAAGCAGGGCAGCAAAGCAGAAAGTGAAAAAGCAGCCACAGAGCACCACAGAAACCCTATCAAGCTGTAGAAAAGCACCAGCTCCTCTGAAAAATAAGATCAAGCCTTCCCCAAAATCTAGGGCGTGAGTAGACCTGAGCTGGAACCTGGAAGAAAGCCAGGCGCAAGGAGCAGAAACAACAAGGCAAAGTAAAACCACCTACAGGGGCACAGCCAGCCCCACCCCGGCCAGCTGGCCCTCTTCACTGCCAATAGACATGCAGGGACCAGCAAGGGATCCTCTCCATATTCCCAACCCCACCAGCAGCTGCAGCTGCTGGGCTGAGCAAAAGGGGAACATGTTCACGAGCTGCAGGCTGGTGCATGCTTCTATTTTTAGAGCGCTGCCCTAGTGTCTGGCAAAAAGCACTTTTTCAGAAATGCCTAGAGAAGAGAGGTCAGCAGGGCAAAAAGGAGGACATGTCCTCCTTTTCCCATATGTCTGGTAACCCTAACCCTGGCTCACCTTCTGCGCAGCCACTTACCACACACATTTTTTCAATGTTTGCCTATTTGTTCAGCCTCGCTTTGCTTGCCAATGTTCCCTCTAAGGCCCAAACACACCTGAGCAACATATGCTGCTTGCTGCGTGGTCCCCAACCCCTGTGTGGGCCTGATCCTGCCCCCCTCCACTCTCCCCACCACAGGGGAGTGGGGGGGCCATGAACCACCAGGGCCACAAGTTTCACTGCCCGCCTGGCCTCCTGACAGCAAGCACTGACCAGCCAGCCCAACCTACCCCAAATCATGCCTCCCCACAGGGCAGAAAAGGCCGGCGCTTAAGGTGTGGCATGCGGGGTCAAGGCCCTGGAGCAGCCGCTCCGAAGAGTTTGGGCCACTTTGCCCCCGGCCCCCAGGCCATGGATCAGGCCCATTCAGGCCAGGGTGGGGGGCTGGGGACAAAGTAACTCAAACTCTTCAGAGCAGGCCACCCCAGGGCCCCAACCCCACATGCTGTAGCTCAAGCGCCAGCCCTCTCCACCTCCAGGGAGGCACAGCCGGCCTGAGGTAGGCTGGGCTGGCTGCTCCGCCCTGCTGCCATTAGGCTGGGAGGGCAGGCAGGCGGAGCAGCCTCCAGCCCCGATGGTCCCTGCGCCCCCCCCCCCCCCCCGGAGTTGGAAGGGAGGCAGTTAGGGCAGCACAGCCTGGCCCCTGGCCGCTCCTCCAGCCAGAGGAGCCCTCAGTGAGCATGCATAGAGACTGTACATGCTCAGTGAGAGCTTACTGTGAGTGGGAGTTTTAAAAACTCCCAAGTCAGAGGACTCTCAGCCAGCTGGAAGACTTTGTCTTCTGGCCCTGCAGGGACTGCAGCTGCCAGCCATATGCGGCCAGCAGCATTCCCTGCACCAGGCAGTTCCGGGGGCCATGCAGCTTAGAGGGAACATTGCTTGCCACCATGAACTCATTACAGTTGCTGTCTCACAACACATCCCAAACCCCACTTCAGCTACACTGTGCTACATTCCCTAAGATAATAATGTTTGGGATGGTTGATGTGTGGCTGGGAAATTCTTTATCTGGCGTTCACAATGGGAGTGAAGCGGAAAGCCTGTTTGCTGCAGAGCTCAGTGTATTGTCTCTGGCGATGTCTGGATGGTGATGAGCCAGGCCAGGAGGGGCAGAGGAATGGTGTAACTTGGGGGTTGTGGTGATCGGAAAACCAGTTCAGCAACGTTAAGTGAACCCATTTCTTTGTGGGAATTTACTTGGTTTTTAGAATGAGTTTGGGGGAAAGGGGGCAAAGCTGGGAAGGAGAGAGAGATAGAAGAGGGATTTGACCCAGGAAGTGCACCAGGGAACATGGAAGCAGCAGGAAGAGCTGGCAGGGTGCAGAGGAAATAAGCCCTTCTTGCAATCTCCAGGATGAGAAGCTGCCTCCTTAGCAGAGCTGCAAACCAGGCAAATATGGATGCATTTCTCCTGGCTGCTCCTTCCTGTGGGTACAAGGGAGCAAGGTGGAGAATCCTATGGAGAGTGGTAAGGTGCCAGCCTGATACAGACAGATAACTGGGTTAGCCACACAGGGAATGGATTTGGAGAGCACTACTGTGAACTAATCAGCCAGGAACTTGAAGTGAACCTGACAGACATGTGGGCTGTGCCAGATACAGATGGATGTACGAAGCTGAGGTGGGTGGGCTCAGCACAAAAAGGAGAAATATAAGTAACTTCATGGTGCCAAGCCATGAGACAGCTTCACTCTTGCTAGGGCACCATCTTGACTGCTTTCTTTTGCTTGTCTCATTCCTTCTCTCAGGGCTGTTAACTACAGCGGGGCGAATGAAGTAAAGCCCTTGGCACGAATTTGAGACAGTGCCAGGCCCTTCCTGACCCTGAAGAGGAATGTGCATTAAAGGCACATTCCTCTGGGAGCTGGGGAAGGCACTCCCCACCTGGCCTTATCCACTCTGAGCCGGGCAGTCAGAGCCATCCTTAAGGGAGGCTAAAAGGGGCAACCGCCCTAGGCCTCACACTTTGGGGGGCCTCGTGCTTTTGGGGGTCCCACACAACTGGCAGGAGTAAGGGAGCAGGGACCTTCTTCAAGCTGAGGAGCTAGCCTGCCCAGGGAGCAGCTCCTGCTGGTCAGGGAAGGGGGAAGGGAATTCAGACAGGCAGGGTTTGGTTACAGTAACTCTTCACTTAAGTAGCCACCTTCCCACAATTGCTCCCTGAGGGAAGAGAAAGGGCAAGTGTTGAGATAAAACTTATGGAGCCAGCCTCAGTCAAGCAAACGGGGACAAAGTCAGGAGAATGTCACATCCCCAACCTTTACAAATCATGACCTTCTCTTTGAATTTACATCGACATCTCTAGAAAGTGTTTGAGATATTAAGGAACTTTTTTCCTTCTACAATTAACAAGAGTTTTCAGTCTTCAGGGATGTCTTTTTGAGCAAACTTCTCTGTGCAGATAATGATCTATTATACCTGAGAGAGAAGACCCCAGGCTAGCACTTATATGGAAACACTGGGTTTTTAGGGTTAATGGCCATCAATCAACACATTAAAGAAGTTTTTGTCCTTCCTTCTGCACTGTAAGTATGCCCCATTGTCATTGATTGCAGTCAGACCACCAGTTCCAAAGCATGGCAAAGAGGAAAGCAGCTGTGGCCGTGTGGGTCTAGTTTAGCAAAACAAACAAGGAATCCCTGATGTAAAATAAACAAGGAGTCTTGTGGCACTTTTACAAGCTAACAAATAAATAAATTTTTAAAATCTAACAGTGCCACAAGACTTCTTGTTTGTTTTACATCAGGGTATCTGAGAGGAGGCCAAAGGTCCCTTGTTTCTTCCTCTCATCCTCAAACAGTACCTGAGTTTCATTACTTAGATCACCTGCAAAGCAATGAGGAATGTATGAATACATATATTAAAATAGGACGGCAAAGGAGAGAGTCAGGCAGCATAAAGGAAATAACATGCATTAAACAACTGGAATCCAGTGCTTTAAGGTGAGAGAGGACCTGGATTTATTTCTTGATATTATCCAAAAATAGCATCTCTCTCTCTCTGAATTTTCAATTTAACAAAAACTTGATCTAAGAAAAATTATTAAACTTGTAAAATTGTGTGCCCATCTTGAACAGAAAACCAGAACCACAAAAAAGAGTACCTCTAGATGCTCCTGTCCACTTGGCTGTGAAGTTGATGAAATATCACCATGACACGTTCAGTATTGCCTACCCCAAACATCAAAAATAGTCACAACTCTGGCTTAAATATATCATTAAAACTCACTTAAAAATAAAGAGATGTTTAAAGAAAAAATAAATGAGGCAGAGCTATTTTCTTGACTTCTGGGTTTTGAGCCTTTAGGATAAAGTCAGGTCATGTTTTCCTGCTTCTCTCTGCAACTTTTTAGCCTGAGGACTAGACATTTATGATTTTATTAAAGAAAAATTATGACACTGCCCAGTGTTCCCTCTAAGCTGATGATGCAGCTGAACAAGTTATGGGTGCACTTGGGGAGCCAGCGGTCAGCAGGGAAGAAACCCGTTGGAGCCTGGAGAACCAGCAGGGAACTTGCTCAGCTGCATCATCAGCTTAGAGCAGTGGTTCCCAACCTTTTTCAGGTTGGGGACCCCTTTGTAACAAAAAAAAAATCTTTGCGGACCCCCCCAGCTGATTATGTAATCTGGCCTGCATGGGCAGACTCTGGCCCACACCAGTGGGACAGCTGGTGAGCAGCACTGCCACCACCATTGCCTACACCACCAGGGAACTGAGCTGCAGCAGCTGTGGTCCCCTGCCCTTGCCCCTGCTGGGGAGCGGCTGTGGCTCCATACCCCTGCCAGGATACAGCCACAGACAGGGAAAGGCAGCCCTAGCAGGGAGCATCAGGGCTGTAGCTGGATTCTGGCCCCGGATAGGGAGAGGTTCTGCAGACCCCCTGCAATGTGTCCATGGACCTCTGTGGGTCCCCAGACCAAAGGCTGGGAACCACTGACTTAGAGGGAACATTGCCTGCAAAGTTTAAAATGAGGAGGCTCCACACAAACTGATTCACCCTGGGCCCCGCTCCCACCTAGGGACAGCCCTGCGGGCAGTGGGGAGTGCTTTCCCTGCTGCCCAGCTCAGCGTGGCTAGAGCGGGGGGGGGACCTAACCCTGCTGCCCAGTTCAGAGGGGCCAGGGCCCCCCTGTCCACCCCTGGCTGCACTTGGCCACTGGCAGGGGAAGTATCCTCCCCGCCCGGCTCTGGCTGCAGTGGAGAAGGGACCCCCCACCACCAGCTCTGGCCGCTAGTGGGGGAAGAGACTCCCAGTGGCTGGAATGGATGGGCCCCAGATTGGAGGCCAGGTGGGGGGGGGGCACCTTTGGGGCTGCTCGCTCCAGGTGGCCATATCCATAGTTACAGCCTTGCCTTTCCTTCTATGAATTCTGGTCCAGATGAGATCCACGCAGGCTCACTGACAGCAACTCCAGTCCCCAGGACAGAACAGTCAATGGCCCCTAAAAAGTGATGGCTGAGGTTTACATGGGCAGCAAGTGAAACTTCCCCATGGGAAATCTAGCTCCCCATCCTGCTACTTCCATGACAGCCCCACCTCAGCTCACCTCCACTCTGTCCCAGGTCCCATTCCAATCCACCCAAACCCCATCTTTTCCACTTGGCCCTTTCCCTCCTACTTCCTCCCTACTTGGCTCCTTCCTCTCTGCATTCTCACTACCCTCAAGTCAGGGAGCACTGGCAGGGGCTTGAGCAGGGATTGGGGATGTGGAAGAGAGGTGGGGGACTGAGCTGGGGAAGGAGGGACTTGACAATCAACAAGCAACAATGCAGAGTCGGAGAGGGGTGGAGTGTGTGTAGGGCTGTGGTCAGAAGAGGTGGGATGGGCAGCTATCTTCCCTGAAAGGAAGTTTCACATGGTCTCTGTCCCATCTGCCTGGACCCTTTTACATCACTAGACATCTGGGCAATTGCCACCTTCCTCCCCTCCCCTCAACCAGCCTGGATCAGGTCAACATCTCGCTTAGCTTGACTAGGCTACGTAGCTCAGAGCTGTGAAGAAGGCCATGCCCTGTTCAATGTTGGTTGGTCAACCTAACCTCCACTAAAGAAAGAGCTCTTCCATTGACCTATTTAAAACCTCCTGGGGACATGGATTTATGACCGTCCCTTCCAGCACTGTGATGAGTCTATACTAGAGCCCTGACTTTTCTTTCAGGCCGTGATGACCCCCCCCACACGCCAGACCACCCGCATTACTGGCCCCAGAATTCCCAGCCAGCGGCCTCTGCTCTCCAGCCGCCCAGCTCTGAAGGGCTCTGGCTGCCAGCAAACAGCTCACAACCCCTGGAGGGGCTCCAGCCCCCAGTTTGAGAACATCTGCCACAGCATGACTTCAGTGAGTCACCCATAGGGTAGACATAGCACAAATGCAGACTTAGGGTGAGTTGAAGTCACTGCATTGCCCCTATGAAAGGAAGATGACCCTTGATCTCTTGTGCCCAGCATTTGGGTGAAAACCAAACCTGTTTTGGGGCACTTGGATAAGGAAATTCCCTCAGCCTGCCTTCTGGGCCCTAACTGCCATCTGTAAGGGAGCAGGAAAATGGACTATGTGAGTGGCAAGTCTAGGAGTGTAACATTCAGGGACAGTTTAAGAGGGTATTGGTCCTGCCATGAGTGCAGGTGACTGGACTTGATGACCTCTCATGATCCCCTCCAGTTTCTAGGATTCGATGACTGACAGATGCTAGGGAGGCAGCTTGAGAGAACAGATGCAACTGAGGGAGCTGGGTGGTTCCACTGGCTTTTCTTTATCAAACTAAATTGTCAAGACATTCCATCTCGTTTGAGAGATGAGTCATTTAAGGAGGTATCCATCACTGGTACAGATGGTCCCAGCACGTGACACCAACCAACAAAGAGTCTATCTTTGAAAAGCAGTCTGTTCCTGAAATATTGAGCGTACATGTGCATCTGCATTCATATGTATCGTGCTTGCAAATTTTGAGGACCATGGGTCTGTAGGAAGGCAAAAATATGTTTAGATTCACAGACTCAGACTTAAATATTTGTTCTGCAGAAGTTAGTCAATATTTTATTAACTCTTGTGAAACATTCAGTTGTCTTCTGCAGAATGGCCAAAAAAGGAAGGCGAAAGATGCTCTCCATGTCAAACATGTCATTATCCAGGACTGCTGCTAGCCCGGAAAAAGATCCGGGGCTCAACACTCTAACATTCGGGGCTCACGTGCAGGGACTGCAGCCGCCACCATGGCCAGTCCAGCAGCAGACTCAGGCCTCCGGTGCTGGGACTCGGGGCTTGAGCCTTGCAAGCCCAGTCCCAGCAACGCCCCTGTCATTATCTGTTTCCAAGTCACTGACAATTAGGAAATAAATGATCCTAGATGCTAATGAATCAAAGCCCTAACAGATAAAGAACAAGACGGAACAAACAAGGAGTCCTGGGGCCCTTTAAAAGACTAACAAATTTAAAGTTCATGCAATAAATAAAAGAGTTAGCCTTTAAAAGGGCCCCAGGACTCCTTGTTTGTTTTGCTGAACTAGACTAACACGGCTGCCCCTTTAGAACTTGTCAACAAGAAAGATGAAATAGTTATTGATGCCTGCTACAGAACACCAAATCATACTCAGGAATAAGACAAAAAGTTCCATTGAGCCAGGGCTCAACAAAACCTGGGCGCCAGGTTATCATGGCAACTAGAATTTGTAGCCTGGCTCCTAGCTCTGCTGCAGAAATGTAGCAGAGGCATGCCTCCTGCTGACCAAAAATAAAACTGTCGGTGCCTAGCTGGAAGCCCTCTGTCAAGCCCTGACATAAGTACCTATCTATAACTGTGTTTTCATCAAATCAAATCAAATCAAATCAAATCAAATCAAATCATAGGGCTGGAAGGGACCTCATGTCGAACTTCAGTCACAGTGACACATTCTGTAGTGCTGGAGGTCTCTTGCTTTTACTCCTTGGAATGACTAAAACTTACAGATGACTGTTTCCTGCCTCAAAAACTGTTGCATCCAACAAGGGAAAAATCTATATTAGACCTCATCTTGACAGAGAGTGAGGTCTCAAAATTAGCAGATGCTTACTTACATGTGATCATAACTTGATTACATCATTATGTGCAAACAGAACAAAGCCCAAACTAGGAATATATATTCTAGGTCCTTCACAGGGCCAGTTTCAAAACAGTGAAAACAACTATGACCAAACCATCTGGGGAGCAGAATTTAAAACAGAAAAATGGGAATGATAATTGTGAATAATTTAAGATAGGAGTGGACAAAATTGGCTTACAACTAGGCACCATCAATTTTACTTTTGGTCACCAGAGGGCACTCCTCCATTATATTTCTGCAGTAGAGCTAGGCAACAGCTTGCTAAAACTGGTCACCATGGAGACCAGAAACATACATTTGTCAAGGCCTAGTTTAAGAACATTTTACAAGCTATCCAAAAAGCTAAAATCCCACAGTTTAGAGATCTAGCTACACTGGCTGAAAAAAGCAGCCTGATTTAGGGACAAAATAAAGGCCACATAAACTAAAACACAACATATAACAAATAAAAGAAAGGAGAAGTTGCTAGCACCAAAAATAAATCAGGAGATGACAAATGTATAGGATTAATAAAAGAAGCAAAAAGGCACAAAGAGAAGTCTAGGTTAGCAGTGTTATGGACAGTAATATGATGTTCTTAAAGTATATTAGGAACAAACTGAATTCCAAATGTGGTTTTGGTCCATTTCTAGGTGGAAATAGTAGACTTTTCAATAGTAATGCAGAAAAGGCAGAGGTGTTCAATTAATATTTCTGTGGTATATTAAGGAAAAAGCCAGATGATACAGTCACATCAGATGATGATAAAATATCTTCCATTTTAACAGTGACTAAGGAATACGTAAACCAATAGCTACTAAAGTTAGCCATTTTAAAATCAGCAGATCCATGTAACTTACAGCCAAGAGTTTTATAAGAGCTGGCAAACAAGCTCACTGGATGGTTAATGTTGATTTTCATAAGTCGTAGAGCACTGTGGAAGTTCCAAAGGAGTGGAAGGAATCCATTACTGTGCCAATACTTAAACAGGAGAATCTGGATAATTATAGACCTGTTAGCCACACATTACTCCTGATTAAAATAATGGAATAACTCAATTCATAAAGGGGTCAATTCATAAAGAATTAAAGAAAGGTGATATAATTAATACCAGTTGACATGGTTTTATAGAAGATAGGTCCTGTCAGACTAATCTGCTTATTGTACACTGGTACGTGCATAACAAAGAATAAATTCATTGGTCTTCAAAACTGCGAAAGGACTCCTTGTTTGTTTTGCTGAACTAGACTAACACAGTTACCCCTTTGTAACGTGATACATGCACGCACACCCACTTCAATACAGTTTTCAGAGGCCTCCAGAATGTGGGAAATGCTTTTTGCCCAACTTTACAAATGGAAAAACATTGCATAAGTGCTACTTTTTAATGGAAGTGTTGCAAAACCAAACAGGCAGAAAAAGAACAAGCAGAGGCCATACACAGTCATCTAAGTCTACCTATACCCTCGTCACCTTGCAGAGAGGTTTGGAAATATGCTTCTTGGGCTTTCAGAGATGCATCTGAATAGCGAAAAGGTCATTCTAAAAACCCACAATATCTCTTTCTGGCAGAGAGAAAAACAAATCTTAGCAATTACATTATGGTAAAAGCTCTGTACAAACATTCATCAATTGACTGATTAATTAGCAAAAACTTCAGATCGTTGACTCAGATCTCTCACCTTCCTATGTGCTTCGATTGTTAGTGTTGTCTCTCCCAACTGGAACCCCTTTGATGGAGATGAGTCATTTATGCTGGTATCTAGAGTTGGCACCGAAGCTCCCAAGCACTTGGCAGCAACTGACGAAGAGCTTTTTGATTCCGTTTTAGAGGAAGAGAGAGACTCCTTGAAATTCTTCAGTGCAATCTGTCTCTGTAACCGTAACACCTCCTTCTGAGATTCCCGCAACAGGTGATCAAAGTCTACGAGGTTCAGGCAGTGAGGGCTGTCCTAAGGAAATTCAAACACAACGTGATGTAGCACCTGGGGTTGAAAGGATGGAAGACAGAGGATGCTGGTTTGGAGCATGAATTGCCAAAGCATTATTTAATAGACAACGGAGGCGCAAACACCCTTGCTCTGTCATAGCTCAGCGTACAGAGCTCTGGTTGCAGGGCCTCGTGGAGCAAACCTCTCTAACCTACGTCTTATGTATTCCCAAAGCACTGAATAAAATGACTGGGGTATAGATTTGCAAAAGGACTTAGATGTCACAATGCTCATCATCTTGCCTAATTCTGGGGCACCTAGGAAATCATATGGACACGCTGCGATTCACAAAGCTTGTGTTAGGCTCCCAGGTTCAACGCATGGTGGGAGGGAGATACAGCTGCCTAAGGATACGACCTACAAATGCCAGCACTAGGCCGGGAGCTGCCTAGGCTATCCAATGGGAGATAATGACTAAGGCCAAGCCCCTGATGGAGATAAGTGCCTAAGTCCAGGCTGCCAGGAATCCTCTCTTGGCTTGGCATGGCTCAGGGGCCTGAGTTCCTTCCTATTAGAATTGTTCAGTCAGATGCCTAACAACAGAAGCAGCTGGAGAAGGAGGTGAGGCCACTCTTTTGGAGGGAATTATGTGCCAAAAAATTGAAAATTCTTCACCAATTAATAAAATTTTGCAAACGTGATTTGTCAATAAATTAATGCAGAGGCACTAGTGTGGCAAGGGGGTGACGGAGATGGGAGATCCACTTTCAGCCCCACCCCAGGACACATAGTGGGTGGTGAGGCTGCTCCTGACCCTGGCACAGCACAAGGGTCGAGCATGCTCTAGAACTGACCCAAGATCCTGCTGCTCTGCACCAGGTACACCACATGGGGGCAAGCAGACTCAGCCCAGCAGGATCCCAGTATGGTGAGGCTTAGTGGGGGGGGATACAGGTGTGGGGTAAGTGGGTTCTGTGTGGGGCAGCTCAGTGGGGAATCTGGATTTCCAGGGCCTCCCTGAGGGGTTCTAAGTGCAGGGACAAGGAGATTCTGTAAAGGGGGGGGGGCAGGTGAAGGTGGTTGAGGCTCACCAAGGGTGGTCTGGGACCAGCTGCTTGGGGCTCAGAGGGGAGGGGCTCCAGGTTCAGGAGACCCATCAAGGTGATCCAGGTGTGTGGGGGGAGCTTGTTGGTGCAGAAGAGGAGTGCCAGCTGCTGGGCTCCTGATTCCCCCCATTCCCCAGCCCCTTCTTTTTCCCATTCCCCTGTCCCCTCCCCACTACTTCTGCCTGCCCCATCCTCTCCCTGCCCCTATCCCTCTCACCTCACTCCCATATCCCCCTCCGCAACCCTCTCCCCCCCTTGTTCCTTCCCTGTTGCCTCTTCCCCCCCATGACCCTTCTACTCCATTTCCTCATCCTACCCCCCCCACAGGCACTCACTACTGTATAGAAAACAGGATGGCTCTCAGCACACAGAAGAGGAGCACAACTGGCCTTAGACCCAGGAGGCAGCATCCAGAGCCAAGCATACCCTCCTTCAGCCAGGCAGTTCTTTGCTAACAGAAATGGGAGAGTCTAGTGGCAAGCACCCTCCAAGTGCCTCATCTCTGTTTGGGCCAGCACCCTCCCCCAAATTATGCCCATGGGCACCCCCAGCCCCCTTCATGGTTTCCTTTGCTTCCCCATCATTTTCTGTGGAGACCACAGATTCTGCACATGTACACTGATGCAACTTTCTCTTGGGAGCAAGCTGCCCACCTTGTAACTAGTAATCCAGGTGTACAGCACTCCTCTGGGGTGTGGGACACCAAGGGACAAGCTGTGGGGGCAAAAAAAACCCCTAGCTGGCTTCAAAACTGATCTTGATAAATTTATGGAAGGGATGGTATGATGGGATGGCCTAGCTTGATAATTGACTGACCTTTGACCTCTGGTGGTGGATATGCCTATGATCTGCGATGGGACATAAGAGGGGTTCTGAGTTATTACAGGGAAATCTTTCATGGCGGTCTGACTGGTGAGACTAGCCCACATGCTCACAGTTTAACCAATCACCAGATTTGGGGTCAGGAAGGCATTTTCCTCCAGAGTAGATTGGGAAAGACCGTGGGGTTTTTTTCATCTTCCTTGGTAGCATGGGGCATAGATCAGTTGCTGGTGGATTCTCTGTACCTTCAAGTCTTTATACCATGACTTGAGGACTTTAATAACTCAGTCACAGGTTAGAGGTTTATTACCAGAGTGGGAGAGAGGTTCTGTGGCCTGCATTGAGCAGAAGGTCAGACTAGATGATCATATTGGTCCTTCGCACCATAGCATCTACCAGTCTAATCCACCCAGTGCTCGATGGAGATAAAAAGGCTTGAAAAGGGGTCTCCCATATCTCAGTAAAGAGCTTTACCTGTTGAGCTATGGGATAGTGCGATGTGTGGCCTCCTAACTTTCCCTTGTTGAAGCTGTTCCATTGTGGATGACTAGTGAGAGTCACTGAGGTAGGGAAATTGTACCCTGGGTTTCCCACCACCTGCAGAAGGGGGCTGTTTGCCCACAGAGTCATTTTCTTTCTTGCTTCTCTCTGAGCCAGTGACTCACCCTCAATCTCTCTTGTGAGTGCTTCTCCACTTGGGATAAATACACAAGAGTCACTGGGCCAAAGCAAGAGAGATTCTGTAGTCTGGTGTCTAAAGTGGCCAGCTGGGAGGTGGAGACCCAGGGTCCAGGTCCTCTGCTGCCATGACTCTAATTATGTCTCCTCAAGCAGCCTCTAAGCCCATGACCAGATTGGGCCCCACGTGTGAAGAGGCAACTGGAGTCTATACCCACTAGTTTGCAGACTTTTCTGGGACTTAGGCAGGAGCTAGGCAGCAGTGTGCAAATCCAGAGGCCAACCCATGGCACCAAGGGAATTTCCACCCTGAAGACGTAGGCACTGAGTGAATTCAGGCACCTACAGAGCTTGGCAGAGTTTCATGGATCACAAGAAAGCTGAATCTGGGACTGAGGTACCTATGTGCACTTGCAAATCTAGTTGTGCAGCTTTTAGATGCACCTGTGTCAATATGTGACCACAGCCCCCTATAGGGAGAACTAGCCACACCAAGCCACCCAACCACTTTACCGTTGTGGTGAACTTCAGAGCGTTCATGCATCCTGAACTTAACAGGTGCTCCTGCATGTTGGGTAACACCCAGCAGAGGGCGTGTCAGGATGACATTAATTATCATCAGGGTCTGGGCTGACTTCTGGCTTGGCTGATTTACTCAGTGTGAATGTTAGAAGATGAGAAGGGCCAGACTGGGTCAGACCAATGGTCCATCCAGCCCAGTACCCTGTCTTCCAACAGTGGCCAGTGTCAGATGCTTCAGTGGGTAAGAACAGAACAGGCAATCATCAAGTGATTCATCCTGTTTTCAAGCCCAAGCTTCTGGCAGCCAGAGGCTAGGGATACCCTGAGCATGGGGTTGAATCCCTGCCCATCTTGGCTAATAGCCATTGATGGACTTGTGTTCCATCAACTTATCTAATTCCTTTTTGAACCCTATTATAATTTTGGTCTTCACAATATCCCCTGGTAATGAGTTCCATAAGTGCACTGTGTGAAAAAGAGCTTCCTTTTGTTTTTTTCAAACTTGCTGCCTATTAATTTCATTGGATGACTCCTGGATTTTGTGTTACATGAAAGAATAAATCACCCTTCCTTATTCAATTCCTCCACACCAGTCACAATTTCACAGACATCTATCACACCCCTCTTAGCCATCAAAGGACCTTTCCCAATTCCAATATATCTTTTCTGAGAGGGGGTGACCAGAACTGCCACAGTATTCAAGATAGGGGCGTACCATGGATTTATCTAGTGACATTAAGATATTTTCTGTGTTAATATCTATCCTTTTCCTGTTTCCAACTTTCTGCAAGCTTTTTTGACTGTCCATCTACAGTGAGTGGATGTTTTTAGAGAACTATCCACAGTGACTCCAAAATCTCTTTCTTGAGCAGCAACAGCGAATTTAGATCCCATCGTTTTGTATATCTAGTTGGTATTAATTTTTCCAGTGTACATTTCTTTGCTTTTATCAGCACTGAATTTCATTGAACATTTTGCTGCTCAGTCCTCCAGTTTTGTGAGATCCCTCTGTAACTCTTCGTAGTCTGCTTTGGACTTAGCTATCTTAAGCAATTTTGTATCATGTGCAAATTTTGCCAGCACACTGTTTACCACTTTTTTAGGATGTAATTATGGCTCTTGGCAGATCTGCATATCTGGGATATCTGGAATGTATCTGGAAGGAAACTTTTTAAAATTCTGTCCCAGGAAGGTTGATTTGTTCATTCATATTCTGAGAAACTTAGAAGCTGATCAATCCTGCAACTCCAAAAGCAAATTTAGGCAGCAGCCCTGGTAATACACTGGTCACCACATCTCTACACTTCTCATGCAAAACCTACAGCTTTCACAACTAAATGAAGGGAACCCCGGACACCTTCTCACAAAAATTCATGTGAGATTGAATTTCCCTCATTTTCAAAGCATCTGACGAAGTGGGATTTTCTCCCACGAAAGCTCATGCAATAAATAAATTTGTTAGTCTTTAAGGGTATGTCTACGCTTACAATTTAGTTTGAATTAAGGAGGCTTAATTCAAACTAAATTAGTGCACATCCACAATAGCTTTCATTAGTTCAAACTAAGGAGTTCCCTTAGTTCGAATCAGGGGCATCGCTGGTGCCTGGCACACAGGGCATGTGCCCCAAGTCCCAGTGCCAGCCTCCCAAATGTCTGGGGCAACTCATGCCTCTCCCGTCCCTGTCCCCGGCTGGAGATCTGGGGCTGGTAGCCGGCAGCAGCGCCTGCCTCTCCCGGCTGCGATGGTGCCTGCCACTCCCAGCCCTTTCCCCTGCCAGGAACTCAGGCTGGCCAGCCTGTGGCAATGCCTGCCTCTCCCGACCCAGGCCCTCGCCCCGGCTGGGGATCCAGGGCCAGGCTGGGAGCAGCAGGAGCCTGAAGCCAGATCGGGGCCGTGGGGGCAGGGCCTGTGGCCAGGGGGCAGGGCCCGAGCCCCTGCCCACACCCAGAGTCTTTCCTCAGGGCAGCGACACTCCTGGTTCGAACTAAGGAAAGCCTAGTTTGAATCTATAAAACCTCCCTGAAGTTCAAAGTGATGGTTAATGCAAACTCATGAGTTCGAATTAACCCAATGTAGCTGTGTTAATTTGAACTAACTGGTTGTTTGAATTAACAACAGCTTGATTTTTCCCTATGGAATAGCGCCCCCTACCTGATTCGAACTAGCAAGCCCTGTGCATTGACATGCTAGTTTGAATTAGGGTTTCTAGTGTGGCTGTGTTAATTCAAATTAACTGAATTCGAACTAATAATTATTAGTTTGAATTAATTAGTTTGAATTCCATTAATTCACGCTAACCTTCTAAGTGTAGCCATAGCCTATGCGCCACAGAACGGTTCATTACATTCCTCAGGTTCACCTAATATGCATCCATCAGAATCTCAGTTTCATGAAACTTCAGAAACCACAAATTGTTTTTAAAGGCACACATACAAAAAAACGCACAAAAAGTCCATTCTGTACAAAGCTGCACTTGTGCATTTTGGAAGAGTGGCTAAAGGGGGAATGGCGAATTCTGCCAAAAAGCCCATGACCCATGGGATTAAGCAAAAAACTGGGAGACAAAAATCTTGATCTACCCCCATGTCCAGCTCTGCCCCTACAGAGCCATAGCAATACTCGGTGCCTTTTAAACATGACTGAATTACCAAGCAGGTAAATGTCATTAATCCCATGTGGGGTGGAATGTAAACCCTGTGAGGCACCAGAAGGGTCGCAATGCTATAACCTCACCGATTGAGGGGACTGGCTTAAAGAAAGGAAGAGAAAGACAGTGATGAGAGGTGACTGACCCAGGGTTAGGAAATGCTGGGTCTCTGGGAAGCAGCCTGTGAAGAGGCTGAGAAGAGCAGGTTGGCTTCCAAATGAGCTGGAAGTGGGCACCCCACCTGAACCGCATGCCAACCCCTGGACGGTGGAGCTCTTGGAAGCACAGAAGCCTGAGAAAAGCCTTTGCTGGTCATGGGGTGCTATCCTTCAGAGCCCAGTGTCCACCCCAGCTATTTGCAGTGCACTAGGTGAGCCCCACTGACACAGGTCTATGGAGATGACCTGGGTGGCTTGCTCACAGAAACTGCACAGACATCCCCTACAAAGCAGTCAGCCAGAGGGCTAGGTCACTCCTAGGGCTGGAGTAGGCTAGAAGATTGTGGGGGACCCTTTGCAGTGTCATTTTATCTTGCCACAAAGGGATGCAGTGGAGTGGAACTTTGCTATACAGGGCAGTAGAAGTGGAAACCAAGGCACGGATTAATACAGACTGGCTTGAAGTTACAAAGTCAGGATTAGATTAGCCAATGTCTAGTCTACTATGGCAACTGGCTGCTTTATGCAAAATCTCTCTTCCCCCAACCCAAACTCTCCAGGATACAGTTGTTAGACAGCTGGGGAGCAGGGTCAGCAGGGGACAGAAGCCTGGGGGGGGGGGCAGCAGGGGAAGCAGTCATGGCACCGCAGGCCAGAAGCCCTGCATGCCACTATGCATAGGCCTGCATTCCATGCTGATGGTTGCTGATCCCTGTTTTTAAAAATCTCCAATGATGGAGATTCCACAGCCTTCCTAGCTGATTTGTTTCAGTGCTTAACCACCCTGACAGGTAGGAAGACTTTCCTAATGTTCATTCTAAATATTCCTTTTCATTGCTTCTTGCCCTGTTCTCAGAGGTTAAGGGGAACAATTCATCACTCTCCTCAGTGTAACAACTTTTTATGCACCTGAAGACTGTTATAGTGTTCCACTCCTGCCCCAGTCTTCTCTTTTCCAGACTATTTTTAAAACCTTGACTCATATTTAGTTTGTGATCCACTATAATCCCAAGATCCTTCTCTGTTGTACTCCTTCCTAGGCAGTCATTTCCCAGTTTGTAGATGTACAACTGATTTTTCTTTCCTAAGTGGAGTACTTTGCACTTGTCCTTGTTGAGTTTCATCCTATTTATTTCAGGTCATTCCTCCAGTTTGTCAAGATCATTTTATTTCTAATCCTGTCTTCCAAAGCACTTGCAACCCCTGCCCCAACTCTTAGCTTGGTATTGTCCACAAACTTCGTAAGTGTTCTCTTAATCAGGGTGGACAAAACTGGCTCACAACTAGACACCAGAAATTTTACTTTTGATCACCAGAGGGCGCTCCCCCATTACATTTCTGCAGTGGAGCTAGGTGACAAGCTACTAAAACTGGTCACCATGGCTACCAGAAACATAGCTGTGTCCAGGCCTTCTCTAAATGGCAATATCCAAATCAGGGATGAAGATATTGACAAGAAGCTATTAAATAGAACTGGACCCAGGAGAGATCTCTGCACAGGCCCACTCGATATGCTTTTCCAGCTTGATTGCGAACCATTAATAACTCTCTGAGTACAGTTTGCCAACAAGTTGTTCCCCCACCTTATAGTAGCAGCATACCAAGGATGATAGAAGAGGAGGCAGGCCCCAAGCGCCTGGCCTGCAGGGGGCTGGCACCCCTGCCAACCCCCAGTCTAGGGGAGGTGAGACCCTGGCTGGGCTGGAGCAGCAGGTAAGTGGAGAGGCGTGCCATGGTGGACTGGGTGAGAGAGGGGGACACAGGAGGAGCTGAGTGGTGCTCCTCAGTCCCCCCCATATGTTGTGAAAGGTCATCCCACCCCTTCCCTGCAGGCTGGGGGTTTGGCTGTCCCACTGGAGCCAGCACCAGGCTGCAGGGGGAGAAGCAAGCACTGCAGACTGGGTAAGTGGTGGGGTGGGGGGCAGCAGAGCCAAGCATTTCCACTCCTCTCAGCCTCCAGCTCCCCCTCCTGTCCTGTGCCAAGGGACTGAGGCCTGAGAGGTGCTCAAATGTAGGCTTGACCTCTGGGTGCAAAAGAGCCTTGGTATGTCCCTCTTATTAGCCCCATTTCCCAGATTTGGAAACCCAGGCTGCCTACAACAGAAATCTTGTAGTAACACGGCCAAATCCATTTAAAACCTATCTACTTACACTGTGCAAACCCCTTGTATGGATTTTACAGATGCTCAAACTGTAGTTAACAGATTTAGCTTAATGCAAACAATTAAGGTTCAGTTTTAGATCCTAATTAATTGGTTTCCTGGAAGGGTGAGTTTTCAGCATCTTTTTGCTTCCACTGTGGACTCATTGGAGCAGCCGATATAAATTTACTGTAACTTTTGGAAGGATGACAATTTTCACCAGTTGAGAATCTGCATTTGCACTCTTAGCCAGATGAGGTCTCTCCCTCCCCAGCTATGGAGTACTCGTTGACACTAACAAGGAGCCTGCTACTGCAGGAAAGGAGTTTGCCTCTCATCGCCCTTTGCAAGTCCTTAAAATGAACAGAATTAACTCTGTCCAGATATTATTCACTTGGCTGGAATCAGGTGTAGATGCTTACTCTACTAGTAGATGGTACTATCACAGTAGAATGGTGCTGTCATGTTCCAGGACTTGCATATTATGCATCTGTTAATACAACCTAAAATGACATATTTTTTTTTGCAACAGCATCAATTGTTTACTCATATTAAGGTTGCAATCCACCATAACTCCCAGATCCTTCCCAGCAATGGTGCTGCCAAGCCACACCTCCCCACACACACATCTGCATTTGTCCATCTGGTTTTTCTTCCCTAAGTACAGCCCCATAGATTTGTCTGGACTGAATTTCAGCTTTGTTGTCTGAAGCCCAGATCTCCAGCGTATTAAGGTGTGTCTGAATTTTAGCTCTATTTTGAGCTGGCAACCATGTCTAGCTTTGTGTCATCTATAAATGTGATCAGTATGCTCCTTGTTCCTACAGCCAGATCATTAATAACAATGTTAAACAACCCCGGACCTAGAATAGGTCCTTGTGGAACCCCACTTGAGACTTCCCTTCCAACCTGTTGTCATTAACAGTTACTTTCTGATTGTGGTTGTGTAACCAATTATGTATACATGTTGGTAGTTCCACCAAGGCGACGTTTCTCCTGTTTACTTATCAGAATGCCATGTGGGACTGTGCCAAAAGCCTTGCTGAAGTCCAGGTATATTTTGTCCACTTCATTCCCTCATCCACCAACCCAGTTCCCTGTCACAGAAGGAAATTAAGCTGGTTTGGCCTGATTTGTTCTTGGGTAATCCATACTGTCTGTCAATGATCACCCCTTACTCCTCCACGTATTTGCAAATTGAATGTTTTATACTTTGCTCTAGTAGCTTCCCAGGTACCCAAGTCAGGCTGGGTTCCCTGGCTCCTCTTTTCCCCCTTTTAAAGATGGGCACCACATTAGCCCTTCTCCAGGCTCTCTCTTGCCATCCATGAATTTACAAATATTATTGCTGGCAGTTTCCTGATTCCTTCAATACCGTCGGGTGGATGGCATCTGGCCCCTTATTTGAATTCATTCAAATTAATCGGAAGATCTCTGACATGTTCCTTACTTAGCCTGATTTTCTTCCCTCCGACTTTATTGTCTGTAGTAACTTAGCTAGTCATCCTGTCACGTTATTTTGTGGGCAGACGTAAGCAAAATAGATGTTGAGGAGCTCTGCCCTCCTGTCATCTTCTATTACCACCCTCCCAACTCCAGCAAGCAGTGGCCCGCACCACTGAGCACCTGATATGTGTCCTTGGCGAATTTCATTGTGTTGTCTTTAGCCCAGAGTTCCTATACTAGCCTGAGAAACAACAGGATCAACACAGAGACACCTGCAGTCATCCCACATACACACTTATGATTTTGGGGGGACCATATCTCCGCTCCCACAGCTTGTGTACACAAATGTCAGTCTGCAAAACACCCCACTATGCTGGCTTCCTTCACAATACCTCCCTAATCCTGTGACCTCCCTGGTATGTTGCCTGATGCTTTCCGTTATGAAAATTTCCCTGACAGGTTTTCAAAGGATCTGCTGTATCTGCTTTACTGAATGAAGTTGACATTTGCCAAGGGGATAGTTCTGGGTTTAGGGAGGTGCCTATTGCTGGCACACAGGACAATTCAATCAGATGTGGGCAAGTTATGCAGAGATTTTTTTTAAGACTGGAAAAGACTATTTCCTCATCTAGTCTGCCCTACAATGTGATGCAGGGCAGGCCACAGGAGAATTCTGCTTCGAGACCATCACTTCTGCTCCAGAGAAAATCAGTGAGTGATCTTCAAGTGCCAAAAAGCTCCTGGGGTCTTAGCAGCTTATTGCAACAGCTACCTCACCTCACCACTAAACACTGGCAACTCATTTCCAACTTGAATTTGTCTAACTTCAACTTCCAGCTCTCAGATCTTGTTCGGCCTTTTTCTGCCTGACTAAATGACATATAGAGAAGTGTAAGGTAACACGCTCTGAAAGGAGTCTCTTGAATTACTCATCCACCTTGCTGGTTTCTAAATTATTGCTAATCACTCAACAGGAAAAGGCAGAGGTGTCATTCTCGCCAGCTCAGAATGACCCACCTTAATTGTGGCCTTTCTGCACTGCGGTATGCTTGCTGTTGCACACTTAAGCATGGCCCTTTTATCTAGTTTTTTACAAATAATGAATGTGTGATAGAAAGGGTGCTTTAATACTGACCCAGTGCAGACTTACAGCTGAAAGGTGCTCAGCTCTCTGGCCTTGGTCCATCAAAGCAGTTCAGCGAGTAGGTAGTTGAAGTCACTGAGTGGAAGTGCAGACCAGAGACCAGAGCAGTCTGGAGCTTGGCTCAATTCCCTGCACTGCCAAGACTTCCTGTTTAGCCTTGGATGAGTCACCTAAGGCTAGATCCCATAAGGTGTTAAACACCACATTTACATGTCTAAATCCAGAGTGAGGCCTCTACATACCTATTCTGGGCTCTCTTGTGATTCTCATAACTCCCACCGAAACCTGTGGGTTCCTAAACTCACATGACACCAACATTTTCAGGCTGAAAGTTCCCATAGCACCTAAACTTCTGCCTATGCACCTACATGCCTGCCTCCCTCTAGATATCTAGACACCTGTCGGGATCCCTCCTAAGTCCAAAATGACCCACAGAAAACAGGTGTTCCTCTGCCTAGCTTGTGCACAGCAGCCCCCACCTGGATCAAGTTCCATTCAGACAGGGAGGAGACAATGGAGCCCACATTATAATGTCAAAACGAGGGGGTCAGCACACTGGCTGGGGATGTAAGAGGTCAATTCCCCTCTCTGCCAGTGAGGGGTACACAGACTTCAACAGGTGCATGGCAGCACCTCTGGCTGTCAAGTAGTGTGAATCACTAGCCTAAGACATTCTCCCTAGAAATGTCTGTGGGGTCTCTGCCTTCCCTGCCTGTGAGCACCTAACATAGAAAGGTGGGCTGGGATCCACCCACCCTTCAGCTTGGATATAAACCTCTCCTCTGTGAGAGGGTAGACCTAGATCACCATCTCCCACTGGCCATTCCCCACCTAGCATGCTGGCTTTTGTGGACTGTATCCTTAGGCACCAGTTAACCCATAAGGGTACATCTACACTGGAGCCTTAAGTCAACTTAAGGAAGCTTATATTGACCGACAGACCCCTGCAGCCACTCTGGGCTTTTATCAAGTCCACTTAAGCACTTCCTTAAGTCGACTTCATAACACCATCTCTTAAGGTCAACTTAATGTTTAAGGCAACCTTATTAAGTTGACTTAAGCCAGTGTAGACAGGGAATAGCACTTAAGTCGACTTAATTGGCCTCCAGGCCCCCTCCCAGAATTCCTGGCCACCAGGAAGGGTCGAGCTAGCACCTGCCAGCGTGGACGCAGGCAGTTGACATGAGTTTTCAGTGTGGACGCTCTAAGTTACCTTAACAAGGTTGACTTTAAGTCGGCTTACAGTCAACCTTGTTAAGTTGACTTAACAGAGCCTCCAGTGTAGACATACCCTAGGTGCTGTGCAAGGAAGCTGGGTGCTGACCTCAGACTCTGTGGAAGGCAGTGCAGTCCACCAATTTTCTAGGCCCTGTAAAGTTTGAAGTTGTGATGGTGCCTAAGTCCCTTGGTGAATCTAGCTCCTGGTGTCTTGATTTCTCAGTTCCCTACCTGTGAAACAAGGAAAACTGGCCCACCCAGCCTCCCAATGGGTTTGCGAGGTGTGAAGAGGGGCCAGGGAAGTCGATAGAAAATGCTGATGATGCTGGAATGTTATCATGTGTATGAAACCAAATAGTTGCCCTAATTAACTTGTTTTACTGCTAAAATTAATCCATGAATATTTTGCTATGGAAGGAATTCCCTCTGGTGCAAGACGGCCCAAATACCAAAACACTGTCACTAGCAGAAAGTTTAAAAAAGCAACCAATTTGAGGAATTGTTGAACAGTTCAGCAGGAGATCATGGAAACCCAATTCCAGCTCTGCCCACCCCAGTCTAGAGCCACAAGCTGTGGTCTATGCATCCAAGCAAATCAGCTTGAATTCTGAATGGAAAATATTTAGAATAAACTGGTTTTTAATTGCAAAATTAGAGGAAGTTTAGAGAAGAGCAAGAAAAATGATGAAGGGCCTAGGAAAAAATGTATCTGAAGAGAGACTGACAAGTCTAGAGCTGTTTACCTTCCCTAAATAAGGGGATGAGATAATGATCTGGAAGTTCTCCCTCTCTCACAACACAAGAAATAGGGAACATCAATGAAATTAAAAGGTAGGAAATTCAAAACCAACAAAAGGACATTCTTTTTCACAAGACTGTAATTCACTGCCACCAGATGTTGCTGAAGCCAAAAAATTAGTGATATTCAAAGATGGACTAAACCAGGTCTTGACAAATCTGTTTCTAGTTGCCACGGCAACCAGTTTTACTAGCCTGTCATGTAGCCCCACAGCAGAAATGTAATGGAGGAGTGCCCTTTGGAGACCAAAAGTAAAATTGCTAGCACCTACCTGTGAACCAGTTTTGTCCAATGTGGTCATTATCTCCAAGTGAGTGGGCCCCAGCCTATTAAGGCCCACCCATGGCTACACCTGTCAAGAGAGACCACATGCCTAGCATTCATCTGAGCTAAGGAAAGGGACACTTCTGGGGGTGTTCTCAGACTAGTGAACTTCATGCGCTTTCTTACCTGACAACGTTATAAATCATGTAACAACACATCAAACACACTGGAGCAGAGTTAGGGTGACTGTGGCCACCTCATCTCCGCACCTCCAAATGTATATGATCACAGCCTTCATGTTGCTGTGGTGTAGCTTTGCACATTTCGCGACCATCACGCTTGCAGTGGCTGGGCATATGCACAGTTCTGCTTCTTGAGAAGTGAGACTCTGAGAAGCAAGGCAAGAGGGAGGGTGATGCCCCGCTGAGCTCCCCACGGCTTGGCAAACGTGACAGCTCAGACTCACAGAGTCACAGCACAGATCGCTTGCACAAATTCTGTTCTCAGTGGGTATGTAGCCACTGGGAAAAACCCCACAGCAGTGAGTCTTAGATCCGTGGTCAGCTGACTCAGGCTCAAGAGACTCCTGTTATGGGACTAAAAATAGCTTTGTAGCCAACAGACTGGGCTCTGAGACCCTCTCCTCTCACTGTGTGATGGAGCCCAGGCTCTGGCCCCAGCCTGAATGCCTACACTGCTACTTTGAGCCCCACAGCACCAGTCCCAAGACCCCAATCTGTCAGCCTGGGCTCTGAGACTCAGTACCACAGATTTTCTTTGCAGGGGAGACGGATCCTGTGAAGCCCAGACACTTTCTCTGCAGCCAGCTCTCTAGCAGATTCACTCAGGCTCATAGATCCATAGCTCTCAAACTAGACAGCTTCAGCTTCCAAGTGGGTGTAACCTGCCTTGCACCAGCTCCTGGAGCCTCATTCTCTGTCCTGCCTAATGGCACCATTGAAAGCTTTGGGTTGCCCACATCAGAGGAAAAACCCAGAAAGACTCTCACCTTTCTGGCTGTCAGCTTCATCTGCAGCTCCCGACACTCTTGCTGCAAGACTTCAATCTGTTTGTCTTTTGCCAGGAGGGCATTGGCCTGCTGGGACAGCTCCTTGGCATGCTGGCGTGCCCAGGCTTTTCTGTAGGGCTCAAGGTTGGAGCCCTTCACAGCAGCTGGAGTGGTTACCTGCAGCAGAGGGGGAAGAGCAAGAGAGAAAGCCATACATGGGTTGGTGTTGTTAATGACTGCACAGGCAAATGGCAAGCTCGAAGCACCAAAGTGAGGGGGTCATTGAATTTTTTGGGTGGCTAGCAACTCTGGAAAACTGCAAGAAAAAAGCCCAGCTGAAATGTTGGGAAACTTTTGGTGGCTCAAACAAGTTGTTCTGGAGCAAAGGAAATGAAGCATCCCATCTCCAGGCAAGCACAGCAAATGATGGGCGAATGTCACAGAGCAGGGGTGCTGCCCCATAGCCTCTCATGAGATGACAAACCCAGGCTCACATCCCCCTCTGCCTCTTGTTTGAATGTCATTCTCCCACACTGCAGCCACAGGGCTATGGTCAGCCTCTCAAAGGTTGCTCTCAGTGACTCCTGCAGAGGCTTGTCACCCAGTACTCAGTCAGTGGGCCTGTGACTGGTCACAGTGGCGCTAGTCCACTCACGTGGAGACCCACGTTCAAGTCACTTCTCCACTGCACATGGAGAAAGAGGAATTAAGGCTGAGTCTCTTTGCTCCCACAGGAGCGCCATAACCATGGAGCTAAAGATTAGACAGGAGGAACCACTTCCTCTCCGAGAATACTGGCCAGGTTGGGCTGTAAGTGGCTGTCCCAGAGGAGGCACCAGAGAGGCTGCTGGACCCATCAGCTCTAGATGGTGGTTAATTCACTCTCTTGCTAAGCAGCCGGAAGCTATGGCCCTTCAGTGTAAGCAGCACAGAGCAAAGCAGGCCTGGCACCGCATGCATGACAGTAGCTCTATATGCCGTAGGGGTGGGACTGAGCACTGCTCAGCTGTGAGTGGAGACATGACAAGACGCTGCCCAGCATCAGTGCAGGATCCTGGCAGAATCAGTGTGGGGCACATGCCTTCCTGCACACACCACCAGTGCCCATTATCCCCAGTGGTGATATTCCCAGTCTAGCCTTAGCCAGGAAAACCCAGAAAGAGCAAAGCAGCAGCCAAACTTGCTCCTTTGCAGACACACAACAGCCTGTAAACAAGGGGCAACCTTGTTAAAATAAAAATTCTCTGAACAATGGAGGCAGCCTCTGTATTTAACAGAGACCTGCTCGCCATGATGCTCATCCCCCTACAGGGGTTGGCAACCCAAAAGAGCAGAAGAGCCATTTCCCCCCACCCTCCCACCACAATTGCATGAGCTCAAGCCAGCCTAGCAGCTGTCCCATGGCGTCTAGTCCTGAAGAGGGTGTGCGTGGGCGGTGCGTACTCCCTCCATCCCTCCCTCTGCTGGTGGGGCAGAGCAGCGCTGCCTCACCTACCCCCAGCCAGCCACCCATCCCAAGAGCAGCCGAGGGAGAGCTGCAGCTTGCGGAGCTGGGACCCTGGAATGGCCCACTCCACAGAGTTCATGCCACTTCAACCCGGCCACCCCAGGGCTTGGGGGCAAGGTGGCCTCTGTTCAGGCCTAGAGTGGCTGGGTTGGAGCGGTCTGAACTCCATCAAGTGAGCCATTCCAGGCCGCCACCTCCACAAGTTGCAGCTCTCCACTGGCTGCTCTTGGGAGGGCGGCCAGCTGGGGGTAGGTGGGGCAGCGCTGCTCTGCCCTGCCAGTGGAGGGAGGGATGGAGGGAGCACGCACTGCCTGTACACCCCCTCCTCCCCCTGCTGCCAGAGCTAGGTACTGCGGCGTGGCTGCTGGGCTACTTTCGGCTCATGTGGTTGTGGTGGCAAGATGAGGGCAACCCCAGTGACCCTGATTTGGCCACAATGCTGGGGCAAGCTGGGAGTCCCTGGAGCACATCTGGCTCCCTGGAGAAGATTGCCAGGAAGCCAGAAGGGGGATGCTCAGGGAGCCACAGGTGGCTCGTTGAGTCTCCGTTGCCGATCCCAGCCCCAGCACATAGCCCAGCTGCGTGCTAGGAGTGAATTTCCTCCCAATCAATAATAGTGCAGAGTGGCCAAATAACTTAGTACAAGCTCCGGCTTTCTTACTCCTTTTTTATGGATCATGGCTATGCTCAGGAAGCCTCATGTCACTAGGCAGGTACAGTGAGCCAAGCACATCCAGGCATTGAAACCAACTCTCACAACCAAATGCTTACTCCCCAACGTCTCTCCCTTTAAATACACACCTGCCTCAGCTGCAGGGCTTAGAGCACTTTGCGCTCCCTTATTACACTAGGCAGGCCGTTGAGCTGTAACCACACCAGCTAGAAACCAAGCTGAAAATTGTGCATTTTGTTTCCCTGAGGTTAGCAATTCAGCTGGTTGTGTTTGAGCACTATAAAACCATGTGTGTGTGTTCCTGGCACTCGTGCTATTCACTGTCATTGAAAGCCATGGACCTTCTCTGTTCTGTAGTCATACAGAAGATTTTTGGTGCAGCTTTAGGAAGAAAAGGGACAGTTTTACTGGTCCATGTTGTTTTTCTGCAGAAGATATTTGGTGCAGCTTTAAGAGGAAGTTTTACTGGTCCATGTTATTTAGGAAGAAAAGGGGGAGTTTTACTGTCCCATGTTATTTTTGCACCACACACTCCCCATTCTGTCCACAGGTAGAGAGCCTATGAAATGCTGATGCTCTCTTTGCACAGTGTTCAGAAGGGTGCTTGCCGCTTCACAGAGAACTTGCACTGGGTGCTTTCAGAAGAGACCCGATCCCACATCAGGAAGTGATCCCATGACACAGGGCAAGGGCTGTCTGACAGCAGCCCCAGACATTCCACTGTACCCATACAGCATGGAAATTCATTGAGGGGTATATCAGAAGTCACAAGTTTCATGGGCACAGCAGAGAGACAGTTGGTACCAAACCCAATGGCACTCAGCTCTGGTCTCTAGACCAGTTGTTCCCAACCTTTTCTTCGCCATGGCACACCTTGATACCGTCAAATTTTTGGAGGCACACCATCATTAAAAAAAATCCATGAGTATTCAAATTAACTTAAATTACTTATGAATATTCATAAACCATGGCACCGTGTTTCGGAAATGCTCCTATGCGGGGTAGTAGGGGTAGCAGAGCAGGGGGGGGCAAAACACAGGAGGTCAGGAGTCTTGTGCAGTGGCAGGAGTGAGTGTGGGGAGCAGAGCAGGGCAGGGATGGCAAAAGAGGACAAGGGCAGCCATGTGGGGAACAGCACAAGAGTGGAAAGAGAGGAGGGAGGAAGGGAGAATAAGAGTGGCTTTGTGAGGGAGGGCAGGGGAACCTGGGGAGTGGGAAGGTAGGGCAGGGGAACATGGCACAGCACCCACTTCCCCCTTCTCCACAGTGGCTCCCTGCCACCCAGGACAAATCCTCACCCCACTGCTGCTCCCTCCCACCCCAGTGGGTCCCGCCCTCCCCTCCCCCAGCCCCCTGCTGCCTGTGATGGACCCTGCCATCACTGCAGGGGCCAAAACTAGGCCTCCAGCCCCCACCTACACCCCCCCACACACACACAGCCACTCCACTCCCCAGCTACACACCCCCAACCAAACAGCCACCTCATAATCCCAGCTACACACCCTCTGCTACACATCCACTCCCACCCACCTCTGCTACACACACACCTGCCACACACAACCCCCACCAGCCCCCAAGCCCTTACCTGGGCTGTTTCCAGGCTGCCTGACACAAACTGCTCCACCCTGCAGGGGGAGATTCACACACTCCTGGCCTCCCCCAGCTCTCTGCTGGCTGGGCCTAAAGTGGAGCCACCGGAAAACTACGTTCCAGCTGCTCCTGCTATTTTTATGGGGACCCCTGGAACTCTCCGTTCCAGTGACTTTCTCTATTTTCAGGGGGGCCAGAACTGTATTCCGGTGCCTTCCCCCTTACTTTAACCCCTGCATTTTCCCAACACTGGACAGTCCATGTGGCTGAGCTGAGCAGGGAGGGAACTTTAACCCCAGCTCCCAGGGATGCTTGCAGCACACTTTGGGTGTTGCTGCGGCATGCCAGTGTGCCCCAGTACACTGTTTGAGAGGCACTGCTCTAGATAATGCCTGTATTGCTTTCTCCCCCTGGACCATGTCAATGCTTTCTGAGAGACTGACCCAGGGAAAAAAACCATTGGCTAGTTGCCCATCACAAACAGCTGAAGACATGGCTGCAGAGAACATCTACACAGCTGTTGCACTTCACTGGAGATGCTGCTGGTGCTGAGAGGAGGGGTTTTCCCATCAGCGAAGGGAACCCACCTCTCCAAAAGCCATAGCCAGGTCTCCGGAAGAACTCCCTCACTGCCTACACCAGGCATTCGGTCAGGATAGTGGTGTCTCTCAAAGGGGGGATTTTTCGCACCACGAGGGGCATAGCCATATTGATGTAAGTTCCTCACATAAACCAGGCCTGACTCTTCCTCCTTGTGAGAAGCTCCAACCTGGTGGGGTTCATCTTAGTATTGAATCAGATCAGGGTTAGCACTGAGCTTGCGTGTGACCCCCATTTACCAGATGAGAACACTGAGGCCCTGAGACGGTCCTGCCTCAAGCCACACAGCATCAGTGCAATTATCTGAATTCGCACTCAGTGCTTCCTAGCCTAGATGCTGGCCTGTCCCACCTGACAGAGCTGCCTTGCAGCTGAGCAGCCGGGGCCTCAGAAAGGCCATGGCCAGGAGACAGGGGACAGGAGAGCCCAGTGCTGAGTGGCAGAGAAGCTTGGCTCTGTAGTAATTCCCTGTCCCCCACCCTGGCCAGTGCAGATGAGCCACAGTGAAGGTTCTCAGCAGAGGACTCCTCTCCCACATCTTCTGTTACCCACAGAAATAACCAGTCTGTCTTTTTATCCCTACTAAGGAAGGAGGGAACAAACTTCAGCTACAACAGCATTGTCCCTTCACAGGGGTGAGGGCTCCCTCTTTTCCAGTAATCTCTTCACACTGTGTCTGTCACGGGGACAGGTGCTGACCAGGCAGGAGTATGGGAATGCCAGGGGACCTTCCCCACCTGCATCGGCCACGACCTCCCAGCCCTCAATATTTCCCATTCAGTAGAGGCAGCCATAGGCAATTGGGGGCCCTAGGCAAAAAGTCCAATGCAGGGCCTCCTATAGGCCCTCACAACCCCCCTCTGTGGCCCAGCTCCACACTGCCAGCTCCCCCCCCTGCAGCCACAGCTTCCCCACCACTGGCCCTGACCACCCACCGCACCTCCCCACGGCCCCAGCTCCCCACCACTGGCCCCAAACCCACCCTCCATGCCCCCTGGCAGCCATGACACCTCACCCTCCCCTTGGCTCTGGCTCCCTGGGGCCTGCCTCCTCTGCCCACCATAGGCCCCAAACGCCCCAGCAACCCCAGTGTCCTGGTTCCCCCAACAGCCCCAGCACACTGCTGGGGCCCCAGCCCCACCCCCATGGCCCTTTCTTCCTGTGGCTGGCTCTATCCATGGCCCAGCATCCTGCCAGGGGCCCCAAAAATGGCCCCAGTGCCCTGCCATGGGCTCCAAACCTCCACTGCCAAAGGCAAGGGGCAGAGCAGGAACACAGACCTGGGCATCTGGGCTGGCCCACCGTGCCCCTGGGGGCAGAGTAGCTGGCCCAGGGGTAGGGCGGAAGCCCTGTCTCTGGCACAATGAGCTCTGCCCGATGCCCTGTGCCACAGCACCAGGGCTCCCACTGCCTGATCAGCCCCAAGCCTCACCTCCCCACAGAGCCGCACCCCCGCTGCTGGCCGTGGCCCTGGCCCTGGTCCCCTGCCATGTGTTCTGGAGGGTGGGAGGCAGACACCACTTTTGGGGCAGGCAAAGGGGCCCCTTGCTGCCCGCAGGCCCTAGGTGGCCACCTGCTTCACCTATCCCAAAAACTGCCTCTCTCGGTACCTACTTCCTTTGCGGCCACACCACTCCCTTTCGCCTGGCATACATGCTCCCTGCAGCCAAACCATTGGGACCGCCATCTTGCTAGGTAGCCAAAGAGTGGATTTCCACCAGTCCCACACCCAGGATCTCATGTCTGCACTGCTCTAGCTGCACAAGGCGATGCTACCGTGTCTCAGACTCTTGTGTAAGAACTGATGGTAGATGCTCACTGGGACAGGTGCACCAGGAAGGTGTGAGGGGCTACTCAACCCAAGCAGTGAGTTTGCTCTCTCTCGCTGGATTCATTGGGAGACAGGCAATATTGCACCTGCACTGTTTCTGTGACACCCCAAGCTCCTGTCCCAAGGCAGCCTCCCTGGGACATAATGTATCCTCCTGTTAGCCAAAGGTACAGGATTGGAATGTGGAAAATAATGGCTCAGCTCTGCTCCACTAATGGTATTATTGCTAAGGAGTAGCCCTAATAAAGGGGGAGCAGATGGTGAAAGGGTCAACCACTTACAACTCGGAGGTTTGCTTCCTGCAGTTTTCTCGCCCTTTCCTCCAGGCGCTTGGCGATCACAGCCAGCTCGGCATTCTTTCTCTTCAAGTGCTTCACCTTCTCCTCCGTCTCCGGAAAGCAGCTCTTCCGCTAAATAATGAGTGGAATGGTTAATGGCCTGGATGATCTGTCTGCTCACCGCTGGCTCACAGCCTCCCAGATCTCCCTCTCCAACCTTACCCCATCCAGAAAAGGCCTCCACTATAACACAATCAGATCTAGAGATGGGAAAGGTCCCTTGCACTAGCAGAGTCTGTGCATTCCTCTGGGGTGAATACAAATTCAGATTCTATATTTGCTAGTATTTTGTCTGCTCTAGTTTTACAATTCCAGATATTGGAACTTTTACCCCTTTGCTGTGAGTCTCTTTCACAGCTTCCTATGTCTCATGGCCAGTTTGTTTTTCTGATATCCTAAATGTTGCCCCTTTCTTAATTTCATCCCACTGATGTCCAGTTAAGCCCCCTGACACCACCCCACACAATTCTCCTTCCTCTGTGCTTACGTTCCTTAGCCATTAGCAGGTTGTTACTCTGTCCCCCAAATCCTCCCTTAGCCAAGCTGAGATTTAATTCTTTCAGCTTGTCTCAAATAGCTGCCTCTCCATTCTCTTAAACCATTGTTCTTTTCTCCTTGGAAGTCCCTCAGATTATTTGCAACTTTCCAACTTCTGTGTCCCGGACCGAATGCAAATTTCCAAAACCTCCCCCTGGATTTGTGCAACCCTGTTTCTTCTAAAACTGCCCCAAATCACATGTGACTCTTTTTTGGCCATGGCACATGGATCTCTCATGTGCATCAACTGCTCTCTTCCATCTTTCTGGAGATCACTGCATTCCTGGCACCTTACCTAAACGTTCCACCGCAACCAGTCTCTGAGTTTCTCCAGGTGTTAATTACATTTCTTCAAATTGAATCTCATTCTATTTTTTTCCTGTGTTTTTATTCTTTTTAAATCCCTTTTTTATTATTTCTGTATCCTCACTGATAACTGCAGCTGGTCTCAGTCTGGTGTCATCCAGCAATGTTATTCCTAGGCTTTTTACTCCTCTTTTTGGGAATCACTGAGCCCTAAAATCAGTTGTTGCCATATCCCCACTGAATGCTACCCTACATACTTGCTGTTGTTGTCCTCCTTTCTTTATAGGCCCTCAGCGATGAGAGTGGAGCTAGCCTCGAGTATGTCTACACTGGAGGCTCTGTTAAGTCGATTTAAAGTCGACCTTGTTAAGTCAACTTACAGAATCTACACTAAAAACCCCTGTAGACTGCCCACATCCACACAGGCAGCTGCTAGGTCAACTTAATGCTTAAGTTGACCTTATTAAGTCGACTTAAGGACTACTCCCTAAGCGTTAAGTCGACCTTAAGAGGTGGTGTTATTAAGTCAACTTAAGGAAGCGCTTAAGTCGATTTAATAAATTCCCAGTGTGGACGGAGCTTTACTTAGGTCATCCCTAAGGAAGGCTAAATTGACCCAAGGCTCCAGTGTAAATGAATCCCTCAAAAGTAAGATGTGAGACCTGTTTTGATAAATACTTTGCTAAAGTATTGCAGATGCACTTATGAGGAGTGATGGTGACACCACAGTTAGGGTTTGGCTGGACTCTATTTTTGTGGGGTAATACAGCAATCTAGAATCTGTGCATTTTTAAACATGAGATTCATTTTAAAGCACTTGATTTTTTAAGGACATTTTGAAGGGGGAAAAAAATAACCTTTGTTACCATTGTCCCAAAAGGCACCATTCCGGACTGTTCACACTTTTGTCAGATCATTTTATAAAACACGACACAGCACACAGGTGAAATTTTTAGTACGTTGTTTGTGCCTTTCTGACTTTTCAGCTCACTGTGGGCCACTTGGGATGTGTTCACACAGCATTCTTATTTCAAAACAACGAGGTTGTTTCGAAATAAGAATTGCCATGGCCACATGATGCACGGCCATTTCGAAACAAGGAAACCCCTTGTTTCGAAATGGCAGCCGTTCTTTCGGAACAGCTTAAACCTGGTTTCCCATTGAAACAGCGTTGTTTCAAAACAGCTAGTTTCAAAACAACGCCAACAGGACATGCTGTTTCGAAACAATGGCTGTTTCGAAACAGCATTTGACCCCTCCTCCCAGGGTGCTAAGCACCCTGGGAGGAAGGGCTGCCTCCTCAGCACCCTGGCCAGGGAACCCTCAGCACCCTGGCCAGGGAACCCTCAGCACCCTGGCCAGGGTGCTGAGGGGTGTCCCCTGGCCAGTAGAGGGGGACTGGAGACACCTGCAGGGTGGAGCACAGCAGCGTCTCACCCCACAGGTGTCTGCAGGGGGCTGCAGGCACCGGCAGGGTG
>ML681971.1:6190604-6437528 GCA_007922195.1 Podocnemis expansa
TGCAGCCCCTGCAGACCCCCGCAGGGTGAGGCTCGTGGCTGCGCCTCACCCTGCGGGTGCCTGCAGTCCCCTCCCCAAGCGAAATAGCATGTCCACACTGTGGACATGCTATTTCGCTTCCTTATTTCCAAGACACCTTTTTTGTCTTTGGAAATAAGGTGTTTTCGAAATAACCATTTATTTCGAAACAAGCCCTTTGTGTGTGAACATAGCCTTGGTGTTTGGCTGTTGACGGTGGACATGTGCATGATATCATGGCACAGATTTGGAGGCAGGCTGTAACGTCTCTTTCTAGAAGAGCACAAAGCCAGCACAATAATGAAGCTGTGAGCTCTGGATCATAGCTACACTAGGAGCTATGTGTGATTCCCCTACACAAGTACACATACGCGTGCCTGTGAAGAGACCCTAACAGTCCATCTACACTGTGGCTGGGTGCATGATTTGTAGCTCAGGCAGACGGACATTCTTTAGCTCTGTCTGAGCTAATGTGTTAGGAGCAGTGTAGCTGGGGGAGCTCAGATAACAAGGGGGGGTAACTGCATGAGTACATAGCCCCGGGGTCCAGCCCCACTGCTGCCTCCTGCATGGCTACCTGAGCTGGGCTTGGGAAGCACGCACCAAGGTGCTCAAAGGAGGCAGCTGTAACCCATAGTGGCTCTTTGGCTCTCTCCTATGGCTGAAACACTTATAAAAGATTATGCGTCTCCTATCATCTCAGGCATTAGCCACTGCTCGCCCCTGAGGGTCTGGGGTCAGTGCTTGCAGCGACCTGAGTCTTGTTAGGGGTGGTATCCCTGAAGGGATCTGAACTGCTGTGGTTCTCTGAGGCTTTAGGGTGAGCTTCCCCCCTCGCCAGGAGTAATGGTGAGCTCGCACTGCTCTCCACTGAATAAGCTTCCTTCTGAACCATCTCCCGGGTGAGTAGACCAAGGCAGGTTCAAAGGGCTCAGTAATGCCATGGCACTCACACAACCCTCAGGTGCTGGGCTCACGGTGGTTGTCGGATCTGACTGGGGAGGCCAGCTCTGGAGCGGCTGCTGGACTGTTACTCTGAAGCTGTCAGCAAACAAACCAATGTTTCCTCTGTCCACAAGAAAACAGCAGCTTCTTCTTCCTCCCCACTGGTGCTGACAACCTGGGACTGGTCTTCTCACTTGTCAGTGGGTCTCGGCCTGACTGGCTGCTGGGAAATTCCACAAGAGTGTCCTGGCCCAGACTGCTGGGATGGCAGGGAGCAGCAGTGCCCAGCACATGTGCTGTAGGCAACTCTTTGGCGTTATTGTCCAGGAGCCCCATCTCGGCTGTCAGTTGCACAATGCAACTGGCCAAGGTAGACTTCCCAAATAGCCCAGCTCCTCCAGCTAGAAGCCCAGGACTGCTCCCACTCAGGGCCAAGCCCCATGCAAACAGCCTAGTGGCTTCCCTCTCCCCACAGGCAGAAAAGCATCTAGACCAGTCATCCCTTGGCTACCACACAACAGTCTTGCCTCATGCCCATTAGTGATCCTGAGCCAGCACTGGCTCTAACACACTCCCCTACTCACCAGCCGGCAGTTTTCCTCCTTCAGGCTGGCACAACGGTCCTGCAATTCCTCCAACGCATTCAGCAGCATCTCATTCTGCTTCAGCAGGGTGCTGGAGTCATCATGATACTACAAGGAATGGGAGAGAGAGACGAGCTAGGAGATCTCCTGCCCACCCCCACCATCTTGCACTAGCCTTGTTCAGCAGGAACTCCTCCTAAAGTCCAGAGAAGACTAGCACAGGGAGTTGAGCAGGGAGGCTGCAGGAGGAGCAGCGATGAGGATGAGGAGGGAGCCTGCAAGGAATAAGGGAACTGAGGAGTAACCTGAAGTAATGTGGAGTCAGCAGAACTACCCTGAAGTGGCTCCATTGTTGGTTACACAACCGCAAACAGAGAATATCTATTAATGGAACAATGTCAGATGGAAAGGACGTTGTAAGTGGGGGCCCACTGGGATCTGTTCTGGATGTAGTGTTATTTAATATCTTTATTAATGACCTGGGTAGAGCTTAGAGAGCACACTGATCAAGTCTGTAGATGACACAAAGCTAGGGTGGGGGCACCAACACTTTGGAGTCTACAGCTAAGACTCAGAGGGGCCTTGATAAACTGGACAACTAGGCACTAGACAACAAATGAAATTCAGCAAAGATACATGGAAGATGCTACGCTTACAGAAGAAAAGCAAAATACATGAACACAGAATGGTTTGGCAGAAGCACTGGTGAGAAGGATCTGGGAGCTGTAGCAGATCCCAACCCCAACATGTGTCCCCAATATCATGCAGTGAAAAAAAAGCCAATGCAATTTTTGGTTGCGGTAACAGAGGCATAGCAT
Source organism: Podocnemis expansa (assembly GCA_007922195.1). Lineage (NCBI taxonomy): Eukaryota > Metazoa > Chordata > Testudines > Podocnemididae > Podocnemis > Podocnemis expansa. The sequence goes on from ML681971.1 coordinate 6,192,970, forward strand.
GTGAGTCCTGTACTCAGCTGGTTAGGCCGCTGCCGGAGGACTGTGTGCAATATTGGTCACCACTGTATAAGATGGGTGTATAGAAACTGGAAAGCGTACAGAGTCTAGCAACAGAAATGATCCAAGAGGTGGAATGCAAGCCATATGAGGAAAGGCTGGCATGTTTCATCTGGAAAAGAGGTGATTAAGGGAGAGCATGGTGACAGGCTTCAGTCCTTGAAAGGCTGCCATAAAAAAGATTTTTAAAAGTTGTATTCTCTTCACAGAGGGCAGGACAAGAGGCAGTGGGTTTAAACTACAGCACATAGTTTGAGCTATCCTTAGAGATTTTTAAGGTCTGGCTTGACCAAGTCCTCACTGGAGTGATTTAGTTGGGATTGGTCCTGCTTTGAACAGGAGCCTGGACTAGATACCTCCATAGGTCCCCTCCATCCCTAATCGTTTGAAATTCTATGATAGCAGATTTAGATTAAATCTCCAGAAAAACTGCCTAGCTGTAAGAATGGTCAGACGATGGACCAGACTGCCCAGGGAAGACATGGAAGCTCCTTCACTAGAAGGTTTCAGAACCGGGGCTAAGTAAGACATCTGTCCTGGATGGTTAAACACAACAGATCCTGCACTTTGTCAGGGATTAGACTCGCTGACCCTTGTGGTCCCATCTAACCCTGTGGCCCTATGACTGTATGGAGATGGGGAGAGGCAGATTTAAGGAGTAGCTGAGATTCAAGAAGGCACAGGGCTCCAGGGAACCAAGGTCAGCAGCAGCAATAACTACCAGCCTTGGACAGCTCCTGGCCCAGTTTTATCTCCTGCATCAGACCCACTGTGTTCATGTGTCAGGAATTGTCTTTGCCTGGAAATCTCATTCTCTTGCTAACAGATGCATCCTGCAGTTGGGTTTGCAATCAGCTGCCTTAGCAAGCAGCGCGCTTTCATTAAAATGTCTCAAGAAGTATGCCTACACTTACACTTTAAATCAAAATAATTATGATTATTTCGATTTAAAGTAGTGCATGTCCACACCAGCTTTCCTCATTTCAAAATAAAGAACGGTCATTTCAATATAAGAAAATCTCACTTTATATGGAAATGACGGTTAAATCAAAATTATTATTTCAAAATAATGCAGTGTAACTGTGTTATTTCAATTTAACTGTTATTTCAATGTAACACTTTTTGCCCTTCTCCCTCCCAGGGTGCCTACCTCTTTCTATATACTGGGTGGGGGCATGGCCCTTCTTGGGGGCCATTTTGCCACACCTCGCATGGGGTATGTCTACACTATAAAAGCAAAGTTGACTTTATTAAGTTGACTTAATAAAGTCTACTTAAAGTCGACTTTAAGTAAACCATATTAAATCGACTTAGTAAGGCTACACTACATTAAGTCGACTTTATAAAGTCAACTTTAAATAGGTGCCCTGGCTTAATTCGACTTTATAAAGTCGACTTAGTGGCCCCGCTGCACTAAGCTGACTTTATTAAGTCGACTTAGTAACTCCACATTGCCTTAAGTCGATTTAATAAAGTTGACTTAACAGTAAAGTCAAATTTATAAGTGGACCTTATAAAGTCGACTTTACTGGACCCTGAAGTCGACTTTATTGCCCTGCAGTGTAGACAGGGCTCTGTTTAAGTTTACTTAAGGGCCCTTAAGTCGACTTAAACACATAGTGTAGACGTACCCATGGTGCCCCTCTCCTAAATCGAACTAGTAAGTCCTGTCCAGGGACATGCTAGTTTGATTTCAGTTTCTAGTGGGAATATGTTAAATCAATTTAACTTAAATCAATATAATGATTTTTATTTTGATTCAATTAAACTGATTTAAGTTTAATCAATTTAACCATGTAAGTGTGGACATAGCCAAGGAATCTAATTACAAACAGGACAACAAACAATGGGGCCAGGTATAGATTTCAGAGACGTTAAGACCAGAAGGGACCATTTTATCCTCCTGCGTAACACTGGCCAGAGAACTTCACTGCTTTGAACTCAACACCCATGGTAGAGCTATGGATTCTCTTTTAGAGACACCTGTCCTGATTTAGAGATGGCTTGTGGTGGAGAAGCTATGTAAGCTGAGACTTGTAGAGAAGAGGCCTCAGGAGGAATCACATGTGACTTGGAAAGGGAGCTGGCTGCCCTGAAAGCATTCTGGATAGCATCTGTAGCTCTCCACTGACCACAGAGCACTCCAGCCAAGTCCAACTTCACAACAAGCTCCCGTCTTCCTTCCTAAACATAACCCACCCACCCACCTCCTCACCCCTGAACCCTAGCCCAGCAAGCAGCTCAGACCCACCCCAGGAGCTGTTTCTGGGGGCAGACAATGTGAGGCCTGTATGTTCTATGTGATTTAAGGAAGACCCTGAGGCTCTAAAGGGCTGGTGGACATGGAGCTCTGGCAGGAAGGCACGGGGTCATGGACTCTGGTGAGAGACACATGCCCCTGAGAGAGTGACACTCTGGTGGTGAGACCGTGTGGTAGAGAAGTGGTTCCCAACCCACAGCCCACAGCTCCCCTCTCACTGGCTGCAGAAAGGAGTCCCTGCCTAAATGCCCAGGGGGAGTGTGTAGCAATCCGGGAGGGAGAGGTCCTCCAGACCCCCACAGCAGCCCAGTGCCAGGTTAGGCACCAAGAAATGCCTGGGGCTAACTGGAAAGCAGCTGTGTCAATCACCACAGCTCCTTCCACCTCAGGGCAGCAGACTGACACCTGCTGCCAGTGTGGGCTTTAAATGTTCTGCCCCAACTGGAGCTCAGCCTCGCTGAAGGGGTTAGTGGAGGGGGAGCAGCATAGAGATGCTGTTGTTTTGGGGAGGGCAAAAATCATAAGGGCACGAGGGGCTGTCTCAGACCGAGCAGGCCCAGCTGCTCTAAAGCCCCTGTTTATCGAACAGCCTCGTGCATTTGGACCTGTAATTCCCTTCATGCCTATGAATTCAGCAGCAACATACCAAGGGAGCCATGTCCCCGGAAGTCGGCCTGGAGGGGTGCCAGCCAAGCCCTCGGAAGAGGAACCGCCCCCCATTATCACAGGAGTCCTGGGGCCACCATCCTTTGAAATCGCTTGCTGCCCTGCCAACTCCAGATCAAGCCTGCCAAAGGCCAAAGGTTCCTGCTGCAGGGGGAGCAAGAGTTATCTGGCCCCTTCTGCCCCCACACTGGTGCAGTGAGAGATGTGCAGGGACCAGAGCCCAACAGATCATCAGGCAGCCTGGGGGAATCTGCCCTATCGCTCACTATCCAAGCCACACCCGCAGCAAAGGGGGGAGTAGGGAAAGCAGGAAAAGGGTTTGCAGACCTTGTCCGCCCTGTGGAGCACTGCTACAGATGGGCGGGACACACAAATACAGCACACCACTGGGCTTCAGTCTGTCTTAGGGTATGACTACACTGAAGGCTCTGTTAAGTCCACTTAATAAAGTTGACTTTATGTTGATTTAAAGTCGACCTTGTTAAGTTGACTTAGAGAGTCCACACTGAAAACTCCTGTCGACCTCCTGCGTCCCCACTGGCAGCTTTACTTAAGCATTAAGTCGACCTTACGAAGTTGACTTAAGCCAGTGTAGACAGGGCATAGCCCTTAAGTCAACTTAACAAGGTCACCTTAAGCATTAAGTCGACCTTAAGAGGTGGTGTTATTAAGTCAACTTAAGGAAGCACTTAAGTCAACTTAATAAATTCCCAGTGTGGACAGATCTTTCCTTAGGTAAACTTAAGAAAGGCTAAGTCAACCTAAGGCTCCAGTGTGGACATACCCTTAGGGACAAATCTCCTCCTCAGCAGTCTTTGAGATGGCACAGAGAGCTGTGGTAACTCCCATTGGCAGGGAAAGGGACAGCTGGGTTAGGTTGTCCTGCGGTGTCTGAGCCCTTTAAACCAGAAAAAAAAAATGACTAAACACACTCTAAACTGGGGAGATGCAGAAAATGCATCTTCTGTCTCTTCTGCTTGCAGCCTCACTGTGCTGATGAAGGCCAGCCCCATCGCATGGTCTCAGCAAAAGACTGGGCAAAGGTTTTACTTCAGCAGGTCTTCTTGGCCCCTGCCTCACCGTCAGGTTGCAGGAGACGCATGTGTCTGTGTTGTGCAGTGGAGTGAACCCTTTTCCCACTGTGCATCTGGGAGGATTCTTGAAGTCAGGGCTGTCCTTGGAGGGCCGAGAGGGGTGATTGCCCTGGGCCCCATGGCTCCACGGGCCCCATGCCTTCCTGCCATGAGCAGGACAGTGCGGGGTCTGTACAGCTGCCCCCTTCCCCACAGCCAGCTGTTCCCCATCCTTTGGGCAGGGTCAGCCAGCTAAAAGTGGAGACGGGGTTCCGCGCTCCCAGCCCCCTCACACTGCCTTCAGCTCCATGCTGAAGGGTGCAGGTTCATAAAACCGGTAGCATTCAGGGTCATGGGGGGTGGGGCGCGAGGAGTGCAGAACACGGCCTCTGCCTTTGGCTGGCTTGCCCTGCCCCCAGGACAGGGAACAGCTGACCCAGGGGTTGGGCTCCACTCTCTCGCCCTTCCCCTGGGCCAGCTGTTCCGCCCTGGAGGCGGGGAGGGCCAGCCCACAGGTGGGGCAGGACAGCGGAGCCTGACCACTGGGCCAGCCAGCCCCACCTCCCCAGTGCGGGAAGTGGGAGGGGGTGGATCCACAGAGGTCAATTGGCCCCGGGGCCCTGCACCCTCCTAGGGACAGCCCTGCTTGAGGCAGAGGTAGAGGAGACAGAAATTATTTGCAAAACATAATGTGTGCTTTGTCACGTCAAAAACGACAGCAGATCTGTGCACAGATATGGACTGTGGTTAAGGCTTCCTGCTACTGCGCCGCCCGCCACAGACAACAGTGCCCGAAAACTGTTCATGAGATTGCAAGCTGTCACTCGTCTGTGACCAGCTACTCAGCAGCAGCAAGCCACAAGCCCTGTGAAAGCCTGCTGGAATGCCTTTCCCAGCAGTGACTAGGAACGTGGAGGTTGACAGGTCTTACTGCTTGTTGCTTGGGATAATGCATCACCACTGGTGGGCTGGGGAGGTGCAGAAGAAATCCTGCCTCCTTCCAGATGATCTGGAAAGGTGTGTGGGGATTGAAATGTCACAACAAACACCCCCACCAGCTCTCTCTCCCCTGTCCTTTGGTCTCCTGGTGTTATCAGCCATATTCTCAGACAGCACCTTTCTGAGAGCAGACCCCTTGATCCATGCCCTTTTGACCAAGGTGGGAGTTGAGGCCTCTCCTCAGAGGCTGCAACTCGTTTTCCTCATCAGAGGCATCCTGAGTGAAAAACCCACACAGCAGGCAGTCTCTTAGTAAAACATAATAGATTGTGCACACAGGAAAAGGAATGAAAACCAAATATGTGGTGGATTTAACATGCCACATAGGACGCAGCCCTCTTGCAGCCTACATCAATGGAAAGAGAAAACACTGCATGTCTAAAGAGCAAGGATAGTGTCTTGTCTCTCCTGTCTGGGCCCTGCATCCTGTTGCCATGTTTGGGGAGAGAGAAATGATTCATCCCTCTTCACCAGCTTACCAAAACCTCAGTCTTTGGATTCATTACTATGCCTTCCTCAGGGTACCTTCCCCATAACCAGCTTAAAACACCTGAGGAAAGCCATATCCCCCATACCGGGACATCCCTCCCACCCCAGAAGCAATCTTTATTCACTCACTTCATGTCTTGGACTAACCATCAGGACTCTTGTTTCCTGCCGGCTCCCCCATCTAGCTGCAGAAGTATTGGTTTGTATTTCTGGCCTGCCCGGCTGTCTTTTCTCCTAAATATGAAAGCCATCTCCCTTGACTATAAAATCGAAATGATGAATGAGGCCCTATCCTATGAAGCAAGAGCACCTGGATGTTCATGCAGGTCTTGGGATGGCCAAAGTTTTCTGCTGCAGCACAGCTGACAGCCAAATACAGCAAAATGTCTTCATTTCTTCTGTGATGGGGCATCTATCCTACACTGGCACTGAGGGGTTAAAAGCAATCTAGGGTGGCTGCACAGGGAGAAGCCAATCCAAAAGAGGCTGTGAGAAGCAGCCAGTCATGACCCAACTGGCCTATATAAAGAGAGGTGCAAAGTCATAGGTGGTCAATTGCTGCAGGGAGCCCAAGGGAAAGGCCTAAATTCCTAGAGTGCTTCCAGAGAGTAGCACCTCTTATAGGGCAACTACTAGCAAGGACCAGGGGAGCTAGAGAAAGAGTCCCTGGCTTGCTATTGGAATTTGTAGGCTCAAGGCCCTGAGAAATGGGGCAAAGAAGGTGCTGAGACCACAGGGAAGTAGGCCAGGGAATTTGAAGCAGCTCTGGTGAGAAGTGAAGGAGAAACAGCAAAGCTCGTACATATGGAGTTCATGGGCCAGGACCTAGTGCAGTGGGTGGGCCCAGATCCCCCCCCTTTCCATGGTAGAAGTGGCTAGATTCTAGAACTGGGACGTCCCTCGCTCTCCCTGGAAGGGGAAGCACACGGATGGTGACACGGCCAGAGAGCCAAGCCCAAAAGAGGATGCAGTGGTTCTTGACAGCTGTGAGAATGGCTAGAAATGAACTGGGGGGAAAGAGTGACAGTCCACAGACCACAGACATAGGCGTTGGCCAGTAGCTAATGCCCAGCCAACTAGCAGGAAGTGCCAGTCCAGCTGTGAACAGTGCGCCCCGTGATATGCTGTTGAGAATGCAGGCATTCAGTCGCCCTGAGGGAAGGGGACTGAGTGGGAAACTCACAGACTGTTTGACCACTGCTTCTGGTACGAAGGGAGTGGAAAAGGCTACAGAAGATACACTAGGCCAAGGGACACGGGAGCTGCCACAGGCAGGACTACCCTCCCATGCTGGTAAGATTTGCCACTCCCATTGAAATGTCTTGACAAGCAGCCAAGAGGGATCCAGGCCATAGTGAGGCAAATCCTGAAGAACTAGTGGCAACAGTGGGAAGCACAGAGATACCTGCAGAAAAATCTGAGGCTGTTGGCTGAAGAATAGCACTATTTACTCAAGAGGTGAGCAGGAGCAAGAAGTGAGGCCCAGGGGCAAGAGGCCAAAGTCCAAGCAGGACTCTGTTACGACTGTGGGCAAAGAAAACCTGCCAAGAGAAAATGCCCCCAGGGAGAGAAGAAGAAGTCTAGCCCCATGGAAGAGAAGACAGAAAATCCCCATGACCCCTTGGGAGGTTAGATGAACATTTACCATCTCTTTTCAGCTCACTGGTGCGACCTCCTCCTGGAGCTGCAGAAGTTCCAGGCACATTCTGGCCTGGCCTCTTCTCCAGAGCATGTGAGCACCCTGCCAAGAGAGGAGGGACTGGCTAGACTCAAGCTACGCTTATTAAATATTCATTACCAAAATGAAAAGGCTTTTAATAGATTACAGACTCCATTGTTTACCACACCAGGAATGCAGCCTCTCTCCAGATGATGCTGATATTCCTAGATGGCACAAATGCTCTCAAAGCCAAGCTTTTCAAAGGAACCAAAGAGACTTAGGCACACAGAACCTCTCCGCGGCTCCTTTGAAAATCCCTGCCTCGTAAAGGAATCAGGATGGGAGTTTCAGACATCCCCGTGGCAATTAGGAGCACAAATCTCAAGGTCATTCTTCATCTCAGAATCTGACAGTAAACTAAACAGGTCAATAGGGCAGAAGCAGCATATGAATGCAGGGATGTGGCTGCGTGTGTTCTAGGGGAAGTGCTAGGGATCTCTGCAATAGTACAGGTACTCAACCTTGCTCAGCCTTTGCTTCTAAAATCTTAGCAAAATAGTGTAAACTACTTAAAGTTACATGCTGCAAACTCTCCATGGCCCCCTACACTGTTAAAACATCACAATCATTCTGCAAAGAGCTTACACAGCCATGCAAGAAATAAAAATGGAAACTTTAGAAATTCATTTGGTCCCAACAAAGACCAGAGGCCTTTTCCGCTCCTTACAAACGTGAGTCTGCAGTCACCTTACCACCTTTGCAACAAACACAACCCAAAGTAAAATCTCTGATTTAGGTAATGAATAAAATCTTAGTTAAAGAGGCATTTGCAAGATGTCACTCAGCAAGAAATAAAAAAGATCAGCAAAAATATATGAAGTTTTCTAGAGTGAGAAATGCTTCAATGAGAACTACCAAGTGGGTTGTAAAATATAATTTAACTACAGCACAAAACCAAAAAGCCCACAAAATTTCCAATGCAATTTTAAAAAACCCACCCTCAGCACACTGCAGGTAGGGCACTGGCCTCTGTCCACGTGTAGAACATGTTTTTTCAGTTCATATTTCTGTGTCAGCTCAAAGGGTTTGCTCCTCGTACACTGGCACAAACCAAGCCGACATATAGAAAGAGGACAGTGAAATAAAAGCTTATTGTCACTATGTTTAAAGCCCGATAAAATTGAATCATGTCTCAGATAATACAGGAAAGAGCTCAAAAAAACTAAATAACATACAAATGAATCTGGCATGTTGTGAAGTTTTCAAGAATACTGCATGGTGTCTTCAAACATGGGTTATTAAAAATGGATGAAAAATGGGAGGTTTCTCTGCAGAAAATTTGGACTTTTCCTAGAAACGGACAAATTTAGACTGAAACCCCAGCTACTTTGATTAAGAGCTCCCAGCATCATGGGTGATTGGACCTGTAGCTGGGAGTGATTAATCCTGCCATTCTCCACTTGTAAGGTTGCTTGTGTAACCCAAATTCAGACTCCTTGTGAATATGAAGCCCTTGCACGTAGCACCTTCTAGCTAACTGGCCACATCACTCTCAGCACAGAAGGAAGAAGATCCAGTTCTGTTCAGCTGACTCAATGGGGGGATGTCAGTAAAACCTGCCTGAAATTTACCTAGGACACTGAGGTTTACAGTCCTACTTCTGCAAAAAGCATCACAAGCTCTTCTTATTCCCCTGGGGTCTAGGCCAGGGGTGTCACTGGTGCCGGGCACGTGGGGCCCATGCCCCAAATCCTGGCGCCAGTGCCCCGGGTCCTGCGGGGCCCCACCTCTCCCAGTCTCCAGCCCGATTGGACTTGAGATCCGGGGCCCAGCCGCCCACGGCAGCGGCGGCGCTCTGGCCCTGTCCCTGGCCAGGGATCTGGGGCCCAGCCGCCTGCAGCCATGACAGCCGCTTCCCCAAGGCTGGGCGGCCCTGCGGCCGCAGCTGCCACTCCTGGCCCCGGCCCCAGCAGGGGATCCGAGGCCCGGCCATGGCAGCTGCTCCCTGGCCGGGGCTGTGGCCTGTGGCCAGGGGGCATGGCCTGCAGGCAGCGGGCGAGTCCTGGGCTGGTGCCCCGGGTCCCTCCCCGGGGCAGCAACGCTCCTGGTGTAGGCACCATGTTCCTTGCTCCCTAGGACACATCACTTCCATCGTGTCCTTAGCACATGTGCTTTTCTGTCACTGTAACAGTGCAAAGGCCCCTTGGGGAGCTGACAAAAGACTGCTCTGCTCTGTTGTACAGATCAATGAGCCCTTTCCCAAGAGGGGCAGCAAGGCAACCTGCTATTCCTTTCCACACTGGCCTCACCAGCCTCAGGATCAGGCAGACTGGTTCAGAGTCTGGGTAAAGGGCTGAGGAGTTAATGTGCCTGTGAAACAGAGGACAGGAGAAAAGTAGGGGAAGATTAGATGGGTGAACTAAGAAGACAGAGACATCTCACCCAGAACCACAATCAATTCCAGTTCACTGCTGATGGAGCAAATTCCTCTCCATCCAGACACTTGAACAACAAATCCAAAAGAAAACGTCTGAGCAATCAGGCAAAAAGACAATGACACAGAAACGCCTCAAGGTTACTGTCAAAGTCAGATCAGAACTGCACACAGTATTCCCTGAAGTGTCACCTGGTGTACATCTTCATCTCTCACAAACTGACCCAGATAGAACAATTTGAAGAAGTGACCTGAAAATCTGGGGCAATTTCCTATTTTCACAAGGTGAGCTTGCTCTCACCCAGTACTGAGACGGAAGAAACTTTGAACAGTTCCAAAGGGGGAGCCATGTTAGTCTAGTTCAACAAAACAAACAAGGAGTCTGGTGGCACTTTTTTTTAAAGACTAACAAATTTATTTATCATATGATGTTCTGTGGCAGAAAATCCAACGTCATCAGATGTTTGAAGGTGGAGAACTTTGATTGTTTTTTGTTTGTCTGTTTTAATAAAAAGCATTAGAAAATTCCACTGCAAAGCCAAACCCTCAGAAGTTAGGAAATGTCTGAATTAACGTTGCTTGTGCAATCTTAATTTCACTCCTTTGTTTGCCTCCACTAGCAAAAGTTTTTACATGATCACTGACACTTTTTCCCCGCCAGTTCCAGTCTCATTCAGTGCAGGGCTGGACGGTGTGTACTGTGTAATGAGTAAGACTGACCGTTGCTTTATGATCAGATTTGGTTTTTTGATTAAAGCAATGGACTGGGATCCAGGAAAAATGGGTTGTGCCCTGTCTCTGTCACAGATTTGGGGAAGTCACTTAGGTGAGAGGAGAAGTGAGCCCAAATGTGATTATTTACAGAAGGGAAGATTAAAAGAAGATGAGAGAAGAACCACATTTAAATGACCTCAGGATTATTACAGCAAACATGAAGGTAAGCTTGCCAGACAGTTTCCTTTTTACCCACCACTTTTCACATACATATACCATCTCTGAAAGGCCTTCTGAACTGAAATTTTGCATGCTGGGTTTCTGTCATAAGGGATTTTTTGTTTGTTTGTTTGTTTGTAAAATTTGAACAAAATATATCCCGATTCTGGGTAACGAGAGATTTAAAAAAAAAAAAAGGAATTTCCCATTTAAAACATTATTGCAATAGGATTTTCCAGGACTTTGAGGCAGAAAGAGCTGTGCTTTTAAATCTCAAAGTAGGCCTGGACATATTGGTGAATATCTAGCATGTGTTTTAGGGCACTTTCAATTGAACTCGGATCAGTCATGAATGGCTGAAAATCCACTTGAATAACTACTCTGTAACATGTGCCACAGGCTTTGCTTGATGCACAAGGAGGAGTTTCACAGGCTGGCTAGCTGCCCAAGTACAATCTCACACAACCCTATAAGCTGCCACCATCACCACTATGCACTAACTTGAGCAGAGTGAACACGTGTCTGTCGCCCTATGTTGGGAAGAACTCTCACAGCCACAGTGTGCTGAGTTCAAAATGTACATGTCATTGCAGAACCAGGCATCTGAGCTATAAACTGTAGTGTGAGCCCTTGATATGACATCCGTGTGTACTGCTAAACTAATTTAACACAGAAATGACTAGTGTGCTGAAGTTAAGAAATGCAGGAGTGAAGGTTCCCATGTTAATATTAAATTTGGCATGTTGCACCTACAGCGTGAATTCATGGTTCCACTGGAGAACTTTGCAGGGCAACTGTGCGGAGCAGCATTTGAAGTATAGACCTACCCTCACAGAGCACTGGGAATGCCTGTGAGGAGGGAGTGCAGAGGGAGGACCAGACCCAAGATGTCAAGGGAGATGAAGCTGGGAAGGAAGTAAAGCAAAGGGATGGAATAGCGGGGGCTCTATAGGGTGGAATATTCTCCTAGGGGAGGGGTGGACAAAACTAGCTCTCAGCTAGGTGCCAGCAATTTTACTTTTGGTCACCAGAGGGTGGTCCTCCATTACATTTCTGCAGTGGAGCTAGGCAACAGGCTACTGAAATTGGTCATTGTGGTGACCAGGAACATTGATTTCTTGAGGCCTGTCCTATGGAGTGACACCTGACACCCCCAAGAGCTACTTAGCATAGTCAACAGTGACAGAGGCCTGCCTGGCTATCTCTCCTTCAGGAAAGTTCTTTTGTGCGGCTCTGAAAGTCAGTTACTATGCATGACCCATGGCTCTGCAGTGAATTGTCCATCCTGCCCACAGACCACAAATAAAAGTAGGTTTCTGCCCCTCTCCACTCAATGAGGAACATATGAAATGGTGCAGTTGTGTCCAGACTCAGTATGGTGTGAAAGGGACAGTCACCTTCAATCCATGTTAGTGCAGCCTACAAGTAGCTCTGCATTCATTGTGCAAAGATGAAGGAAAATAGTAGTGTCTGTGCAGCATGCTGGACTGCATTTGCTCTCAAGTGTTGCAAAAGGAGGCTTGAAAGGGGTGATCTCTGCCACTGATTATCTTAAAGAGTCTTGATGAATTCTGCGATGTCAAATTGCGCAATTGACATGAGTGTTTCTCAAGGAGGAATAGGCATTTACCAGGGTTAGGCCACCATCCAAGTATTACTTCTAATCAGGTCTACCTCAGCAGTGGAGGTTGTCTTTAGCAACCACATGTAGACAATCGAGCATCTAGGTACATATGGAAACCTGAAGAAGGTAGATTACTGATAGATCCAGTTCTGAGCTGCTCAGAATTCAGGGATGCTGTATGTTGGACACAAGTGACACTCCTTTGGTAGTTTGGTTTTTTTTTTCCAATGAGCTGCCTCCTGTGATGGAAGAAACTCCAGTCCAAAGGAAGCTTGTGTAGCACTACTGAGAATTTGGTGCTAGACCAATGTATCCAGAAATCTACTGGCAGAGTGGCTCCCAGAGGAGGAAGCTGTCAGACCTCCTGAGGAATCTGCTTCTGTTGGAAAGAAGAGCCACTTGCCAGGGCTGTAACTAGGCTATGTGGCACCCAGAGCAAGCAGTCACCAAGATACCCCACCCATCCACCCAATGCCCTGGCCAGGCAGGTGCCTTCGCCACCACTGGCAGATCATGGCCAGGGCCAGGCAGGAGGCGCTCGCTTTCCCTGCCACTAGCAGATCACGGCCAGATCTCGGGGGGGGGTGGGGGAGGTGTGCTGGCTTTTCCTGCTGCCGGCAAGCGCAGCCAGAGCCGGGTGAGGTGCCAGCTTTTCCTGCCACTGGCAGATCACAGCCAGGGCTGGGAGGGGGGGTGCCTTCCCCTGTGAGTGCAGCACAGGGATAGGGCAGGAGATGACCTGCCCCAACCTGGCCCCTGGAGGAATGTGCCTTTGGCAAAGGCACATTCCTCTTCAGGGCCAGGTATGGTCGGTCATCTGGTGACCTTTGAACTTTGTCACCCAGGGCTTTGCCCAGTTGGCCCCACCCTTGTTATGGCCCCGCCACTTGCTGCCATGTCAAGAATGCTCTAAGGTGGGGCTCTTACTCTGAGCAAGTAAGTGTGACCAACTTCAAACACAGAATTTCAGCTGAGGGGTTAAAACCTGCCACTGTCTTCAGTCACTGGAGCCTCAGCAAGCTGAGTCTTGGTCTCAGAGTAACAAATTTATTTATTGCCTGAAACCTCATCTGATAAATAAATCTGTTAGTCTTTAAATGCCATAGGACTCCTTGCTTGTTCTGCTGAACTAGACAGACATGGCTGCCCCTTTGGAGCTTGGTCTCAGATGTTCCTCTTTGTTATGTTGACTCAGACAAATGTACACCAGTGTGATTTCCTGAAGCACTCAGCTTTGGTTCACCTCCGAAGGCTAGTGAAATGCTACCAGATGTTGGTACAGTATTCCACCTCAGGTCTTGACCTGAGCTCTGGTAACAGTAGGGAGCAGATCCGGCACTATCAGTTAAGTTAAAACAGGGCCATTCTTCTCCACAGTGAGCTCTGAGGCAAACCTCCACTTTAGAAAATTAATTTGAGGGCCTTGCTGGCAGGGTGTGTAGGAGTATCATCCCTACTGGATCTGGTCATAAATGCCCAAAAACCAGCTACTATGTGCTGCAGACCTGTTAGAAAGCCACGTGGGCTAGAGGTGTGTATTTCACCAATAAACAGGGTATTATCTGTCAAGAGAACAATTTTGTGTCCTTTATCATGGACCAGGATGGAGAATCTCGATGTCTATTGCAAGGAGTTAAGATGAGGAATGCCCTTCCCCTGAGCTGCTCCTTAGAGATAACAGCTCTAAGTTCAGACAAAGAGCTGCATGTTGAGAATTGCAAAAGGTTTATAAAATTGTGTCCAAAATTATATTTCTCCTGCACTAGAAAAAGAGAGTCCCAAAAAATAAAATGTCTCCTCGGTAGGTTGACAGTAACAGGGTTGGAGAGAGAGATTTGATGAGGTTTTTTTGCTGGTATCTTATGTCTAGAATAATGATATTGTCCTGTCCCCCCGTCCCCCCCCCAGTAATGTGAAGTCTTCTGGTTTATCAGATTTTGTCAGGAGTGTGGCTGCACTGGTATTCTAATCTGAACTGGGCAATTTTCCCTCCTTAAGGAAGTTATAGACCTTTTAAGTGCATGACACTAAAAACCTCTGAATGAAGGTACATAGCTCACCGTTAAAGCCATCTGGCGCTGGAGACCTGCCATTTGGAAGGTCTTTTACAGCATTTGCAAATTCATCTGTTGCTATGTCTGCCTCAGCTTGTGCCTTTTTCTCTTTTGATATTCAGGGATGGTAGGAGACCTTAAGAGTGAATAGGGTTTTATACAGAATTTGTAATGTCCAGGGAGGTGGGATTCCAGACCAAGAGACCTGCTTTGCTCGGGCCCTGCAGGGCCATTGCTCAGCAGTCCAAACATCCACCCCAAGCCGTGTTTCAAGTTGGCATCCAGGAAATAAGAAATGCACACCTGTGGTCGTCCCACCCCAGCAAGCAAAGATGATGAAGCCACGGCAGCCATAGCAGGCTCCTGAACTGCAAGGTTTTCAGAACTGGATAGAATTCTGCACTCCAGAGCACAGAGCACCCTGGTATATTCCTGGGCCATGAGGACAGTGTTCAGCAGTGGGCGCCCTGCGCTGCTGGAGCATACCCATTTGCCAACGGCAGTGCACAGTGTTGGTGGCAGCTGCCCTGTTAGAGGGCAACATCAGTTCCCAGACAGCAGCATGACATGCCCACCCCATGCCCCAGCCCTAGTCTGGAAGACCCAGCCTTCAGACAAGAGGGCAGCATCCTGTCTCTGCCCATTCACCCCAGGTCTTTACTCACAGGTGCTGGGACTTGGTGGAGGAGAGGCCCCAGCCCCCGCCACCGAGATTTGAAGCAGTTTCTATCAAATACAGGGTTTACATTTTGGCTCCACCGTGCTCAGCACCTTACCTCACCCTCCATACACACTGTTCCAGCCTCCTGCTGTGCGTTCTGTGGTGCAAGCATTCTGGTTCAAGTATTCTGTGCTTTCTAGTGCAGGCATTCTGGCGCAAGCATTCTCATGAGAGCATTCTGTGGTGTAAAGCATTCTGCTGCAAGCATTCTGTGCAAGCATTCTGTGCATTCGAGTGCATGCATTCTGTGCAATCCGGTGCAAGCATTCTGTGCATGTATTCTGTGCATTCGAGTGCATGCATTCTGTGCAATCTGGTACAAACATTCTGTGGTGCAAGCATTCTGTGCATGTATTCTGTGCATTCTGGTGCAAGCATTCATCAGTGCAAGAATGTGGTGCAACCGTGCTGTGCATTCTTGTGCAAGCATTCTGGGGTGCAAGCATTCTGTGCAAACATTCTGTGCATTCCAGTGCATGCAGTCTGTGCATTCTGGTGCAAGCATTCTGTAGTGCAAGCATTCTGTGCATTCCGATGCAAGCATTCTGTGGCACAAGCATTCTGGTGCATGCATTCTGTGCATTCTAGTGCAAGTATTCACCAGTGCAAGAATTTGGTGCAACCATGCTGTGCATTCTTATGCAAGCATTCTGTGGTGCAAACATTCTGGTGCAAGCACCTGCTGGCTAGAAAATGGACTAAGAGAACACATTTCACATAGGCCAATCAAGCCTCAGAACCAGTTATGGCTTGATAATGAACTACACTTCTGTGACTAGATTGTTCAGTTTTAACTACCATCAGATGCTCAATCCATGGCATTGGATAAGCTCTAACCATCCAATGTCTGTCCAGTAATGCTGTCTGCACCAGGCAGAAGCTTTAACTCTTTCCTCATGGGGGAATGCATTAACTCAGAAGGACCTCTGATTCACTCTCCAGCAACAGTAGCACCCGCTGCTGTGACAAGCAGGAACTGGCAGGGCAACTCCCAGAGCAAGAGTGGTGTGTGTGAGTGGAGAGTAGTGGGCACTAGAGGGGTCGCCCAGCCCAGTGTCAGCAGGGGACACCCAGTCAAACAGGCAGCAAAACACCCAAGGCTGAGGGCGTTCAGGGCTGTGCAAGGATTGCTATCACTGACGCCAGAAACCTCCATCGCTGAGAGTGCACCCCCCCTGAACAAATGGCTCTAGTCCCCTGCGAGGAGCCACGGCTGGGTCAGTGATGGCGACTGAAACACTGAACAGTGGGTTACACATGGCGACATCAGAAGTGCTCAGTGAGTGCTCGTGTGAGCATGCTGGCGCAGGCTGGGATCCACAGCCCAACTACAAGTGGAGACACAGGCTAGAAGTGCAGGGGCCTAGCTGTTTCCCTTGGGGCTGACTGCACACTTGCTAGTTTCTCCAGAAAAAAAGAAGAAAAAATGGGTCTCTTTATGTTTCTCTGAAAGATGAAGGGGGCAGGGAAAGGGAGGGGCATTTTAAAGTGTAATTGCTGCTGTGGTTATATTTTACAACAGAAAAAGCTGGAATTCCCAGTCTTATCTTCCCCGATTTGGCTGGTATCTCCCTGGCTGACCTGGAGCACTGGATTAGATCAATAGGGTAGAATTTGCGTTAAACAGGTGTTCAAAAAAAACAAACAAGACTTTAAAGTGTCTGAACTACAGCCGCATTCCCAGGCATGCACTAGATTTCACTTGTAGTTGCTCTAATGTGCCAAGCCTGCCATTTGTCCAGTGGAGACATGCCCTCAACATTCATTATAAAAGACCCAACACCTTTTTGGGCCTTCTCTGTCTCTCACTAAGAAATAATAATGGGCTGTTTTCAAAAAGTCTGGCTGGGGCTTCCAGGGCCTCTGCTGTTAGGGGGCTCTCACAAGATTCCTTGAGAAGATGTGAGAGGATTACACCATGGCCTGGGAAGGAGAGAATTTGCAAAGAGCACTGAATGCTTTCACCCTGACCCTGAGGGATGCTGTGTGGAGTCTACCTGAAGGATCTCTGGGTCATCTGCAAGCCACAGGACCAGCAGACCCACACAGCATCACCTCAGCAGAGAAAGGGTACCAGGGAAGAAGCTGCCATTTAATCCCATCACAGTCTGCATTCTGCAAGCTAGGAGATCCCTCCACAGGGAGGAGAAGCTGCAGTGATGGAAAGATCTACCTTCCACCTTGAATGGCAGTGGCTGCATCTGCTGAGAACCAGCTCATTGCAGCCCCACGTAGCTGTCAGCTGAACTCCACAAACCGTCCTCTAAAGCACACCTGATTGGAGATCCCCGCAAAAGGGCTGCTAGCTAGACAGGTGCCTTCACTTTCAGTCCACTGAGCAACACAGACATTACCTGGGACTGGCCTCAAACCCACGGCAAAACTTTACAGATATGTCAGTGCTGCCCTCCACACCAAATCAGTGCTGGCATCTCACCTCCCCAACACCCCAGTTGAAACACCAACCTGAGTCTCTTTATCTAGCAGAAAGACACACAGCAGTCCCCACCTGAAAACAAATTGCCCTACCTTGGAGGCTCCATCTGTCTGGTGGTATCTGAGCCCCTCCATAGCACATTGAGGCCTGGTGCTCCCCAAAGGTTGCTTTGGCACATCCCATTGGCCTGGGGCCCACGGGGAGCTCTCCTGAGACTGACCCACAGCTGACTGGCTTCTGAGAGCTGGGAGACCAGGCTCTGGAAGCCTGGGCAAAACCACCCCGCCGTCAGTGTCCTCCATGGGGGCTCCGCATTCTGGCACATCTGTCCCGACAGCTATGTCCTGACAAACAGGCGCTTCAGGGACTGAACTGCTGGGCCATGCCGGACAGCCCTCCCATGGTGACACTGGTATTAAGTCACCATGTGGCTTCATTTCTTCCTCCTTCTCCATGTCTTTCCGTGGGGCAACGTTCTCTCAAAGGCTGCTCCCCACCGGCTATGGCTAGGAATTCTCTGCAGCCACAAAGCTCCAGAGGACAAGATCTAAACCCTGAAGGCATCACAGCCCAAGCACAGGAGAGAATCCTGGAAACATCCTGGTTGCATCTCTTCACAGCCGGGCTGAAAGGAAACGGGAGTATCTCTGCTTGGAAAGGCTGGCCTCACATCATCCTCAGTCTGACCCATCAAAGATTCTGCAGACTGGAAATCAAGCACCCTCTCCTTCCCACCATACAAAGGCTGCAAGATGAACTGCAGAATATCAGGCAATGTGTTCTTCTCAGCTGCAGATCCTCTGTCATCATTCAGCAGGGTCTCTGGTCTTCCCTCCCAAAGCAAACAGCATCCAGCCAGCCTGCTTATTTATTCAAGGGCTGATGCTCATCTGCAGCTCTGTGCTACGGAGGCCTGGTCCGATCGGGTGCTTGCCTCATAGTCACACACGCTGAAGCGATGACGTGAGTGGAGGGGCCGGTAAAGTTGCCAATCCCTAACAGCTCCAAGGAATCATTCCCTGCTGCTTGCTAGATTTTTCCAGCTCCAAGCCAGCTGTGGCATCCCCATATCTCCGGTACAAATAGTGCAAAGTCATCAATATTAAAACGGGACTGGCACCTAGTAGGAGTGTGTCGCTCCTGTGAACGCTCCAATAGGAAGAGACTTCTAGTTTCCATGGAAATTGTGCTGGAATGGTGTGTTTGCTGCCTATTGATTAGAGGCTAGGGTGCCGCAGTAGAGAGCTGTCAAATAAGGACCATGTGTTTCTCATCCACAGCTGAAGCAAATGTGACAGGCTGCACCTAGGATCCCTGCTCAACTCAGAACCGAAGACCCCCGCCCGCCTGTCACCTCAGTCTTTCATTGCTCTTAAACCCTTCTTGCTGAAGCAGCTTTGTGTTTTGACAGCTGAGGGCCTGTTCCTGGAGGATAACCGCAGCTGTGATCTAAGAATCCAGAGACTGGCAGTCCCTGCTCCATAGCCCAGTCTGCTAGCCCGCATAGAAAGCATCCAGCACACAGAGTCCTTAAAGAGATCGCTGATTGCAAGCCAGGCCTGGGAGCAGGAGTTAACTCTGCTTTCAGTAAATGCATTCCCAGATCAGATCCCGCATGAACGGTCAGCTCTGCCTTCAGCTGCCTCTCCCCATAAATCACTGAAACTGTCAGCTCGAATCCTCCGCTTGGAGACGTGTCTCATCTTTCCCTCTGGCAAGGAAAACTCCTACCCATGCCACGTACTCATTATGGCCACCACAGAGCCACACTAACCAGCCAACCCTAAACCAGTATCTTCAAGCCTGGCTATATAATTCAATGACACCAAATAAAGGATGGGGGCTGCTTGAAATCCCTGCGAATTAGGAAATTCCGAAGATGAAACCTGGAAAGCAGGAGTTCTGAGGAGATGCTGAGCTTCAAATCAGACAGGAGCTGGCAGTCTAATACAGAAGTAAAGTAGGTCACTGTAATTTCTGAGCACTTATTAAGAGACATCAAATAGCAGAGCAAACAGATCTAGCTAGCTATGTGCACCTCTGCAAGATGCAATTCAATTCCATTAAACTTTATGGACTATACAAGTATTTCTAGGGTGTAAGAAAAAAGCCAGCCCCTTCAGGTGTGTTGTCAGTCCCAGGGACTCACGGAGGATCAGCTCACCCTCTGCATTTAGTTCTGTACACTGCGTCCAGGTGTCCCCTGGCCCAGCGGTAGGTAATTCTGTAGTGGGGTCATTCCCTGCCATTTCTCTCCAGCCTTCAAGGTCAGGCCTTGTCTCTGCCCCTCAGGCCTTAACAAGGAACTTCTGGCACCTAGGATGTGAGCAAATCTCTCCTTTGTCCTCTCTTGTTCCTGGGATGAGAGCACTGGAATCTCTCTCAGTCTCGCATCTGGCATGTTCCCCTCCTCAGCAGCTCATCTGGTCCCACCCCTAACTCAAAGCAGGACCAGCCCCAACTAACTCATCCCAGCCATGGTTTTGTCAAGTCAGGCCTTAAAAACCTCTAAGAATGGAGATTCCACCACCTCCCTAGGTAACCCATCCCAGTGCTTCTCCACCCTCCTAGGGAAAAAGTTTTTCCTAATATCCAACCTAGACCTTCTCCATTGCAACATGAGACCATTGCTCCTAGTTTTGTCAGCTGACACCACTGAGGACAGCTAAGCTCCATCCTCCCTAGAACCACCTTCAGCTAGTTAAAGGCTGTTGCTATCAAATCCCCCGCACTCTTCTGTCTTGTAAACTCAACAAAACCAGTTCCTTCAGTGTCTTCTCAAAAGTCATGAGTTCCAGCCCCCTAATCATTTTTTGCTGCCCTCCCTTGGACTCTCTCAAATTTGTCCACATCCCTCCTATAGTGGAGGGCCAAAAACTGGACACAAATCTCTAGCTGTGGCCTTACCAGTGCCAGATAGAGGGAAAGAATCATTTCCCTTGATCTGCTGACAGTGCTCTTACTAATGCAGCCCAGTATGCCATTAGCCTTCTTGGTAACAAGGACACACTGTTGACTCCTGTCCAGCTTCTTGTCCACTGTAACCTCCAGGTCCTTTTCTGCAGAACTGCTTCCTAACCAATCTGTCTCCAGTTTGTAGCATTGCATGGGACTCATCTGTCCTAAGTATAGGATTCCGCACTTGTCTTTGTTAAATTTCATCAGATTTTTTCTTTGTGGCCCAATCCTCTGATTTGTCTGGTCACTTTGTATCCTATCCCTACCCTCCATAAAACTACCACTCTTGTCATCTTAGCGTCCTCTGCAAACTTGCTGAGGTTGCATCCACCCCATCCTCCAGGTCGTTAATGAAGATGTTGAACAAAACTGATCCCAGGACCAACCCCTGGGGCACTCAGCTGATTACCAGCTGCCAACTACACATTGAGTCGTTGATCACTGCCTGTCGACCCCAATTATCTAGCCATCTTTCTCTCTAACTTACGTGTGCTACTCTCAGATCTCCATTGTTTATCAAAGGCAGTTATCAGAGTTTCTGTGAGTCCAAGGAGCTAGCCACAATTAACTGAAAGATAACTCATATGCTAAGCTAAGATTAATATTCCAGTCTCTTTCCCTTTATGACATTAGCTTACCTTGCAATGCAATAACCTTGCAACCAGGCTCCCCCTCCCTGTGGGTAGATTCTTGGTCTCTGGTGTTTCTTAGAAGATGGATTACAGGAAAGCACTTCAGATAAAGGTGCCTCTTTCACCACTCGCTGGGAGACAGGTGAGTGTCCATGTCAAGCAATGGGTGTGATTTTTCCCTCTTGAACCAAAGTGCTTACAGGTACTTAGGCCAGTCCATGGTTCCTGCATTCATGCCTCTGCTGGGTGTGGGAACACAGTTCTGTGTTTATCTGCATCTATTCAAGTCGTGTGAGAGACACATTTGGAGACATGACATGGTAGAGTTTCATATCTGCACATATGTATGACATTGCAGAAATATGCAACCATAGCAGCAACGTTCAGTATGTTATGAGCATTCCAAAACACTTGATCTGACATGCTCTGCATTAGACCATACACAGTTACACTACAAGAGTGAACATGAATGATCGACACCCAAATCACAGGTAGAGGGGCACAGTATGTCACGCATCCTGTCAAAATTTTCAAGATTTTTAAATTCCAAAGGGGTAGCCATTTTAGTCTAGTTGAACGAATCAAAGCATCTGAAGTGGGATTTTCTCCCATGAAAACTCATGGTATAAATCAGGGGTTGGCAACCTTTGTTGATGCCCCATGCCAGCCCTGCCCACCACACCCTCAGTGGATGCCATGGGCAAGGCCAAAAAGGGGCAGGGCCAGGCCTACAGTTCGGGGCCGGGGCTGGCACCCCCACCCTAGCAGCAGCAGGTGGACTCCAGGGGTCAGAGTTGGGGCCACCCAGCATCCGCCCCTCGGGGTCAGCTCCCATCCCCAATAGTGGCAGGCGGCCTCTGGGGGTCAGGGTCGGGGCTGCCTGGCACCCCCCCTGCAGCGGCAGGCAGCTTCTGGGAGTTGGGGTCGGGGCCGACAGCACCCACCCATGGGGGTCATCCCTTGCCCCCAGCAGTGGCGGGTGGCTTTTGGGGGTTGGGTTGGGGTTGGCACCCGCCTCTGGCAGCAGCTGCTCCAGGCTGGCAGACCCACCCCACTCCCCTCTAGCCCTGCCAGCGGCAGGGAAGGCACCTCACGAGGGATTTTGCTGGCCAGTGGGGAAGGAGCCCCACTGGCCAGGGACTCCCCTATCTGCACAGCCCAAGTGGCTGCTTCTCCTGAGCTAGCTGGACAGGGAGCCCCAGTGGCTCCCATCTTGCCGGGGCCCCTGCAGTTTCCAGGCAGAAAGGAACCAGAGCTCCTTTCTCCTTGGGACCGCAGCTTCCCAGCAAGAAGAGAGCATCTCTCTGGGAACCACGCAGGTCCCAGGGAGAAGGGAGCGTGGTTCTCTTCTTGCCAGGAGCCCCTGATCTGGGGAGAAGGGAGCTGCAGGAGCCATACGTGGCTCCCTTGTCTCCAGCTCTAAGTCAACTAAAGTCGACTTAGGGTGGCCAGCACTGGGTTAATTCAACTTAATAAAGTCAATTTAACCTTTAATTTGAAGGAAAAGGAGATTTTACTATATCAAATTAGCCTTTCCTTATTTTGAATTAAGGAAAGGCTTAATTCGATATAATAAAATGCCATTGTAGCCGGGGACTAAGTTAGTTCGAATTAAGCCTCCTTAATTTGAACTCACTTGAAAGTGTAGACACACCTTGAAAGTGCCACAGGACTCGTTATAAGATTTCTAAGGTATTTCTTTCCTCAAAAGGGCAAACCATCAAAATCTCAAAATTTTCACAAAGCAAACCTGTAAAAGACAATGATTGTGTCAGGCAAAACATTTATTTCAATGATTCAAAAATGTTTCATTTCGGTTGGCATCATTTTCACTTTAATTTTTAAAACTATACCTAGATTAAATTTCTAAATGAAATGCCACATTGAATTGAAAAAAACAGATTTGTTTGTTTTGAAAATGTCGAAATGAAATATTCCCAACATTTTGATGCTTTTTTCCAAATGTTTTTCAAGTCAGAAAATTTGTCAGAAAACCTGCTTTGCTGTAAAGTTTCGGTTTTAATTTTGGCTACGTCTTAATTAAAAAAAAAGAAAAAAAAGCGCATCCAGCTTGGAATGAATCTGTCAGCAAAGCACCTCACTCCAGTGGCAGAGGTGTAAACCAGCCACTGGATGAAAATGGGTGGCTTTTCGAGTCCATTTTACCCCCCTAGGGCTCCATAATGTGGATGAAGTGATGTGTGTTGATCGCATTGCAGGCCTGAAGGTGCTAGAATGTGGGAAAGTGCTGAGGGGCCAGTTCACTGGGGGGCACTCTGCAGCCGCAATAGCTGTTACTCAGTAGAAAAGACCCTGCAACATAGGGGGCCTCCTGAGTGTTCCCAAGACAAGTTTTCTCTCCCAAAGTAGATTGGAAAACCCCTTTCAGTGAGACAGGCAACTCTCCAGGAAAGGAGAGACAGTCGGGGATCACCCACACTCCTTCATGCCAGGGAGAGAGTTGGGGATCATGCACACTCCCTCAGACCAGAAAGACAGATGGGGATTGTCCGCAGTCCCTCAGGTGAAGCTCTCCCGGCACTTGCCCAGTAACTACAAGGCTCAGCCCCCTTTGCAACAGGTGGCATCACAGTCTGCCCCTTCTCTCAGCTACCCCACAACGAGCTTGGCTCGTTTTCTGTCATCAGACCCATTAACTGGGTTGCATTCTTGTTGTAGTGCCTGGCTACCTCAGCAGTGGCCCACAGCCCCATGGTGCTAGGTGCTGTGGACACAGAGCACAAAGACTGTTTTCTCTTCTAAAGGAAGGCAAAGTTGGGTTCGGAAGTCAGGGGAGCAAGAAACCAGTATTGGTCACACACCAACATCTGCCTGTTGTCAGGTTTTATTTTTTTATTCCTGTGATGGCCAGAGATCCAGAGCAGGAAAGGCTCCTTGCACCAGGCATGGCACAGCCATATCGAAGGCACAGGCCCTGCCCAGACAGCTGATAGCCTCACTTTAAGTGGGTTTAACAAAGAGAGGCTGGGAGGCACAAGTCTGGTAAGACCAGTGGTTGTAGAGGCCAGGGCAGAGTTGAGAAAGCTCCAAGTTTGGTTTCCAGTGACATTGACTCGTGCTGTTCTTTTCCTCTTTCACTGTGTTGCTCTGACTTTCATTTGCTCAGTAGAATCAGACCCCAGCTGTGCATTGTTATTGCTTGTTCTGACAGCTGTCTCCCATCCGTTGTGCCCCTGCCCATGGCCAACTCCTCTCAAAGGGAGCCCTCTCCTTGGGACCTATTCCCTGGTGATCTGGCGTTAGGTGGAGTCACTGGGTGGGGGGGATCCTTGCAGAATTTTTGGTCCAAGCAGACAGCAGAGTCTAAACGTTCAAATTCTAAACCTGGCCCTACCTCTGACTTCCTTTGCCGTCTCTGCAGTGGGAAATGTGGGGTCCAGGTCCAGGGGTGGAGGGAGTGGCTGGGTCATGGCTGGAGGCTGGACGAGCCCTGCGCTGGGGCAGGAAGGTTCCCACCACTTTGCCCGGCTGGATTGTCTGATTGAACTGGGAAAAAAGGGTAGCTTTACCCTGTTCTCAGGCCACCTAGCAAGGGGATGAGAGGGAGTGATTGGCAGGAATGTATGAGAGGCTCCCTCATGCACAGACCCATCCCCCAAAAAAGAGTTGTCTCCTGTCCAGAGACAATGTCTGCGCAATGCCGGAGGATTCTGCAACAAATTGCCACACAACCCAAGCTTTCTGTAACCACACCTCAGCCAGCACGTGGGCTCTGGGGAAATGTGAGCCAGGGTCAGAGGAAAGCGTAAGGGAATGCCAGCCATAAACACGCTGACCCAGGAGGGCGGGCTGCCTGGAACAGGGTCTGTATTGTTTCGGGCTACCTTATACAGGAAAGAAATAGATGCACTTGGTGACAATCAGACTGTTTCCTGGATGTGGCAGGACCCATCTTGGCCCCAAACATATACTCCAACATGCTGCTATGGGTCTGGCGTGGCCACCCATGTCCCACCCTCACCACAGCCAACCCCTTCGTCCATCTGTTCGTGTGCTCCAGTGGGCAAGGGCCCCACAAAGCGAGCTCTGGTGGCTGAGTCTTGTCTCAGGTCCCCCATCCCACGTCAGCTTCCTTCCAGCATTTCCCACCCTCCCATCTCCAGTCCCCACCCTTCAGCATTTCAGGCTATGCCCACACAGGGACTTGCACTAACTCTGATCTAACAAGTGTGCTAAAAATACCAGAGTGGCCATGGTGTCATGCTCAGCTGGCTGCCCCAGGTATGCATCTAGCCACAGGTATGCATCCTACCACGCTTTTCTTTTTAGCATGACAGCCTGATCAGAGCTTGTATGTGTCTGTCATTCAAGCTGGAATTTACATGTCCACCTCCAGCAGAGATATGCCCATATGGGCCAGGGATATGGGCATACGTACACCAGAGAATCCCCCCCCACACGGCCCAGCTGCTCCACACGCATGCTGGCCACTGCTGCTGTTCACGGTGCTAGTTGCTGTCAAACAATCCAACCCCCTGTAGAAAATCTGCATGTCCTGGTGAGAGGCTGCAGGGGCTGTCTGCTGCATTCAGTGGACTCCTCAGTCTTGTCAAATCACTGCTAGGCAGGTTGCTGCTCTTCCTCTGCCATTCAGAGAGAGATGTTTGTTGTCCTTCCCTCAGGTGCTATGCATGCAACCTCCCCAAATCCCCTGTCCAGCTGTTAGCACTCCCAGCTCCAGGTCATGCTCCTGGGAATGGGGCTGCCACTTGAGGGCCCAGCCGGGGTCTGCAGTTTCCCTTCCTCTGTGAGCTGCCCTTTGCCCCGATCCGTGCTTCTGCAACAGCCCCATATTAGCCAGCCCTACAGGGGCCAAACTAGGGGCCTTCACACTGAAGACTGGAGTTGGAGACACCATAGGTGGGGTGGTGACAAATTCATGTCCTCAGTGAACCTGCCAGTGCTTCCCCTGCACACTCCAGAGATCAGGCCATTTCTTCTGCGTTCACAGCTCTGCCCCATGCCAGTAACACCAAGTGCCCCAGTTCAGGCAGGCCTTCAGGGGCCAGCTGGGTCTTTGGCACCTTGGCCTAGATCCAGAGAGGGACTTTGGCACCTAAGGCTTGGTCCACACCAGAGTCATGGCCACAAACACTCCTGGCCTGGGGCTCAGCCCTCAACCAGGGCCTAGAACTCAACGGGCCTTTCTCATGGGCCAAGAACTTGGTAGGCCTAGAACTTGATGGGCGTTTCTTGTGGGCCAAGAACTCAGTAAGTTAAACTCTTTGCTGTCCTCCTTGCCAAAGGTGAAACAGTGGGGTTTGACCTCTGAGCTGCCACATACTGTCCTACCCACTGTGTGAGGAGTATTTTTAAGTCTCCCTGGTGACTCCCTCCCCACCCATGACTGGGTTACAGAGTCATTCTTGCTCTCTGGCCCAGCAAATTTTGTGCATGCCCAGCAATTTACAGGATTTCCCTGCTGGAAATGTAGGTGCCTACAGGGTTAGGCAACAGCTGAAGGCTGTATTAAAAATGGTGACAGTGGTCAGAGGGTCATTCCCAGTCCAGGGCTTCCATCAGCAGAGGTTAGACAAGGTTTAGACCAGTGGTTCCCAACTTTTTTGGCTTGAAGACCACAGATATTTTTACAACCCTGATGGTCCACTAGCCTCTGTCAGCAGAGCCTCAACCCCATGCAGCCAGACCGATGTTCAGTGAGAAAGCTACCTTCTTGCTGATCTCCCAGGCTGCAGCAGGAAAACCACGTCTTGCAGACCTGTGCACTCCACCTGGATCCCTAGGCAGTGGCTCCTTTCTGCAGCCAGGGGGACTGAAGATAAGTCCTCCCCTCCCTCTGGGTCCAGCAGGGACCCCTGCACCTACGGACCTAGGCAGAGAGCTTTGCTATGCTCCCTGGCACAGACAGGGAAAGGAGAGTGCTGATCTGCCATCCAGTTGGCTGCAAGAAGGAGCCTGCACTGTTTTTTTAGCCCTGTGGAAACACACTCTGCCTGGGTCCTTAAGCAGTGGCTCCCTCTGCACCTAGCAGAAGGTGAGCCGTGGGCTACTTTGAAAATCCTCAAGAGCCATTTTTGGCCCCTGGGTCACAGGTTGGGCACCAGTAGCTTACACAGTTCATGGGCACATCTCTAGAGTTTAAAGAGTAACAGACCCACAGAGTGCCCCTCTCTTCCAGGCTGTGCTCTGGCTTACTGGTCGAAAAAGAGCAGTTCTGAGCAGAATATGACTGCAGCTTTCATGCCATATAGACCAGGACTGCAAAGATTTCCTAACTATAATTCTTCAAATGCATCAAAAGACTAAGTGCAAAACATTGCTGTGTTAACTCCAGTCAGGAAAACATCACTGAGGAGACACTAAGAGCCAGAGCAGATTTCAGCAGGTTATGGTTAAAATGCCTTGTGAGAACATGGTCATTGACAAAAAGCACAGCTAGCTGAAATACAGGAAAACAGGGTCTCAAAGAAATGTTGAAGCAGATTCTGTTGTGCCAGGGTCCATATGGGAAAAGTTTGCAAACCTTTTCATATTGGTTTTTGAAAAATCTGAATTTTCAATACTTTGGACTTTTGAACCCCTTCTTCCCCCCCCCCATTTTTCTGCCTTGTTTGCTTTTTTGCCACTGAATGCAATAAAATGAATTACATTCAGGGCTTGATTTTTTTATTCTCTTTTCAGCAACTCTGGAAATGAGTGATGCCAGAGTTACTGATTCATTTTTACCTCCTGCCCTCCCAAAAAATCTTTCACAAAGTTCAAGTTTTGACAAATTGCAGAATAGCAAAAAACAAAATGAAGGGAAAATCCAAGTCATTCATTCCACTGCATAAAGGAAACAAATGGGGAAGGGGGTGGATCCAGCTTCAACAAAAGCAATCTCCCCAAAAGTCTGGAAGTTTTTGGTTTGGGGGAGAAAGCCATTTTTAGTTAAAAAATAGTTTTGAATTAATTTTTTTTATCAGATCCAGGAAATTCAGAGTTAAAGTTACACCTGCAACAAACCCAAACCTCCAAAAGCCAGGGAATGCCTCTGCATAATGGGAGTCTATGCTATATCACCCTCTCCAGAGGTACTAGAACCAACAGTCCACTGATGTGTGCAAGATTAGATAGCTAGAACACCCATTAGGAGCCTTTTCAGTGGCCAACCACCCCTCTCCTCTCCCTGGGAGGCTTATGTGCCCCCAATGAGACCAAAGAAGATCATCAGCCACACCAAAAGCCTGGACAGGTTGATCTCAGGGCAGTGAGACAGAAGAGCTGGTTCGGTGGTTGGGACCTATTGAGTATAATAAGGTTCTTGGGTTTGGGGATAGTTTTGAGGACCCTTCTCAGAACTAGGAAGGATGGTAGGTGAGTGAGCATGGGAGACAGCTAAGGTTTCCAAGGAGCTCAAGGTGCATCTGGGGCTGGACTGCTCTGCATCTGCTGCCTGCCTCCCCTTGCAGAGCCCAGGGAGCTACACTGGCACCCTCTCTATGTCTCTATACTTTTTTGCAAACAAACCTGTGGAGAACACTCATTCCAGGCTCTCCTCACAGAGGAGCCCAGTGTCCAACCCACTCAGATGTGGTTAAAAAAAATAAACGTCTGCCCCAGACTTAACCTAGTAACACTGAACCCAGAATTCTTTTCCTGAGGAGTTACGGAGAGGGGCTAAAATCAGGCTTTTAGTGAAAACTCAATTTAACTTTCACTCCAGAATGACTGCCAGCACCTGATAACAGGCCAGTTGGGTCTTTTCTAGGGCAAGCTGGGAGCACGTTGCCTATCTCAGTAGTAGATTCCCAGGGTTTGTGTCTGTCCTGAGGGTGGTACGTATTTTACCTCAGCTGTGTTTTAAACAAATAGAGAGAAAAGTCTACACAAACAAATCAAACATTTTATTGATGAAGCCCCTTCCACCCCAGCTCCATACAGCATAAAACAATTCAAAAGTCACATCAAACCAGGCCTTAGGGACCCCATCAGAAACTGCAGTGTCTCACCCGAGCAGGTGCCGACTACTATAACTCCCAGAGCAGCGGAAACAGGTTGCTTTGCTTTCTATGCTTGGCGGTACACTGTGTGGTGCCTGTCTTGCAGCCAGGCTCTTGCCCCAGTTATTTAAGTGCATCTGGCAATGTGCACTGAAAGGAGGTAAGAAAAACATTTTTCAAAGTGGGAGGATGACACTTGGGGCCCACAAAAGCCTGCCTCTGCTCTCTGGGAGCCTCAGCAGCCATGCTCACTTTAAAGTCTGCTTAGAACTAACACATCAGCCACATGTACCCTGGAGCCCGGGGGCAGGGGGGACTCACTTCTCCCCCACTCATGAGGAACTAAATGCATGGTCTGTGCACTTTGGACACTCCTACCTCTGCCAGGAACAGTGGCTGTAGCTGATCAAACTCCATATTTAAGGAGTTGGTGCAAAGGAGCCTCTCGGTGTGGAGAGATCTGGGAGCTGAGCACGGACACTATAAACACATGATCCAAGCAGCAGCCGAGACCAGCTCCACTCACCCAAGGATTCACAAGGTCTTCCAGTCCATTTCAGGCAGCGTGTGTCCTGGAAACTGTAGCGCTCTCTTCTCCGTAGCCCACAGTACACTCATCCATAAAGTAGGAAACACTACACCGTTCAGTGCTGTTTAGTAGTGCTTTCTACTTTATGGGTGACTGCACTGTCTCTCAATCGCCGTCCAGCTCCTCTTCGCCCTCTCTCGGGCACTCTTCCTCCAGCAGGTCCTTAGTCAGGCCCCAAGCGCAGCCTGGGACCCATCTCTCACTCAGACAGGAGAACAGACCCTGTGGCCATCCCAGGGACAGAAGTACAGCTGCTTCCGGTTGGCAGCCAGGTTTTATAATGAAGCCAGGTTTTATAATGAAGCGATGGGTCTGTCAGGCGCCTGGCCCCAGGTTTAACTAGCCTCCCACAGAAATCAAGATATTTTTGGGTAGAGGAGCCTGCCCCTCCCAGTCCTGGCTGTGCACTCTCTCAATCCCAGCCCCTGTGCAGTCAGCTATTTTCAGAACCATTTCCCATTGATGCTAATGCTGGTCCAGCTCAGCGGGTCATGGGAACAGGGGTGGAAATCCCCATATAATCTTGCCACCAGCCTTTTCACCATACTATCTGTGCACAGTGGCTGCCTGCTTCTTGGAGGGGATACATGATGGGCCTAGACAGAGGCTTGGAGCTTGCTTTGCCCACCACTGCTCCAAGAACGGTCTGTCTGGGTGTGAGGCTATGTCCCCAGCAAAGCTGGTGTGGCTAAGGCTCTGGTGATTCATTTATGACCTTTTCCCAGGCAGCTCCAGGCAAACCCCTCAACACCCTTTGCCCTAGAGGTGAGGAGGGAAAGTTCTCCTTATTAGCCAAGTGGTTGTTGTGGAGATAGGCCCATTGCACCAGACCCAGAGCCTGAAGTCTGCAAACCAGATGCACAGTGTTCTCTTTGATCAGGAGCTTTGGAAACAAGGCTGGGATGGACAGACAGACAGACAAGCCTCCCTCCCACCAGATTCCTAACAACACAGGACAGAACTAATGTGCAGCTTGGAGGAAATGCCCTACCTAGAATGAGTTTTCACCAGGTCTCAGTGCAGGGGGGGGATACCCAGCCGAGTCTCACTACTGGTCTCACCTGTAGTAAGAGTCCTAGGCAGGGACATGGGCAAGGAGCTTCTGCTAGCTAGCCCCAGCTGCCTTCCCAGCTCTTGTTCTAATTGCCCTGTAGCCCACAGTCACTGAAAAATATGCCGCACTTCTGCTTTTACCACTTCCTCCTTCTCTGTCTGCTCCCTAGCCACCTCCTGCACCCTGCTGCCCCCCCCACAGAGAGTCTAGCCTGACCAAAGTAGGCACATAGGGTAAATGTAGTCAGAGCCCCTGAACCCTACCACCTGGGCACATGATCATGGCATACCACCCGGCACCCAGTGGGCACAGAGCCACCCAGGCGACCCCAGCTCCTATTGGGATCACATCTACCCAGCATCTTCTGGAGGGCACATGGCCACCCAGGTGACCCCAGCTCCTTCTGGGATTACATCTACACAGGCATCTCCTGGAGGGCACATGGGGACCATTGGAATCACATCTACCCAGCATCTCCTGGAGGGCACACGGCCACCTAGATGACCCCAGCTCCTTCTGGGATCACATTTATCCAGGCATCTCCTGGCAGGCATGCGACCACCCAAGCAGGCCCCAGCTCCTGGCAGGCAGGCCCCATTCCACCTACTCTACAGACAGCATTAGTTAAATACAGCCTCTTGGAGCTTCGGCAGGAAGCCTGCCAACTTCTGCCTCTGGGAAGGTCTTTCTTACCTGGTCAGGTCTTGTCCAACTGCCTCATATCTGGGTCTAAGAAACTGGGCACTGAAGTGGCCTCTTTCAGAGGGAACAATTGACAGTTAAAGGGTGAGTGAGCAGGCACAACCCAGCCACTGAACCAGATTGCTGGGCCAAACCCCCACGCTCCCCAGTCCCCATTCTCTGCACATGCTTGCACACAGCCACTCACTCACGCATGGTACCCGGAGAGTTTCCTCATGGACGGAGCCATTCGCAGAGTTCTAAATACATACCAAACACTGCCTCTTGTGGGATGAGCTGTGGAGGATAAAAACAAAAACCTGCTGTCAATGGTCTACTCCTCTGCCGCTGCACTCATGGAGTCGCAGGAGGAAAGGACCCCCCCACCAAAGAGTGAGCCTGCTTTTAACCCCATCCTGCCCACGTGGGTTCACCCACAGGAAGAGCCGTAGCTGCTAGAAAGATAACGTGAGTAGCTGTCCCACCCAGTGACACGGCAGCAGTCTGACCGCAGAGTGATCTCAAACGACTACGCAGATCTGCTGCTCTGGTGCAGAAGGACTCACAGGAAGCAAAAAAAACACTGTGCAGTTACAGCCATTTAAGTGTTACCTTTCAGAGCAACAAACACAGTTTTTCCAAACGCCTGTTTTCCACAGGCCATTAGTGGCTGACTCCTCCTCATTCTGGATTTGCATCCCCAACAAGTCATTCCCCTTCCATGGCCTACAAAGTCCCACCCAAATCACCTGCAGGGTGGTGTCCAGCTACTTGTCCCAGCTATGAAACCAGAGGCTAGAGCAGCCTTTTCCCACTGGTGCCTCGAGGTCTCTTCATGCTCAGCAGGGAGCTAGAGTTAATGATAGATCAGCCTGAAGGACTCAGGCAAACATCTGCACATATTCCAAGTCATCTGGACCTGGCACAGAAGCTGAAGGACTTGTGCAAAGATAACATGAAGACCAGAGTGCCAAGCTCCTGGAAGAAAGCCTAGCCATCTCAAAGGGCACATTGCACCATTGAGTTATTTAGGAATACAAGGAAAATGGGGCAGGTAGATTGCAATAGCGTGTCATTCACAGAGGTCTTGTAGACTCATAGACTCTAACGTGCGAAGAGACCAATATGATCTGACTTCCTACATAATTCAGTCCACAGAACTTCCCACCCATTCCTGTAATACACACCTAACCTATGCTTGAGTTATTAAAGCCCTCAAACCATGGTGTAAAAACTTGAAGGTACAGAGAATCCATCAGCAAGTGAGCCATGTCCTATGATACAGAGGAAAGGGAAAAAACCCTGGAGCCCCAGGTCCCAGTCTATCACGCTCCCGATGGCTTCATTCCTTACAGTACTAATTTTAATGGAGTACTTCTGTAAGGTACTGACCAGTGTGAGGTTGGATGGCAACACTGGGCCCTTATTAAAGGTGTCCAAAGGCACTTAGGCTGGCCACAGAAGAAGTGGACTAGAGAGAAAAGGTTTAGTAAACTCTAACCAATGACGAAAGATTAAAAAAAAAAACCTGGACATGTTTAATTGTTAAAGAAGAGTAAAGAAGGACCTGATAAAAGCTTCTAATATGTTAAGAGCTGTTATAAAGAGTGATCAATTGCTCTCCTCAGCCACTGAAGATAGGACAAAAAATAATGGGCTTAATCTGCCACAAGAGAAATTTAGTTAGATATTAAGAAAATCTTTTCAACGCTAAGGATAGCTAAGTTCTGAAACAGGCTTCAAAAGGGATTGTAGAAGCCCCATCACTGGAGGCTTTTAAGAAGAAGTTGGCCAAAGGCCTGCATGGCATGGTCTTTGTCCTGTTTGTCAGTGTCCTTTCCAACTCTATTTTTCTGTGAGTCTACGGTTCTGACTGCTGAAGCTGTGAGTCATTCCACCCCCCCAAATGTGCCCCTGAATTTTTGAGCCACATGGCAAAAGTGATGCTGGGAAAGGGGAGGCAAATGTGCCTTCGGGTAGCAGTTTGTCACTCTCAGTTCCATGAATGACTGTAATACTCACTGAGGCAAGGAGGTGGAAGCACCCCTGTAGACTCCTAACAGCAGAACGAAAGGTCTAAATGCATTTCCTGGTGATCCAAACTGTCTGGCTTCAGCTTTCAGCAAGGGAGGAAATCAGAAAAAATAATAGTCAAAGGGGATGGCATTTGGGCCCCAATAATGGCCAACCATGACCCAGGGCCAACAGTAGACAGTAAATTTGATAGAGATTTGCAAAGGGACTGGGGATCCAAGGAACTGCAAATAGGATATCAAATCTTCCATGTCAAGCTTATAAACTTGAATCCATGCAAGGCTAGAAGATACTGAGAGCTGTCATCATCTGAGATGATGTTATAGTGAGAAGCACATGTGACACTCAGTTTAAAAATCTAAGTTAAATTCCTAGTGGACATTCTACATCACAGAATTGATGCCATTTGGCAACTTTCTTGATATATGCAGCACAAAGGCCTGGGATGGAATGGAAATGGAGACTTAGCTACTCTTTCTTTCCCAGACAAAATCTATTTTCAGTCAAGGTCGAGACACATTAAAAATACATTGTGGGGGATTGTATGTGTCATTGCCTGTGCCATATGTTAATATGTGATTTGCAATAGTAGCTAAACGGTTAATTGTCTGAGCCTCATGCGCATGGGTTCTCAAGGCCATAAGGTAAAGGTTGTGACCTTGTTGGCTACAAAAAGCATTGGGAGATACAAAATGTTACAACCACTAACGCTAGTGGTTGATAAAGGTAACTTTAGAAATACTCAGACTTTTATAAACACTGCACAACATTTTGATTTTAAAAAATCAGCACATAATAAATGGATTAAAAACTGGCTAACTTATAAGTCTCAAAATACAGTTGTAAATTGGGAATTGTAATCATGCAGGTATGTTTCCAATTCTATCCCACAGGGATCAAGTCTTGGCACTTTGTTAGTCAACATTTTTACCAGTGACCTGGAAGAAAACGTAAAACCATCACTGATAAAGTTTGCAGGTAACACAAAGACTGTAGTAAATAATGAAGAGCACAAATCCTTGCTATGTAGCAATCTGGATCACTTGGTAAATGAGCATAAGCAAACAATATGCCTTTTAACAGAGTTAAGTGTCAGTTGTCCATCTAGCAATAAAAAATGTAGACCATAAATATACAATGGGGGGAACTCTATCCTGGAGGGCAATTGCTCTGAAAAAAACTTAGGGGTCTGGGTGGATAATTTGATGAATGTGGGCTTCCATTGTGACACCATGGCCTAAAGGGCTAATGAGATCTTCAGATTCATAAATAGGGGAATCTTGAGTTAGAATAGAGAGATCATTTTACCTCCGCATTTGGGACTGGTCCAACCACTGCTAGAACACTGCATTCAGTTCTGGTGTCCAAAATTCAAGAATACTGATAATGTGGAGAGGTTTCAGAGAAGAGGCAAGAGAATGATTAAAGGATTGCAAAACGTTGTATAGCAGGGGTCTCAAACACACAGCCTGTGGGCCACATGCAGCCCTAAGGGTATTTCCTGTGGCCCTCAGTAACACTGTTGTTACCAATATTTGCAATATAGTTGTATGAAAAGGTTTCTGTGGTGTGACCCTCAGGCTAATGTACTAGTCCTTATGCAGGCCTCTAATAGTCCTTGTGCAGCCCTCGTGGT
This sequence comes from Podocnemis expansa, assembly GCA_007922195.1. Classification (NCBI taxonomy): domain Eukaryota; kingdom Metazoa; phylum Chordata; order Testudines; family Podocnemididae; genus Podocnemis; species Podocnemis expansa. The sequence goes on from ML681971.1 coordinate 6,227,925, forward strand.
GATTTGAGTTTGAGACCCCTGTTGTGTGGTGAGAAACTCATGAACCTCAATCTATTATCTTAACAAAAGATTAAATGGTGACTTAATCACAGTTTATATATACCTGCAGGGAGGACAGAAAATCAATAACAGGTTCTTCTATCTAGCCAACATCTTATAGCAAGATACAATGGCTGGATGTTGAACAAGTGAGACAAATTCAGACAGGAAATGAAGTGCAAAATTTTAAGAGTGAGTAATTAACCATTAAAACAATATAGCAAGGATTATGGTTGATTCTTTAGCACTTGCATTGTTAAAAATCAAAATTGGCTATTTTGCTAAAGATATGCATAAGTTCAACCAGGAATTAATTCAGGGAGGCTCTACATCCTGTGTTCTGCAGGGCATCAGACTCTGATCCCCTCTCTGCCTTTATAATCAATGGGGAAGTCTGTGTCCAAGGTAATGGGCATTAGTCCTTCTCCAATAATAGGTGTGAAGAGTTCTACACTGCTTGGAGAGCTCTCTCCATCTCTCTCACCTTTGGAGAACTATTCTGCCTTAAATAAGCATTCAGCATTTTATTCAGGAAATCTAAGTAGCTGTTTGTGATTCTTTGGAACCCTGCAGAGCTATGTGGTGATGAAAGTGTGTTAGAGTGGGTTAAAGGTGCTGATTGTATTGAAGAACCTGTGTTTAGCATACCCAAACATCTGGTTTTCACTCTGAGCCTGGCACCACAGTATTGCTTACAACTGATCACTATAAACATCTGTGACTGGCGTTTGTGAATAAATAGTTTTGCTTTTCCTGAATTGGAGAATTGTCCAATGAGGTGTCTGCCAGGTTTGGATCTCCATTAAGTTCCTACCTAGATACAAAGTCAGGCAGGGCAATGCATCTTGATGGAGAGCATTGTCAAACAACAGAGAAACATGCACAAGAGGCAGAGAGGGCACTCCCACTCAAGAAGGTGAGGCTGTAAAGTGGCAGTGGAGCAAGCTCCATTCACCATTCTCAGTGGGTACGTCTACACTGGAGCTTTAGGTTGACTTAAGGAAGGTAAAGTCGATCTACAGACTCCTGCAGTCACACTGGGTTTTTATCAAGTCGCTTAAGTACTTTCTTAAGTTGACTTAATAACACTGCCTCTTAAGGTCGACTTAACACTGAAGTCAACATTATTAAGTTGACTTAAGCCAATGTAGATGGGAAAAGCCCTTAAGTCAACCTAATTGGCCTCCAGACACCTTCGCAGAGTTCCTGGCCACTAGGGACAGTTACCCACAATGCACCACTCCTCTGTCAGCCTAGCACCTGCCAGTGTGGATGCAGGCAGTCGACAGGAGTTTTTAATGTGGACTCTCTAAGTCAACTTAACAAGGTCAACTTTAAGCCAACTAAAAGTTGACCTTGTTATGTTGACTTAACAGGGCCTCCAGCGTAGACATACCCTGTGAAGCTACAGCAGATGCACTCAGCTCACAAGTCAAACGCCCTGGTTCAATGTTGCCCTGAGGCCCCCTTGTGCTGGTGAGGTTGATACAAAAGGGTGTCTTGGCAAGCATGAGCCAGAACCAGGGACAACGGCTGGGGATGGGCCTCTATGCCCACATGCAGTGCTGGGGCTTTGCATTGGCACGTATTGGATAAGGTGGGAAGAGAGAGGTGGTATAGCCTGGGTGGCCTTCTGCTCCAGCAAAGATCCACAAAGGCCGTTGTAAAACTGGCACACTAGAAGTGATGCCAGCTTCCTCCCCTCATGCCCACACCAATGCTGGGGTGAATCAGGTCCAGTTCTACCTGCCACACCTGCAAACCCTCCCTGGGCTCTAGCAGCCAAACTGAGCTCCTCCCCATAATGCAGTCCTGCTGACCCAAGTAGTGACCCCTGGGCAGCCAATTGTCATGCAGAGCTGCACAGCTGTGGCTGGTCTCGAGGTATTCAACCAGAGCTGTGCGGGAAAGCAGGAGGAAAAGACATCATCGCTGACTTATGTCACTCTAGTCAGCAGTTCTGCCACCAAGTGCAGATCAGCGATGGTGCCTTTTCACAGTCTCGTTACACTCTTACTTGGAAACCAAAAAGCGTTTTGTTCTGCGTAACTCAGAGAAGCTGTCATTCAGAAAGGATGAGTGCTAGCTCTGTATTCTCAACAGCATGTTAGCCCAGGAGCTAAAGCATTAATTATCTGTGTTTCCCAGACATGGTGTGATACATGTTGGACCCAGCTGTGCCCTTGTGTTAAATTAACCACTGTGAAGATAGGTCTCCTAAGAAAGGGCACTTTGAAGAGCCAGCCCTTAGGCAGAGAATTCTGCTCAGCCAACCCACAGAAGTCCCTGCTGGTAGCATGGCTGCACATCAGCCCCACTTCTTGGAGACTTTTGGTGAAAGTGAAGCATTTGCAAACATGAGCCAACTGAGAGTTTCATAATTATTCAACACGCAGACCAATCCCCCGGCTGTGGATAAATTGTGGACTCCCCCCACCTGCACTGTTGCTGGTTGCAAATCCAAATGGAACATTCCAAGATTTCGTTTTGAGGAGACTTATTTGCAATGTGATGCAGAAAAGCCTGGGTAACTGTGTTGTATCTCAGGGCAGGAGGGGAAACACCCACACTGGTTATGCTGAGACAGCACCTAGGCTGAGGTTTTGTTTATTAGTTCAATTGAATTAACTCCCGGGAGAATGTGAACTGGAACAAACTATAACATCATTAACAGATTGGAAAAAGTGACGAGAGAAGTGTGATTTACTCCTTCACATAACACAAGAACCATGGGTCACCCAATGAAATGAAGAGGCACAAAATTTAAAACAAAGTGCTTCGTATAACACACAGTCAACCCAGGTAAATCATCGTCACGGACATTATGAAAGCCAAAACTATAACTGGGCTCAACAAAGAACTAGAGAAGGTCCTGGAGGACAGGGCCATCAACCAAGAGGGATGCAACCCCAAGCTCTGGGTGTCCCTAGCCTCCAACTGCCAGAAGGTGTGACCGGATGACAAGGGATGGATTGTTCCAAAATTACCATTTTCTTCATTCCCTCAGAAGACAAGATGCTAAGGTATATGGACCATTGGTCTGGCCCAGTGTGGATGTTCTTACACTGGGAGTCCAGGAACAGCAGCCCTAACCCTCAGTTGGCTGGAGAAAGTCATTCTGGGGAAAGAGTCAACTAGAGTGGCACCAAGAACTGACCTGTGGAAAGCCACCCATCTGCTGCTACTGCTGTGGGCACCTCCCTCTCCAGCCCTTCGTTTATTCTGAGCCCTCCCAAATCACCCTGAATCCAAGCCCCAGCCTATGGGCCCTTTGGCCCATGATACAGTGATACCTGAGAAGCAGCGCCAGCTACATGGTGGCTGGAGCCAGCCTGGAGGCAGCTGAGAGTCCAGAGCAGGCAAGGAGCCACTTGCTCCAGGCCACAGTACACACGAGGGCTATGTTCACACACAGGGGGTTATTTCCATACAAGTTGTTTTGATACAAGTTGTATCAAAATACCATCTTATTTCGAAATAAGTTAATTTGAATTAACAGTTTGTTAATTTGAATTAAGGAAAAAAGCAGGAATCGAAATAGCAAGTTCAGACAACAGTTATTTCGAAATGCGTCACCGTTGTTTCGAAACAACTTGTTCAGACGGCATTGTTTTGAAACTATTGTTTCGAAACAACATTGTTTCGTCCCCACATGGGGTTTAAGTTGTTTCGAAACAACGGAACCTGTTGTTTCGAAACAACGTTGCGTCATGTGAACATGGCCTTTCTTATTTTGAAACGACCTCTGTTGTTTCGAAATAAGACTGCTGTGTGAACACACCCAAGATGGTACAGAACCATTCCCCTGGGGGAGGGCAGCATTTCCTGGGGCTCAGAGAAGGGGGAAGAGGCAGCAAACTAGGATGAGGCAGGGTGTGCAGGAGAGCTGGGAAGAAGTAGCAAGACCTGGGACAGAAACACAGGGAGATGTGGTCATTGTGGGGGCTGGAGTTTTAAACACCAGGAGGCTAGTTCTGAGCTGGAAGATATGAAAACTGTGGAGCTGGTGGACCTGCTAGAGTGAGGTGGGAGACTGTAGGTGAGGCTCTGACCAGAGATAGGATCAGGCACACTGGGGACATTTAAAGGAGATAGCTGGTGGAGTTCCTGCTCTAGCAGGACATTCAGAGCCAGAATTGACAGTGCTAGTGCATGGAGATGTCCTTACTGATGGCTCCACTAGCCCTGGAGACATGCAGCATAGAGTTAGTCCCTGACAGTGAGGTTTCTAGAGAGACTGGAGTCAAAGGCACCAACAGCTGTCTACAAATGCAGAGAAGGTGAGGAAGCGATGGCCAGGAGAGAGAGTGGAATCAAACTGGTGATGTAGCCAGGAGTTTGAAGGGCAGGCAAAGCCATGTGGCAGGAGGGCAGGGTGACCACCAGTGACATAAATACACCAGAGAAGCCCACAAACCATCCAGGCAGAAAAGAAGTCTTGCCCATGCCCTGGGGAGGCAGGGAGGGTGACTGGACAAATATGCCAATGGGAGCGAGGGCTGTTAGGCAACTTTGAACATAGGGGGCAAGAGATCAAATGGCCTCCCCAGAGATGACCCCGACTGCCAGCCTAGGACTATGCTGCCATCTCCAAAATGCCAGGGCCCCCAGGACATTCAAGACCAGATGCAAGTAAAACCAAACCTAGCATTGCTCACTGCTGGTGAATGATACACCAGAGTACCATGCTCAGGTGTTACAGTCCAGTGGGCTCTCACTGCCCCAATGAGCTGCACAGACATAGGGCTATGTGGCAGGCAGGACACTGGTGACCTGAGTGGCCCAGGAGAGGCCTTTCCACACTGGCAAAGATGTGGAAGAGACGAGGTGGAGGAGGAACATCTCTTATTGGACCAGCCTACACTGTGGGCATGGCCCAGCTCTGGTGCTCCACAGAGCTGTGTGCTAGGACCAAAAGCTGCCCCTAGTTGAAGGTAGTCCAGCACAAGATGTCATCTCCCCCACCATGTCTCTCTGATCTCCTGTGTGAACACAGCTAGAACAAGGCTGCAAAGCTGTGGGAGGCCATTTGCTTTCAGAGGAAAAGAGAATTGGGAAGGGTTGTCTCTCCTCTTTCGCATGCCCTTTGCAGCCAGGTTAGAGGCCATTTGAAATTTTGGGGGGTTCTTAAACTCCTAGTCCCCCCACCAGCAGCCCTTGAAAGTGATTCCCTGCCCCACCACTGCCTTTCCAACGTTGGTCACTGCACACAGTGTGGCCACTTACATTTAGATTCACCTGTTTAAGGCCAGAAGAGACCATTCTGATCTAGTCCAAGGGTTGGTAACCTACAGCACAAATGGCACACAGGCTGAGTGTGAGTGGCACACCAAGCTGCTCCCAGTCACAAGCGGCTGCTCCCTCCTTCCAGCCCAAAGCAGGGCTGCACAGCATGTGCCAATGGTTGTTCCCCCCTTCTGGTCCTGCCCATCTCCCATGTGGGCCCAGTGGTGCTTGCTCCATCCCAAAAAGTAGCAGATGGGGAAAACTGCCTGGCCTTTGTGCACCTGTGGCTCTGCAGTGGAGGGGATGGGCAGCTAAGAGGCCACATCAGAGTGCCCCTGCCCACCCCTGCCTCCACAACCATTGCCAAATGCAGTATGTGGGAGAGGATGGGGGCACCTTGGCACCCCCCCCCCCACCTAAAAGGTTGTCAACCCATGATCTAATCTAACTTCCTGTACAGCAGAAGCCAGCCGAGAGAATATCACCCAGAAATTAGCTGAAGCCCATAAATTCTGGTCAGGTGACTGTGGCTTTTAGAAAAAGACACCCAAACCCAATGTAAAGACACCAGTGTATAGGGACCCTATGACATCCCTCCCTGTTAAAGTGAGCATCATTTCTTATTTACATTGTCTTTTTGGCTTTGTCTGCTAGATTAAAAAGCCCACGGTTACCAGAAATCTTTTCCCCCTGCAGATACTTTTCACCACCTGATCAAGTTGCCCCTCAACCATGTCTTTAGTAGGTTACATAGACCTAGCTTCTTAAGGATCATAGGAAATGGCAGGTTTTCCAGGCCATCCTTGTGGCTCATCTCTGAACCCTTCCCAGTTGCCCAACATCCTTTCTAAAGCGTGAACACCAGCACTGGACTCAAGAATGTAGCTGTGGTCTCACTAATGCTGTTACAGTGTGACCTGATCATATGATTTACACTTTGCTGCATTTATTTTCCTCCCATTCTTTAATGTCACCAACACCAAGCATCTGACGAAATGGGGTTTTCTCCCACGAAAGCTCATGCAAAAAATAAATTTGTTAGTCTTTAAAAGTGCCACAGACTTGATTGTGCACAGCTGTGTGTCTCTGTGCCTTCAGCTGTGGGTCACAGTGGAAGCTTGCATTCAGTCACTTTCCATTGTCACCCTTTTCAGGGTCACTGCTTTTTTGGGTACAGGCCCATGTTCCACAAGTACCAGCTTTGCTCTTTGGGCCTTTGTTCTTGTTAGAGCTCAAAATTAACAGCCTGCTGAGAGGAGTGGAACAGCATTCTTGCATCAGGCTGCCTGCAGACTCAGGCAGCAGTCATTGCATCATGCCACCGCAATCACGCTCCGAGGTTTTCTTCATGGGGTGTTGACTTGAGACTGAATTTTTAAAATGAAATAAGTGTCTGCAGCATGATTCCCCGGCTGCCACTGAACTAGGAAGGCAGCTCTTAGCGGATGTGGCTGGGCCACGGGCCAGTTGGTCTCTGCCTTTGGGGCTCCTGGAGAACGTGAGTGGTGGGACTGGAGAGGGGTACTGGGCAGGACAGAGTAGTTGGAGTCAGTACTGGCGCCAAGGTTTACTCAGTGTGGGGGAAGGGCTCTTGTCAGCCTGCGCAGACAGCTCGTCAGAAGCTGTGATATTTCTTATCTCGCTCTACAGCAACTTCCCCTCCTCGCCTGTGGTCACAGCTCACTCGCTGTGCTTGTGGGGGAAGCAAAGCGCCTGGCCCAGCTGCATGCTAGCCCAATTTACACTGCTCCATCTTAAAGAAACAGTGCTCCATTTCAGCATCAGCCACACACTATAGGCATTTGATCACGGATCGTTGCCTTTTACTCAGAGGTGCCTCTGCCAGGCAGCTGTTTACCCCAAGCCCCCTCAGCACCTATCTGCCTGTTGCCACCAGGACTTCACCTCCAAAGCGTACACCAAACCCCCACCACTGTAGGCACACCTGAGATCTAGCCGCACACGCCATCCATGGCCTTTTGACTGAGTTGAGCAGCACTTGTCCCCCCCATGGCACAAAACACACAACAGAACCAGAAGGGGACCAGAGACCAGAGCCAGAAATGGGGAGAGGCCTGGAGAGAGGCTATACAATGTTCTTTGAGACCAGAGACATGCGGGGCATGTAATAAAGGGTTGTGACGTAGCCTGTGACACAAGGAAAGGGAAGGAGATGCTCTTATTATCCATTATTTATTCAGTCAGACTACTGGAACAATGGAGTGCCCAGTTAAATTAAAAGGTGAGCATTTAAAACTTCTGAAAGGAAATATTCTTTTATGCAATGCATAACTGACCTGTGGAACTCACTGCCAAAAGGTCTCATGAAGGCAGAGATCTTAAAAAGTATCCCAAAAGAATTAGACATGTATATGAATAATAAGAAATCCAACTGTGTTACACAAGATAGGCCAAAGGGGTATCAACATTCATGCAGCATGACATACACCTACTACTAACTTAGTAAGCTCAAGAAAAAACTTCCTTTGAGAACTGGCCAGTGTGTGACACAAAAGTGGTTTAGAGGGACAGTTGGTTAAGATGAGTCTTTGGTCTGACCCCTATATTCCTGGGTTCTGTCTGCTGATTATCCAAATGGCTCAGAGGATGCTTCTAAAAAGGAATTTGCAAAAGCCTGGGGCCAATCTAATAGCCAACTCTCTGCTTGATTGCAAAGATGGAGCACATTCTGCAGCTCTGTAACATCAGTGGGCTTTTCTCCACTGTCTACCTGCAATCATCTGCAGAGGCAGAAAGAACCAGCCAGGCTGCTCCTGCTGGAGGGATTTTGTGGGGATTACTGAGGCATGTGGAGATGCTGAATTTGGAGGAGTAAGCAACTGGAAACAAGGGCTGGGGGCTGGGACTATGAGTTTCCAAGCCTTGCTGTCTCTTTCTCTGGAGTGGGTGAGTTACTGATGCATATGAGAGGCAGGACCCAGGCAGGAGAGAGCCCCTTCCCCAGGCAGTGTAAGCTATAAAATCTGTCTCTATAGAAAGGTGTCAGTGAAAAATAACTCTTACCGATAACCCGACACTGCAATGGTCACGTGAGATTGAAGGAGAGATATTTAACTAAACTGGTTGTTAAATCTGAAACCTAATGATGTTTGTACCATTGTTAACTATCTCATGGCTAAGCAGCGTGAGCAAGAAGGTAGAGGGATGTGAAGATGGCAAAGATCAATGCAGTCTTTGCTTTAGCTGTGGGGTGTGGGATTGCAGCGCTAATTTTTTTCCAATTTGTCCCCTGAGTAAATGTGGGTTAACTGGGATCAGACCAGCTGCCAGAGGAGCTCAACATGAGCAGCGTCGCTGAGGAAACACAGAGAGATGGAAAGGGTGGTGTCCTCAGAGGGCCAAGTGTGAGCTAAGAAAAGAAGGCTGAAGACCGCCTCTAAGGGGTAGTTTGGGCAAGCACAGCCAGGGGCTATCCGTTGGGGTGGACTGTGACTTCTGCCTTATTGAATAACCTCCACATAGCCATGTGGGGCACAAGTCCCTAGGTTTAAGACCAGCAGGGTGGCGAGACAGGCTTAAGCTTAGCAGACAGGTGGGAGAGGAGGAGAGAAAAACATGACTGATCACATGCAGCCAGGGATGGATGCTAGTTGAGCACATGCACACGCATGTGTGCATGCATTCAAAACACACCTGCCATAAGAGAAAGCCACAAGCTACCTGGTCTGGACAGCCCTGACCAAGCCTCACGGAGCTAGGAAAAGATCTCCTCAGCTCAGCTGCATTAATTCTACAGATGCCTTGCCTAGGTGCTCAGAGGGGCCAAGGGCCTGCATCTTCCAGCAACAGCTCTCTAGGGCACCAACAACTCTGAGGACAAGGCCCAGGCTGTGTCATGCTGGGCCCCCAAAAATGGAGGCACTCAAACTCCGCGGCCATGTTATGTAGAGTCTGGAACTATGAAGAGGATCCAAGAGCCTGTCCTGGAGTGCTCAGCCACGCCCATATTCCCAGGCTCCTTTACATTTTGGCACCAGAGCACAGATTTGGTGCCAATCTAGGCAGGGATTTTGCTTCTGATCACCATTTGGTGCCAGGAAGAGGCCACCCAGAGACCAGGGCTGCTTTCTCAGTAAGTATGATTAATAAATGCAGCCTTCTGAATAAGTGACTCTGATGGAAACCTCGTGTCCAAAACAGTCCCTGCTCCTCTTGCTCTGGGACTCACTGACTGACTTTCACGACCTTCGCCTGAGCCGGCAGCTGCTCAGTGTGGAATTAGGCCGTTAAAAAGTGAGTCAACTAGAAACTGACAAGTGAAACACAATCGGGTTTGAAGGCAAATAAGCGCGTGAAAAAAAAACCTCAAAAAGTGAAGTGACAAACTGAGCGGCTCATGGGCCCAACCCCGGGAGGAACGGGTTAATCTAGGCGCCCTGGCATGCCCATATATAGACAAAACTGACATACTCTCCACCAATCGAGCAACCACCCAGCTATGCTCCACGCGGGCAAGTCAGAAAGTGCCCATGGGGGGGGGGGGGGAATCTTTTCCATCGGACCAATTTCTGCTGGTGAGACACAAGCGCCCAAGCCCCAGGGCCATCTCTTGCATGTGGGGAAGGCACCCCAGAATCTCAGTGACTTGCAAGGTGGAACTGATGGTTAACACCGTAGCCCTTTAACACCTGTCCAATCACAGGTAGAAAAGATGTGGGGGTGGCAGGCAGTGGGTTTTAGATTGTCAGAATAAGACAGGAATCCAGTGCTCACTCACCTTCCATCACAGCGGCTGGAAACAGACAGAGCCAGTGACAGAGGGGAGTCAGGGCAGCAGTGGCTTGACAGGGTAGCAGAGAGGAGCCAGGGTCATGGAGGGCTCTTTTCTGCTACAACAGCAGCCACGTCCTTCCTCTCCTCAGGGTCTGTCACAAAAGGCCTTTCGCCTGGTAGCAGGGCCAGGATCCTACAGGTTGGCATAGTGAGGGCCAAATCTAGCTGGGACCATTTGCAGCCACCACTCCAGCGAAGCATCCTCTACAGCGCTGTTTCTCCCCTTGCCCTCCACCTAGTTCCCACAGCACCTCAGTGCTGCCCTGGAGTGAGTGATTGGTGCTGCATGTTTCCCCCACACTGCTCCAGCAAAACTCATTTTCCACATTGTACTATGATACATGGCCCCTCAGCAACAGCCGCACCAATCTGAGGAGAGAAGGAAGAGGGTGTTGGTGGTGCCACTGAACCCTGGGATCCCCCATCCAGGGCTCTGTTCCCTACTGCTAAGGAGAACCCAGGGGAAGGATCCAGCTTTTCCAGTGGCTGGGAGAGGGAAAGATCAGGGGACCATGATCCCCACCGGGGCTGGGGCATTGTACAGTTGTAGGTGTTAGGAAACCAACATGGCATAAGTGTTATTTCTTTAGTAGTGGTTTTCAGCCTGTGGGCCTAAGGATGTCTAAGATTTCCAAGAGTCCACTTTCCATTTGAAATTTTTCAGGGGACAGCAGATGAAGAGAGATTGAAAACCAGTCTGTTTCCAGGAAACACACCTTCAAGGGCCCTCGGAGAACTTCACCCGTTCATGGTAATTTCTGCTCACTGCCCTGGTGCATGGCCAGCAGCTGGAGGACCTAGGTCTCCAATATGGTGAAGTTTTAGCAGCAGAATGTGGGCAGAGGACTGGTAGGAGCTTCTGCAAAATAAGAGGTGCTCCCTCTGTGCATCTTAGCCAGCCACGTCTACCTGAGGCTTCATTTTTCGACAGTGATGAGCAGAAGCAGCTCACGCTGGCTGTGATGAGTTGTGAGTACCTAGCATTTATGCAAAGTAGACTTAATGGTGTCCCAGTGTTGGCGTCCAGGAGCAAAGGCCTCCAGAATCAATGGCCTGTTCAGGCAGTTTTGGCCTCGACTCACCAGGACTCGCAGGGTGGAGGATGGCACTGCCAGCAGAGCAGAGGCATTTCAATTTTGTGTCTGGTTTGGGCTCTGAAAAAGAGCAGCCCCTTCTCGCAGGGCCCCCCCCAGCTTCTTGGATCAGCAAATAGTGTAGTGGCTAGCACCTCTGCTTAACAGGCAGAAGGTCCTGAGTTCAATTCCCTGGGGGTTGGACTCAATGATCTCATGAGGTCCCTTCCAGCTCTATGATTTGATTGATTGATCCTGTGGGGCCTCCTGCTCCAGCCCAACCCTGTGTATTAGGGACACACCTTGCTTGTCTTACAATGTATAGCTGGATCTGAAAGAATCACTTCAGCTGTCATTTGCTGATTGCTCCTGGTGGGAGCTGGGTGACTTGTAAAGTCAACATCAAGGTGGCCAGAAGAACAAGGGCACATACACTGACCAGCAATAAGTTCAGACTTCAAATTACACAAACATTTTGAAAAACAAACAAGGAGCCCTGTGGCACTTAAAGACTAACACATTTATTTATTACATGAGCTTTCATGGGAGAAAATCTCACTTTGTCAGACACTTTGACAAAATGGGATCTTCTCCCACAAAAGCGCATGCAAAAAATAAATGTGTTAGTCTTTAAGTGCCACAGGACTCCTTGTTTGTTTGTTTTACATGACTCCTAGTTTGTTTTACTGAACTAGACTATACTATAGCTGCCCCTTTGGAACTTGGCAACAAAGGTTTTGAGTGTCAGAGGAGGGGAGTTCTGGAGCAGCTTCCCACTGAGAGCTGCAAGGGCAAAACCCCTGCTGGCCTCAAAGACTGAGCCTGAGGGGCTGGTGTGATGGACCCTAGCCCACTTGCGACAGCTGAGATGGCCAGTAGCTAGGGAGGATCCTGAGTGACTGCAGAGAAGGCTGTTTGGCTAGTCTCGCCACCTGCTCACGGTCTAACTGATCACCAGATTTGGGGTGGAAGGCAATTTCCCACCAGATCAGATAGAGACCCTGGAGATATTCACCTTCCCCTGCTGCCCAGGGCACAGCTCACTTGCAGGTTTAAATTAGAATAAATGGTGGCATCTCTGCAACTTGAGATCTTTAAACTATGATGGTAGTTAAGTAACTCAGCCAGAGGGGAGGGGCTGTCACAGGCATGGGTGGGTGAGTGTCTGCTGCACAGTTCAGACAGGCTAGCTGATTGTGCTGAACGCTTCCGGCCTTTGAGGCTACTAGTCTCTGAATCTAAGTTGTTCAGTTTGTTCACCATAAAGGCAGTTTTTGTCAACCTGAAACTATTTGCAAATTTGAGTTGATAACATCAGCGAGGAAAGAGCATTTTGGGGCCAGCAGAGGGTCCAGCCGTTTGTCCTATTTACAACTTCTAGCTTGGTGGTTAGGCCGCTTGTCTAGGATGTGGGCATGCAGGTTGAATCCTCAGGCTGGAAATCGCCCCCGCCCAGGTGAGCAACCTCACCACCAGGTTCCTGTGAAGCTGTTCCATTTTGTACAGCTACATGACTATTTGTGGGTCTGGCCAACAAGTGTAGACAGCTGGGAATTGAGGTGCACGCCTGGAAGACTGGAGTCAAATACCACCCCCCACCCCTTCAAGCAGGGAGAAGATAGTGAGAGCCCTAACCACCTGCCTTCATTTGCCCTTCAGGCCCATGGGAGGTAAATATTTATACAGAGTTCGTGAGAACCATGCACTGGCCACAGGCTTGGAGGTTAAGAAAGGGGAATGGTGAGACCTATGTTCCAAGCAAGTATCTAACCATTGGGCCACCAGTCATGTGTGGTTTGGTGCCTGAAATGGCCTTTCCCAAGCATTTTCCAAACCAAAAGGAATACTCTCCCTGTCATTTCAGGGGGTAAACTGAAAACACAAGTCTTGAATGCAGGGGGTCTGGACTTGATGATCTCTCATGGTCCCTTACAGTTTCTATGATTCTATGATTCATTTACCCAGCTCTGCCTGGTTACTCAGGACCTGCCCCCTTCCATCTGAATTAGTTTCCTTTCGACCCACCTCAGCACATCTTGCGGGGCCAACCAGCAACCTCTACTTCATGTCCAGCATGGAGCCTTTCCCCAAGCCCACCTGCCTCTGTTACTGGTGAGGATCTCCTGCAGCTCATGACCACAACTAGGGCTCACCATCAGCTCAGCACATGCAGGCTCTGTTGAAACACAGACACATTTTGAAGGCCCAGTCTTTCTTGTCTGCCCTGCCCCAGAGAATCCATCAGACCTTTGTCAGCTCGCATCTTGATAACTGTAAATCCCTCCTCTTGACTTCAGTGAGTGCAAAATCCCTTCCCCACCAGGCTCATTCACACACTGCGTGTAGCTTCTTTGCATCTCATGGCACCTCTTCCCCACCATATTAAACACAAGGCATTTTACAGCCTTTTGAAATGGAGCCTACCCATTTTGGCACCTCTGATATTTTACCTCCTCTCTTCCAGCCAGCCCAGCCTTCACCACCCAGTAGGCAATTCCTCAGGAAGTCTCCCATTTGGCCCTTTGTGCACAGGGAAAGCATCCCACTCCTATCTAATATGTCCACATTGTCACCCCAAACTTACCTTGCCCCCCAAGCAGACACAGGGGCTAGGCAGCAGCATGGTGGAACAGCTGTTTTTGAGGTTAATCACCACCCCTGTGCCCCTTCATTTGTCTTACCAGTCTCTTATCAGACTAGTCTGTAAATTCCTGCTGATTTGGTACCTGTGCATACAGCACCTAGTGCAAGAGGCCCTGATTCCTGTCTGGGGTTCTGGGTACAAGCACAACACGAGAGTGCAAAGAAACTGAGTCTGACTGCTTAGCCACAATGGGGAAGAATGTCTTACCCCCTCAGTGACACATGGGTGGCAGGGGAAGAATGCCACAGTGGGGAAGTTTGCAAATGTGAGCTGAGCGGTGAGAGGTGAAGCAAGCCAGGCTAGATACAGAGCAGGAGCAGAGAACACGTGGTGACTGGTGAGCACACAGCACACCCCATGGGAACCTCACAGATGGGGAAAGGACTATGTCTGGGAGGGAGATCTCAGAGCATTGCAAACACAAGGCCAGGCTCAGCCCTGCCTTCCCATTTGGCACACTCCCTTTGCTTTCCACACATGGCTCTAACACCCAGCCAGAAGGGGCTGCAAGCGCTTGGAGGACGACCACAGGCCCCTCAATCTAGACCCAGCCTGTCTTTCCCTTCCCACGCACTCAGCTGAAAGTCAAGAGGAGCAAATGTACGTGGGCAGCCAAATAAGCCAGCGGCTGTGTGTGAAAGTGGGTGAAAGGAGGCCCCTGGCTCCGCAGTGAAGGCAGGTGGTGGCTGCTCCGGGGAACGCCCAGCCAAGCAGCTCTCGGAAGAAACGGTCTGTGCTTTGTAGTTTTGGAAACTCACTTTTCATGACCTGAGGTGGAGCTGGGTATCGGTTCTTGAAACCTGTACAGCTACATCAACTCACTCACACTTCCTGCCTGGCTCCCCTGAGCAAGCCCCAGCTGCAGCCAGGCCCCACCTGGCCCTGGGTCATGCGCCAACAGACTCAGATCCGGCTGGAGGGAGCGACCCATAGCCAATCAAGCTGTATGGGGCCAGTTGAGACACAGCTGAGACACCTAGAGCTAAAGGACCCAGTGCCAGGCTTGGCTGAAATAATCCAGCACCTCTCACTTCAAGAGCTGAGCAGGATGTTGACTGCAAGCTCTGGAGTCCCCCCAAACCACTGGGCCGCTCTTCCCAGCGCCTGTGAGACAGGAAACCGCCACCCACATCTCCCTTTACGTCCTCTGCAGAGCAACATCTCTAGCCCCACACAGGAGATATTCTTGTGCCCTTAGCTGATGAGGCAGAGAGGTTTGGAGAGGGCCTGCTGGTACAAGAGACTGTTAATCTCAGCTTTTGCCTTCAGGTGGCCATTTGAGTAGCCATGCGTGGTTCCCTGCTTCTCTAGCACCAGCCCTGGGGTTAGTGACTTGCTAAGTGGCCTGGACCACCCCACCTGCCCCAAGGCTGTACTATAGGTGGGGGGCGAGCTTGCAGCTGGATGTGCCACTCCCCCAGTACCACCCAGCACAGCAGTAGGATAGAGCTATGATCTGTATCAGACAGAAAAAGCCAAGTACAAGCCACTGTACGATCCCCTGTCCTCAAGTCACTTCTCTCAGCCTCTACTGCAGACTGCAACACTTTCCTCCATTCCCTCCACAAGATACAGGCTCCTTTTGTGTGCTGACTGATTGACTGATGCTCTATTAAACTGCTGCGGGAGGTGACTGCGTGTCACTGCAGGGAGGAGAGATTCCCAGGCTGGTCTGGCAAACGCTTTGGTCCCCTTATAGACCCAGGGGAGTGGACACCACTGACAGAAAGCAGCAGCACATAAAGCCCATAGAGATGGGGCATAAAGTTCCCCACTCCTATGCACTGCTGGGTTCCAGGCTTCCTGCCCCTCCTTCACTTGTCAGCAAGACCCTCCCTTGCCTTTCCAGCTAAGCACACCAGCTTGCCCCTCTGCCCAGCCTCGAAATCCACCAACTTCACTCCACTCCGTTCCCAGCAGCAGGACAGGACAAAGTGGGAATATGCCCCTAGCTTGGCCCTACTTCAGGCAGTCAGAAACCCTCCCTCTCACAGGTCAACAGTCCCGGCTGGCTGCCCCAGCTCTAGGAAGGAGTCAGACTCCTAGTCAGTTAACCCAGGAGGGAGGGCTGGGGGCACAGAGCCAGAAAGGTGAAAGAAAGCGAATAACTGGTGAGTGAGACTGGAGGCTGAGTCCAGTCTGCCCTGACCCAAGCCCACCTCTGTACTAGAGCACAAGACCCACAAGGCTGTGGCGCCCCCATGTGGCAGCTAAGCAGGTTCAGCAGCAACACCTCAGCCATAACTCGAACCAAAGAACAGGGGAACAGCCCCCAAGCCCAAAGCCAACCTTCCGCAATCACATCTACTTTGGTAATCCAAGGATCCTTCCCCCAAGCCCACCACATGCCAGTGACGTTCACCCTCGACAAGCAACACAGGCTGCTGTAAAACCTTCCACCACTCTCCTCAAGACAATACCAGTTGGGTGGTAAACCCCTAACCCCAGCCAGACACATGTCCCTGGCTACCCTGAGCCTCCCCACCCCCACAAACCATCTTCTCCCCTAACCTAAAACATAGATTTGGAAAGTTCTCTAGTTCACCCCATTTATCTATGCTGGACTGAAAGTGTCACTACCTCTCCCCAAGCACCTGCTGCCAAGGTCCAAGGTTTACCCAGAGCAGCTGTCCCAGCACAGCACACCCCACCCCACTCCTATAATGCAGCTTGGCTGTGCAGTCACTGATGCAACATATTCTCCCATGCCACTTTTGCAATTAAACTGATTTTCTTACCATTTTCACTCTTCATTGAGAACTCTCTCGCCCACAAATGGCCAGACTCAATCACACACAAGGTCCAGCAGCCTGACACCAACAATGGCCAGAACCAGATGTTTCAGAGCAGTGACTCCCAATCTATTTAACACTGTGGGCCATGCATCCAGCTCTCCTTGTTATGTGGGCCACAGCCACAATATGCATTCTAGCTTTATGATCCTGGAGATGTTCATATACTCCAGAGCTGTGTGCTGACCAGGAAGACTTGGGGCATTTTCCAAGGAGGTTGAAGAGGCTGGTCATGGAGATTTAGTCAAGGGATAGTGTGACGGGGAGGGAGGTGCCATCTGCCTATGGCCATACAGGACTGAATGCCCCCAATCTCATCCAATCTCAGAGGTTTTTCCTAATCCCCACCAGACAGTCCAGCACCTCCCAGTATGTGGCATACTGGACTAGTCCCAGAGCCAGATGTGAAAATTAAAATGGAAAGGCTTTTAACACCACAGATTAGAATGGAAGGAGGGTCAACTGGTTTCATTTTCCTGCAGGGGATGGCCTGGGAAACAGGGTTAGAAGATGACTGACTCCCCAGAGCATGAAGGTGCATCTCAGAATTTAGGAACCAAGTTTCATCCAGGTTTGGTGATGGGATGTGAAATGACTGGGTCATTGACACTGTGCACGTCAGTAGAGAGCCTTTTAAATTTCATTAGCAGAAAGATACACAAACCAATCCAACTGTCTCAGAAAGTACAAGGCTAGATACTCCTGGAGTTATAGCAGATATCTGAAAGATGAATGCAGCCCTCATTGGGCAATGGTTGAGTGAGACTGGACATTGGCCCTCCGAAAGCTCAGGCCTTGATCTCTGGAGCAAGATATCCAAGTTCTTTCTAAGATGCAGCTAGCCAGTGGACAGCCAGATCCCACCACACCAGGCAAGCAAAGAAAAAAAATCTCCCATCCTGCTACACCCCTAATTTTTAATAACCTCTCTTCTAATGAAACTATCATGCTAGTTTTGAGGAGTTTCAACTCAGGAGTCAGAAACCATCACTGAACTTCAGAGACAAATGCCAAGATGCAAAGCTTCAGATCAGGGAAAAGCGATGTCTGAAACCAGTTCTCTCATCACCTTTGCACTGAGCTCCTTAAGTCACAGACCCTTAAACCACTTTGGAAAAATCTCACCCTCAGCCTAATACGTTTTTCTTAACTTGCAAAAACATTTGCCTCAGGTTAAAGGCAGCAACTTTCAGGCCAAGCCAGGTTTCCAGGCTCAATTGATAGGAATGGGGGGGGGGGGCCGGGGGGAGACATCATAATGGACACTGCTTGCAAGTTTTATCCCAGAGAGGAAGGAAACTATGATACATGTGGGTGACTTTTACAAGTCACAGCAGCACCTTGACAGCTCTAACATCTCCAAGTCAGCCAAGCGTCTGGTGGGCAGAAGCTTGTGCTGGGCAAGCAGGGACTGGAGAAGAGTCCTGTGCAAATACAGAAATATAGGTGACAAAAACTGGGGAAGAAGGAGAAGGGAAGTTTCATCTGAGCCCACCATAGCTGGTGAATTTAGAGCCCCGGCTGTATGGAGTGGAGGGTACTACATGCACACCCCTCATCCCTCCGTTCACTGGATCCAAGAGTTGCTGTGCCACCAGCTCAAGTCCCTTGGTTGCCTTCCATAAAACCCATCTACGGGGCCCCTCCTTGCTCTGCAGAGTTGAGTGATGCCCTCCTCCAGCCTGGCTCCCTTGGCCAGGCCCTGTACAGCACCTAGCACTACAGCATCGGCCCCTAGATGAGCTTGGCAGTGCAGAAACAAGGCCCAAGGATTTCCAGCAGGCCCCAGCTGCAAAGGGTGGGCAGTTGCTGAGTCCAAGCCCAATCTCTAATTCCAGCATGCAAAGGGAAGCAACAGGTCCATTCCCTTGGTGCATCCCAGTCAGGCACCCTCACCCTCTTGGTGGCGAAGAACAGAGGCAACTGTGACCAAATATTTATTGGGATTATTTACACAAATTCCTCCCACCCACCCCATGATGGGTTGACCTTGCTTTAGAGAGACTCACCCAGTGGAGAGCTGTGCAAGAGAAACCATTCGGCATAGGCAGATGCAGTCCTGCCACTCCACTACACCCCCGCCTGCTCCCCCCAGGCACAGAGATTCTCCATCTGCCAGGTGAAGACAGGGCACCACAGCAATTTATGTAATGGTGGAAAGGTTCTAGCATGCCCACTCCTGCCACTAGAAAAATAAGTTTCTGTACAGTCCTTTTCCACTCCCAGCCCCCCAACCAGGACTGAAAGGCACTAGATCTCCCTCCTAAAGCAGTCATTGTGTCCCAGAAGAGGAGCACAGCAAGGCGATGGCGACACCATCATGTGGCATGGGGACATCTTAGGTTTTTATGGCTGTGTCTCGGGACTTGTAGGCCACACCTCGGCTCTTCAGCTCCCGCACAATCCCTGCAACGAGGAGACAAACAACTACTGAGTGTCACTGAGGAGGGACAAAGGGAACCCTCAAGCCAGCCCACCCCCCAACAGTGGACCTAGGCTCTTTCCCTGTCCTCCCATTCACAGACTGATTGGGATGCAGGGATGTTTTAGCCCCATTTGAGACAGAGTGGTTTTGTAGCATTGAAGGCTAGAAGGGACCATTAGACGTCTAGTATGACTCCCTGTACAGCAGAGAGCATTCCATGTCCTGTCATCCCTCTCCTTTGCCCAACAGCTCTGATAGAAAGGGATCCAAACCTTCATCCAAGAGACAAAATTCACTGCCCCCATGACCAGTTGGGTCTATTTCTACTTTGCACTGGTCTGGCTTCTGATTGCAGCCTCTGCTTCTTGCTAGGCCCTTCTGCATCAAATTTAAGAGCCTCTCTCTCTCTCCATGTCACCATTTCCCCCTGAATCTTCTTTTGGATCAGCCAGAGCTCCTGAAGTTTCTCACTGTGAGGCATTTTCTCAAGCCCCCAAATAATTTCTACAGGTTTCTCTGCACCCTCTGCAACTCTTCCAACATCTTTTTTAAAGTGTTGATTCCATAACTGTGTGCAATCTTCAGTTCTGATCTCATCAATACAGCATACAGAGCTAGCCACCATCTTCCTACTTAACTCCTCTTTACATATCATGGGTCATATTAGCCTTATCTGCCACAGCAGCACCCTGGGCACTCAGAAGGATTTGCTTGTCCACTTTGACCCTTAAATCCTTTAGCAGATCACTGCTATCTGAGATAATCATTAACCACGCCTCTCAGATCTTTCCAGCAAATCTGATCAGCAGTGACTTTACATTTACAGTCAGATCACTGATGGAAATGTTGATGAGTGCTGGGCCTCACACCAACCTCTGATGAGCCCCATTTGATGAATCCCCACTCATGACTACTTTTTGAGATTACAAACTGGCTAACTGACATTCAGTTTAACACACTGGTTCTCAAACTGGGGTCACAACCCCTTAGGAGACTGCAATGTGGTTATGTGGGGGCTGCATCATGAGCTGTGAGCCCCGACCCTGGCCTGGTGTGAGGCTCAGAACCTTCCTGCTTCCTCCTGGTGGAGGAACATGAAGGGTGGAGGGGGCCAGCACACACACTCTAGACCCTTCAGTGTTCCTCCACACCCCTCTAGGGGAGTGAGGAGAAACGTCGGGCACCTGGGAGCCAGGGCACTTCTCCACCTGGACTGTGCAGTGCTGTGAGATGGCAACCCAGCAAGTCCTGACATTGCTCCTCGTAGGCTGGACGGAGCAGCAGCATTCACAACAGGAGCAGGCAGCAAAACCAGGTCACTTTCCCCAAGTAAACACAGGAGGGGGAGTGTAGGCATTAGAGGTGACGACAGAGCACCAGGGTCAGGAGGGCACAGCATGGGGTTAGAGGTAAAGAGGAAACAGTGCAAGGGTTAGGGGGAGTGGGGAGCCTCAGAGGCCAGAGGGTCGCACTGATAGGCTTGCTGTGGAAAGGGGTCCCCAATATGAAGAGTCCAAGACCCACTGGACATGAGCGCAAATACTGCATTGCTCTCTTAAAAGAAAACAAAAAACATTCTGATTGGTGTATAGCACTGAACTAAATGCCTTACAAGAATGTAGGCATACCACATCCAGACACTTCCTTTTATTAAGCAAACCTGTCATCTCCAAATGAAACTGGGCAGAGAGGTGCACAACCTGCCAAGGTCACAAAGAGCACATGGCAGAGCTGGGAACAGAATCCTCATCTCTAATCCTATGCAAAACCTCCAACCCATCTTCTCCCCTGTGTGTGCACACTCCCAACACAGGAAGCCACCATCCTTTAAAGATCAGGAGAAAGAGAAAGGACGTTACCTTGGGGCAGACGGCCAGTAACAGACACTGCATACACACCAGGCTTGAAATTACCTGCAAGACAGACAGACAGTATGCATGCAAACTGGTTTATTCTGCACATTGCCACCCAGGCAAGAGAACTCAATCCCTTGTAATTTGGTGTGTTCAGTTCCCCCCAACAATTCAATGGTAATAAGGGAGAAACGCATTACAAAGGAGTTGGAAAACATTCTTCCCATGGAGAGGAAATCTCTGAGTCTTTATACACTTTTGCAACTACAAAGACCAGCCAGGACATACAGCCTCGCCTGGAAATCATCCAACCTCACTGGCCCAGAAGAAAGTCAGAATCAGAAGAAAAAAGCCCAAATCAGTATCAGAGGAAAGGGTGACTCACTGACTCGCTGCCACTTGGAGACCCAGCTGTCCTCAGGACTCATCATCGCAATAATCCTGTGGAAGAGAAGAGGGTTAGCACACCGAGCATGTTTCTCACTGCAAAAAGATGAAGAGCAAGTCAAGACTCCCTACTCTAGTGTCTTCCACTCCCCAGCACCTGCCACTCATGGGATCATGGAGACCAGAAGCAAAAACTGAAGCTCTCTTCTAAGGTGTTTCCATGCTGGAGCTCCCTCTGGTGAAAGCCAAAGGGGGACAGAGGGAAAGTGTGCAAGCAGGAGCCAGAGCCTAGAGCAGGGTAAAGCATACTCCACAGAGAACACCCTAGGCCCACATTCTGGGGTGCCACTTCACAGACAGACAAAGTGAGTCAGGAGGCTGTGTGCACCATGAAGCATGGATGCCTTGTTTGCATCAGTACACTTTATTCCAGAGGCCAACATTCACTGTCACAGTACTCATCTGCAAGATCATCAGTGGCAGCCAAGAGTAACCATGTCTATGGATGACTGGGGTGGACCCACAGCAGAGAGAAACAATCATAGGCTCCATGCCAACTGGAGAACAAGACTCATGTAAACCACCTCTGCAGTCTGACAATCCGGGAGCAGCAACCACATAAAGTGTGGTAATGGCCCTACCAGCATCACCTACAACTCTTGCAGTTTAATCTTAATTCAGCCAGTTTCTATCCAGAACTCCACCAAGAAAACAATGTCCAGCCCAGGAAGGAAGAAAAGTGAGCACAGAGAGGGGTCAGCTGCTCACCTTGCTGCATGTGCACATTAAACAAGAGGAATGAGAAAAGAATCCTGCATGACCCCACCCGGGAGAGCCTTTGGAAAGATGAGCAACTCCAGAGGTACAAGCGTCTCCCCCACCCCCACTGGTCATCAACAGGATTTGCACCAACAGCCTTCAGAACAACAGACTAGATGATTGTCTCTGGCCTTGGTATCCATATGTCTGTATTATACAGTCGCCTGTCTCCACTCACACTCAGCCTTAAAAGCACCTTTACACTAACTAGAGATAAGCTCATCCTCAGTTCTCATATCAGATCCTTAAAACTTTATTTTTGGTGGTTTAATCTCCTCAGCTGGGCCACCTGCTCACATGGGTGCAATATCACTGTTCCTTCTGCTCTAAGCAACAAGTGGAGACAGCCACACTCTCATTACAGGGCCCCAATTCAACACCTCTGGCTCCCATTCCGACAGCATGAAGACTTCAGCCTGTCCTAGACCACTGGGACGCCTCAAGGCACGTCTCCGCTGTGATAAATAACCCGCAGAGCCAAGTATCTTGGTCTGGGTCAGCTAGCTCAGGCTGCTGGTCTAAAAATTGCTGGGTAGGTGTCTGGGATTTGGCTAGAACCAAGCTCCACCGCTGTGGAGGTCTCAAATCCTGGACTCCAGACTGAGTGACTACACAGCAATTTTCCAGCCCTGCACTCTGAACACTATGCACCTGAGTCACCTGCCACGGGCCAATTGTGACTGTGCCATGGGCGGCTTCCAGCACAGTGGGCAGGGACCTCAGCTAGGTCAGCCTGGCAGCGAGCAGGCTGTGAGTGCCGGAAGAGTGGCCTAGCTGGCGACACAGACTGGGGGCTGCCACTAGTGCAAAGAGGGCCCCGGCGTGGCTCACCCGTCGAAAGAGGAGCTGGTGCAGTCGTAAACCATCTCGCGGTTGCCCTTCATCTGCAGGTAGGCGTCGCAGTTATCGCAGCCGTCGTACTCAAACTGGTCGATGGTCTGCGGGCATGAGAGACCTGGGTTCAGGGGTGGGTGGGATAGCCAGGTGGGTCCCCCTCCACACCCGCCCCTCCCCCCCGCCCGTGCCCCCTGCCCCGTCAGTCTGCCCCCTCCCACCCCTCCCCCAGCATGTGTCCCTACTCCCTCCGTCTGCCCCCATGTGTGCCCCTGCCCCCTCCCACCCCTCTCCCAGCATGTGTCCCTACCCCCTCCTTCTGCCCCTGTGTGCCCCTGCCCCCTCCCGCCCCTCCCCCAGCATGTGTCCCTACCTCCTCCCTCTGCCCCCATGTGTGCCCCCTCCCCCAGCCTGTGTCCCCACCTTCTCCTTCTGCCCTCTCCCCCCAGCCTGTGCCTTTACCCCCTCCTCTCCTCTGCCCCCACGTCCCTTCTCCTCCCCCCGCCCGCACCTTGACGAGCGAGCAGAGCAGACAGGCGCGCAGGTGCCGCAGGTCCTTGGGCACCGTCTCCAGCGCCATAACTCAGGCCGCCCCGGCAGCCGCAGGCCGCGGACCATAGAGATGGCCGGGCCGGAAATGACAGAGCGGCCCCAGCTCACGTCCGCTTCCTCTTCCCCGCCCGCTGCAGACCGCGCGCATGCGCCGACTGCGCCCTGCCAGGGGGAAGAGGCACGTGGGCGGGGCCTGGGAACGGGCACGACGTCACGCTTAGCAACCGGTCGGGCTCATCCTCGCTCTGTGCCCGGGGGATGTCTCAGCCTCCCCCTCCACTCCCACTGTGGTGCGGCCCGGCGTGTGTCTGGGGCGGGCTGAGAGCCTGCGTGGGCCCGGGGGGGGGGCGTCACGCGGGGCGTGAGCGAGTTCCAGCGCGTGTCCGGGTTAGTCTAGTAAAGCAAAGAAAAAAAAAAAGACTCCTTGCTTTTTTACCGTGTGAGTGTGACACACGGGGTCTGAGTGCAACACAAAGTGTGAGTGTGACACATGGGGTGTGAGTGAGAGACACTTGGTGTGATGAGTGGTTCACAGGATGTGAGTGTGACACAGTGTGAGTGTGACACATGGGGTATGAGTGTGACACGCAGGCTGTGAGTGACGCCGAGTGTGAGTGTGACACGGGGTGTGAGTGTAACACCAAGTGTGACAGTTTGAGTGTGACACACGGGGTGTGAGAGCGACACTTGGTGTGAGTGTGACACACAGGGTGTGAGAGTGACCAGGAGTCCAGGGCCGTTTGCAGATGGACACAGAACATCCCAGTTTGTCAGACTCTTTGAAGATGGGGAACCCAGGGAAAAGGAGGAGAATAAATGCAGGGGAGTGTAGGACAGGGGATCCGGTCACACTCTAACAGCAAATCAGAACAGTGGGGAACGGCTTCCAGAGGAAGGCGAGGTCAAACCCCCTGTTGTAATGGGGAAAGAATCCATAGTCCCCATTCAATCCTGCGTTCACAGTCAAACCTGCACATCAGCTCCAATACTGGCAGTTTCTCTTTGAAGTTCTGCTGTGTCGCCCGGCTGTTTGAGCACAGCCCTTAACAAATCACTAGGGTGTCAGTTCTGTGCCTGACACCAGAAATCACAACATTCAAAAACCAGTAGCTGAGCACTTCAATCTTTCTGATCACTCTTGATTGTTTGTTATCAGCTGTGCTCAAGCAGATGGGCAACACATCAAGACTTCAAAGGGAAACTGCAGAACTGGAACTGTGACACAGTTTTGATGGTGTGAAAGCAGGATTAAATGGAGACTATGGATTCTTTTCTCATTACACCAGCTGACCAGACCTGACCTTTCTCTATGTGCTGTTCCCCAGTGTTTGAATCCTAACAGCTGCTTTGACTAGCTGTAACAGTCTGACCTGAGCCCATGATTTACACTTCCCTGCATTTATTTCCTCCCATTCTGTAGGTTCCCCCATCTTCAAAGAGTCTGACAAAGTGGGATTTTCTCCCACAAAAACTCATGCAAAAAATAAATCTGTTAGTCTTTCAGTGCCACAGGACTCCTTGGTTTTTTTGCTGGACTAGACTAACACAGCTGCCCCTTTGGGTCGCTGCCTCCTGATACCATTCATTAGAAAGAGGCTGGCCAGGGACAGATCTCTTGGTTCCTTCCTCCAGTAGCAAGACAGAAACAAAGCTGTGGCAGGATGGGCTGGCTGTCCAGGTACAAACACTAGCGAGCCTGAGGATGTTCTGTGAGCCTCTGCGGCCTTCTCCAATGGCACCACCTCTGAGGTTGCTTCCAACCCTATGATTCTATTCTATTCTATTCTGTTCTTAGCTCATAGAAAAATAAATGAATCCTGTGGCAATTAAAGACTAACACATTTATTTATTGCAATATTTTTGCAGTATTCATGCAATAAATAAATGTTAGTCTTTAAGTGCCACAGGACTCCTTGTTTCTTTTACTGAACTAGAGTAACAGGGCTGCCCCTTTGGAACTTAGTTCATAGGCTGTAGCTGGCCCATAATCCATGTCAGAGGTTCTCAAATGAGGGGGAGGAACCCTTCCTCTTTCCAATGGAGCACAGAATGTATCCTGGGGGACAAAATCTAACTATGCACACTGACCCACAGCAATGAATAACTAGCAAAGCTGCTCCTCCAGACGAATTGGGTTGTTTAACTCTAGATGGCGCCATGCATTTTGACAGATTTCTTTCAGCCTGCTACACATATATCTAAGCACTGTACAAAGTCGTTGCCTCTGTACGTTAGTTTGTTTGTGAGCATGTTGAATTATTAAGTAGCATTTACTTGTAAGTGTGCACGTTTAATTGTAAGTAGCAACCACGGTCACAGTTTTGCTTATGCTCTTATTAATTCGAACAGATCATTGACTCTTTGAATCAATTCCTTACTATTTTTAATAGTTGCATGTTGATTTTTGTTCCATAGGGATATGTGCTTGTGTGGTGCTGGGGCATAAAGTACTGCAAACACAAAGAACGGAGATGTGATCAAATAAGTTTTGAGAAACTGTTTTATGTGACTGAGCCACCAGAAATCTGCTTAGTCTGTGTGGATGAGTCACAATAATAAAACAAATTGCCATAGTCCTCAAAGCCTCAGTGCTTAATCTAGTTTTTCCCTTTTTCTTTCTTCCTGTCTCTTTTCCTTTGCTTTGATTCAATTTTCTTCCCCCTTTCTCTGATTAACTCTCATCCTTCCACACACTTTTTTTAAATCCCCTTATTTCACCTCCTTACTGTAAAGTATCAGGATGGGAGAAATGTCATGTGACTTTTCCTGTCTTTTCTCCCAGGAAGGGGATGGGAAGTCACCAAAGAAATCTGAGACAAGGAAGGCTGAGGAGGTGGAGTTTCTCCCTTGTATCTGATTTCATCCCCTGTTCATTGCAAGGACTGAGGGTTTGCGACAGGCCTTGTTGCCAGCTCTGCCCACATATTTACATAAATGATGGTGGCATCATGGAACCTAACTAGGTCAGCCACTCATTCACCTGCTCATTTACCAATAGCGATAAATGCCATCATGTACCAACAATGCCACTCTGCTGTATACATTGGCCAAACTGGACTGTCTCTGTGCAAATGAATAAATGGGCACAAATCAGAATGGTAACATTCAAAGACCAGCAGGGGAATATTTGAATCTATTCAGACATTCTGTTTAAAATAGGCTAGTTACGGTGCTTCAGCAAAAAAAACTTGAAACGTGAGACTGAAAAATTGAAATTCATATATGCAAACTGGTGCCAAAGGGGTGGCTGTGTCACTCTAGTTCAGCAAAACAAACAAGGAGTCCTGTGGCACTTTTAAAGGCTAACAAATTTATTTATCACATGAGCTTTTGTGGGAGAAAATATGCAAACTAGATACCTTCAGATGGGGTTTTAGATAGAGCTTTTGAATAGCCGGGTCATTATAAAAGGTAATTTCCCTTAAATCACCCTTTTCAGATCCTGCCTTCCGATTCCAAATTTGAATCCCAACACATTATTTACTTTTAAGAGATAGGCTAGCATCCTATCCTTCTAGATCTGTTTGAATTCACCTCGTGACCCACCCTTCTCAGTGTCTATATATTTACAAAAAGGAGTTGTGTGGCACTTTAAGACTAACAGATTTATTTTTTGCATGAGCTTTCGTGGGAGAAGATCCCACTTCCTCAGATGCTTCGAAGATGGCTGAACTTACAGAAAGGAATGAAACTAAATGCAAGGGGGTGTAAAGCATAGGATCAGGCCATAAAGTAACAGCAAATCAGAGCAGTTTACAGCCTGGAGTCAAATTACCCTTTGTAATGGGAAAAGAATCCATAGTCTCGATTCAGTCCTGCTTTCACAGAATTTAGCTTGCATATTAATTCGAGTTCAGCTGTCTCTCTCGAATTAATATGCAAGCTAAATTCCGTGAAAGCAGGACTGAATCGAGACTATGGATTCTTTTCCCATTACAAAGGGTAATTTGACTTCAGGCTTCCCATGGTTTGAGCCTGTAAACTGCTCTGATTTGCTGTTACTTTATGACCTGATCCTATGTTTTACACCCCTTTGCATTTAGTTTCATTCCTTTCTGTAAGTTCACCCATCTTCGAAGCATCTGAGGAAGTGGGATCTTCTCCCACGAAAGCTCATGCAAAAAATAAATCTGTTAGTCTTAAAGTGCCACACAACTGCTTGTTTTTTCACTGGACTAGACTAACACTCTTAACAGTCTGCAGAAGAGAAGATTGAGGGGGGATTTGATAGCAACCTTCGCCTACTTGAAGGGATGCTCTAAGGAAGATGGAGCTCGACTGTTCTCGGTAACAACAGAGGACAGAACGAGGAGCAATGGTCTCAAGTTGCGGTTAGGGAGGTCGAGGCTGGATATTAGAAAAAACTTTTTTACTAGGAGAGTGGTGAAGCCTTGGAATGAGCTCCCAAGGGAGGTGGTGAAATCTCCATCTTTGGAGGTGTTTATGGCCTGGCTGGACAAAACCATGACTGGGATGGTTTAGTGGGAGTGGTCCTGCCTCTGGCAGGGGGTTGGACTAGATGACCTGTGAGGTCCCTTCCAATTCTATGATTCTATGAACACGGCTACCCCTTTTATATATTTACAGTCTACATACTGTATTTTCCATTTCATTAATCTGATGAAGTGGGATTGTACCCATGAAAGCTCATGTGACAAATAAATTTGTTAGTCTTTAAAAGTGCCACTAGACTCCTTGTTTCCCTGTTTGTTTTGCTGAACTAGACTAACATGACTACCCATCCCCTACCCTGGAACATAAGAGGAAATTGTGATGTGAATTCTGTAAATTCCTCATCTTCAAGCATCTGATGAAGTGGGATTTTCTCCCACAAAAGCTCAGGCAATAAATAAATTTGTTAGTCTTTGAAAGTGCCACAAGACTCCTTGTTTATTTTGCTGAACTAGACTAACATGGCTACCCCCCGGAACTTAGGAGACAACGTAAGAGGAAATTGTGATGTGAATTTTGTAAATTCCCTATCTTCAAGCATCTGAAGAAGCTGGATTTTCTCCCACGAAAGCTCATGTGATAGGTAATATTAGTCTTTAAAAGTGCCACAGGACTCTTTAAAATAGACTCCAACAGTTGGAAGGGACCTCATGAGATCATCAACCATAACCCCTTGGGGCTTGAACCCAAGCCTGTCTGGCTATTAAGCAGACATGCTAGCCACTACACTATTTCCTTGTTCATTAGGCTTACGTGGCTACCCCATTGTAGCTTGAGAGAATGTAAGAGGAACTTGTGATGCTATCTCCTTTAGATGACTTTGATGCAACCAATTAAAGTCAATGGGAACAAGATTGGGCCCTTTTCCCCTCTTTGTTCTATGCAGCACTCTCACTTCAGCAATGGAGGTTGTTCATAACTCTGAAATGTTGTAACACTGAACAAAACGTTATGGTTATTTTTTCAAAAGTTTACAACAGAATCTTGAGTTAATACGGCTTTGAAAGCATGCACAAGAAAAACACTGTTTTAGCCACCTTACTTGAAATGAGACAAGAAGAGAAACAATTTCCCTACCTTGTCAAATCATTTTTTAAATGTTCCCTTCAGTTTTTAGTAGTTTATGTCTAATACAGCACTGTGCTCTTTTGCTTTGTTGTTATTGACTCTGCTTTTCCTTGATTGTGTATATCTAGTTCCAAAAGATGTGTGCAGTTGACCAATCAGTTCATAACTCTGAGGTTCTACTGCACTGACTTGTCTGTCGTCAGCTAGTGCTGACCTTCTTGGGGGCGTGCATCCTCATGCAAAAAGACTGGAAATTCACTGAACTCCTAATTCTCAGTTCCCATGGGAGCACCTCACTCACCTTTGCCATAGATCAGGGGTCTCAAACACATGGCCCCTGGGCCGCATGCAGCCCTTAAAGCTATTTCCTGCAGCTCATAATGACACTATCATTACTGATATTTGCAATATCATTTTATGGAAAGGCTTCAGTGGTGCAGCCCTCGGGCTACCATACTAACCCTCATACAGCTCTCTACTAGTCCCCATGTGGCCCTTATGGTGATTTGAGTTTGAGACCCCTGCCATAGATCATTGCTACTACTTGACGGTCTCATTGCTTGTGTTTCAAAGCAGGGAAACACTTTATCTTCTCAACAAAACAGTGGTGAGAATCATTTAAGCCAGGTAATAACAATGTCATGTTCCTTAACCTCATTCTTGGAAACAGCCGCACCATTTTTACTGACACTTCCCTCGCACCCCTGGAAAAAAAAAAAAGGCCCAAGGAAACCACCCAGAAGGGAAAAAAATTAGCAGTTCAAGTTTGGTAAAGTTACAAGCAACTGAAAACTGTTTCCTAACAGAAGGTGCTAGAGCCTTATTTATAGACCTTGCTGCCAGTTCCAGCTATAAGATACACAGCAGAATAGGGAACAGTGGCTGTTTAAGTATGTACCATTGCATCCATTTAGTTAAACTGGAACAACCTTGCGTGTGTATTCTTACTTTGTTTTAAACCAGACTTACACCTGTTTAAATTGATCCTGTTAAATAACAGGAGTTGCTCAGCTAACGTGCTGTAATAGGGGTCACATATAAAGTTGCACCAGCTTAGCTAGATCAGTATATCTTCACCCTTTGTTCAACCAGTGTGACTTGGTGCCTCGAGCAGCCTCAAGCCTCCTCAAAACAGAGTGCAGGTGTCTCACTCCTGGTCATTTAGGGGTGGTATCCCATCACTTACACACTAGTTTACATCTCCTGCTCCCTCTTAGACCTAGCACCATGGGACACAGATCCTGAGTGTCTTCCACTGTGTCTTTACTCCCTTTTCTCATGAATGTCAGAGACCAACATGAGATCATTTGAAATAATTTATTGGTATGGAACTGAAAGGAGGCACCTTCTTGGAACATCAGCCTCTGATGACTTTTTACAGAAAAAAACACAAGAGCAGACTTGATACATGGATAAATATATTAGTAAATAAATATATTTTGAAGCATATCACCATATTCAAACATCTTTGTTTCTATCTCAGACATAAATATACAGATTTGCATATATAAAAAAAAATCCCCTATTCTTCCTTTTTGGTTTGTAATGTCTCCAAAAAACCTTGAGAGCCTACAGGACAGACTCAACAAAAACAAAAAATAAAAATAAAAACCATGTTCACATTTCAAAAAGGATCTGAGCTTTACACGAGGAAGGAGCAGATGGCCACATCATGACCAAAGGAGGCTTTAGACACAGCTTTGGGAGCTGCATCTGCTTTGGACTCATCTCAGTGATTCTGGCTGTCCTGGAAAGAGGCTAAAACTCAGCTAGCTATGACCTCTGGAAAAGTGCTGAGGGTTCATAATGAGTAATACTCATTTGAGAAGCTCTGTCTTTCACTTTTTCTTCAAGCGGGCACCTCCCCTGTTTTAGGGCAAGAGAAGGGAGCTTAAAAGCTGAGCTGAATGTTTTTGTAGAGACATTCAACGTGTGGTGCCAAGCAGCTGCAAGCGTTCAACATGTCAGGCTTATTTCTTATGTTCTCAGCCATTGATTCTTGCCCGTCATTTCCCCTCTTAGATGGCCAAGGGATTTCTTCCTCCTTCCACTTAAGAGTCTCTTGGAATCCTTCTTCCAGACAACACTCCTTCCCATCTGGACAGAACTGCAACCCATCCACCATTGAAACAACTCCCTCGATCAGGGGTGGACAAAACTGGCTCACACTAGGAGCCAGCGATTTTTACTTTTGGTTGCCAGAGGGCGCTCCTTCATTACATTTCTGCAGTGAAGCTAGGTGACAGGCTACTAAAGCTGGTTGCCATTGCAACCAGAAACATTGATTTGTTGACATCTGCCCTAGATCTGCCCTCCATACCCGGGGGGCTCCTGATACCTGGATGGGTGGGTTTTGTGAAGAAAAGTAGCAGCATAAGGCCAGGAAATTAAAAAGTTTCAGAGTGGTAGCTGCCCAACACAGTCCATATAATACTACATGCAGACCAGAAGGGGTCCTTTTCTTACATGGAGCTTGCCTCTTATACCACGCAGAGCTCACCTACTTTTAGTGGTACTGGGGATGAGAGGAACATTATTAAACTGCAAATTGGAAGCCTCTTTTGAGTATGCTCAATTTCTGCCAACATCAGCAGGGGTTTCGCTTTTGGGTGGAGGGCTGCACTTTGCAGGATTCTGCCCATGATTTGAAAGCAGTTTTGAGTTTCGAGTCCTCTTTATTAAGTCACTTGGACGTCCTTTTGACTGGGAAACATGGTGAATTGCTGAGAAGAGTTAGGTACTGTCCTTGGAACCTAAACCAGTGTGGGGATGGGTAGGTTTGTGCCCTTCTCTTTCTTCTTTATGAGGGAGAGAGAAAGCTGGAAAGGTTCAAAAATACAAATCTGCTTGTTTCTGACCTTAGAAATTCTGAGTCTCTCCGTGCTGAAAGGCTCTGCGGTTGGCTGGAGAGCTAGAGAAATGGTGACATCACAAGAGCCAACAGAATGAGAGCAGACCCACATCACAAGAGCCGACAGAATGAGAGCAGACCCATGGGGAGCAGGGGGGTTTTGCTTCAACTATTTAAAACAGCGTTATTTGTTAGCTTTTAGTCACACCTGTAACTGGCAAGGGACACAGGAGACAGGACGCCTTTGTTAACAATTAATGGGTTCAGAGCTCATAGTAAACTTCCCTGGGAACTTCCCCAAAGGTCCAACATCAAAACGAAGGAACAGCAGGATGATTTAGTTGAGGTTGGTCCTGCTCCAAGCAGGGGGTGGGGCTAGGTGCTCCTGAGGTCCCTTCCAACCCTCATCTTTTGGGATTCTATGTGTCAGACCCAAGGTCCATCTAGGCCAGTGCTCTGTCTCTGATGGCAGCCAGGACCACTTGCCAGAGAGGAAGCTGCAAGCACATCATAGTACCCCCCATTATATCTTAGCATGGCCTCTCCTACTTAGACACCGGCTTCACCCTTGAAGCAGGGGGGTTAATATCCCTTCCAATGTTTTCATTAGCAGTAACCATGAGAACTCTGGATATTTATGAAGTCTATAGAACTGTTCAGCCCAATCTGATTCTTGCTAAATCCTTCAGTGACTCTTTATAACAGTGATTTCCACTGACTGGGCCTCATTGTGTGAAAAAATATTTTGTTTGAATCCCACCATTTAAATTCATCAAATGGCCCCTTGTTCTGTAAGACAGGGAGAAGCTCCTGCTCCCCTGCTCTAGACCATTCATTTTTCTTATTTGTCTCCGCTCTGTGGTAACAACCACTGCCTTTTCAGTTTCTTTTCACATGAGAGCTTTGCCAGTCCCCTGATCATTCACATCATCCTTGTCTTCTGAAATCCCCCAGCTCCACAATATCCTCTCTGAAATGACTGATCACTAGAGCTGCACCATGTCCAAGGAGAGACTGCATCACTGAGTTCTAATGACATTTTATTTTCTGTATTATTCTCAATGCTAGTCCTTATTCATCTTGTTTGCTTTTTTGACTGCTGCTGCACAATAAACAGAGGCCTAAGTTGATCTGGATGTCTTTCTAAAAGCTCACCTCCACAGCAGAGTGATTCTAAAATAGCTTTAGTAGTAGTGGAGCCAAACGACATAATGCGGGAGTGGACAAAATTGGCTCACGGTTAGGCACCAGCAATTTTACTTTTGGTCACCAGAGGGTGCTCCTCCATTACATTTCTGCAGTGGAATTAGGTGACAAGGTAATAAAACTGGTAGCCATGGCTACTAGAAACATAGATTTGTTGAGGCCTGATGTAATGGGTTTGACAATAGAGCCGGATATATTTATGAATGGCTTTATCTGACAGGGTTGTCTGCAAAAGCTGGGGATGGGATTCAATAATCCAGAAGGTCTTTTCCAGTTCTAAGTTCTATGTTATGTGCCAACAAGAAATCGTGGTTTTGATGCAGGACTCACTGAGTGACATTCTCTGGCTTGTGTCCTACAGGAGCTCACATTAGATGATCATAATGCTCCCTTTTTGCCTTAATGCTTATGAATCCATGAATTCCTAGTATTCTAAGGTAATTACAAGCAAAAAATAAAAACCCTTCAAAACTTTTCCAGCCTCTGACCTCCATCATAAAAAAGCTAGAAAAGGGCACGAGCTGATTTTGAAGAACTCTTTAGCAGGTCACATTGAAAATCTTATAAAATTCCAGAATTGTTAGTTGGACAGGGCTCCACTGAGCATTTACTGACCCAGATGCTTTCCCAGAGACTTCAGTGTGCTTCTCACTGTGTCATGTGATGATGATGGCAATGGTCATGCTAAAGAAGGCAAAAAGAAGACCTGGGCTGGTTTGTGGATTAAGAGGATGGTCTTTCTTCTTTGCATGATTTTCAGGCTCTCAAGAAAGATGCTTAGTGAGCTTTTGAAACATGCACTGTGGGTGAGTGACTCCATGAAGTTCCACAGCTGGCTTTTGTAACGACTTTGACAGTTAAGCAAGGAATTAAGAGACAAATGAGGAATCTGCGAACACTTCCAGGTAATGTCATGGATTCTGAGAAGGGTCTCAGCCCCAGCTCTTTTCTGGAAATGTTGGCAGAGTCCTGCAAGTCCTTGCTGCACCTTCAACTGGATCCCAGTGTAGTGAAAAGTAAAAGGTGTCACCACCATGGCCTCAGCTGAAGGATAATTAACCGCAGGGGCATCACTGGCGCCAGGCACATGGGGCACATGCCCCGAATCCCGGTGCCAGTGCCCCAGGTCTGGCGGGGCTCGCCTCTCCCGGTCTCCAGTCTGATCGAGCCGGGGATCCGGGGCCCAGCCGCCCATGGCTGCAGCAGCCCTGTCCCTGGCCGGGGATCCGGGGCCTGACTGCCCATGGCCATGGCAGCCCCGTCCCCGGCTGGGGATCCGGGGCTCAGCCGCCCGTGGCCACAGAGGCCATTCCTGGCCCCATCCCTGGCTGGGGATCCGAGGCTCACCCGCTCACAGCCACTCCCAGCCCCAACCCCGGCCGGGGGCATGGCCTGCAGCCAGGGGGCATGGCCTGGGCTGGTGCCCCGGGTGCTTCCCCGGGGCAGCAACACCCCTGATTAACCGCCAAGTGGCAGGGATGCTCAATTTCCATGGCAGTTGATTGAGGCATGTAGAGGCATCAGAGCTCCTGCAGCACAGAAATAGAAGAGAATATCTTGTGCTTATGTTTGAGAAATAATCATTTTGGGGTTAGTGAAATAGGCTGGCCTGACTTTGACCTAAGTGAGAAAATGGAAAAGGCAGGAGCTAGTTGGCAATGTGTTGTCATCTCTGCAGCTTTTAGTCTCACACATCTGCCCGTTTCCAAGCTGTAAAAGTCTCTCAACTACCACCGGTGTGTGACTAGACCAAACTGTCAGCTCACATAAGCCTAGCTTGCTTGACAGATAGGGAACACTGGCTGCATGGACCTGAAGGAGAAAGTCCATGCCCCAGAGTGCCTTCTGATCAGCTTGTCCTTCCCATGCCTTAAAAAGAGGGAGGAGCAGTGTGTTTGTGCAACCACAATACTGCAAAATGGGAAGGGAGCAGGCAGGAGGGGGCACCATGGAGGTTATCAACACAGTTTGCTTCTCAGTGTGAGGCTGACTATTCCACTATCTGCTCAGGAACATGGGAAATAAATCACTGATTCCAGTTCTTGGTGGTTTCTGGAATGTTTTGTCCACTTTGGCTCTATGTAGCATGCAGATGAGTTCATTTTTTATTAAACTGAGTGTTCGTACACATCTTGGATCTCCTCTTTGAATCCTGCATTCAGAAAAGAAAATATAAGTCACAGCTTTTGAATTATTAGGAACTGACAGTAACAATTATTTGCATACCCAGAGCGTTCTGATCATGCCCTCTGTTCCCTGGGCTGTACAATAGAGTGAAAACGACTGCAATGCAAGGCATACCCAAGTTGTGTGGGTGCAAACAGGTGTGTTGTGTGTCAAGAATGAACGAGGGGAAGCTAAATGGAAAGTTGTGTTATTGCATCTGAGTTGACAATGAAATCAAGTCCCAGCAGAGGCCGAATTTGAGCATCCAGGCCTACGTGCTCTGCTGAGAGAGCAGTAAGCCACAAATGCCTCTTTCTCCCTGAATTAACCAGGCATGGTGTGGTTTGCACAGACACGTTTCAGCCTAATAGGCTGCTCAGAGATTATTTGCCATGACTATTGCTTCAAATATTCACCGTCTCCATTGTGTGACTAGGCTCATAAATCGCATAGTATTGTTTCTCCTTCCTCAATGGGTGACTCTCAAATCCACAAGGTGCTCCTGCACTTGATACACAAGTTTGTCCAAAACAAATGTACATCTGTACAAGTCTTTACAACGTTCTCCTTTCCCCAAATGGACTAGGAATGAAAGGAAACTGCTGCTTGTCTGAATGCTTGTGGAGAGCAAATAAAAAGGGCTGCAAAACCTGTCATAGCAAAATCAGTGTCTGCAAATAATTCTCTGCTTTAGAAATGAAACCAGACAGATTAGAAATAAAGGCAGAACGTGAGCAAATGAATTAAGCTTGGGCAAAGCAACTCATAGACTTGGGGGAGCTAATCCCAAACACAGTTGCACTGCAAAAGGAGTGCTCTGTCTCTGCATATTTTCAAATAGACAGCAGATGAGATACCAGCAGGAATATCCAACACTATCCCTGGGTCTTGCAGGACCAACAGAACCTGTTGTTGATAGTGCATAAAAGAGTTTCCTTATCTAATTCTGTCCTGTGGCTGACTAGAGGCCCTGAGTCACTTCACCAGTGGCTGTGGGTATCAATCTACCTATGCAATGACTGTGCACGGCGACATCTGTGGTGCAAGCATTCCAGCGTCCCATGGACAAACTCTACAAGGCTAAAATTCTAATGTTCCACGAGTGACTCCCTGGGACCATGAACGACGTGTC
Source organism: Podocnemis expansa (assembly GCA_007922195.1). NCBI lineage: Eukaryota > Metazoa > Chordata > Testudines > Podocnemididae > Podocnemis > Podocnemis expansa. The sequence goes on from ML681971.1 coordinate 6,264,238, forward strand.
CACACACAGTCTAGCTTCACAAACCAAACCTGGAAACAACTGATACTCTATAAATGCTTCTGCTTTGGTCAGAATCAGGTGAAAAGCTGCAGATTATGCAAGTTATGGGTGATGTAAATATCACCTTCATTAATGATCTGGATGACGGGCTGGATCGCACCTTTAACAAGTTCACACATGGCACTAAACTGGAGGGAGTGGTGGATATGCTGGTGGACAGAGCCAGGAGGCACAGTGACCTCGCAAGATTGGGCCAAAAGAAATCCAATAAGGTTCAATAGGACAAGTGCAGATGAAAAAATCCCATTCACAGCTACAGGCTGTGAACCAACCTGCTAAGCAGCAGTTCTGCAGAAAAGGACCTGGGGGTTACAGTGGACAAGAAGCTGGATAGGAATCAACAATGTGCACTTATTGCCAAGGAAGTGAACAGCATATTGGGCTGCATTAGTAGGAGCATTGCCAGACATCAACGGACATGACTACTCCCCTCTATTCAGCACTGGTGAAGCCCCATCTGGAGTGCTGTGTCCAGTTTTGTGCCCCCAATACAGAAAGGATGTGGACAAATTGGAGAGTCCAGTGGAGGGCAACACAAATGATGAGGGGGCTGGAGCACATGGCTCATGAGGTGATGCTGATGGAACTTACCTACTTAGTCTGTAGAAGAGAAGGGTGCTGGGAGGATTTGATAGCAGCCTTCAGTTACCTGAAGAGGGTTCCAGGGAGGATGGAACTGGGCTGTTCTCAGTGATGGTAGATGGCAGGATGAGGAGCAGTGGTCTCAAATTGCAGTGGGATGGGCTAGGTTGAAGATTAAGAAAATCTTTTTCCCTAGGAGGGTTGTAAAGCAGTGGAATGGGAGACCTAGGAAGATGGTGGAATCTTTATCCTTAGGGGTTTTTAAGGCCTGGCTTGGCAAAGCCCTTGCTGGGATGATTGAGTTGGGATTGGTCCTGCTTTGAGCAGCAGGTTGAACTGGATGACTCCTGCGGTCCCTTCCAACCCTGGTATTCTGTAATTCTATGATATATACAGTAGTGGTTCCAGTCTGTAACAAAGGAGCTCATAACCAATATGGAGAGGTTTTTTTCAAGGTCTTGGATTCCGTCCTGGAGAATATCACTTGGAAAGCAGCCCTAAAATGAAACTATGATGGTATATCCTGTGAAGAAAGAACTTAAAAACCAGCTTGACAAGTTTGTGGAGATGGGAGCCTAATAGAAAGTGAAATGACTGACAGAGTGGAAGCAATTTTGTAAATATTAAAACACTCGGCAAACTGTGGTATTCACCACATACTCCTCAGTGAAGCTCTAAAACACCCCCATTATCCTGTCTGCCACTGAAGAGATCTTTCCCAGACTCACAACAGATCTGTCCTGTTTAGGCACCAAAGATGGCTGCTGGCAGGTAAAATGTGATGCAAAAAGCAGCAATTTGACAAACTTCTTGCCTCCTATTGGCAGATATAGATGGTTAGGAGACCATTTGACATTTCTCTAGCTCCAGAAGAACACCAGGGGTATGACCATGAAGTGTCAGAGGTTGTTCAAGGGATTGATAAATTCCAGGTGGGCAATTGTGTTAGTCTCGTTCAGCAAAACATTCAAGGAGTTCTGAGGGCATGGCTATATGGCCTCACAGTGTAGACTATATGGGAGGGAAGAAACCACAGTGCACACCAAAGTAATATGCTGTAACTGCCCCACGTGGACCCTGCTAGCATGAACTGAATGGTATTTCATCTCCTGTGTTTCAAGATGACCTATTTTGGTTGCAGTGGATTGGTTGTGGAGATGCTCTTGCAAAAGTTAACACTGATCATGGTCATATCCTAATTCTGCTGTTCAGTAGAGAATTTCTAGTGAAACTTAATAAAGAGTTAGCCTGAGGTTGGCAGCTTCTAAGAGCAGAGATATAGAAACCAGACCCTGAGGGACTTCAAACACATTTGAAAATGCCAGCCAGAACACCCAGAGAGGAAGTTGATGGTGCTCTTTTGGGAATATTGCAGCTGCTGAGAAGAAAGAGTTCCAGAGAGGTAGCTGTGTCAGTCTTGTTCAGCAAAACAAACAAGGAGTCATGTGGTACTTTTAAAGACTAACAAATTTTATCTATCGCATAAGCTTTTGAGCAAGAAAATCTCTCTTCATCAGACTTGAAGGTGGAATTCTCCATCTGATGATGTGGGATTTTCTCCCAAGAAAGCTCTTGAGATAAATACATTTGTTAGTCTTTAAAAGTGTCACAAGATTCCTTGAGAAGAAAAGTTCCAAAGGGGGAGACATGTTAGTCTACTTCAGTAGAACAAACATGAAATCCTGTGGCACTTAAAGGCTAACAAATTTATTTATTTCATGAGCTTTTGTGGGAGAAAATCCCCCTTCATCAGATGCTTTGAAAATGGGGGAACTTACAGAATGGGAGGAAGTTCTCCCATCTTCAAAATGTCTGACGAAGTGGGATTTTCTCCTGTGAAAGCTCATGCAATAAATAAATTTGTTAGTCTTGAAGCACCACAGGACTCCTTGTTTGTTTTTCTTGAGAAGAAAGAGAACCTACTTACTGTAGGAAAACCTGATATGCTGCAAAATCTATTTTGAGAAACTTGGGGTTGAACTGGCATTTCCTTCCTTCTTTCAGCACAAAAATCAGTCTCCGAGAAGACAGGTAGGGCCTAACCTCTGATGATAGAATGTCTTAAGTGTGTGATTTGGTTTCCCCATGGTTAGTATGAGGATCTGAGAAAAATAGGGGCAATGGCTTGCCTGAATCTGATGCAGCCCAGAGAGAGGTTTTGGAATGAGCTTTGGATACAGTCTCTGAGACATGCTCGGTTGTCAGATTGTTAATACCTTGTCTAAGGCCATATGCCCTGCGCAGCTGACCCACCCAAACACACACCACCATGTTCATGTAATGCCAGAGACATTGGCCAAACAGGAACAATGAGGTCAAAGACTTCACAAGTCAGCACCTTGTCTGCAGTGAATTCCAAAGCAGATCATCATGCACAAAATACCTAATCAACCATGGAGCAAGCCAGGTGTGGATCTACGTATAACAGGAAATCAAGTCTCTTCATAATGCTTGATTACTGTTTGGTTTATTGAGAAATAAACCTTTGCCAATGAATCTTGCAAATGCCTCCTACAGAATTCTAGAGACTGTTATGCAAGAATAGACCTCTGTCAGATGAGTCTTTGAACAGTTTACTGAATATACTGCACCCTCTAAATCAGAACGCTTCTGCTAACAAAGCCATCATTTCCTAAGTGCAACTAGGAAGCAGTTGCCCCCAAAGGATGGTCTAGATGCTTCAAAATAACCACTCACTTTAAGCATCTGACAAAGTAGGATTTTCTCCCATGAAAGCTCATGTGATAAATACATTCATTAGCCTTTAAAAGTGCCTTGTTTGTTTTGCTGAACTAAACTAACACAGCTACCCCTTTGGAACAATAGCAGGGGTTCTCCCATTGGCATCAGTGCTCCACCTCCCCAAGAGCCTGTCACTAGGTGGACAGAAGAATTCAACCAAACATTGTCTTCACCATAAGCTGGCCTAACTGCATTGTTCAGGGTTTTAAACACCCCAGAGAGACATAGCTGTACTGGTGTAAGGTTTCAGTGTAGACCATCCTTTAGGGAGCAGGGCACCAAACCCATTGAAAGCTGGTCAGCCTGATTCTTTTAGGCTCCTTTGGAAATCCCAGCCTCTGGCCTGATCAATACTACAAAGTTAGATCGAGTTGCATCAATGTCTTTCAACATAATTCTGCAACCAGCTCTACATTTGTTTCCTATCAATGTAAGCATCTCTTTTCCTTGGTAACATCACCACCTCCTCAAACAACACAGAGCCTGTCAACATGAGCACCCCATCTCGCTGACACCAGGGGTGTCACTGCTCCAAAAATAGGTTTGGGGCCTGGGCCCTTGGCCCTGATCTTGCATGCAGGAAGGGCTGAATCCATCTCCTGGGTCCCCAGCTGGGGCCCTGATTGGGCTCCTGCAGCCGGGCCCTGGCAGGGACCACACTGGGCTGCCACTGTCAGCCAGGCCCTGGGTCCCCAGCCCTGGCACGGAGGCCACATGAGGGTGCCAGAGACGGACAGGGGGCCAGATTGGGCTGGCAGTGGCCCTGGCCACATTGGAGTGCCAGCAGCAACTGAGACCTGGATCCCCGGCCCTAGCAGGGGATTTCTAAGCGGGAATCCGAGCCTGCCTGCCAGAGGGGAGCCAGCCTCAGCGGTGATGGGGAGCTGGCCCCGGCCGAGGCCACCACTGCCCTGCCATGGCTGGAACCCCAGGCTGCTGCTGGTGGCACCCCAGAGAGGCCACAAGCCCCGCACACCTGCCTCGCCCCTGGGCCTGCCTGCTCCGCCCTAGGGTGGGCTGCCCAGCCCAGGTGGCAGAGCTCTCCCGCCCTGCCCCACTAATTTTGGCAGTCGGGCCCCAGATTCCTGGCCTTGGAGAGGGCACATTAGATTCGGGGCACTGGCATTGGGACTGGAGGCACGTGCCCTGTGTGCCCAGTGCCAACGACATCAGTGGCTGACACAATACCATTACCTTGCCAAATGACGTAGAGCCAAAACTGATCTCCTCCCAAAAGTGCTAGTGTAGACACCTGTGTTGACTCCAATGTCCCACAATGTCCTGGCCTCCACGAGAGTCAAGAGTCAGTGTAGTCAAGATTTTGAAATCGATTGCCCTGGGACCACAGACACCAGAAGTTTTTGAACTGCATGTTTTGAAGTGCCTTTTCCTGGCTGCCTGCCCCGGAAAGCACCCCTACCAGACCACCTCTGTGAGCCTCTGACCATGCCAAGTCGGCATAGACAGAGCTACGCTGGGACATACTCCTGCCTACAAGTCCTGGATTTCCTCTGCCTGTGAAGAGGGGCTGTATATGCCCAACTGAGGAGCAGGCAAAGGGATATAGGCATCTATATGCAGATTGTGTGGGGAACACTATGCCTTGGCACGAAAGGGATGAGCAGCAAAACCAGCATATTAGAAGAAAGAAAGGGAGAGCATCAACAAATCTGGGGACAGCCTGCTGACCCGCTGCCTCCATAATGAATGGCATGCTACCCAAACCTGATGGGGACTATGGAAGCATCATAAAAATGACTGTGGATGTCTGGTTAAAACTGGGCTTAGGCACCCCTGCAGTGCCCACTGAGGAAGGAGCTATGCAAAACTAAAGCTGACCCCCACAAGGCAAGAACACATCAGCATGATGAGGAAGGGGAACAGGGAACTCAGCTAAGTGTATAAACACAGTATTCCTTACTTATAGGTTTATTTGTTTCCCAGTACAGTGCCCCCAGCCTCCGTTGCCTTTCCCTGCCATTCTTCCCTATTTAAAATGGCAGCCACCCCGGCCACATGTTTTGAGATATAGAGAGATTTCTGATTCCTCATTCTCCCTTAAAAACCAGAACAAGGAACAGTTAAATGCAATGCTTGGGATTCAGGTCTAGTTGCCCCTTCAATCAACTACCGCACGGCAGGTAATAAATTCAAATACAGGAGGGCAGCAGTCCAAATTCCACAGTTCACGCAGCTCCTGGCCCTGTGTGCAGTTGGGGCAGAATAAAGAATCAGAGGCAGCACTGGCTTCGGATAGTGGCTAGCTGGAACTGTGATTCTCCCCAGGGCTCCATGTTTTGTTTGACCAGGGATGGCCCTTCTGTCCTCTAGCACAACCTCAACATGCCACTCTTGAAGACATCTGCAGCCCTTTCCAGAGGTTTCTAGGGCAGGCAGCCTTGTTTCTTCCTCTGTGATAGGGGACATCCCCATTCTGCTCTGCAATGAGTTCGGCTGGCACCCATGAAGTAAATAGGGTAGTGGCACATGGGCCAAAGGGACACCAATAGCAACTGTGTTCTCTGGACCTTTGAAATCCTCAGCTGAAACAAACTGCACCTCACTGCTAGGGACCTCCCATGCAAATGGCCAAAGACCCTGTTCACAGCAGTCATTCCAATCCATAGAAAACCCCATGGCTTTGCCCCGTACAGCCCCCAGCATAACACGTGACAGCAAGGAGAACCACCACTTCAACACCGGCATGGGACAACTAGGCGATCAGCCAGCAAGCACGCTGTTTACCATGAATGAGACATTGTAATATGGATTTAAATACGTAACCATGTATGTTTATGGTTTTCCTGGCCGTTTATAACTACAGGTCACCCTCTGGCAGTGCTGTTGAAATGTTTCTAACCTCATCATTTGCCCTTTAGCTTTGTTTTCCACATCCTCGCACACAATAAGGCTTTAGTTTTTAAAAGAGCACACAGATGAGTTTGCCACATTACAACATTCACAATACCCACCACTACTGAAGGCGGGGCACAGAGGTTCCCAAAAGCATCACACGACCCGTCTACAGCTGACTGTTAAAAAGTTCGTTTAGGGCCTCCCTCAACTTTATAGTCCCATGGTTGGCTTTTTTAATAGGCCTGTGTCTGGCTGTTTAAATACAGCAGACGGCTGGGTCCCCTCACGCCTCAACCCTGCTGGTAGCCTTCCCCCCATTTCCTTGCACAGTGTTGTTCCATTATGCTCGACATGTAGCATCAATGATAGGGATATTTGCGCTGCTGAGATCCTATCTATGCATTAGACAGAACCAGTGAGCTTTGAGGCTCCCAAATCCCATCCCCAGCTGTCATTCTGCACCTGCTTAGCCACGAATTGACTCTGTCCTTAGTGCTGGTGAAGTGTCTGGCACTTTCACAAGCCAGGGGGAGGCTGGATCCCCTGTTGTTTCTGCATTGTCAGTGGGAGTGACTCGGTTGGGGAAGAATGTCCTTGCCTGCATCTTTCTAAATAGTCCTTTCTTCTCAAAGATGTGAGTGTCAGGCAGCTTCCCTGACTAGCCCCATGGATCCCAGTGAAGCATCCCCAGTGATTCACCAACACTTGGGCAACACTGTAAAAGTAACTTTCTGTGCATGTGCTCAATGGGCTGTCTATCATTCCACCCCAGTTCAGGCACACCAGTGATGCAAATCCATCTATGATTTCCTGCCCATTGCCGAGAGTCACAGCCCTCCAGATACTGGCCTTCCACATTTGGATGACAACATCCCCACTGTGGATTTTCCAGCTCTGAACTGGCTGCTGGCTGCAAGCTGGCCATCTGGCATTGTCAGCTTCTAGAGCACTGCCACCCTGTGCCCTGTGCTAGAGGGCTGGGGTGAGCTCAGGGCACAAATCCAGGACTGTGGCCTCTCAAAGTCCTGCTGCCATGGCATCCTCCCAAACCTGCATTGCAGTGAGATTCTGGTCAGACCACCTGTCTCCAGCCCAGGAGTGCCAATCTACCATGTGGGACCAGCTCCGCGAGCCTGGCATTCTGACTCCCTGTATCTATCACCTGTCGCTGGTCCCAGGCAGCTACTTTTCCTCATCATGCCCCACCTGTAGGAGCTGCTGAAACTCTGTGGATAGAGAAGAGTGCTGAGCTGTGCAGGATGCTCTGCCAGAGAGATACCAGCAAGCAAAAAGTAGTGTGCAGAACTGCACGAATTTAAAAAACGCAAGGATGCTTCTTGGCTGGCTTAAGCCCTCTGTATTGGCCAGAGCTCCTAGAAATCCCTGGATAAACTGCTGGTGTCTCACAAACTACAGCAGAAATAGTCCATGAGGCATTGTTCCGGATGGCAGTGTGAGACACAGGCCCATCTTTGGGGGTGCTCAGAGCACAGCACCCACATTAAAAAACAGTGGATGCCCAGCACCCATTGAGATGGTCAAGGAAAGCAACTTTTGGCAGAGGCTGCAGATCAGCTCTTTTGCCCCCAGCCTTTGCCTGCAGTTTATCTTGCCCTACCCATCTGGCCTCTGGCAAGCTATTTGATTTTATCAGGTCACATCAAACAGCTGGGAATTGTTGTTTCCCTGGGCAATGCCTCCTTGCTCCCCATGGCTCGTTCTGACCCCACACCCCTGGCAGCGCCCAGCAGGGGAGAAGGGCAGGGGCCCAACCCTCAAGCCATGCCACCCTCCTGTAACAAGAAAACGCAGCATAAGGGGTCAGGGCTAGGCTTGTTGCTGCTCTGGGTATTAGCATGCAGCCCTTCAGCCCCTGCTGCTCACCTGGAGGCTGCCCACTAACTTGCAGTGCCTCCTTTCCTCTTACCTGTATCATTGGGTATAAACTGTTCAGGAAAGCCAGGCAGGGAAGAAGAGGGGGAGGAGTAGCACTGTATGTAAAAGAGCTCTATGACTGCTCAGAGCACCATTATGGAAGTGGAAGCGTGCCAATAGAAAGTCTGGGGGTTACATTGAGAGGGGAAAGCAACAAGGGGGATGTTGTGGTGGGTGTCTGCTATAGACCACCAGACCAGAAGCAGGAGGTGGATGAGGTGTTCTATGGACAACTAGCGGAAGCTTGTAGGTCATAGGCCCTGGTGCTGATGGGGGACTTCAATTTCCCTAACATCTGCTGGGAGGCCAATACAGCAATGCATGGGCAATCCAGGAGATTTTTAGAGAGTGCTGGGGACAACTTTCTAGTACAAATGCTAGAGGAACCAACTAGGGACCTTGCACCGCTGGACCTGCTGCTCACAAACAGGGAAGAATTGATCAGGGAGGTAGAGGTAAATGGCCAGCTAGGCAGTAGTGACCATGACATGGTTGAGTTCAGGATGTTGATTAAAGGAAGGAAGGAAAGAAGCAAAACAAAAACCCTGGACTTCAAAAAAGCAGATTTTGGGTCCCTCAGGGAACTGATGGGCAGGATCCCTTGGGACGCTAATCTGAAGGGGAAAGGAGTCCAAGAGAGTTGGTTATATTTTAAAGAAACCCTGCTAAGGCCACAGGAAGTTGCCATTCCAATTAGGAGAAAGAACAAACATGTGAGGCAGCCAGAATGGCTTAGCCGAGAACTCTGCTCTGAGCTTAAACATAAAAAGGAAAGCTTACAGGAAGTGGAAGCTTGGTCAGATGACCAAGGAGACATATAAAGATATTGCTAGGGACTGCAGGGATAAAATCAGAAAGGCCAAAGGACAAATGGAGTTGCGGCTAGCGAGGGATGTAAAGGATAACAAGAAGGGGTTCTACAAGTAAGCTAATAACAAGAAGAGGATCAGGGATGGTGTAGGTCCCTTGCTGAATGGGGCAGCATCCTCGTGACGGAGGATGAGGGAAAAGCTGAAGTGCTCAATGCATTTTTTGCTTCAGTTTTCACAGGCAGGGTCAGCTCCCAGCCCACTACCATGGGTGTGGCAGATTGGAGAGAAGAAGAGAGGCCCTTGGTGACAGAAGGTCAGGTTAGGGACTGCTTAAAGAAGCTGGATGTGCACAAGTCCATGGGGCCGGACGAACTGCATCCAAGGGTTCTCAAAGAAGCCATCCTCAAACACTAAGAGGAAAATAAAGTGATCAGGAACAGTCAGCATGGATTTACCAAGGGTAAATCATGCCTGACCAATCTTATCTCCTTCTATGATCAGATGACTGGTTTTCTGGATGCAGGAAGAACCATTGATGTGATATACCTTGATTTTAGCAAGGCTTTTGATACAGTTTCCCACAGCATTCTCATTGGCAAATTAAGGAAGTATGGGTTGGATAGGTGGACTATAAGGTGGATAGAAAACTGGCTAGATCAACGGTTTCAACATGTAGGAATCAATGGTTCCATGTCTAGCTGGCAGCCAGTCACGAGTGGTGTGCCCCAGGGGTCCTGGGGCCGGTTCTGTTCAACATTTTCATCAATGATCTGGATGATGGAATAGACTGCACTCTCAGTAAGTTTACGGATGACACCAAGCTGGGGGGAACAGTAGACACGTTGGAGGGCAAGGACAGGATTCAGGGAGACCTAGATAAATTGCAACAATGGGCCAATAGAAATCTTATGAGGTTCAATAAGGACAAGTGTAAAATCCTGCACGTGGGACGGAAAAACCACATGCACCGCTACAAGCTGGGAAACATTCAGCTAAGTAGCAGCAGTGTAGAAAAGGACGTGGGGGTCATGGTGGATGGGAAGCTAGATGTGAGTCAGCAGTGTGCTCTTGCTGCCAAAAAGGCCAATGGCATACTGGGCTGCATCAAAAGAAGTGTTACCAGCAGATCAAGGGATGTGATCATTCCCCTCTATTCTGCACTGGTAAGGTCACATCTAGAATACTGTGTTCAGCTTTGGGCTCCCCACTACAAAAAGGACAGGGACATGCTAGAGAGAGTCCAGCGGAGGGCAACCAAAATGATTAAAGGGCTGGAGCACAAGCTCTGTGAGGCAAGACTGAAAGCATTAGGCTTATTTAGTCTGCAGAAGAGAAGACTGAGGGGGGATTTGATAGCAACCTTCAACTACTTGAAGGGATGCTCTAAGGAAGATGGAGCTTGACTGTTCTCAGTAATAACAGAGGACAGAATGAGGAGCAATAGTCTCAAGTTGCGGTTAGGGAGGTCGAGGCTGGATATTAGAAAAAACTTATTTACTAGGTGAGTGGTGAAGCCTTGGAATGAGCTGCCAAGGGAGGTGGTGAAATCTCCATCTTTGGAGGTGTTTAAGGCCCGGCTGGACAAAACCATGACTGGGATGGTTTAGTGGAAGTGGTCCTGCCTCTGGCAGGGGTTGGACTAGATGACCTATGAGGTCCCTTCCAAACCTATGATTTTATGATTCTATGATTGGTGCCTCCCTTGCAGATGGCCCAGCCAGGCACCCTCAGACCCCAGGCTGCCAGACAAGCCCTAGAGGATGCTCAGTGAAGGTAGGGCTGGAGTTTGGGGCTTCTGGCTGGAAAACTGGGCACATGGAGTCCCAGTAGCAGACCTCCCATGAGTCCCATCCAAAGGACGTGTGGAGGAAGCCCCAGACCAGAGCCCTGGCAGAAGCAAGACCCAAGGGGGGGGGGTAGGATGGGTAGCCAGTGAGCTCTGCTGTCCCACTGGTGGGACTAGGGCAGGGCGTGAGGGGCTCTGACTCCCAACTGCTGTGCTGGGCGGGTGTGAGCAGGTGAATCCCCGGGGACCAGGACCAGAAGCAGGGAGGGCAGTTGGTACAGCCTTGACTCTGCCTCCCAGGATCCTCTACCATTCTGGCTCCCCCCCCCCCCCAGTCCTGGTGGCAGGGACATGATCCAGACTGCTGGGGGCTCGTGTCCCAGCACAGCCTGCCACCTCCTGCCCTTATGCAACCCTGTGGGGGAGTGGAGCCAGCATAGGGCATCCACCAGCAAAACAAAATATCAGAACCTATGAGGCACAGTGAGATAACTACCTACCGGTGCAACCCTTGTGGCAAGTCCAACCACAACACAAAAGCCGGTGGCTCTATGCCAAGAATTTACATTGGCCAAACAGTGTAGATGCAACTTAAGAGTCTATTTGCTCACTATCAGGTGGTCCCAGATGACATCCATCAGCTGGGCAAAGCGTGAGCCTTTTATTAACAAGCTGACCGTCTCTCCAGAGAGACTCCACAAAGCAACCTCTGCACAGTGGTGGAAAATGAGGAAGGAGGAATGTGATGTACACACTTGCAGAGTTTATAACCAGAAGACATCATCTGTCTAACTCAGGCCAAAGAAGTTTGCCCCACTTTCCCCATCTAGAGCCCAGTAGCTAGCATTTGGCTGAGGCATTTCTTCCAGAAAGTCAGCCAGTCTTGATCTGAGGACATAAAAGGAGACAGAATTGACCTGTGGTCGGAGAAACAGCCAATCTCAGTCGCTCTCTTTCACACACATACGCACAAGTGTGTATATGAACCCTGAATCACACAATCTACTGTTCAGAGGTTTGCTAAGACAAGAGAAAACTGACAGACTTACCCCGATTGTGTTGCACAGTTTGACAAGGAAGGTAAAGACTCGTGTTGGCTTCTGTGGGACTTGTCCCTGAGAAATCAGCTGGGCCTATGGGCTTCCCCTCCCATTCTAACAGGCCCTCACTTTGCAGCTGGGACTCTGAGTTGCGGGGTGGGAGCATGCCCTGGCACTTCCAAACCACTTGGGCGCCCGAGCAATAGGGCCCAGGGGCAGTTGGCAAGAGTGGCTGACCTTCTAGGGAGCAGCAGTAGCCAGGGGGGTGGCCACAATGAATGTGAACACTGCAGTCTTTGTGAACGTCCGAGTCCTCTGGAAGATGAGCCAGAGCAGACTCTGGGCGGCACTTCCGTTTCCTTCTGTGGTGCCGGCTTTGTAAGCTGTGCTTCTGCGACACTGGGAAAGGCCATGGACCAGCCACTCCAGCTTGCCTACTGGCCACCCAGCTGAAGTCAGACCCCTCTGCAGAAGAGGAGAGGTGCTTTGAGAGGTTGCGCCCCTGATGCAAACAGGAGGGCTGCCCTGATAGAGGTGCATCCTGGGACGCTGGGCTGCTTTCAAGAGGCTTTTGGCAGTGATGAGTTTTCTCAGGCCTTTTTTGTGTCTGCACACTGTGTGCACCCCCAGATATCTGGGACTTACGTGGGCCAGGTTCCTGGCCCAATCTCCCTGATGGACATGTGAGGTCCTTCCTGTGGTGATGGTGCCTGTGGTGGTGAAAATGGACACGACCCTTAGCTACGGCAGGTCTGCTGGTCTCCATCAAGTCCAAAGAGCTTGGCCTTGGCTCCCCGGGAGGCTGCTGTTCATGGCCACCATCAGTGGAGCCACAGTACACCCAGGGGTCATTGTCACTGCTCAGGGAGCTTCGGAAGGTAGAGCAGCTCCCGTGGATGCCCTGGAGGCTGATGTCTGTGCAGTTCAACATGGAATCACTGGAGGAACCATGGCAAGGTCCTGAGCTGGAGTCACTGCCTGGCCCATCAGCCAGGTACCCACTGTGCTCTGTTGGATAGCTCTCCCCTGAGCCACTGCTGTTGTGCTGTCTCCCGTGGCTGGCTCCCCGGCGAAAAGGGGGAGCATGATGTGGTCTTGGTGCCGCTGCAGTCCTGAGTCCCAGGCAGTGGGCCTGGTGCTGAAGTGGACAGGTCCTGTGAGATGACGGCATCTGCCCACAGGCTTGAGATTTTCGGTGCTGGTGATTGCCCAGGCCGTGGGCTAGTGAGGCCTGATGGCTGCACACTGGCATGAAGCCCACTGCTCTGTATGGCATATAGTGCACGGTGCTGGCGTCCATCTGGGACAGCTCTGGGGAATGGAAGAAGGGACTGCCATGGGGGAGTTGAGAAGCAAAGTTCCTGAGCCGCCTCTGGGGACGGGGCTCTGGGAGGTGATAAAGGGCATGTCCAGGATGCTGCCGGAAGAGGTGAAGTCGCTGCCCGGGTTCCAGATCCTGGGGATTCTGTCTGGAATGCACTTGCTGGGGGAAGGCAGCCCCCTCTAGGGAGACAGGAAAGCATCTCTGTAACATGGCTTCATCCCACTAGGTGCTGCCTGTCTCACCTGGCAAGTCCACCCCCACCCTCTTTCCCCTCGCCATTTGCCCTGTGCCCCACCTACTCACCTAGTGCCCCATCCACTCAGCTAGTGTCCTACCCACTCACTCTTTGCCCCACCCACTCACCCACTGCCTTGTGTCCACTAACGCTGTGCCCCACCCACTCACCCTGTGCCTGGCACCCACTCACTTAGTGTCCCATCTACTCACCTTCTGTCCCACCCACTCACCTAGGGTCCAGCCGTCCCTGCCCTGACCCCACTTCTCTTCTGTGCCTGGTACCCAAACATCCCTTGACCCACCCTCCCACTCCCCAGCACATAGAGCCCTTTTACAGCTTTCCATGCAGTCTGGTGAGTCTTCTCCAGACCAGGGCATTGAGATCCCCTAAGTGAGCTGCTTGGCTCCTAATGCACCAGGGCTCCCGTGGCCACATGCACAGGTGCCAGAAACCCCCTCCCTAGCTACCCCACAGGACTACTCCTTGCTGCTGCTCTGCAGACCCACACATACCTGTTCCCACGCACACACACCCTAAATCCCTCCCCAAACACACCACAATCCCCTGCACTACCCTTGAACACCACAAACAGCCCCCCCACAACCACCACCCCCCCACACACCATAATGCCCCCTCCCCCAACACACACACACAGACTCTTGCTGGGATGGGTTTTCCTGGGCGACTGGGCCCCACTGGAGCCCTACCGATGATATTGAACATGCAGAGTGGGCAGGTGTGGTGCTGCTCCAGCCAGGGGTCCACGCACTCTCGGTGGAACTCGTGGGCACAGGAAATAATCCGCAGCTCCTGGGCACAGATAGGGAGGGTTAAGCAAAGAGGGGGCTGGCTGGGGAGGGAGAGGGGTCTCTTCCTGCCCCAGGAATCAGCCCTGAGCCCACACTGTGAGCACTTCCCAGTGTAGAAAATAAGACCAGAAGCCTCCCTTACGCTGTGAGCCAGTGCTGCATGTATCAGCCCATGCATGGGTGGGGCAGTGGGTGGGGCACAGGGTGAGTGGGTGCCAGGCATGGGGCGAATGGCAAAGGAAAGGAGGGCAGGGGAGGGCTTGCCCCATATTGTCACCCCTTAATCTCCTCTGTGTGAGCTAAGTTGATGGCTAGCAGGCACCATGCCAGGCACAAAGGAGCCCCACGGCAGTGTACTGCACAATTGGGTCTGGAGGTGACAATGGCCAGGAGGCCTGGACAGCAGCCAGGTTCACACGCCCAACAAAAGGGGCCCACTTGACTCAGCAGGTGCTGACTGGGAAAACGCTGAGCGTCCAGGAGTGGACTGGGCCAGACCCTGGACTAAGGCCCAGACAAGAGATTTGAGCACTCAGCTCTGGGTTTAAACAGGCCCCTTGCCCTTGCAGGTTCAACACCAGTGGTGCTGTGATGAGCCACACCAGGAAATTCCTGCCCTACAAAGCACATGGCTCCCTTTGCCATTTCAAAGCCCTGAGCAAGTGGGGGGACAGTTTGTAGGTGTGGGGAGATGGTGTGCAAAGGGGTGATTTGTGGTGTAGGGAGAGGATGTTTGCAGTGTCGGGGGAGGGCGTTTGTAAGGTGTGAGAGTGTACAGTTTGTTGGATAGGGGAAGATGTTTGTGGTGTGCGAGGGGTGGTTTGTAGGGTGTGTGGGGAGGGTGTTAGTTGGGTATGGTGGGGGGCAGAAGGACAGTTTGAGCTGGGGATGTTTGTGGTGTCCGGGGGTGTTTGTGGGGTGCACAGTTGGTGGGCTCTGGGGAGGTGCAATGGAGCAGTTTGTTGAGTGGGGAGGAAGTTTGTGGTGTGTGACAGGTGTCTTGAGGAGCGAGGGTGAGTGTTCGCAGGGGATGGAGGGGTCCAGAAGGACAATTTACAGGGTGGGGAGGATGTTTATCATGTGTGAGGGGAGGATGTCTGTGCTGTTTGGGGTAGTGTGTTTGTGGGCTGTGGGGTGGCGTGGGAGGACAGTTTGTGGGGTGAGGGGAGTGTGTTTGTAGTGTGTGAGGGGGAGGATGTTTGTGGGGTGGGGGTGCAGAGGGACAGTTTATGGGGTAGGGGAGGATGTTTGTGGTGTCGGGGGGAGTGTGTTTGTGGGCTGTGGGGAGGTGTGGGAGGACAGTTTGTGGGGTGAGGGGTGTGTGTTTACAGTGTGTGCTGTGCAATTGCACAGTCACCCTCCAAACAGCAGCTGTGCTGAGTCGAGGCCATGACTGGCCAGATCCGATCACTGATTTGCAGCCTACTCGCACGAGAGGAGAGCTCACCCCACCTGGCCCTCAGTGAACTCCTCCAGACAGATGGCGCAGATGGGGGCTGAGCTGCAGCTGCTGGCTGAGTCCCTCATGGTGGCTGGGCGGCCCCGGGCCTGGTATTTCCGTGTGGCTAGCCGGCTGATTGCCTGCAAGGTCTGCTGCTGCACTGAGTCCTGGGAGAAAGAAAGAAAGAGACGTGGCAGAGTGAAGCAGGGCCTCAAACCTTCTCTCCCTCTGGCACAGCTGGGACAAGAGCCATGTGCAGCCAGATCTTCTGTCGCCAGCCCCTGCAGACTGCAGCCCCAAGTCCTGCCAGGCCCCTGGCAATAAAGGGAGCTGAGACTGATGAAGGGACCTTGGAGCCGTTCATGGCGAACTGCAAGGCAGCATGACCTAGTTGTTAGAGCAGGGCAGTGGCCTTCAGAAAAGCAGATTTCTAATTCTTCCTCCCTGCCAACTATGCATGCTACCTGGGCCTCAATCTCCAAACACAGGGCCTAACTTCAACCCCCCTTGGCTTGAGTTGGGTACCAATCTATGAGGCTGAAAATACAAGTTTTAACTTCTTTTGGACGTCACCTCTCAGTTGTATAATAGACAATGACACTCCCCTTTGTCAAGGGCTTGGGCAAGGCCCCATGAATGTGAGCTGGGATGTTATTATGAATGCATTGATTAAAAAGGATTCTTTAGACACGTACATAAAAATACAGTGGCCACAGATTCCACCAGCCACACTAAATGGTGAGGTCTCTTAATCTTCACATGCACAGACTGAAACTGGCCATCAGCTAGACAAAGGAAGGGATTTGACCCCTTGTTTAGTACTGAGCACAGAAGGGCAATCCAACCAGAGATGTTACAAACTAGCCATGGTTCAGGATGGCCCCGCACTAGACTGGTCTGTAGTGATACTTCTGCGAGCCAGGAAGATCAAATGACGTTTATCTCTTCTTTGATGGAGTATAAGTGCCATGGGCTGCTGGCCTGTTATTGCAGGCCTCAACAAATCAATGTTTCTGGTCGCCATGGTGACCAGTTTTGGTGGTCTGTTGCCTAGCTCCACAGCAGAAATGTAATGGACGAGTGCCTTCTGGTGACCAAAAGTAAAATTGCTGGTGCCTAGCTGTAAGCCAATTTTGTCTACCCTTGCCTCTTTGAAAGGTTCTGGTTTCTGGCTGGCCCTCTCCCAAAATCAGGAGAAAGGGGAAGGGCCACAAAGCAGTCAGGACCCTGGGACTGACAAATCCCCAGGGCCAAGAGAAAGAGATCATACAGATTAACAAGGCAGGCAGGCCAACAAGGGAGTTAAGAGCCCACGCTGCAGGTGGGCTGCCAGGTAGGGTGACAACATGTCCTGATTTTACAGGCACTGTCCTGATATTTAGGGTTTTTTCCTTGTATATGCACCTGTTACCCCCCACCTCTGTCTAGATTTTTCATGCTTGTTATCTGGTCACTTGGAAGCCATAACTGCAGCCCAGAGCAGGGCCAGAAAACATGTAGCAGCTGGAGCTGGGAAAGCCCTGGAGCAACAATGGTGGGGTGAGTTGCTGGTGGATCACCCAGCTATTTGATGAGCAGCAGCAATCAGGACTCCAGAAGGGCTATACATGCAAAGAACTATGGCATCACTTGCTAGAAGAGAAGAGACCACAACTCCCATGATCTCCCTTGCAAGAAGGAGAAGGACACTTTGGTTTGCCCAGGCCCACCTGGAGCACTATCCGTGTCCCTGCCACATGACATAGAAGGTTAATTGGGCATGGGCAAGGGTAACCAGACAGCACATGCAGAAAATTGAGATGGGCTGGAGGCAATAGGTGCCTATACCAAAAGAGCCCTGAATACTGGGACTGTCCCTGTAAAATCAGGACATCTGGCCCCACTAGCATGGCAGAGGCTCAAGGCATGTAGAACATTCTGAAAACTAAGAGGCCTTGTTTCTACAGTTCCACTGAGCATGGTAAATGGTGCTTTTCAGCAGCTTGTACCTGGGCCAAATATAGCCTGCTTTTCAGTCTGACAGCAAAATGCTCCTCTTTGGCCAGTGGATTACCTCCCTGTCAAATTTCAGGTTCCTGCTCCAAGTCATGGAGGCACTAGAACTGTTCAAAAATGGTTGGAAAAGTTTTACTATTGACAGAATGTTCTGTTTTCTTATTGGAAACAGCAACACTGGTCTTGTTTGATCTTTCAAGCCAATCTTGGGCTCCGGCAGTGCCCAAGCATGGGAAATTTCTGACTGAGCTGAGTGTTCAGTGTTGCTAGTTCTTCCTTTGATAACTGTACAGTGCCCCTGTGATGGAGACCCCAGACAAGCCTCCTGGATCCCCTCTGTCCACAGCCAGTCAGGTCTCTGCCACGGTGGAGTCTCCTCCCGTCCAGCACCTCGGGTCTCCCCGCTCCGTGCAGCCAGCCCCCCAACTCCAGGCTCAGAGGGTCCGATCCTTGCTCTGTCTGGTCTCCCTGGGAGGGGATTTCCTCCCCCCAGGAGGGTCCCAGCTGTCCCAATTAGCAGCGACTCTCAGCCAGTGTGGCAATCAGAGGGTTTATTAGCAAACCAGTTCATACAGCAGCAAGGACAGTTGGTATCAGCATCCTCAGAACAACCAAAAGTGAAACCCCCAGGGGATTAGGGCTACACCCCAGGGCAGGGTCCTGTCTCTTGGACCCCCATTTTCCCTCTCTTCCCTCCTTTCCCCGGTCCTTTGTTCCCCTCCTGGCTCTGCCCACCTCTCCGCCCCCTGGCCCAACCAGCTGAATCCAGTGTGACCAGCGAGGGGGGGTCCCAGGTACAGGCTCCCTAAACACTACCCCCCTGCCCCCTAGTGGCTCTACCTCCCACCTGTGTCCCATCACCCAAATAGAAAAGATAGAGGATCAACACCCGTGTCTTCCCTGACTAATCTAGCAGAGGGTTCCCACTTCTCCACAGCCCCAAATCCCAGCTCTGCTGTGACTGACATAAGAGACCCTGTGGAGCTCTTGGGCTCTCATGTGTGTATTTGCTGTGCTTTATCATGGTACCAGAAAACATGCAGCCATAGCTTTCTAGTGGGCCAGAAAAAACTGGTCCTGTTAAAAATGTGGAGATGCCTAATCTCAGGCTTTTTGGTGTTTCCATTCCCTAGTGGATTATGCCAAATTCACTATTGTTATCTGAGCTGCGGTCATGGCCAAGAAAGTGACTCAAGACTGCAGATTTCATGCTGAAATGCCTTAAAGAGGCCTGCGTCACAGAGGTTGCTGCTCAGCACTCTGAAATCCATGGCCCCTTCCGGGATGGGTACCCAAAGTCACATGTCCCTTCTAGATCTCTTGACCAAAAAGATTATTGTGACATGGGGTTAGTCCTGCTTTGAGCAAGGGGTGGGAGTAGATGACTTCCTGAGGGCCCTTCCAACCCACATATACTAGGATTCCATTGTTCTAACTGGGTTCTTTGTAAGGATGAGAAGTTCCAAAGAGGTAGCCGTGTTAGTCTGGGTCAGCAAAACAAAGCAGGAATCTCACAAAGACTAACAAATTTATTTATCGCATAAGCTTTCTTGGGAGAAAATCCCACTTTATTGGATGCTTGAAGATAGAAGTGGGATTTTCTCCCACAAAAGCTCATGAGATAAATTAATCTGTTAGTCTTTAAAAGTGCCATGGGACTCCTTGTTTGTTTTGTAGGAAAGATGCTGTTATACCATTGAGAATGGAGGGTTTCCATATTTGAAATGATTTCTTTTTTTGGCAGCTCTTTATGTAATTTATTGGTTTTCATCACAACCACTAAAGTGTTTTAATCTCTCTAACACTAGAACAGGTCAGTGATTTTCACTGGCTCCAAGGACAGGCATTAGTGAGTGAAGCACTACCCCAACATTTGTACAGAAATGGAACCTGTTTGGGAGAGCTGATCAGGCACTAGAGGAAGGAGCTACAATGCACAGGGACAGCAATGTCTGGGTCAAGTGCAAATTGAATATGACAAACCTGTCTCTCACACTTGTCTCCCTCTGTCACATCCTGTTGCTCCTTCCCTTTCTTAAACAATGTGTGTCTAGAAGAAGCCCCCGTTGCTTCCCTTTTGCTTGCAGGACACTGTGACTTGGAGATGTCTACATGCTCTTGGACTTACCTGCCTCCTGTTCCAGTGACACTTAGTGCGGACAACAAAAATGAGAATGATCACAACAACAGTGCTGACCACAGTGAGAAGAATCCACACGTCATAGTCTGGCTGTGGGAGAGAGACAGTCCGTTACCGTGGTGTCTGTGCCTGGCAGGAAGGAAACCATGATCTCAGCATGATGGTTACCCTCCAAAAGTCTGTGGCATGCCCAGCCAAAACCATCCTCCCTGCTCTTCCCAGGGGAAAGGAAACAGGCTCAGATCATCTCTGCAGAAATTAGCCAGCCCCTCTTGCTGTCTCAGCTCACTACACTTTGCTCTGCAGACCAAAGGACCATGGCTTGGTACCAGATAGACAAGAAATCTTAGATGACTTGTGAGGTTTCAAAAAGAAATTGCCAATGAGCTGAAAGGGGCTTTACAACCTTCACTATCCACATCCAGGCTGAGCCATGGAGGAGAAGAAATGGCTCTGCTTGGCTCTCTCAAAAGCTAGGGAGTCATCTCCCATGGAAGAAAGGCTCAGTGTTGCTCCCAAGTGCTGGGAAGGTTCTCTTGTAGGGAAATAAGGTTTGACCTGGGGTGGAAAGAAGGCAGGTGTGACATGTTCCTCACCCATGCCGGCTGCTCCTTAACCTCAATCTTCACATGTGCTTCTCGGTTCTTGTTCACAACGTCCATCAGGAGCTCAGCATCCTGGCCCCAGATCAGAACCACAGGCTGACTTAGGCCTCTTGGTTCCTTCAGCTGCAAAAAAATGAGTTTGGTTGTGAGATGGCCCAGAGCACAACCATCTGTGGGCCTGATGGAAATTGACCAAACCCTAGGCTGTTACCCGAGCCATGTTATGGAGTATTCATTATTGCTCTTCTGCTCAACCTGCAGACCAAATCTTCTTGTTCCCCACACATCCTGACTTCTGCTCTCACCTCTTCTCTCACCTCCACTGCTCCCCTCCCTGCCCCGTTTCGTGTCCTTGTCTCTCCCTCCTCTCCAGGCACTTCTTGACCAAGTCTCTTGCATTCCTCTTCCAAAGCTTTTCCTGAAAACCCACAGGCCTCCCCTCAGAGAGGTGATGGTGCCTCAAAACCCTTGCAAAATATTCTAACCACTTTGGTGTATCTCATTGCTTTCATTCCTGCCTCCTGGTGTCTGTCTCAAATGTCAGCTGGGCAGTGCAGGCCTTTGTCTTTGTACCATTCCTGCTTGTATAAAGTTTATAGCCCAAAGCTGGACCTCTGGAATGAATGAATGAACTAGTAAAAGGGAAGGAACCATGCCTTATCACCACTGCCACATCTAAGTGGGAAACAGTGTCTAGTCCAAATCTGAGCTCTCTCCTCTAATTCCCCGACATGTGACTGGCATCACATTCTGGTTATTCATTGTTTTACATGCATTTTCCATAGCTAACATATACCAAGGACATTCAGCAAATGGCCAGGACTGCTTTCCTGCAACCGCCTGACTTTCATTTTGTAAAGCAAACTACTTTCTCCTGGCACAACGTAAGCAGGAAAAGTTTTGTGTTCTCGCTAAAGTCAAGTGTTCTTGTACCCAACAGCTACATTATTCCATGCTCACTTCACACCAGCCGCAGAGTCCACTCATAGCTAGAGTTGGCAGCTTTTCTGCTCCACTGAGCACTCACAGGACCTGGTGTCCCAAGCCATATGTGACCTTGCACTGTAGGCCAAACACTATCAGGGCTGACCCCCCACTTCCACAAGGACAGCTACTCCACAAAGGGCTGGGAATGGCTCCATTCCACTCATTATTTTGTCTCATGGTTGGGAGGGAGCAGCTACACAATCAGCACATCTAATCATCTACGGAGGAAAGAACCAGGGAACCCGGTATGCTTCCTCAAACCATTGGGAATTTCATTGTCTACAGGGATTAATTCCAAAGACCAGCAATCTTTCTGGAGTGGTATTGTCCCACATCCTCCCCTCCCAACCATCCTTCCCCACTGGCTCCCTTCAGAGAGAATATTGTTGCACATGGCTCACAACCTACCTCACTCTTTCTCTAAATACCTAACGTACCTCCTTGTGCCCTGATGCTCTCAAGGGACCAGGTACCCCTGCTGTTCTCTCCCTAGGCAACAGATGTTCTTTTCTGTAGGTGACCTTGGTGCAAGGTCAGGAGCGTAGGCGTTGGATGGCTCCCAAATGAGAATGGTTCAGCCAGTAGCATGAGGACTCCGGAGCAACCATGCTTGGCAAACACGGTCTGACCACTAATCAATTTGGGTGCCAAAATGGGTGTTATGGGCATATGGCCCAGTTGTGCACGATAGCCCTCCCATCTAGGTAAGCATGTAGGCAGACTGGCCTCTGGGGCTCAGGAAAGAGCTCGGAAATGGAGGAGACAAACTGCCCCATCACCCCTTCCCTCAGCTCCAGCTATGTCCCTTCCTTTCTGCAGCTCCTGGCTGGTATGGAAAAAGGGAGTCTGGCACCATTGATGTTTTCTGGAAGGTATCAACAGCATTTTGTACCTGAGCAGCAGCACTTTCATCATCCGTGATGTCAAAGAGGATGGCTCGAGCTCCCCGCTCCCCGGCCAGCTTTGCCTGTCCAAAAAAACAGACCAAAGACCTTGAGTGGATCCTGCTTCCTGCATTTCCAGCAAGCAAATACACAACAGGATCCAGGGGTTGGAAGCTGAAGGCACCAAAGTCCGAGTAAAAGCAACATAAGACATTTTAACATGAAGCAATGACCAACTGGAGCAGCTTCCCAGGGGGTGGGGGAGTCTCTGCCACCAGGGGCCTTGAGATAGAACGCCTCTAAAAAAGACTCCCTTGCTGTCATCCACAAATGAGGGCTCAATGCAGGGCTGCCACGTGATGTTCCCTGCCCATGCTGTGCAGAAGGTCTCCTGGAAAATCACCTTTCTGGTCTATCTATGACTGGTCCCTCAGGAGACTTGGTACAGTGTGTGGATACAGCATGATCTCTCAGAGGGTTTGCCTACACTGAACCCAGGCATGTGCTTCCCAACCTCAGCAAACAGACACATGCTAGTTCTGCTCTGGCTAGGAATGTATGCAAGGAGCCAGAGAGGTCCCAAGCTGCTGTCTATGCTACCCCTGGTTACATGGCTTGAGATTCCAGCTGTACATGACCCCATCCAGCAACTAAGGAGTTCTCATGTTTACTTCTCTGAATGCACACTTATGTTTTAATACTTACAACCATGTTCATGGGCACACCTGCTCACACATGTGCTCACCTCGGTACTTGTGTGTGTATACATGCATGCACACACACAAGGAGTTCATCTTTTCCTCAGATGCTTTCAGCTCAGGACCCCTTCCCCCTACCCTCCCACCAGTTCTGTGCTGGGTTTGTGTCCGTAGTGCTCTCATGGCGCTGCTAAAGTGATAGAATGTGAGTTCGCTGTCCTCTCTTCCCCCTGCACTCATGGACTCAGAATTTTCTGCACTTGTTGCATGGCACAGATGAACAAAGGCCAGCCAGGACCCCTGATGCCTGCTGGTAGGTCCAATCTCATTCTGCCCCCGTCTTGGTCCACCTTACATTTTTCCCCACTACCAAGCACTAACATCAGCTTCTGTTCATTTACCTTTCTCCCACCCAGACAGCTACGTGACTCTGACTCCTGGCATTCCCCTTCCCAGGGCGAATTTCAAAGCACAGAATGAAAGTTCCAGGAGCCTGTGACTTGAGCTGAGTGCAACATGGGGCTCTGGCTCCAAGCAGCACTGGGAAAGACAAGAAACCCTAGCAACCCTGTCTGGAGGCTCCCCTGATGCCTCTGTGGCCAACACATGAGAGTCTATTTATTTCTGTGTACCTTGTTGTGCAAATGTAGAACCATGGTGTGCCTGTACATCAGGTGGACAGGGCCATATATTTTTGCCATAGTCTGCTTTCTTCACTCGCGTTTCTCTTTGGCTTTAACCACAGACCCTGAGCAGCTTTCCATGTGTTTGAGTCAATGTGGTCAGCTTTTAGGTGATCTTTGAGGGTCAATATATCATGGTTGTTGGCCTCCCAGCATACATGGTCTTATGCCCAGTTTACAACTGGCCATACGATATAGCTTTGGGGAGCTGCAAAACATCCACACATATGAGGTGACCACCCAGCAAAGTTACGTCTGTGCAATTAGGGATTCAACACTAGTTGCCCTGGTCCAGGACTTTGATGTTTGGAATTATTGTCTGGCCACATGCATGTTATAGATGAGACACAGTCGGCGTATTGAAAACACTGCAGTTGCTCCTGCCTTAGCGTGTCCTTGTTTCACAGTCATAGAGAGGAGAGCTTCTTAACATGACTATGTAAGACACTAGCCTTGGTGTGAAGTTGAATGTCTCTCGCAGTCCACTGGTGGTGACAATGTCAACCATCGGCAGAAATGCACAGCCTGATCTCATCATTGAACAAAGCAGTAGATAAAGTACTGCCAAGACAGCAATGTTTCTCGACAGAATTAAGCAATGTGTTATCAGCTGCGATTGCAAGAGCCAAATACATTTTGGCTGAAGCAGGTTAGTGAAGTACTTCAGTTCTGTTGAGGCTGCTGGAGTCCAAATTGCTTTGCTAATCTACATCCCTGGTAAACATCCCAGCTACAAATCACTAGTCAGGGGCTAAAGGATTCCCTTTGCCCCATCGCGCACAGATGGGCCATGCACACAAGGATGGATGCAGCAGACACAGCCTGGAGGGGCCAGGAAGAACACACACAGGTGTGATGGTACGAGAAGATCACACATGCACACGTACACACACACCCGTTCTGTTGGGTAGTCCTGCCGCTCAGTTCAGCGGGGTTCTACTGGCATAAGAAGTTGTCAGCAAAGAGTAAAAGAGATGGACCTCTCCAGTCTCTGCCCACCATGGGCAGGAACTGCCTCCACAAAGGCTTCATCCTGCACCTGCGATGTGGTTCCATCACCGGATGCATGCACTGCTGACCAAGTTCCTTACACAGTCATGCCCTCTTTGCTGTGTCTTTACC
This sequence comes from Podocnemis expansa, assembly GCA_007922195.1. Lineage (NCBI taxonomy): Eukaryota > Metazoa > Chordata > Testudines > Podocnemididae > Podocnemis > Podocnemis expansa. Next base: position 6,288,977 of record ML681971.1, read on the forward strand.
CTCTCATGTAAGCCCGGACCACCAAACTCATTTTTAAACAATGCTGTCTTTATCCTTCTCCGCACTAAGGCCATGATCATGCTGCACGATGTGCTGACTACACTGTGATTGTTTACACGTTCTTTGCACTGCTTTGGTCTCCCAGGATAAGTCTCTACTAGCAGCGGCAACATTGCTGCCATCAGTGTGATCTTCCGGGTGCAATTCAGTGGTCAGTATAAACCCACTGAATTGCTCTGGAAATTGCCATGGCAACCCCAGCTCTGGAACTGGAGTTTCTGTAAGCCGACTGACAGGCATTTGCAATCGGCTTACTCTAGTATGTAGGAGTCAATTAGTGAGTCGTCAGGAGATACACAAAGTATTTTACATACTTTGTGTATCTCCCATCGACTGCTGCCAAAAAACCTGGCAAGTATAGACTAGGGCCCAGTTTCCATAGCTAGTGTGTGGTTGCTTGGTGAGCTTTGGCCTTGCTCTGGGTACATCACTCTGGTGATGGCTCTGTTATTCAAGAGTTCTGTCGAGCCTGTGAGTGGTTGGGCTGGGGTCCTCCCAATGTCTTGTAGGTTTCCTCTGGTGTCTTGAAGGTTTCTGGGTTTGGGTGGGTTGTTTGTCCACTGGTCAACAGGCTGGAGGTGTGAGACTGGAAGGTCACTCTACGTGGGAGCAGACCCAGCTCTCGTTTGGCTGTGGTGCCTTATGGGAAGGTGAGTGAGGGCATGCTGCTCCTTGGGTCGCCTGTTGTGGCTGGCTTCTGAGCATCGACATCAGCTGGTTTTCTGTGTGCATGGTTCTCTTAGGAGTGGTTCTCTTAGTACTCCTGTAGTCCTTTCAACAGTCCCTGATTGATGCCTACATTCTCCACCCTATTGAGGGGATTTGTGTGTAACACCAGCAGTTCTGTCTTCAGGTTATGTCGCCTCATGGCGAGAGTCTGTAGCTGCCATCCCTTGTGGCTAGAATCAGTGGCAATGTGGCCCAATGTTGAGAGTCATTGATGACAGGTAGGGGAACCTGGGTTCACATTGTTCCATCAGATTCCAGCCCAGGGTCCATCAAAATAATGGTCCAGAAACACAAACTGGGACGGCAGCCTTTGCATCTCTTTCTTGGGTCATTTCCTTCCCCTGCTTCTGTTCCTCCATCTGCACCATGGGTCATCACAGGCGTCCTCTAGGATGATCACTCCCTGGAGCAGTGGTTTGCAACCTTTTGCAGGTTGTGACACACCTGGAGACATATCGTGACCCTACAAGACACCCTCGCCTCACCAGTGCGGGACGGGTACACTGGCCACGCCCTCACTGTCTGTGACCCTATATATTGTAACCCCTCACTGTACACCATGTAATGCTCACCTTGCATGGCTCACCACACCCCCAGGCTCATTAGGGAGAACTGGCAGATTAGCGCCTGCCCCAGAGACAGAGGGGCTGTTCCAGAGAAGTGAGCGCTGACATTTCTGAACCTCCACTTTCCTAGCAAGGACCTATCCTAAGCCAACTGCACAGCAGTGCTTAAAGCATGTGGGAGGAGGCACTGGGGCTGCAGATTTGGCAAAAACTGTTTCAAACTCAAGCCAGGTTGCTGGGCACTGGTCTAGGCACCGTTGCTTCAAACCTCACTGCTCACAGGCTGCACTCCCCCAGGCCCATGGGAGCATGAAGGCTGCCGGGGTCAGGAATTGGGCTTTTGACTTCCAGGCTTCGAGCTGTTCCCATCTCCAGTCCCTGCCTGCCTCAGAGCTGTCTTTGGCAGGGAAGTAGTTAACACCCAGCTCTGGTGGAAGGATGGAAGGAAGGAAGGATGGAAGGAAGGTGAACAAAGTGCAGGGCAGGGATGATTTTACACAGGGTGCTTTGATCTGAGCGTCCTTGGGTAACATGAGCAAGCACGTATCAGCCTGAATTGCTACAAGAAACTTCACAATTACAGCATGCGAGCGGCCAGAGGTCAGAGCTAGCGCTTCCCAGCTGGAAGATCAAAGGCAGCCCTCCTGCCCTGTGACTGCCTGAGGTAAGAGGCATTCCTCAACCCAAAGAGAACATTGCACAGTGAGCCTGCACGTTCATTCAGCTCTCCTGCTCAGGCCCCATCTCTCTCTAGTCCTGTTTGGGCTGCATGTCCTGGAGCTCTGAAGATCGGGGCTAGCAAATCAGAGGCCAGGGAATTAGGGGTGAGGGCTAAGGATCAGAGGCGGGATTTGGAGTGCTAGCATTTGGTAGAACCAGATTGGGAAACTGGGCGGTGAAAGAAGAGGCTCAGGGAGTGAAGTCATCAAAGGATCCTCAGAATTTGCCGGGACCTGAGAACAAACAGGACTTTCAGGTAGCGAATTTCACCCAGCGGGAACAGTCAGCAATCCCAGGATAGCAATCAGTTTTACATGGGTTTTCTCTTGAGAAGACAGCAGATGTAGCCAGAACTGGGCAAACAATTCCTGACAGTCAGTGTTGGTCACTCTGGTAAAGGCGACCCCTGTGTGTTTGTTTATTATTGTTGCTGCCAACACTTAGGCCAATGGGCGTCTCACTGCAATGTATTGTTCATACATTTGCAGTTTGTTCTCCATGCCCTGTGATTGGCCCCTTCAGTTACATGCCAGAGCTGGTTTGTGTGATGGAATAACCTGATTTCTAGTCATTTTGGGTGCAAATCCATAGCTGCAGGAACAGTCCTGAGATTCTGGCTGCCAGGAACCACCCTTGGAATAAAAACTCACACACCACCTCAGAAAACAAATGCACAAGAGTGGTTGCAAACACCATTGCAGGAAAAGGACAGATGAACGCTGTGAATTATTCCCTGCAACATTGGCTCAACTCTGCAATTAACTCTCCCTGTGCATGTTAATCACCCTGGCTTTTGACTTTGCAGGTTTAGATGCCTCATTATTGGAAGGTGTTCAGAGAAGAGCAGCAGAAATGATCGGGTGACCGGAAGGTGTGACTCACAAGCCAAGACTGAAAGGGCTGGCTGTGTCTAGCTTGGCTGAGTGACAGCTAAGGTGGAGGTTATGCTAACATTTTACACAGGACTTTTCTTATCATCATTTATATAGTGTTGCAATTATGTGGAAACGTTCACTGGCAAAGCAAGAGCCCCTTCCCTAGACAAGATGAGCTGATTCCTAAAATTGCCCCAGCACAGAAAGGTGTCTGGGCTGTGCACTCAGTGCTTCACAGAGCAAGGAGCCCTGTGGCGCTATTTGCTGATGGACAGAGATGATGTGTGCTGAGCACAGCAGGAGGCTGTTCCATCAGCTGCATAGGATCTAGTGGCCAGAAGGGGAAGGAGTGATCAGGAGAGAAGCTGGGGAGACATGTAGGGTGAGGAGATCTGTGGGCAGACTTGGGCAGAGCCTCCTGGCTGATGGCTGAGTAGCAGGGCCTGTGTATGGCAGCCAATGACGGGATGGAGAAAGCAGGGAGGCACAGTCCCACTGGAGATTCTGCCAGCAGAATGAAAGGTGCTGATTTACTGAACACTTCTGTTGATGCAGCTGTCATGGGATGAGGCTGAGCTATACACAGGCTTTGGGCTTCAGGGATCTAGGGCAGACTTTGTGGGCACAGAGTGAGGTTCTATAAGCCAGGCTGTGGAGAGAGGGAAGACAATCCCATTGATTGGTCAAGCAGGATCTTAGACATACCACAGCCCTAGTTGGACCCAGTCTGAAAGCAAAATATAGCTCCCTAGCAAGGTGACAGCACCCCACAAGAAGAGATGCCGCCTTGTGGCCCCCACAGACTCTGACAGCACCCAGCAGTGCTGACCTCCCCCCACAGCAGGATGTGACCACCTCAGTCACCCTGACAACCCTCCTCCCTCAACCAATGGGAGACCACAGCGATCCCAGCAGCCCTTGGAGGGCGGAAGTGAGCTGGGCAGACAGGTGCAGAGTCTGGATGCCAGAGAAACTGAGGGAAGCTACATCTCACTCAGTATTTACTTCCTGTGGAGAACCCAGGCAGGGGCTCCCTGCCCTGGCCAGCAGAGCACCCCAGGCCCCATATCCCCCCTGTCAGAGTGGCCTCAGGCTGGGACAATCAGCTCCTTCTGTCCCAGCCTGCCAGCCTCAGGGGATAGTCTGGCTCTCCGGCCCTACCTGCAGCCCTGCATTGGCCACACTGATGCCAGGATTTGGATCCAGATACCTGAATGCTGAGCCCACAGCTCCTATGCATTATAGCCCAACAGCACCATACTGGGAGGGAGCGGGCAGTTAGTCTCTCTCTGCATTGAGCGCAGACAGAGCAGTCATTAGGCGGGAATCTTGCACCACACACCACACAGCATCTGCAACAGGATTGTCACCAAGGCATGCCTACCAGTCCCAGAATAACAACGTGTTTCTAACAGCATCTCCCAACAGCCTCCAGCATCTCCCTGGGCCCCCCCACAGGAACCTGAGTCGTGGAGGACAAACAGAACTGAGGGGGACAGACGGAACTGAGTGACTAGGAACACAGGCAGTGCGGGGCCACACAGCCTAGTGAACTGGCCAGCAGAGCCCTTGCTCATTAACACGCATCACTGATAGTGCTAATCATGTTAATGACTGGCTATTTTACCGGGTGTACACGTCTCCGCAGTCAATCCCTTACATGTCACACACAGTCAAAGGCTTTCAGTTGTGTGTGTCTTTGAACTCCCTGGGAGATCGTGTGGTGGCCACGGCCTGAGAGTGGCTAACCCTCGTCTCCTGCAGGAGCCACTAAGTGACAGAGTACGGCATCTTGCATCAATCTTGCAGACATTGTCGAGTGCACCCTCCCAACTGCCAGCAAGGCAGGGCCAGATGCTGCAGATATCCCCTTGCACAGAAGGGAACTCAGGCACAGAGGACTACAGCAGAATTCTCCAAACTGTTCAGCGCCCATGGCGTGAGCCAGCTGTTCAGAAAGGCTCAGCACGCTACTCTCCTAGGAAAGCTTGGCTTTAATCCCACAAGGGGGGCTGCTGGGTGCTGAGCACTTGTTAAAATCCCTTTATTTAGGCTCCACATGGGAGCTGCCATTCCAGCTCTGCCAGTGGGTGCTGACCACTTCAGCCTGGCTCTGAACTAATTTCAGATGCAGGCTGAGGTGACTTCCCTGAGCTCCCAAAGAACAGCCATGCCAGGCCAGCTACAGAACACTGAGCTGCTGCAGTTTAACCCAGCATCGTAACCAGGGGCCCAGCCAGCCAAGGAAATGCAAGTGCCAGGAAGAGACAAGGAGGTGAGCTAGACGAATGTGTTGGGGCTTTTCATTATTTTCTCACTTGTTGCTCCTTCAAGCCTGGTTCGGCTTGCTGGCTCTCTGTCCTTAACACAGCCTAGCCTGTTTTATTTAAAGTTGTGCTTCTCAGGCTGTGGGTCATAATCCCTAGGAGGGTTGCAGTAGTTTAGAAGGCAGGGAAATTCCCTAGGGTCCCACGTGAGCTAATTTACATCTTTCAACCCTACACCAGATGCATGCCCTGCACCCTGATGGGGAGTGGGAGCTGAAGTCTGGACCCCCTGTATGGAGCCCAGTAACATGGTTATGGCTGATGCACCTTGCAGAAAGACATCCAGTCTGGCTGAGAAGACAGCAAAAAACAATCAGCTCCTTCATTTTCCACATTTGCTCCCATAGTGAATCACCACAGTGCTAAGAATTTGCAGGTAGGCCCAATTTGGATTTGTCTGACTGCCAGCCGATGAGTCTTGCTCTGCTTTTCTCTGCTAAAGGATCCTGACACCATCTTTAATGACATAGGCACAGATGATATTTCCCATGGGATCGTGCCCAGGATAAATGGGGGGAAGGAATTCCCTGCTTTGTGGAGCCTGGCTCTCATGGCTGTGGCTGCCTGCCAAGCGCACATATCTGAGTGGAGAGGGCAGGGGAGCATACAGCCCATAGAATCATAGGGTTAGAAGAGACCTCATGAGGTCATCTAGTCCAACCCCCTGCCAAAAAAACAGGACCACTCCCACTAAATTATCACAGCCAGGGTTTTGTCTAACCAAGCCTTAAACATCTCCAAAAACGGAGATTCCACCACCTCCCTAGGTAGCCCATTCCAATGCTTTACCACTCTGTGGAAGGGCGGCAGAGAAGTGGGCTGTGGTTAAGCTGTGAACAGGAGCAGGGCGTTCTTGTGATGCTGGGTAAGGACACAACCTGTCCCAAAGCACCATGGCTCATATTATGAAATCCCTACACTGTTTACAAGGCAATCCAGTCCCAAGTGCTATGAACTCGGGATACCAGGGCCAGTTGAACCCTGCCTGCAGGAACAGACCAGACCCTCCGATGTGAACAGAAACTGGCTCTGTCCTCCTCCCGAGAGAGCAGGGACCCTTTATTGCTGCCTGTCCCATAAGCCTCCATGGCCCAGGCTGTTTCCAGTCCAGTGACACGCACGTACCTTGTTGGCCAGTGTCAGACAGGGGGGAGGATCTCGATCTGGTCGCTCAAGCTTGACAATAGTGACAAATCCAGATCCAGTGTGCTCGTCCTCACTGGTGTTGCACAGGGACAGCGGATGGAACTGTAGACACAAAAGAGGAGGGAGCTCAGGATCAACGCGCATCAGGCGCCAGGTCAGGTTTTACCTTAAGCCCTGTATCCAACTTGTTGTGCTGAGGTACATGCTGGATCCCTAGGCCAACACACCCGAAGTTGGGCTACGTCTGGCTATTAGCCCAGCAGGAAATGTTCCAGTGGCAAGGTGGGATTTACACCATAAGCCCTGTGCCCCTGCTAGCAGCCATTCACATCTGGGGACAACACACCAGGCGATGCCCACTGATGTGCAATATCACAACAGCTCCTGGCCACAAACCTAGCCTGGGGAGGGGACATGAGGTTGTAGGAGCCTTTCCAGAGTGGGCCTCACTTAGAAAGTGTCGCAGCAGCTCACCCACAAAGCAGCAATCGGAGGTGTTGCTGAGTATGCAGGAGCTGGAGGCTGCCAACGCGACACTTTCAGAAAACACTGAGGAGGGGAATGAAGCCTACCATCCTGTGAGATTTCCATCCTTGTCAGAGGGAAGGGGACCACACAAGAGCGGTGGGTAGAAAGTTTACCATGCCCTGCTGAGCCAGACCTGGGAAACGGCCACAACACTCAGTGAGAGTTACCCAGCTGGGAGGGTGTACAGGGGGCATACAAATCACAGCTGTTAAACCAAGCCTCTGTGGCTTGTTGGGCCCCCAGCTGCATGAAGGCCACAGACATCCAGTGGTTGGCCACTGAGGGTGTACAGAACGGAGGGGCACAGCTGCAACTCCTGATGCCTGCGTTCTGGGGGCCATAAGGCAGGGAGCCAATGCACAACAGCCTATTGTCTGGCCAGAGCAACATGGCTATTCCCCACTCCCCACAAACTGATTGTACCAGCTTTTATGGGTGAGGTAGCCATCCTTCCAGCAAGCCTAGAGGTCTAATTTTGGTGTCTGAGCATCTACAAACCAAGTCCGTTCTTCTCAGAATGTCACCTCAGGAGTGAGTGGGTGAGGTTCAGTGGCCTGCATTGTGTTGGAGGTCAGACTAGATATCATTTTGGTCCCTTCTGGCTTCAAAAACTATGAATCTATGAAGGAAGGCCTTGTGGTTCTGAAATTGGTTACAGGTATTAGCAGGCTGAGTTCAATTGCTGGTTCTCTTATTGACTTCCTTTGACCTCAGGCAAGTCATCATATTTCTCTGCACCTCATGTCCCTGTCTGGGAAATCAGGACAGGCCCAGAGTGCTGTGTGGCTAAATGACTGTGTGAGAGGTCCTCCCATGGTGTGAAATAAGAAAAGGCTCTATGTTCTTGGGATATTGGAGAATAAAACCAGCATAGTAAGGCATGGAAGCGAGGGCAACAGGTGGGAGGATTCAGTGAATGAATGGGGATGACTAGGAACTTGGACAGGACTCTCACAGATGGAGTTAGGGTTGCCGACCATCCAGGATTTCCTGGAATCTCTGTCTTCAGGAATTAAAGATTAATTGTTAATGAAAGACCATGTCATGTAATTAAACCTCCGCTCCCACAGCCAACCAGCACCGGCAACCTGGCTGGCACGTTAATATAGCTTCATGCAAAGAAGCTGGTGTGATCTGCAGAGAACTCCGCAGCCAGGGCCTTGCCATCTGTGGTGTTTGGTGCGGCAGATTCTAGACATGAGAAGTGGGAGGACGACTCCTGCTTCCTCTTATGCCCGTATACACAGCTGTGACCAGTCAGGTGGGCCAGACTGCCCCAGCACAGACACCTCTTCTCCCTCACACAAGGTGCATGCCTTCACTTAGGGTGCATTAGGGGGTGGAACTAGAGGTGAAGTGGGTGAGGCCATAGACAGCACAGTCTCTGCTCTGGCTTGTGAAGCTTCCATAACTTACACATGCCTCCCAGCTGTCCAATTACCCAGAGGCAGCAACCCAAGACTAAGAGAGCCAAAGGTGCTTTTAAAGTCGTGATTTTTTTAAATTCCTTTAGGGCTCTTTTCTCTTGGTCTCAGATTTCTGAGCCTCTAGGCTACACTACCACAAGCTTTTCTTCGCAAAGAGGAGGGCTGCTAGAAATGTCTTTTTTAATGAACACTGAGATTCTCCTGTAATTGACCAACTCACCATGTTGGGACCTTATAAATACCCAACACTGTGAGAATCAAAAAAAAAAAAAAAAAAGCCCACCAGCGTTGGCAGTTGTGTTAGGGGCCATGCTAAAAAGACTAACAATTAGTGGGGTAAAAAACAAGAGCACTGCCATGGCAGGCATCTACTACAAACCACGTGCCCAGGAAAGAGAGGTAGATGGGGCTTTCTTAAAACAATGAACAAAATCATCCACGATACAGGACTTGGTAGTGATGAGGGACTGACTTCAACTGTTGGGAAAACAGTGCATGATTCAGGTTATCCAACAAGTTCTTGGCATGTCCCACAGTTTGTAAACCTCTGTTGCAGATGTTTTATCGAGAGATGGACAGCTTAGTGTGTCAATACAGAGCTGTGGCAATCTCCTATCACTGTCCTAGGGACTTGGACAGCAGTCTCCTGCTTCTCTGGTCTTCCTGCTGAGACACCATCACGTCTGGCTGGCTCTGTTTCAAATGATCAGCATGGCAGCAACTGAGACTTACAGTGGCCGTTCATCACACTGTAGCTTCCGGCTGTTCTAACCACAGCTTTACAATACCCTTCTTTAATGGACACATTCTTATCAAGGTTGGTTTGTGCTCAGGGGCTGCATTTATTTAATTGTGTAGGTAGCAAAACTGATCTAATGAAATAGGTGCAAACTTCTGTGGACAAGTCCTAAATAAGCTTTCGGCAGCCATAAGGCGTAGCAATAAACACCATCACAGCCATTAAAGGAAACCAAGTTGAGAGGGGCAGAGTGGAGACAGACCCCCATGGTTTCCTCAAAAGCCCAAGCCACCGTCAAGGATGCCAGGTGAATTTGGGAGAACTGGAAATGAGGAAGCTGGACCCTCTGGGAGGCCTCTCTGACACAGCGCTCACCGCAGCCTGCTTGGAAGGAATCTGAACCCCACTGATTGGCGCATATCGCTCTGAGTTACTTTTCTCCTTACAGCACCTGATGAAACACTGAAGGAGGTCCTTCGTATGACTGGTCTCCTCAGTATGGTTCATACAGCTGTGTCAGCAGAACTCACTTCCCTGGGATTCCTCAGTTGTCTGACATGCAGTCTGCACCAGGAGACACGTGCAAAGCACCTGGGTGCCCACATCGCACAAAGCACTTATCTGCAGCTTTAGGGGCCTCAGCTGCTTCATAAATCTGCCTTAAGGGGTCTCTAGCCAGTCAGGCCCTTCCTTGTGTTTTGCCTCCAGCTTCAATAAGGACAATGAAGTAGCACAAGCAGGAAATCCAGGATGGCTATTGGGACTGAGTGTACAGAAATGGAAATTACCACAGCGAATGTGGAAGTGATGCTCGCAGAGATGAATGCACTCAAGTCAGGGTTGTCGATAATCTCCATCCCAGAACACTGAAAGACCTGGCACAAGTCACTGCAATTCCCGCAGCAAGGAACTAGAATAAATCTATCCAACGAGGAGTGGGAGACAGGGCAGTGAATAGCAAAGGTAGGGCTGAGTATAAGAAAGGGAAAAACTGTGAGCTGGGCACATAGGTCTGAACTCAGGAGCATGCAGGGATTTAGCCCAGGGCTCTCCATGCTACAGCCCATGGGTCATATCGAGCCACTGCTATCAGGTTGGGGAGTTTTCAAATCTCCCACCCTGAGCATGCTCAGATGCGTGGCTCAAGGGGGGAGCAGCCTGACCAGGGAATGACTTGGGACACGCCTGCAGCTCCAGCCAGGTATGGTGGAAGGGACCAGAAGATCATGGAGCCAGTGGGAAAGGGGCCCAGGGGGCCCAGGAAACAAGCAGGCTGGGGGACAAAGGGCCCGTTGGGGTCGGGGAGCTGGCAGGTGGGTGGGGAAGGGGACGGGAGGGGGTCAGGGAGCCGGCAGCGATGGGCCGATGGGTTGGGGAGCTGGCAGGCAAGTTGAAGAAGGAAGCCAATAAGCTGGAGGGCGGGCAGGTCAGGGGTCTGGCCCACTAGTAATTAAGTAAAAGCAGATTTGGCCCTCAGGTGAAAAAGTTTGGAGACCCCTGATTTAGCCCAAAGTGTGAGTGAAAGGATCAAGACATGGAGGTGAATGAAAAACGGGAAGAAATGCAGCATAGGGCTCATACCAGACTAACCTGATCTCTTGCTTTGACAAGGGAAGTGCAGTGGAGCTCAACAAGGCACCAAATGGGAAATTATTAGTTAGGTTGGGGAAAACGGGAATTAGCATAGCGGTCATACGGTGGAGAGGGAAAAGGCTCACAAGGTGAGGCTAATGAGTTGTGCTGAAAAATTAGTTATCAGGTCACCCAGGAAGCTCTTCAAGGGTTGGTCCTGGGCCTAATCTTATGTACTAGTTCCATTAATGGCCATGGCACAAACAGTAGGAAAGCGCACTGTAGCCTTGATGCTCTGGCTGCGGAATTCCTGTCTCAACACTCTTTGCCTCTCACCCAGTGTCGGGTCCAGGCCAGCAACCTCGGCCCTCACAGTCAGAGCGTCGTGAGACAGGCCGTGAGGGTTGACAGGGAGGCAGCCCCTTGTGTGGAGTCTTGGCCAAACCCTGCTCTGCTTCAGTCCCTCCCAGAACTTTCATTGGTGCTTTGTGCAGAGGCGCCCAGGTGCCAGCTTCTCCAAAGGGCATCAGGGCATTGGCCAGTGCCTGGGAAATACCTGACACATGGCCCAAAGCTTCAGCCCACTGTCCAAGGGGAAGCATACCCTCCACTGGCCAAAGGCATGCCCCCTGCATTTCAAAAGGCCATGCCAGCTGTGCCCTACCAATGGTCAATCAGCCTCACATTTTAAAAGCTCTGGCTCTGTTGTTACCTGCTTTCCTTTCCTGGCTCCACATCGCTCTCCTCCACATTGCTTTCCTTCCCTCTTCCAGAGACTCTTGCTTCCCTCCTCTCTCTCTATCCCTGCAGCACTTTGTTCTCATCTAGATTTTCTGGCTGCTCCCTTCTTCCCCCAAATGCTCTCTCTTGACACCATCTTTTCTCTTTTAGCTTGTCCCTGCCATCTCTCCTGCTTTCCCTCCTTTTAACACATCTCACCCCCTAACCCAATCCCACAATGCGCCTGGGAACTGAATGGAGCTCCTCTAGCCAGGGGGCTAAGTGTATACAGAGGCGGGAGGCCCCAGTGTCCGGGCAACCCTGAGATGAGGGCTGGGATTCCTGCCAGAAACTGCTCCTTGGCCCTGCTCTGGGCTCTATTTATCAGGTGTCTGAGAAAACTGTGTGATCTCCTCACTCCACTGCTTCACTGGCTGCTGGGAAGGAGAAGGAGCACTTCCCCTCTGCTCCACCTCTCACCTCACAGCCTCCAGGCTAGTCTGAGTATGGGTTGGGGGGGGTCTCTGTAGAGGCACTCCTTCCCCAGCATCGGGTTTTGCAACTTGCTCCTCAGTGACTAGCCCCTCGCTGCTGCTGTGGTAAGTCTGAGCCCTGCCACACAAGCCCCCCAGGTCTGTCAGGAGCAGGGCAGCCCCCAGGGCACGGAGCAGCTGCAGTGAAAACAGACAAGACGGCTGCAGTTTGGAGAACTGTGTCACTTGGCAGCCCTGAGAGGCTGCTTGCAGGCTCAGGCAGACATCACTGAGCCACTCACAGTGGGCTCCTGTTTGTTGCCTCTCTTCAAGGCCCTAAGGGCTAGAAACGATGGATGACAGTGAAGACTTAGAGAGCAAAGCTGAGTGCCTAGAGATGCAGATACCATTCATGCAGGGGAGCTTCCCTCAACTCGTCTGGTCGCGGGAGTGGCAGATGCCTTCTTCAGCATCGCTCAAGCGGTTGCAGAATTCCCAGCAGAAGTGACAGGATCTTTAGCCTAGTGGGTGCAGGACACTGACCAGGGCTTCTCCCATGACCCTTCTCCATGGCCGTGCCTGCAGGTAGTCATCCTCCCCTTTCTCCAGTTGTGCCTGAGGCAGGGCAACAACGAGCAACAGATTGGCACAGATTGGGAGGGGACCGGAAGCTTCCCCTGAGCAGTGAGTTTCCAGGCTGAGCTGTTTTGAAGGGGTAGCCATATTAGTTGAGTTCAGCAAAAGAAAACAAAAAAAGGTGCTGCTAGACTCCTTGTTAGGGCTGTTCTGGGCACTTTGGAAACCCCCCTAGTCCAGCTGACCACTTTGTTTCCTCCGCCTGCTGTGTCTCGTTGCTAATGCAGGTGTGATCCTGGGGGGACAGAGAGCAACTCGAGCCCTGAGGCCTGGCCCATGACAGGGCCCAGCACTGCAGGCTGTAAATTAAACTATTAGTCATCAGACTTCCACAGGGCAGATGAAAGCACGGCCACGCCCTGCTCCTCCAACTGCCTTCCAGCGGTGAGCTCATGGCCATCCCTGCCAGGCCAAAGCTACCACTGGGCCATGGCAGGAGCTGGTGTCAGGAACATGGCACAGAACGACACATCCACAGAGACAGGCCTCCATGCCTGCAGGTCTGCAAGACACCTGGGTGGCCATCTGGGCCCACAGCTGCTTTTCTGCTGGTGTAAACATGGGTTCATGGGGCTGAGGGCCTGCTAGGGGAAAGCCTACAAATCTGCAAGTGGCACGGCTCTGGTTTGTGGGATGTGGCTTGGGGTCTGGAAAGCTTCTACATAAATATTCAGGCAGAACCTGGTTCTATTGCCCAGAGCTCAGGCCCCCAGCCCATGCTGCATGGCTACCAAGCAATTTCTAGCCCATAGCACAAGTTCAAGTCAGCTGACCCAGGCCAGCTGTGGCCATGTGGTGGGGCTTTATCCCCATGTAAATGTACGCAGAGTAGTACAGCTCCAGCTTTTTCCTTTGTGCTACATTCAGGGTGTTTGAGTCACGGCACAGTTAGATATCTGTGTGTGCTTGGGGCCAGAGCTGCCCCAACTCTGCTTTATGTCTTTATCCAGCTCCTGCTTCCATGTGGCTGTGTACCTCCATCTCCCTGGGCTAGCTTCACCCCCCTGCAAGGCTGGGCAGGACTATGACCCCCCCTTTACAAATGGGGAGGCAGGCCTGGACAGACTTAGCCCTTGCCTCTAGGGGAAACTTTTCCCAATACAACTGATTGAATCATGCAGATCTGGCTATCCCAGTGAATCTGCTCCCCTATGTACTTGGTCAACTACAAGAGGGTCTTCCCACGTACTCCTTACCCCAGCGACATCAGCTAACCTGAGAAAACAGCCTCCTACCCCAGAGTAAACCTGATCACCCAGGAGTAGCAGCAGGCCAGCCATAGTGACTTAAAAGCCCACTTACATAACCTCCAACATCCAAGTCAGGGAAAAACTAGTGGTGCTTCATGTGAGCCAGAACTGCCATGTGTCACTCTGCCTTGAAGAAGAGTCATAGAAAAAAGGGGCAGAGAGGATGGAGTGTTTCAGAAGACTGGGGAATGGGGGAAAAGGTTTGGGAGATGCAGCCAGGGAACAGGCACAGAGCAGCACTGTCACCAAGGAATGCTGTGAACGGTGACTGGGGCAAGGGAAGTGAAGGCAGGGAGAGATGAGCGGGGACAGACGAGGGCAAAGTGGCACAGCTCTAGCCATACAAAGGAAGGCAAAAGGCCTGAATTGGCTAGGTGTGCACTGCCTGTCACTTTGGGAAGGAAGGGGAGTTGACATGGCAGAGTTTTCGGTTGGGACGCAAGATAAATTCCTGCTTCCTGCTACTGTTGACCATGGAGCTCAGCCTACAGGGTTTGTAAGTTACATGCATCAGGTTTCAAGGCCTGATGCAATAACAAACATACCTTGCCCACATCTGAGTCACTGACAAACACACTCAGCTACACACTCAGGGACATCATTCTTAGAGAGAATGCTGGTGTTCTAGCTTGCGGAGTGGATAAAAGAGAAGGCCATCTGGGCCCACATGCACACACACATGCACATTGCTCCTTTTCTCTTGCAGGTGAAGGTATGTGAACAATGGGAAGAAGGAGCTTGTATCGCACCCCAGGATACTTGTGTGATGACACCTGAGGGATTTGGCTGCTCAGATAAATAATGTGGCCTGGGATCCCTTCCTTCTAGTGACCCCAGATGTGTTTTGGCTGAGTGCTTCCTTATCCCAGATACAGCTTTGGAAAGAAACTTCCCCGGCAGCAGATTTTTCCAGCACTCCACCTGCCCTTGCCTCTCGTCTGGGTGGTGCTGGAGACAGGCCACTGAGCTAGATGAACCCCTGGTCTGTGGGACTGGGAACTGATCTGCTGCACCGTTTCCAAGGTGAAATCCCACTGGATTTCAAGGGGAATCTGTATCACCCACAGTCAGAGCTGTGGTCTGCTCTGCCCTCCCTGGAGGTGGCAGAAAGGTTGCGAGGGGAGGGAGTCGCCAGGTGGAAAATGACAGGAAATGGCAGGGAGGAGCCTCCTCCTAGGATTGGTGGGGAAATCTTGGCGGACACTCCCAGGTGGGGGCTGTGGCGGGCAGGGGAAAGAGATGCATTGTCTGACTCCAGCGTCCCTTCCCCCACCCCCAGTCCTGTTAGCCAGGTGCAGAGCACAAGGCCTGGGCGGATTTTGGGCTCAGTCCTGCTCTGAGGGTTTGAAGGTCAGTTGTTCGGTGCAGGGCTCCTTTGTCTGGCCAAGCCCCGTACCTGCAGTCTGCACAGCAGGGGCCATTCCAATCCGGTGGAGCGGGAGATGAAAGGCTTTTCTAATGCAATAACTGAGTGCCGTTGGAGCTGTTTACAGACCGAGTTAACGATTACAGGCAGTGTGTGTTTTGGCAGGCTGCCCCAAATTCCGACCCGCCCGGCCGAGCCCATCAAAGAGCCCGGCACTGCCGCCCTGGAGCCCTTCCAAAGGCCTGCAGCGAGATGCCGACATGCAAGGAGTGGTCAGCAGGCTTGCTCTCCGGAGCCCACGGAGAAAGTCAAAGCTGCAGCTCTGCCAGGGGGCCCGGGCCTGGCTGCCTGACTCAGGCACGATGGAAACAGCGGTGAGGTCACCTCCCTCTGCGGCCCAGAGTTGGCCAGGAGGGCCTCTCCCTGCAGGCCAGGAGCCAAAACTCCCACCCAGGCCCTGCCACCTCTACTAAGAGACTATTGTACAACAGACCAACTCAGGTTTTCCCTCATATTCAGCCAACACTTTCCCTTTCTCAGTGGCAACTCCTTGCTCCTGCGCCCTCAGGGACTCCTCTCCCGCCTGGAGCTGCGCCCGGCCCCTGCAGTCAGGTTGTAGTGCACAGCTCTTTCTAGCCTGGCTGCATTGGAAGAAGTACTTGCATGGTTTAAAGCCATTCCTGCCTAACGTGTTTTCTTCACCCTCCTGCCCAGCTGTGTGGCTAAGCCTATGGGAGATCAGGCAAAACCAAGCGTTCAATTCTCAGAATATTTCCTGGAGCCCCCATCCCCGGGTATTCTTCATGGGAAGTACCAGGCTCAGGGCTTTAGCTACAGGGTGGGGCGTGGGGGGTAAGCGGAGCTCCTGGCTTGCCCCATGGGGTTAAAATATTCACCGGAGCTCTGTTCTGGCCGGCTCTGGCTGAGTTTAAGCCCTAGGCAAAACTGACTCACTCATTCCTTGCAACTTCAGCCTAGCCCAGTTGGGGTTAAAACAGGATCTCGCTCCTTGGGACAGACACTGCAGACTTTGCTGAGCTGCATGGGTGGAACAAGGGCCTGAAAAGTGGGCTAATAGGAAGCCATTTCACACGGTGCAAAGGCCACAGAGAGAATAATGCAGGAAACACCAAGCTAAGGTTGAATATTCAGTCTTAGGGACCTTCCCTGCACCCACTGAAATCCAGGCGAGTTCTGCCCCTTCCTCTGCTGAAAGGTATCACCTCTTGTGCTTATGCATTACTGCACACAGCTGGGAACACTGACAATTGCTCCAATACAACTGCTGGGTTCAGTGTGTATTTCCCCAACCAAGAGCCAGACATGACATCTTGTCATGAATTCGCTCACTCCCTGGTACTCCAGCTAAGCTCACCGAAGCCACAATTCCCTGGTGCAAACCCCATGAGTCCCTGTACTGTACTGGTGCAACCCTAGAGTCCTTATGCTTCCCTGGTGCAAATGAGTCTTCACGCTGCCCTGGCACAACCCACTTGAGTCATTGTGCTACCCCAGTGCAAAACTCTAGAGTCTTAGTGCAACCCCGGTGCAAAAGTCCTTGTGCCAGCCTGGTTCAACCCACTTGAGTCTTTGTGCTACTCTGGTGCAAACCTCTAGAGTCCTTGTGCCACCCTGGTGCACACAAGTCCTAGTGCCCACCCTCAATGCAAATGTGTCCTTCTGCCATCCAATGAAAACCCCCAGAGTTGGTTATGTTGCATGGGTGCAAACCTCTAGAATCTTCATGCTGTCCTGATGTAAACCTCTGGGGTTTTCAGGCTGATACAGTGCAAACCCCTAGAGTCGGTTCCAAGTGCAAACCCTGAGAGTTGGTCATGGCACCTCTGTGCAAACTTCCAGAATCTGCTATTCACCCTTGATTCAAGCCCCTTGCGCAAACGCGCTGCCCCAGTGTACATGGGACTTGCAATTGCATGTCTTATTCTGGTAAATTAGTTACATCGTTTGTACAGTGCGGTAGTTCTCCATTAGTGGAACCACATCAGTGCATCTACACCAGTGGGAATTCCTCTGACTTAAACTAGCCCTCACCCAGTGCACTTTACCCAGGCATGCCGCACAGTGCAAATCAACATTCATGATGGAGGAGCCCATCTCCACATAGGGAACTCTGCTGGTGCAGTATTATCTAAAACTACGATTAAGCCAAAGTTCATCTCTGTGTACAGAAAATATGGATGTATATTTTGCATACACAAACAGAGTGTGACAGATGTGTCAATTTCCTGCAATACCCATGAAAAACCTTACTGATTTCCATTTAAGTCAGAGTCCATGGTATTAAATGCTAAGTTATGTATGACTGTGGACGGGGATTGTACATAACCTCTATAGAGGTGAGAGGTGATATAAATCCTGGGATGTGTTACAAACTTCCCAGGGCTACACTAAACAATATGCCAGACACAATGGACTTTTGGGACAAGCAGTGTCAAGTAGTTTGCCCAAGGAATCTCAAGAGGAGTGTGAATATTCCACCTCTGCTTATGCAAAAATTCAGCCTTCCGGAGTTACATCTTGGGGCCTGAACCATTGTCTTCTGACCACCTGTCCAGACAGCCTCAACACTAAAGGGCCAAGCAATATCAAGGAATGACTAACCTATGGATAGTTTCTTGTTCTAAGCTAAGGGTGTTATGAAGTTGCAGTTGTGGAACAAACCCCTTGGTAGAGTTGAACTGTCTAACTCCTACTAGAGCCTTTGCTGGGGCTGGAATGCAATCTTTGGTGAGCTTCTCAGCATGTGTGTAGGTTCTTTTATTGTTTTTAATGTGTTTTCTCTGTAATGCTTTCACCAACAAGAATAAATGTGCTTGCTTAGAAAGAGTTGTGTGGCTGCTGCCAGTTATGGCTGTTCCTGTCCTTCA
Organism: Podocnemis expansa; assembly: GCA_007922195.1. Lineage (NCBI taxonomy): Eukaryota > Metazoa > Chordata > Testudines > Podocnemididae > Podocnemis > Podocnemis expansa. The sequence goes on from ML681971.1 coordinate 6,306,999, forward strand.
GAGAGAAAGCAAAGCACAAAAGATGGCCTGTTTAGGAAGTCTGGCTTTCTAGGAATGTCATAGAGCAAGCAGGCAGGCGGGTAACTGTACAGCCTATCAGCAGAGAGGGAGCGAGGCAGGTCCCTACTCAAAAGAAATGACAGCTGAGGAGCCAGGAGGCTCAAGTGGATGCCCTTGGCAGATCACTGAGAAGAAATACGGGTGCAGTTGCCTTGAATGGTAATACAGAGCTAAACGTCTTGGTCCATCTGTACTCCAGTGAGGCCCTGTCTATGACACAGGCATTGCAGATGGTAAGACATGCTGTCGACGACAAGCACTGTCAGGCACATGCTCTCACTGCTCTCCAGGCAACATAGTCATTACAAGCCAGATCCCTGGGTCTGATGGTGAAGACTGCCAAGCAGGCACTGGAGCAAGTCGCTTGATTGTCCCTTGCACATTGATCCTCATTTTCCCATTGTCTGACTTTTCTGAGGCATTTATGTTTCTTGGGCAGGGATGGAGTGGGGAGATGGCAGAAATGGCCCATAGGAAGAAATGCATGTCATCTTGGGTACAGCATTTATTGTAGGGAGACAGAAATGAGGATGCAAAGGACATTTTCTTGGGCTTTGATTCAATATGACTATTGGAAATATAAAATTAGTTCCTCCTACACTCACCTGCCTCAGTTCAGGCCCCCAGGGAAGCTGAAGGAATGAAGGGAATGCAGCTCCTGGCTTCCTTAGGTGTTGAGCTCATCAGCTACTGCTGGGACACACGGAACCAGGTGCTTTGGCCTCATCCTGACTCCGCAGAGGCCCATCACTTTTTCAAAGCTCATGTCCTCACCCAAAGTTGCACCAATTTAACTGTAAGTGTTTTTGTAACTGGTTGCAGATTCCTGCATCTGTGGACAAGGTGGAGGAGGTAATATTTTTTTACTGGACTTCCTTCTGGTAGTGAAAGAGACACACTTTCAAGCTACACAGTGTCAACCAAATGCAAGGTGGAATAGATGGTTCAGAGTAACTAGTTAACAGGATTGATTGAATGACAGTGGGGATCTGTCCTGGAAGTCAATGCTGTTAATCCACGCCTGCAAGAAGAGTAACTCTGGGTTGACAGGAGGGCATTTCCCATTGACGCTGCACGGTGGGGATGCCATGGTAAGCAGAAGTTAGTAACTCAATGGGAGATCTGCAACTTGTGTATTTCCTGTCGACTTCTGCCAAAATCTGCTGGCAATGTAGACCAGGCCTAAGAGAGGGGAGGTGCTCTGTTAACATCTCTTCTGTCAAAGGACTAAAAAAAGGATTGTCGTAATAAACCATAATCCTCTGTCTTTATTAAGGCTGTGGTTTTAATAAGGAGCTGTGTGGCACTTTAAGACTGACTCCTTGTTTTTTTTTTGCTGGACTAGACTAACATGGCTATCCCTTTGGAAATTGTGGTTTTAATGCCTAGCCATGGTATGAAGACCCCAGACTCATCTTTGGAAGATGTGCAGGTTTTCTTTAAGGGTGAGGACAAAGGTCAGGCCTGGCGTGACTGTACCATGAAAAGTGTTTGCCCACAGGTGAGTGTTTTACCATTTTTCTGTGAGTTTGTGTGATTATCTTGTTTCTCCTCCATAGTTGTTACTGGGGCATTAAGTGCTCTGGATATTACAAAACTGATGGATCTTGACAGATGTATTGTACTGGTATTGGTCATCACCACAATAGAGATAAGTCTGCAAGTTTTACATCTGTTTCCCTCTTGCAGCGACTGGTGCCACTTTGAGTCTGTGGAAAGCTTGCTTCTGGTGAGGTGGGGTGTATTTGAAGGAGAGAAGAGGTTGAAAACGATTTCTTTCCAGATGTGATCCCCACCAAGTATGGTAACTGCTACGGGATTCAGTGTAGAGTGGCAGGTCACAAATAGGGGTGTGCAGTTAGAGAGTATGTTTTTTTATTTTTTTCCTGTATTGAAGCAATTCTCTTGGGGTGTTTGGATGGCCTGTTTCATGATGCAATTTGATTGTCTGATGGAGTGTCTTTATTTGATGAAGATTTTAGGAATGTTACGGTGTGTATTCCAGACTTTCTACTCAGCACACATTGTCTGCTATTTGAGTACTTAGCTACAGATGACGGGTTTCTTGGTTTGTTTTGGTTGGATACTGGATCTGTGAAAGTAAGTGTGGTGATCCATGGGTTTCTTGTAGACAGTTCTGTTCAGCTGATGAAGGTTTCTGCTGTTGAAGCTCACTGTGTTGCCCAGGAAGTTGATGCTAGTGAAGGAGTGTTATAGGGAAAGTTTGATGGATAGGTGGTGGTTGTTGAAGTTGTGGAAATCTATGGGGGAGTTTAGGTCATTTGTCCAGAGCATGAAAACATCAGAGTATCTCAGGTATAACATTGGATTCATGGTTCATTTGCCCAGTATTTCTTCCTCAAGGTGGCCTATGAAGATGACAGCATTTTGGAGAAGCATCCAAGTACTCAAGGCTGTTTCCATGGTTTGTTTAAAGTGCTTGTTGTTGAATGTAAAATTATTGTGAGTTAGGAGGAAATGGATGAATTTGGGGATATGTTTGGAGTAAATGTCTGGGTATTGTCCATTGTCTTTTAGATATTTGAGGCAGATGACAAGTCCATTCTTGTGAGAGGATGTTGGTGTGCAAGGAAGTGACATGGTGAAGGAGGCTGTTCTAGTTGTACTGTTTCTGGAGGAAGTTGACTGTGTGCTTAAAGGAAACTGCTGTTTGTGTGGTGAGTGGCTTGATGATAGTTATTGTGAGTCCCAATATTTCTTTAGTAAGAGTGTCTGTCTGAGTTCCATTATCTGTGTATCTTGAGAAGCATGAAGATCCTTGGGGTAGGTTTGTGGAGGATGATGTCATAGAGTTTCTCTTGGAGTTATCTGAGAAAGGATTTGATGATGGGTGAATCATGGTGTGGGGTGTTCTTTGAGTTCTTTATAGTAGGTGATGTTGGAGAGATGGTAACTAGCTCACTGGCATAGTATCATGATTGAGAATGACAGTGTCTGCTAGTTTGATCACTATGTGGTTGTTGGATTTCAGGGACTGTTTAGCTGTCCTCTACACACTGGAGAGATTGTGGAGGATGTGATGTTCAGTAAGGGTTTCACAGACATTATTTGCTCTGAAGCAACCAATGTAATGATATAATGCAGTGGTTCTCAACAGGGGCGTCATTGGTGCTGGGCACCCCAGGGCATGTGCCCCGAGTCCCAGCACCAGTGCCCCAGATCTCCGGCCCAGTCGGGCCGGGTATCCAGGGCCCGGCCGGCCGCCTGCAGCCACGGCAACCCCATCGGCTGGCCACCCGGCCGGCCCCGCCCACGGCAGAATGGGTGCGGGCACAGGCCTGGCCTCATGCAGCCGCTTCTGGCCTGGCCCCGCCACGGCCTAGCCACCCACGGCGGCACGGCCCCACCTGGCCCTATCCCTGGCCAGGGGGTGGGGCCTGGGCCCCTTCCCCGGGTCCCTCCCTGCCCCAGCGACGCCCCTGGTTCTCAACCTTTCACAGGTCGTGACACATTATGTGTGTATTGCGACCCTACAGGACACACCAGCCCACTCCCCTAAGCTGAATCCAGCTATCTTTCCATGACACACTACTGCTGAATGGCGACACACTAATGTGTCCCAATACAGTGGTTGAGAACTGTTGATCTAGTGTATGGTTTCATCCACAGTGGAGGTCTAGTCAGATGGTTCTTTCTGTAATGACTATGGCGGTAGTTGTGAGTGCTATTGTCATTGTTGTGAAAGAATTCTTTGAGATGGAGTTAGTGAATAGTTCTAAAATCTATAACAAGAAGGCAAGTTTTCTAATCCATTAATCAGTCTCTTGGCTCTTCTCTGCACTCTTTTCAATTTATCAGCATCACTCATGAGTTATGGATTCCAGAACTGGACACAGGACTCCAGTGGCAGTCATGTCAGTGCCAGATACAGAGGTAAAATAAATCTCTCTGCTTCTGTTTGAGATTCCCACTTATGCATCCCAGGATCACGAGTCCTTTTGACCAGAGGGTTGCAGTGGGCACTCATGTTCAACTGATTATCCACCATGACCCCCACCTCTTTGTCAGAGTTCATGCTTCCCATGAACGAGTCCACATTGCTGACCCTTTTCGGCAGCAGTCAAACTGAGATACTGTATGCAAGTTACTTAAAATAACTTGTGTCCCTCAGTTCCAATCCCCTTCCCAGCATGTCCACTGCTTCCCTTCAGCTCATCATTACCCAGTTGCCAGGGGCGTTGTTGGCACCTGACACATGGGGCCCATGCCCCGAATCCCGGTGCCAGTGCCCCAGGTCCTGGTGGGGCCCCTGCCTCTCCCGGTCTCTGGCCAGAGATCTGGGGCTTGGCTGCCCATGGCGGTGGCAGCCACTTCTGGCCCCTTCCTAGGCCGGTTGGCCCCGTGGCCGCAGCTGCCACTGCCTGCCCTGTCCCTGGCTGGGGGTGTGGCCTGCGGTCGGGGGCCTGGGCCAGAGCCCCGCGTCCTTCCCCAGGGCCGCAATGCTACTGCCAGTTGCCAAGGTGGCATTCTGGGATCCAACCTCCTGACTGGCTAAGCAGGTCTTCACAGACCCAAGCAGTTGATCAAGAAGTTCAAATTGATGGTGATGAATTTTTCACCAACAAAGACTGCCCCATGACAGTCACCCATCCTGTAAGCATAGACAACATTTTCTGTCTCAAGCTATGCACACTTACATTCAGTCATATTAAAATGCCTATTGTCTGCTTGAGTCCAGCTTACCAAGCCATCCAGATTGCTCTGAACAATGACCAGTCTCTTCATTACTTATCACTCCCCCATCTGCACACCTTGCCAGTGTTGATTTGATATTTTCTTCCAGGTGATTAATAAAAATGTTAGAGCCCAGGGCCAAGAACCAATCTCTGAGGGACTGCGCTGGAAACACTGGTTCAATGGTGATTCCCAGTCTACAGTTGCATTTTGAGACGAATCAGCACGGCTGTGAGCAGCACCCCATTCTGACATTTCCAGTGGGTGGAGCTTGGCTCATGGGCAGTTCTTGGAAGAGCATCACCACCACTTTTCCTTGTTCCATTTGAGTGCTGTCTAGAATAAATAGATGGCTTAGCAGTGGTTCCCAGCTTTTCGAGTATAAGGATCCCTTTTTAACATCAAAAAATTTCATGGACCCCCAAATGATAATAGTTGTTATCAGGAACTGACTGCAGGCAGTGGTGCTGCAGGAGAGCAGTGGAAGAGAGGACATATTGAGGGTAATGCTGCCCACAGCTGGCAAATATAATTCATTTAGAGCAGAGGTGTCAAACTCATTCAATGTTGGGGGGTCACATTGGAAGGCAGGCCACCTGTCATGGGCCATGTGGCTACAAGGGCTCTCCAACCCTTTCCCCCTCCATGTTCAGAGCAGCAAGGGCTCCCCTTCGCTCTTCCCAACTCCACAGGCTCTCCAACACCTTCTCTTTTCCCTGCCCTGTGGGCTCCCCTTTGCCACACTGGCTCCTGACCCTCCCGTCACCCCCTCCACTTCCCTTTCCACTTTCCTTACCTCCTGGTGTCAGGCAAAGAAACCAGTCTCAGTCACAAGCAGCCTGGCTGAGCTCCTCCCTCTCCCCCTCCCAGCCCACTCACTGTCAGTCCCAGCTAGCCTTTGACTGGCTTGTTCCCACATGGGCCCCAGCCACTTTTTCCTTTTTTATTTGTGATTCATGGAATGTGCTGTCAAACAAATTATCATGCTGACTGACTGACTGACAGTGAACAGTTGGGGTGGGGAGGCGGTGCTGTGGCTCTCTGGAGACAGCCCAGCCTGCTGTGACTGAGACTTTGATTGGTTGGCAGACCACAGCAGAGCTGAGCCGGGATTGGCTGGAGTGCTTCCTTTGTTCCCCTGTGCTGTGACTGTGATTATGTGAGTCAGTCAGAAACAGGGCTGTAACTATGGCGGGGAGAAAGGGACTTTGCCCCAAGCGCCAATTTAAAAGGGCAGCGTGGGGAAGCCATCACCCCTGCCATCTTGGCTGCGGCAGGGAAGCGATCCCCCCTGGCAGGTCCCACCATGGCAGGGGGAAGGGATCGCCCCTGCAGCCTCCGGCCGCAGCAGGGAAGCCATACCCCTGCCGGCTCCGGCTGCAGCAGATGGAAGGTATCGCCCCTCCTGGCTCTGGCCACGGAGGGGGATTGCTTCCTCCTGCCGCAGCCAGAGGCAGCAGGGAGGATCACTTCCCCCTGCCACGGCAAGAGGCAGAAGGAGGTGGTCGCTTCTCCCCATGGTGGTGGGGTAGGGATCCCCATTGCCAGCTCTGGTCGCAGGGAGGAAGGGTCACAACCCTTCTCCCCACCACTTTATAGACAGGGCCAGGGGGGCATCTTTTGGGCTGCTTGCCCTGGGTGCCAGAACCTCTAGTTACAGCCCTGGTCAGAAGCACGCCTAGCCTTGCTGTGCCAGAAGCCTGTCTTTGGAGTTCGCTGCTGTAGTGAGCTTCCAGGCACAGCCCCAGCAGCAGCTCCATGGAGTGGATCAGCACTCTTGGTGGGCTAGATCTGGCCCCACAGGTCATAAGTTTGACACTACCAATTTACAGCCCCCTGCAACAGGGATCGCTGGCAGCAGCTAGGGCCAGATGTGTTCACGGACCCCTAGCAATAACTCTGTGGACCTCCAGGGGTCCATGGACCACAGGTTGGGAACTACTGGCTTAAGGGATGCTGCAGGTGTAAGAGGCCCCACTGACAGTAGCTATCTTGAGCTGAAATTCCTTCCTGTGGCCTAGCTCAGCAGACTTTGATGCTCCACGAAGATTTTGTTGCTGTCCTGCTTGGCAGGATGGGGATGGGGAACATTGCTGATCCTGCCTTGTGTTGAGCTTGTGTTGTAGCTGGGCCCTTCCAACAGCATTGGAGTCTATGGTTGTGCCTTGGATGCCTGTGCTCATTAGAAATTTCCCTTCCCCCACAATCCCTTGGAAAGTGCACAGAGCTTGTTCCACACACAAAGGATATCTGCAAGTGTCAGACTTACTCCATTTCCTGGAAACAGTATGAAGAGCAACCTCCAGTCAATGGAATGAGACTTCAACATCCACTGCAAACAAACAAGGTGTCAGATGATGAAATGGAAACTGCCATATTATATCTTTGTGATCCACCATTCTCTGCACATGCATACATACCTTACATATTGCAGTTTCCATTCCATGCATGAAAGGAAGTGGGCGCACACCCACGAAAGCTCATGTGATAAATAATTTGTCTTTAAGTGCTAAAGACTCGTTTATTGTGCTAAATTAGACTGACACAGCTAAGGACTTGTTGCACCATTTGTAAGAAAAGAATGTAAGTTTGTGAGTACCAAAGTAAACACCTATGTAAAAATCTGTGGGTACATGTTTGCTACTGTTACTCAAATGGCATGAGATGAGACTCTTCATCCCAATTCAGCTAGACGACCCTATCAACCGCTCTCCCAAAGGAGCTTCATCTAATTTGTATTTACACTAAGTGCACCACACTCTGGATTTATCTCATGCAGTCTAGATCAGCTGAGCTGCACCAGTGAAAAAAACTGCTGGTCCCACCATTTTCATTCTGTTGTTAGAGATTGGTGCAACCCTTAGAAACTCACAGATAAATCATTAACAACCACTTATTGTTCACCAGTATTTCTGGCAATAGACCATGGAGGTCAACTTGGACAAACTGTCACAGTTTCATGAGGTTGCCTTTTCCCTCTCAGGAGTACTCAGGCTCTTCTCTGGCACCTTAAACACAAGTCTGGAAGCCAGCTGCTGCCCTCGGTCAATATACAGGAATTGCTGTCATGCCACGAGGGCCATCTATTTTCTTCCCTACACTGTGATCTCTCTGGGGTAAGGAACATTTTCTTTAGGTCTGTGAAGTAACCAGCAAAATTCAGGCACCAGCTACACATCAAACACTTATGATAAAGTGCATCCTTGGCAGTGAAGGTAGAGTGAAAGTGCAAACAATAGCTTCCTCGCCTACTCAGAAAAACATTCATGAGGAGAGGCTGAGGGAACTGGGCTTATTTAGTCTGCAGAAAAGAAGAGTGAAGGGGGATTTGATAGCAGCTTTTAACCAGCTGATGGGGGATACAGGAAGGATGGAGCCAGGCTGTTCTGTGGTGGCAGTTGACGGAAGTAGAAGTAGTGGGTTCAGATTACAGTGGATGTTTTCACTAGGAGGGGGGTTGTCACTGGGCATGGGCCCTGAATGTGCTGGTGAGTGCCCTGAGCTGCAGCCCTGGCATGCACAATCACAGCCTGCCTGAGCAAAGACACACTATGACTGGGGCTGCCAGGTGGGCTCTTTTAAATCTCCCACCATTCAGCAGGTGGCCCTGAGCAGCAGAGGAGGAGGGAAATTTAAATCTCTGCTTCTGCATGGCCCAGGCAGCGTGTTGCTATGGCTGCTCTAGGCTGTGTAGGGTGATGGGTTGATGTCTTCTTCAGCTCAAGAGGCCACACAGTGACAGGTAAGGACTGTCAGAGTACCTGTATCTACCAGGTGAGGGGGAGCTGAGTGAGGAAGAAGCGTATGAGTGGGGTCCCAGGCTGGGCCAGCAGGCGAGCAAGGGCCCTGAGTAACACTGCCAGTGTTTGAGGGCAATAGTAGGGGAGGCAGCATTTCGGGGCAGTAGTGGGGGTGTGGCATTTCAGAACAATCGTGGGGGAACAGTGTTTCAGGGCAATGCAGAGGGTGGTGTTTCAAGGAAATAGTGGGGGGCAGTGTTTCAGGACAATAGTGGGAGGTGGCAGTTTCAGGCTAGGCACGACAATAGTCTGCGGGGTGTTGAGTGAGACAAGGTAATGGGGGTAGAAGGTGGATGAGGTGAAGTCAGGTGGGAGGGAGTAATAATAGCAGGATGGGGATGGGTTTGGGCCCAAGGGCCTGTGGCCTGAATCCTTTTCATAGGCAGCAATGCCCTGTTAGGAAGGTTGTGAAGCACTGGAATGGGTTATGAGGGGAGGCGGTGGAATCTCCATCCTTAGAGGTTTTTAAGGTCAGGTTTCACAAAGCCCTGGCTCGGACAGTTTAGTTGGGGTTGATCCTGCTTTGAGCTGAGGCTGGACTAGATACCTCCAGAGGTCCCCTCCAGCCCTCATCTTCTAGAATTTGCCAACAGCATCATTACATAGATCACGTAAAGCACATACAGTACAGAGGGGTGACTGAATTGTCCTATAGTTGTTGTTTCTCACTAGTCACGGCCCCTCATTTGTTCCATCTACCTGTCCATCCATCCCAAAACAGAGAGACCCATTTTCTAAATTGACAAGTTCCTATTCAACAGGCTAAGCAGCCATCTATACAGGAAGCCACTGGCGTGACTCAGAGCTTGGTGCTCCATATATTAGTAAAGAGCATTTTAGTGTTTGAAGAGCTTCTGCACTGCTGCACATTCTAGCTCTGTGGTTGAGTCTTTATTCCTATCAGCATTTAATGGTCTGCTTCTACGTTCAGCCATCCACCTGCCTCTGATGCTGTTTGGGTGTTATAGATCAAATGCTAAGCAGCACTTCTGGCACATCATATGTAGCAAACTCTTGGGTTATGTGAGTGAGGGATTTTACAATGACACAAGTAGACAATTGCCTCTGTTCATTGTGCAGAAAGTTGCCAAGCAGTGTTTGTCCTTCTAAAGTCCATCTCTGCAAATCCAAATGCTTCTGAATGGGCAAAGTGTCTCAACCAGTGGCATAACCAGCCAGCTCACAAATTTCCTCTGTTTGGGATCCTGGCCTTGCATTTACTGCTGCTTGGCTTTTGAAGCCAGCTTTCCTGAGCAAAGGAGGCCCTTTACAAACTTGCCTGCTGCTCAGGACATGGAAGCCAACAAAACCAACTAGGTGAGTGAGGTCAACTCTCATATAAAAAAATACACTCCTCTCTAAAACATGCTGGCTGTGTTGTCAGAGACCCAGTGGAAGACATTTGTATCCCAAAGGCAACTGAAAGTTGCCTTGCAACAGTCTGACTGTGTGTAATGCGGCAGCAATCTACCAGCATCACCTTATGAGGGGGTGGTTCTTGTCCAGTTGGGAGACATCCACCAGCCTTCTGGGAACAGAAGAAACATAAGGATGTATCCAGTCCAGAAAGATCCATAGAGACCTTCCCTTTCCTGTCTCTTTGTCTGTTCTCTGTGATGAGTCTGCAGGGCTTTGAGGGTCCTGGCGACAGACCCCAGATGCCACCCCTGATGGCTGAGGTCCTTGCCCTTCATGCCTTCTCCAGTTTCATTCTAGGCCCTCACATACTTCTCCCAGCCTGCCCTGAGGCCTGGGGTGAACAGCACTCAATTATAAAACTCATAATTTTCATAATTAGAATTTCTTTTATTAATAAAATTCTTAGCAGGGCGTGAGCAGCAGGAGAAAGGACTTTTCGGAATGGTAAGCTGGTTGGAAACCCCCTGGGGGAAAGAATCTGATCCCTTGTCTTTGAGAGGAGGCAAGGCCTGTCTGTACAGGCTGATGGGGCTGTAGGCCTGGGAAAGCTGCATATGCTTGGTTGACAGCAACAGTGCAGCAGCCTCTTGCCTCGTCCCTGACAACAGAGGCATCCCAGGATGTAGATTTATTAAAAACTTGCAGTTTCCAATTCGAGCACATTCAATGGCCCCATTTCCATGGCCCAGAGAACTCCTCCTTCCCACCTCCAGGAATGAGTCAAATGCTTTGCCTCGAGCTCGCAGACTTCATCCTGAGACCTTCCTGCCCCATCCCACACACCTGCACTTGCCTGCCCCCACCCCTGAGCCTTATGTACCCAAGGAGAAACTTTGCCCCTTGCAGCCCTACTCTTGTGCAAATCAAATCTTCCCTTACCTCTTCCCATAGCTGCTCCTGAGGAAATAACTGCATTGGCTGCTCAAGAGCCTTGAATTCCTTTTTTGACTTGTCAGCTTCACTTTGGCACAACCATGCGGACCGGGAAACCCTTCAGACTCTTAGAGCCAGTCAGTGCAATAGTGATGGGGGTGGGGGGCCAAGCCCCCAGGACAGTGGGGGGGACACTGCAGTAGGGGGACTGCAAGGCATGGGGTGGCTTGGGGCACCCAGGAGAGCACAAATGTGGGCTTACCCCAGGGCACTGGGAGGTGCCAAAAACCCTTGCTTCATCACTGGAACCAGCCAAAGATCAGAACACCAGACATTACCTTGTCTGCCTATTTTGGCAGACTCTCATGCATTAAACAGTGATGGGCAAGATCAACGCTTTTACAGCCCTTCCAGCAACCTGCAGGCAGCAAACTGGTGATCACTAATTAACCCCTTTCATCTTGAACTAGTTTTGAAGCTAGGGCCCAGAAACAATACAGTGCCATCACCAGAGATAGTCCAGTCTCCCCAAATCCACCTGTTCTCCACCTATATCTTCTGTCTCTCTCATAGACTCCTAAACTGAGGACTGAGAAATCAAAAGCAAATATTGGAGAGGCTTTATTTGCAACTGTATCACTTGCAACCTGCTTCCTATACATGAATCTTTCAAATGAATGCACAAGCACATTGGAATGATGTTTCTGCTAAAATAATCTGCCAAGAAACAGCAAGAGAAATCTTCATTAGGCTTCAGAATTAATATACTAGTGGGACGGATATGTACCTTCAAAGCTCCTTTCAGTTTGAAGATTCAGACAGCACCAATCCAGTTCCCATGTCCACCAGAAGCTAGGTTTCTAAAGGAAAGCCTACATTTCTCAAAAAGTAGTAAACAAAAATAATCTGACTGCATGAAACTTCTCCGTGTGACCACTGCCAAAAGGGGAGCTGTGCTAGCCTAGTTCTGTCATATGACAAAGCAGGACATAGCATGAAAGCTCATTTGAAAAATAAATGTGTTAGTCTTTAAAGTGCCACAGGACTCCTCTTTTGTTTCCATGTGAGTATTTCAAGTGTCCTGAATTGTGGGTAACTGTAACATTACATTAAACACGTTTTCCAGACTACATATGCCCCCTTCAGTCTTACATGTCAAAGGGAAGTACCAAAATGGGCTCTCCTTAAATCACTCCCCTCAGCAAACCCTCAATCAGTAGGCTCTGCTGTGTTCATTGATCTGTGCGCTTAGAGCACCTTTGTTTGAGCCTGAACTTTCTCAATGTTCCGCTACTTTCAGTTCCTCCCAACCAGCAAGAAGTAAATGCAGATCCAGGTTAGAAGCTGTTTCTGGATCACAGCAAGGGGTGCAAGCAGGTGCCATGCCACTTGGAGATGCCATCACAGGATTTAAGTTACTTTGTTTCCTTCCTTATTCTGAATTAGTCCAGGGGCTGGTGCGACCCCAAAGGAAATTATGACTTCTGCAAGGTTGCCTAAATTACAGTAAATGACCTGACTGCTTGTTGTTGCAGCACCGTCTGAAATCGGCACTGGTATGTGCTGGATCTCCACCCAGTCCAACAACACTCTCCCTACACCAAAGCCTGTTCCTGTGCCAGGGCATTCTCCTTCAACCAACAAGGGTGTGTATGGTGCCGCTGCACAGCTATATGGCCAGGCCAGGAGGAGATAACTCCTCCCTGTCAGTGAGGCATGTCTGGCTGTATTCTTTACCCCACAGCTCTCCAGGACAGCAACTGAACTCTCCCCTATATCCCAGTTCGAGCATGGTGGAAACTGACCAAGGAGGTCTTTGCTCTTGCCCAGAGCTCAAGGGGTCTGTAGCACATTTCTCTGGAACATCTTTGTTTTCCAGCCCTTACATCCTAACTTACAGTGTCACGACCACGCTCTGTACTAATGGTATGTCACCAGCATTGCAGATACAGCTGACACAGTATGGATCCCGCAACACTCCACCACTCTCGCTAGTCCAGCTGTGTAGTTCATCCTCATCTGCAGTGACAGTCCACATCTGAGAATCCTCTTACCACCAATCCATTTTGCCCACTGGATCAAATTTCTGATGCTCATTACGACTTCAGCATGACCTTTGTTATCTTGGGCAGCATAATGCAACCCTCAAGTCAGCAACGGCCTGATTAGACCATGTCAGGACCTTGGAAGAAAGGGCAGGGCATGGAGAAGCAGGGAGGACAAGTGGTGTTTTCGAGAAGAGGTCCAGGACCTTGGGGAAGGACTGAATAAATAAGTCAGGGCAGACAAGTGGTGTTTTGAAGAAGAGGTGCAGGACCCCGGGCCAGGATTAAGTAAATGAGTCAGGGCTTGTGGTACTTGGGGCCCAGGAAAGTGGTGCTGGTGTGAAAGGACCTCAAGGGGAAACTGGTAGATGGCATGTTGTTTGCATGTGAAATTCAACCATAACAAAAACAAGAGGAAACATGTTTCCTGCCTAATACTTTTATTATCATTTGCAGAGCTTAGGAGCTGAAGACATCTGATCAGTGCCTCATTCTATCCCAGCATACCTGATTCTAGCCCTGCCTCTGTGCCTGGCCTTGGGCTACTCACTTACATCAACATTTTTCAAACCATATTCAAAGGCAACGCAGAACACCCACATCAATCACTGCTTGCTCAGCGCTTCTGAAAAATCAGACCACTGTTCAATTACAAATGTAGAAAGCGCCTGACTTTACAGGTTCATTGTGGGAATGTGATAGTAAACTTTTTGCATTCCAAATTCTGCACCTCTAAAATGAGAGTAACTCCTACAAGCCTAACACACAGATGGGCTGTGAAAATCAATCTGATAGCTTGGTCACCTGCCTTTGCCAGTGGCTAACAGGGATCAAGGGCTGCATGAAAGCTAGCTAGCTAAAGTCTCTTCAGATAACAGAGAGATGCTGCTCCTGGGCACAGGGAAACAATGAGAGGAAAGAGTGAAGATGTCATCTTCCCTAATCACTAAGGCTCAGCCTCCCCTTTGTTACCCAAGTTTGCAATCCATGGTATGTTTACACTGCAATTAAAAACCCATGGCTGGCCTGTGCCAGCTGACTCAGGCTAAGTGACTTAAGTGGACAGGCTCTTTAAACGGGGTGCAATTTTCAGACTCTTGCTGTACCCCAAATTCTCCAAGCTGCTTACTCACATGGGTGTCAAACATGCAGCCCGCAAACTTCTTCCATCAGACTGATGACTGCACTCTAGGGGCCTACACTCTCCCTAGCAGAGAGAGTGAATATGCAAGAGTGTAGGTCTCACTACACCACAGAGCACTGGGTAGCTCGTAGCTAGCCACCAGCACTCTTAGTCCTCCATTACATTTCTGCAGTGGAGGTAGGCAACAGGCTAGTAAGCAGGTCACCATGGCAACCAGAAACACACCTTTGTTGAGGCCTGCCCTAGAGGGCTCATCTGATTCTAGGCTGCTTCTGAACTGCCAGACAGCAGCAGCGGCCAAGGGTATTTATCTTTGTGGAGCTACTATCTTTACTAACACCCACGGAGCCCACCCCAGTTAGCCAGACATTTGGTGGGGCCCTGCAATGTGTTCTGCTTAAACTCATATCTAAAATCTTTAAGCTGATGAAGAATGTGACCATACACTTACTCAGCACGGCTCTTCAAAGACAGCATGTTGCAGGTTGGCTTACAGCACTAACTTCCAATTGGTTTCAGGATGTCACTTGAGGTGCTTGATTTTACCTGTAACTCCTTTATAGTTCAAGCCCTGACTAGTGTGTTGTTCCTCAAACAGAGGTTAAAGTATAATTGGGTGGGCCCCAGAACCCTCCCAAATGTGGGCCCCCCTTCTTCATCTCAAATGCCAGCCTCCCACCCCAGCTACCTCCCCCAATATCCATTCCCCTGTTCCCAAAATCCACCCCAGCCCCCAGTACCCACCCCCAGCTCAGGCGCCCTTAATACCCACCCCCCCAGTGCGAGCCAGGCACCTTGGTACTCACCAGCAGCACACTGGGCCTGGAAACTGTGCAGCCTGTGCATGCACAGGGGAGCCCACCCCCATCTCCTGCCCTCTGGAACCCAGGGAAATGTTGCTCCGGAGCCTGCTATTTTTAGGGTCACAGCATTTGGGCCCCTAAAAATAGAAAATGGTGCTGGAACGCTGCGTGCCAGGGACTGCTATATTGCTGGCACCATTTTCTATTTTTAGGGGCACTGAAATGCTCAGCTCCTAAAATTAGTGGGCCCTGGAATGGTGTTCCGGACCATTGCGGCCCACTTTAACCCATCCTCAACCATTAAGATGATGCAGGAATCCTGAGACAACAGTGCCTACATTTAATCTTCTTGGACCTGGGTGTTCTCATGAGACGAGTTTTTAGAATGTCCTCTGTTCTCTGGCTCTGCTGGCGTTGACCTTTCAGACACACTGCAAGGCCTATGTTAGAGGGTTATGTTGGGAAAGCCTGAGTCTTTTTTCCATACGGTGCACTGTGACGTTTTGCATGTCTTACTTGCAGTATTAATTTGATGAGAGCTTTTTGTTTGTTTTTTTAATTCCCTTCCTTTTTTGGTATGGGTGTGACACTATTAACCTGATATTTATGGGACTGATTAATTATAGGCTCGTCAATGATCTGACTAGAAGATCATTAGGTTCTTGTTCCAAAATCAGGCAAGAGAATTAAGAATTCAATGCAGAGAGTTCTGCACTTTGTGAGAAGCCTTGGGGTACAAAGCAAGGACATTTATACTGAGGATAAAGTCAGGCTTTAGAAATTTTCATTAAAATAAAAGAAAAAGTTTTCCAAGCCCCAAACCATAGATTTAAAAAAAAAAAAAGTAGCACAGTTCTCTAGACAGATGTGGTACCATCCCTTACAAAAGCTAGTTAGACTAGAATACTCACACCCTTCCTTGGGGACCTGGTGGTCAGAGACAAAGGACCAGTCTTCTCTCTGGCATGCCAATTGAGTTTGGTCCAGGTTCCTCAACCCTGAGATGGTGGAGATCAAGGCTAAGTGTTGAGTAGCTAAGCCATACTAGTTAAATTAACTAATTTAACTATACTAGTTAAATTAATGTTAAATTAACAGCCAAAAAGAGACAACCTGAAGCTAAAAGAAAGCCATGCCATATGGTGGTCTGCCCTCTAACAGGGTGTTGGCATTATCCTGAATGTTCTCTGCCCAACCTTCCATGTCTGAATCTTATTTCCTCACCCACATAAACCTTAGGATTCACTTACTCTATAGGCTATCATATCCTTACATATTAATAACACATTCATACATCTTCATGACAATGATCTCATTCTCGGACCTTTTACCTTTGACCTGAAATTCCATGCTCTTGTGGTGCACCTTTTGGTTCTCTGCATGGCTCGGAATTTTGGCAAACATATTCAGTTCCCCAAAGTAATATGAGGTGACCAGCAAGTCATTTATCTGTGCCAAAGGGGACAAACACTTGTGCTAATTTTGCATACAGGATGCAGGCCTTTAGGTTCATTGCATTACAGCCAAATATAATGAAGTCATGCCAGCAGAAATTATTCAGTACAAAACTATAAGACAAAGTAATATCATACAAACCAATAAAGAAAAATAGATTATATAACCTAGCAGGATAGCCCACAGGCTACACCAACTACAGTACATAATAAATGACAAAACAAACATACTGGGAAATCAGTTACTAGGAAAGGCAAAGGGTCAAGAAACATATAGCTTCACTTCTGGCAAAGGACTAAGGGGAAAAGAAAAACAGTAAAACAGGAATATAAACCAAAACAGGTCAGTCTGCAAGCAAAGGCCCAAGTTACAGATGAAGAAACTCTCTTTATTGGGCTCCTCTTTGCAAACTTACTTGAAATTCTGTTGAATGATTTCCTGAACTCACTATCCTTTTGCATAAGCAACACCATTAACTACTGAAATCTAAAAATGAAAGCAAGACTAATTGATAGCTCTGCAGAAATCAAGGTTAGACTGGCTGGATCTGCACGACGGCATCTTGTGCTCCAGAGTTGAAAATGGCTTTGTTTTAAAGTAAGTTTCTAACCCTGAGGGTTGTCATTTCCTCTAGCAATAATCACGCCTCAGTCGAACCTCAGAGTCTATAATATTGTCACCAAGCACATAAAGTGAATGTAACTAACACACTGACGTTTGCTGCAGTTGGTTTGAAACAATAGCTCTGACACCTGTGAAGTGTCCTGATTCATTTGAAGAACCTGGTGACAGTGAAATATAATGATAACCATTCAGATGATCAGTAGTGTATCATTAAATCTTCCATTGCTGATCAAAGCAAGCAAGAAAGGACAAGGAAAATGATATAATGAGGATATCTGAGGAGCTGAATTTCACGCTGACATTTTAAGTAGGAGTTTATATTGTGGACAGTGCTTTGGAGAATCATTTTCTTTTGTCCCCCAGTGAAAATGGCCAGGCTCTTCTAGAGCTGGGTGACCCATCCACCTAAGGAATGGAGCAGTCTTTGATTTTCACAAATGCATTTGTTATTTGCAACTGTTCGACAAACTTACGCCAACACTTTTCAGCTGACTGGATAAAAAATGAAACTATAAAACAGGAGTGAACCCTTCCAGCCTGAACAGCGTAGGTGCAGATATCTATATAAAGACCACCTATTTCTCAAATATCTGCATGACCAAAATCCCTTTCATAGAAATATCTATGGAAAAGCATAGGGGTACCATAGAATTATAGAATATTAGGGCTGGAAGGGGCCACATGAAGTCATCTGTAAGTGGGAATGGTCTTGCTTTTAGCATGGGGTTGGACTAGATGACCTTAGGAGGTCTGTTCCAATCCTATTATTCTATGATCTAGTCCAACTCCTACTAAAAGCAGGACCACTCCTACTAAATCATCCCAGCCAAGGTTTTGTCTAACCGGGACTTAAAAGTTTTCAAAGATAGAGATTCCACCTCTTCCCTAGGTAACCTATTCCGGTGCTTCACTACCCTCCTAGTGAGAAAGTTTTTCCTAATATCCAATTGGATAGAAGATATATGATAAACAACTAGTCAGAAATTGTGAATATTCACAGATAATGCTGTGTAGTAATTACCCCGCGCTGGTCTTCTCATTAAAATGGAAAATTGAAATGCTATCGTTCAGGGGTGGCCAAACCTATGGGAGTCAAGAGCCACATAAGCTGATTATTAAATCTTCAAGAGCTGCACTAAGGCATGTAGCCATATTTTACCTACTCCAAAATTACTAGACTTTAAAACTCATTGCACACTTTAATTTTAACATAAAAAAGAGGGCAAATACTGATCCTACTAATGTCAGATTCTAATAATTACTTACGGTTACCATGAAAACTAGTAAAAACTTAGCTTCTCCCCACCCTCTCCGACCATGCCACCACCTTTCCTAGCTGTACTGACCCCCTCCATAATGCCCAGGCCCTGATGCTGGCTCTCCTGTGCCAACCCTCCCACCTTCCCAGGGCCCCCTTACCCAGCCACTCCGGCAGCTAGGCACAGTCTGGTGCTCGCTCCCCTTGCTTTAAGCCCTGCCAGGGCTGAGCATCCAATATGGCCACTGTGGTGGCTTGGGACAGGCTGGGGCTCCCCCTGAGCATCCTCTGAGCATGCTCAAGGTGGCAGATTTAAAACTCCTAGGCTGGAGCTGCTTTCCTCTGGCTTTCTTCTGCAAGACGCACTTTTTCATTCAAGAGCCACATGCAGCTCCTGAGCCACAGTTTGGCCACACCTGCTATAGTTCTACAATTACCAAACTATACGGAGAAGTCAGTCAAATGGGGATTTATAGATTGTGCTTGTAGGTCTAGCACCACAAGATAAAAAGTTCCTCCAAGTTCATCCAATCATTCTTATCAGTTCTCAAAAAAGGTAAATCTTTGCTAAGATAGTCAAAGCAGATTACACTGATAATAGTTGAAGACAGGGCACAGATCCTGAATAATTTCTGGTAAACCAGTCACAAACAAACATGCATTTTAATATGGTCAAATTCAAAGTCATCAATAGAGTAAAGAATGTAGGTCACACATCTGTGTAACTGCAGCGCACAGGACCTCTAGTAATGGGCTTCATTGTGGGAGGCACGGCAGAACACACAACAAAAACAGTACCTGTCCCAATCTACATATAAAGCAAGAGATAACAGATGGATACAGACAGGCCAATCAGAGAGTACAAGGAGACGCTCAGACTGTATCGCTCAGTATGACAGATCAGTGCTTTAAATCAACAAGACGGGGGACTTCACTATGAAAAAGATTTGGAGAAATGGTGGATGAACAAATGATCGTGCACTCCCAGTGTGATCCCATGGCCAGAAGGATTAATCTAACCACAAGAAACTATCCAGCAGCATGAAAACATAGGCCATCTAAGCTTTACGTGGTACCATTACTGGAATACTGTGTCCACTGAGGATGTCCACACTTCAAAAAGGATGTGGAAACACTGGAGTGGATTCAGAGAAAAGCCACAAGAACAACTGAGGACTGGAATGTATTCCTTCAGGGATGTCAGGCTAATCCCTTGGGGTGCAGTAGACTCTCAGGGCAGGGTCTTAAAAACTCAAATCACCACAAGGGCTGCATGAGGACTCGTACGTTAGGCTGAGGGCCACACCACTGAAACCTTTTCATACAACGGTATTGCAAATATCAGTAACAATAGCATTATTGCGGGCCACAGGAAACAGCTTTAGGGGCTGCATGCAGCCCGTGGGCCTCATGTGTGAGACCCCTGCTCTAAGGGCTTGGTTACACTGTCGGCAGCATCGACTGTGCGAGTTTAACTGAGTGACTGTAAAGACACGCTCAGTTGAACCCAGAATTTGCCAGATGGCGAATTCTTAAGACCTACTTGGCAAGTAGTAAAGCATTGATTTGATGGGAAGGCATTTGCCGTTGACTCAGCACTGCAGAGACCCTGTGGTGAGCAGGCGTTAAGTTAGCCAAAGGGAGATACACGAGGTATTTTAATTATTTTGTGTATTTCCCTTTGATTGCCACCAACCTTCCCCCCACACAGTGTAGACCAGCCCTAAGCCTTCATCACATGATTGGAGAAGAAGTGAGGGATACTCACCCTTGTGCAGTAGCCAAGGTTCTTCGAGATGCGTGTCCCTGTCCTGCTCCACTCTAGGTCCGTGGCCAGCCTCATGCCTCAGATCGGAGAGTCTTAACAGCTGAGTCAGGGGCGCCCTGCATGCGGAAGCAGGGGCCAGAGATTCCATTGCTGACGTGTACAGGTGCCCCCCCCCATTCCTCTCAGTTCCCTCTCTACCGCGAAGGGAGCTACCATTGAGAGTTCTATGTCTCTTTGAAGTGGGGGGGGGAGGACAGGGACACGCATCTCAAAGAACCTTGGCTACTGCACAAGGGTGAGTATCCCTCACTACTTCTTCGAGCAGAGTCCCTGTCTGCTCCACTCTAGGTGATTACCAAGCTGTTCTCTAATTGGTGAAGGGGACTTTGAGGTTTGCCTCTTGGTCTGATTGTAGTACTGCCAGCCCCACTGCTGAATCGCCCTGGCCAGTTGGTCAATAGTGTAATGTTTGACGAATGTATCTGCTGACCCCCATGTAGCTGCTCTGCAGATTTCTGTTATGGGAACATTATGTATGAAGGCTGCAGACGCTGCCAGTGATCTGGTGGAATGAGTCCAGATGTCCTCTGGGATTGGCAGACCCCTGAGTTCATATGTTGTCTGTATACAGCTCGATATCCATTTTGATAGACATTGTTTGGATATTGGTTGTCCTCTCGAGCACTCTGCTATAGAGACGAAAAGCTTCGGGGTCTTCCGAAAGGGTTCAGTCCTCTGTACGTAGAACGCTACCGCCCTTCATACATCAAGCATGTGCCATACTGCATGCTGGGGGTTAGAATGCGGCTTAGAAAAGAACGTAGGTAAGTGTATTGTCTGGTTCACGTGGAATGCCGAGACTACCTTTGGGAGAAATCTCAGATGTGGCCGCATGGAAATTTTCTCTTTATGGAAGACTGTGTAAGGCGGGCTTGCCATGAGCATGGCTAGCTCACCCACTCGTCTGGCCGATGTGATTGCCACAAGGAAAGCTACCTTCATTAACATGTGGAGAAGCAAGCAGCTCGCTAATGGTTCAAAAGGTTTCTCTGTCAGGGCTTTGAGGAGTGTGGAGAGGTCCCATGGTGGAGCAGGTGGCCACCAGAAGGGATAGGAATTATGCAATCCCATCATGAAACGCTTCACCACTGGATGTGGAAATATCGAGGCCCCCTGTACTGACTAATGAAAAGTAGCTATGGCCACTAGGTGAACCTTTATGGTGTTAACCAACAATGTTGCATTTTTCAGATAAAGAAGATATTCCAGCAAGTCTGGGACCGGGAGGGACACCGGACCTTTTCTGTTCTGATGACACCACATCACGAACTTACACCATTTCTGAAGGTAAGTCCGCCTTGTCGCAGGTTTCCTGCTATTTAGAAGGATATCTCTAACTGTTGGGAAAATTGTAGCTTTAACTCATTGTACCATCTAGGTACCATGCTGTGAGGTGCAACTTGTTGAGGTAAGTATGTAGGGTTCTTCCTCTGTCCTGATTCAGGAGGTCTGGTGCTTTCAGGAGTGTGATTGGAGTTTTCCTCGACATCCGCACCAAGTCCATATACCAGGTCTGTCTGGGCCAAGCTGGTGCTAGCATTATGACGGTGGCCCTGTCACATCGAATCTTGCAAAGAGTCCTGGGAATCAGAGGAATAGGGGGAAATGCATACAGGAGACCCTTGCCCCAGTTGACAAGAAAGACATCTCCGCTGGAACCTTTCCCTATTCCTGCTCTGGAACAGAATTCGTGACATTTCGTGTTGTCTTTGGTGGCAAACAGGTCCATGACCGGAAGACCCCACAACTGAAAAATTTGTTGAATGATATCGCCACGTATTTCCCACTCATGGGCTGTCTCAAAAGTTCTGCTCAACGTATCTGCCACCATGTTGTCCCTGCCTGGTAGATAAATAGCAGAGACGTTTATCTGGTGTTTTAAACACAACTCCCATAATCTCATTGCCTCGAGGCACAACACTGTAGACCGTGCCCCCCTCCAACGGCTGATATAATACACACATGTGATGCTGTCTGTTCAGACCTTCACTGTTCTCCCCGCGATGGTTGGCAGGAAGTGCTTGCATGCATTGTGCACCGCCCGCAGTTCCAGTATGTTTATATGCATGCGCTTTTCCCTTGGTAACCATCTGGCCTGGGCTGTTTGTGTCATCACGTGGGCGCCCCAACCTGTTAATGAGGCATCTGTTGTCATCACTAAGTCTGTCTGCGGTAACAAAAAGGGGATACCCTGCAGCATGTTCTCCTCCTTTGTCCACCAGACCAACGATTCCTTTATGGGTTCCAGCAGATAAAGCCTGCGATTTAAATGCTGGTGGCCTATCCTGAACACCCTTGCGAACCATAGTTGAAACGGTCGCATGTGGAGTCTGGCATGGCTGACCAGAGATGTCATGGCTGCCATGCATCCCAGCAGCTGCATGCAGGTACGTGCTTGTACTGTAAGTGAAACCCTGACCACTTGAACTAGGTTTAAGTTTTTTTGTATCATTCCCACTGGAGATATTCACACACTGTCAGCGTATGAATCCTTGTGCCTATGAACAGAATCTCCTGCGACGGGCAAAGCGAAGACTTTTTGTAGTTTATCATGAACCCTAGCGCCTGAAGGGGTGTTACGGCGACTTTTACCGCCTGTTTGGCTGCGGAGAAGGATGCTGCTCTTATTAGGAAATCGTCCAAATATGGGAATATTGTAACTCCCAGTGTCCTGAGATGTGCACAGACAACCGCCATGATCTTCGAAAAAACCCTCAGTGCAGTTCACAGCCCGAAGAGCATTGCGGTATACTGGTAATGGGTGCCCAATGCTATAAACCTGAGGAATTTTCTGTGTCCCCGATGGATCGACACATGGAAATAGGCATCCTTGAGGTTGAGGGAAGCCAACCAGTCCCCCTTCTCCAGCGCCGGGAGTATCCCCGGAATTATCACCATTTTGAATCGCTTTATTTCTACATGCTTGTTTAGCCTCCTGAGGTCCAGGATAGGCCTCCACCCCCCTGACTTTTTCTCTGCAAGAAAATAATGTGAATAAAATCCCTTGTTCCTGTACTGCAGTGGAACTTCTTCTATTGCTCCTAGGCTGAGGAGATTGTCTATCTCACGAGCCAACATGTGTTCGTGAGATGGGTCCCTGAAGAGGGACGGGGTAGGGGTTTGGGGTGGTGGGGTGGGTTTTGATAGAAATGGGATGATGCATCCCTTCAGAATGGTGTTGAGAACCCACTTGTCAGATGTAATTGCCTCCCATCGATGGAAGAAGGGGAGGAGTCTGTTGCGAAATAACTGTGGTGACTCATTGACAATAATATCTGCTGGACTGAGGTGGTCGGGCAAACCCTCGACCAACATCTCAAAATTGTTGCCTGGGACCCGATGGTTGAGGGTTGGCTGCAGGTTGAGTGCTTTGTCGTCGACGCTGTTGGCGTCTCGGCCGAGATCTAGCACTTTCCCATCGGCACCCCTGATTAGGCTGAGAGTATCCGGCTCTATACAGTTGAAACCTCTGATTCTTCTTGTTGAAATTTGCAGGGTATATGCCTAAGATGCGAAGGGTTGCCCTAGAATCCTTGAGTGTATGCATCACTTTGTTTGTTCTGTCTGCAAACAGTCTATCCCGTTCGAAGGGGAGATCCTCTATGGTTGCCTGCAACTGTTTTGGTAATGCTGCCGCATGAAGCCATGACGCTCGTCGCATGACTACAGCCGTACCGATGGCCCAGGCCGCTGCATCCACAGCATCCAGGGATGCCTGCAATGCCGTCCTTGCAGTAAGTTGACCTTCTTTGATTAAAGACTTAAATCGTTCTCTTTTCTCCTCAGGTAGTGAGGTAAGTAACTCTGTGAGTTTTGCGTATATTTAGTGATCGTAGTTCGCTAGTACTGCGGTGTAGTTCACTACTCTCAGCAGGAATGTTGTTGTTGTGTATAATTTTTTCTCCAGTAAGTCAAGCTTCTTATCGTCCTTATCAGTCAGGTTGGTCCCATGATGGTCTTGTCTCACCCTCTGATTTGCCGCCTCAATCACTAATGAATTGGGGTGAGGGTGAGTGAACAGGAATTCATTGCCCTTCGGCATTATGAAATACTTTTTGTCAGCCCTCTTATTAATTGGGGCAGCTGTGGCTGGCATCTGCCATATCTGGTTCATGGGGTCCATTATCCCCTCATCCATTGGGAGCGCGACCTTGATTGATGTGGAAGACTGCAAAATCTTATAAAGTTTATGCTTAGTCACGTCCTCATCATGTATAGAGATGTCTAGGCTGTCTGTCACCCTTGTGAACAGCTCTTGGAACTGCTTTGCTTCCTCAGACTTTGACTGGCGGCTGAGGTTGTCGCCTGGCTCCTCTTGCCCCTCCAAATGGTGTGACTGCTGTGTCACTGGCTGAGGCTGCTGCATCGCTGAGGTCACTGCAGGTAAGGACTGACTAGCCACCTCCATTTGTGGCATTGAAGGTACAGCCAGTCCGGTGCAGTGCCCATCTGGGGCCAAGTTCCCCAACTTAACCATGGGCATGGATATGGCCAAGGCATATTCCAGTATGGCCAAGGTGCAGCTGTCATAGGAGCTGCCTGTGGCTGCATAGGAGGATCAGAATCATCCCTGGGTGACTCGGGACTCGGTGATCTTAAGGCTGAAGAGACAGATCTCCCACTGGAAAATGTGAGAGAGGGTATTTCCTCATCAGACGAGTGTATACTGAACAAGGGGGATATGGGGGAGGAGGAAGACTGAGTCCCCTCCTGCATCTCAGTGTGATGTTCTTTCCTCTTTCTTTTGCCCTGCTGTACTGTCAATTGCTCTCCCTGCATTGCACCGTGCTGATCTGGCAGGCGCGGGCCCACGCTTGTGAGGGGAGCCAACAACGGTGTCGCACTGGGCTTTGTGCTGTTGAGCGTTGCGGCGTTTGGTGCTGCCTTCTTTCTGGTGCTTGTCGCTGAAGACAGGTTTACCACGGCAACACACAGTGCCGGCTGTAAAAACAGCACCAGTAGCGGAGTCAGCGGTGCCGCAGGCGCTGGTGCCTGTGCTGTGCTCAACGCTGCAGCCGGGGTCAGCATAAGCATATTCCCCATGGCTGGGTTATCACGCCTGCACTGATCTCTTCCACTTGGTGGGCGATTCTCCTTCCCCCGGGAGCTGGCAAAATGAGCCCCTTTAGATTTATACATTTTGCTGTTGCTCCTAGCCTTTTTGGAAGGCATGGGGGAGGAAGCCGCAGACCACCGCTTGTGCAGCTGAGGAGAGCGCGGCTGCCGGCCAGGGTCCGATGCGGGCTTGAGAGAGCCCTCCAGCAGAAGTAGTTTTAGTTTCATTTGTCTCTCCCTGCGGGCTCGGGTAGTTAGCCTCTTGCAGTGAGGACACTCATGTGTCAGATGACTTTCGCCCAGGCACCTTATGCATTCAGCATGGCCTTCAGATGCTGGCATAGCGTCGCGGCAAGAGGTGCAGTGTTTAAAGCCTGGTGGAGACGGCATTTCTGAAGTAAAATGTTCTGATTATTGCTCTCTATTCTCTGTTTCTTTTCTCTCCTCTTTTCCTTTTCTGATCTTTTCCCTTTTCTTTTTCTTTTTTTTCTTCAGGTGAACAGTGGCCATTAGAATGGCCATTGGGATTCCAGCCAGATCTGAGGACATCTCCGTCTAAGCGCCAAAGCGGTAAGAAGGGAACTGAGAGGAGGGGGGGGGCGCCTGTGCGCGTCAGTGACGGAATGTCTGACCCCTGCTACCGCGTGCAGGGCACCCCTGACACAGCTGTTAAGACTCTCCGATCTGAGGCACGAGGCTGGCCATGCACCTAGAGTGGAGCAGACAGGGACACTGCTCGAAGAATGAAGCTTTTTCATGTAAACAGGCAGGTCAGTAGCTTTTTCTTTTGCAGAGTTTTCAAAATAGAAAATGATTCCTAGTATGATGGTCATGCCATTTTTCCTTTAAAAAAATCCATTCAGGATCTGGCATTTCCCAAGGTACTGAATGACTTGTCAGACACGTTTTGAAAACTTGGCTTAAGGTCCACTAGTCTTTTAGATGTTGCCACATTCCGAAGGGGCAGCCGTGTTAGTCTAGTTCAGTAAAACAAATGAGGAGTCCTGGGCCACTTAAAGACAAATTTATTTACTGTATGAGCTCTCATGGCAGAAAATCCCATTTCATCAGATGTTTTGAAAGCTCATGCAAAAAAAACCAAATTTGAGCAAGGACTAGACCTTCCCATGAGGACACTCACACACGATTACCAAATTCATACATAACACTCCCCCTTAATTCCTTTTCAAATCTGGATAAATGGACTCGTGTCCCCAAAACTCATAAATCACACAAGAACTCTTGATATTATATTCCACAACGGCTCCACTCTACAGTCTTTGGAGGACTCTAACAATATCTCTGCCCAAAATTCACAAAAACTCTATTACCAAACATACAAACAGAACTTCACTGACCACACGACTGCACACTCCACCCACCCACATCCATGCTAACATAGTCATTCCTGCAGAGGTTGGAAAGGCACAATGCAAATTCCCCGAAGTGCTTTTGACGGGTGTGGATCTGCCCTCCACCATGGTTACAGAAGGTGGCATGGTCATACATATGGAGTAAAAACAGCTTCAGGGACTTTTCTGCACTTGGATTTCTTTGTGCTTCATTGAATACTTCCATAGTTTCTGATGTTTTTCACCTTTCTCTTTTATTCGTAGATACAAGGATTTTAAAGCCCAAAGGAACCATTTTGATGATCAGTTCTAATCTCCTGCACAGCATGAGGTAGGGAATGTTACTGTTTGATTCCTTCATTAAACCTCAAACTTCTCATTTAAGTACAGAATATCTTTCAGAAAAAGAGCCAAATTTAAAGATTTAAAGATTTCAAGTGATGGGGAACCCACCACAACCAGAACTACATTGTTCCAATGGTTAATTGTCCTCATTGTTTAATCTCTGCACTTTATTTCTAATCTGAATTTGACAAGCCGCAGTATCCTGCCATTAGACTTTGTTCTGCCTTTGTTTGCTAGATTAGAGAACCTTCTACCAGAAATCCTTCCCTTATACAGGTTCTTACTGATCAAGTCATTTAACCATCTCTTCTATGAACTAAAGAGATTGTGCTTCTTTGATCTCGCTAAAACAGATTTTCCAGACTTTGGAAAAGATTCACAAAAAAGCTGCAACGATTCAATTGTTCAACATTAATTTTTAAGTGTTGATATAATATCATATAAAAGTGGTAAACTGCTCCCTACTGTATATTCTTTTGCTTATATATCCAAAGATATTGTTAGCTCTCACTCTTCACTAGGAACTCACATTCACTTGATTATCCCAAGTCTTGCAAGTCATTTCTTTCCAAAATACATCTGCAGCATTGTAAGTGTTCCCTGTGTGTTATCAACATAAATTCACAACCTTAACTATCTAAAATACAATTCTATCTGGAAATTAAAGTCCTCATTTGTGCAAGGACATGGAAATGCAGCTCCCCTGTGGTCTTCTAAACGCTACATGGTTCTCAAACACCAAATGATGTATTTTGGACGTGGGTTTGGTTTCTGTTTGCTCACAAAAGTGAGCCCCCGGACTACAGCCACGGACGAAAAATTCAAATATATCACTGGGCTATTCTGGGTGCATAAAATGCCAACTAGAATTTGTCCATTCCACAAATGGAGAGAAAATTCTGGACACTTACACAGTATGAAACTTGTGGTATTTTCTCTGGAACGGCTGACAAGTAACCAAAGATCAACCTGCCAGAGCACTAGGAAAGTTAATTCTGTCTTCCTTCATTCTCTCTCCCTCCCCCTTTCCTGTTTCCCTGATTTGTGACTCATGTTAAGTTCTACAGGGGCAGAGAAGGTCCAAGTTCACTGTACTCCGATAAGATTGAGGGGTTCAGTAGTATTGTGTAGATATTTCCAACAATGTTCAGTGTTATTACCTTAATAGATAACTATTATATGCTATAGTGTGTGCCATGCTGTACTGTGCCAGAGAGAATATGGGTTCTGCTTCCTGAAGTTTAACAGCTATTTAAAAAACTCCCAAATATATACAGCAAGGTACACTCAAAATACCAGCTGACTAGACAATGGTTTTACAGCTGTACATTTTAAGGAATCTGAAAGAGTTTTTAAAGCCCCTCAATGTGTTTTCAAAGGTTCTCTTTGTTTTCCAATCTGTTTTAGATCCTCCTCCCCTTCCTTCTCTCCCACAGCGATGCCCAGCGACAAGGTGACTAAAGATACTGTGAGATAGCAGTGACCAAGCTATTTCAGAAGCAGGACACCTCTGTGACGCGGTTCCATATTATTTTGAAGCAGGAAGTAACATTTTGTGAGAGCTGTAGAGAACTTAAAATCCAAACCTAAAATCCAAACCATTTTAGTTTAGATCTGAATTTCAAAGAACAGTATTTGAATGGACTCAAGATAAGCTCATCCATCTCTACTAAATTTGCTGATGACACAATTATCTGGGCGGGGAACCGAGGAGGACCCAAGCAGGTTGGTTAGGAAGGCATTACAAAGACTAGACCAGAGCAGAAAAGTGTAAGAAACTGTACACTGGAGGGAACAATTTAAATTTAAATATTTGTACAGAGACAGACTCTGAGTTAGCTGTAAGATTAATTTGGAAAACAGAAGTATGTGAAGTAATAAGTGATAGAGAAGGCAATTTGGGGGCTTTTATTCTCCTTTGTGAGACTAAGAAAAAGTGGGCATAATTTTAACGCTGTAGTGTAATTAAAAGGGAGAAAAGAAAAAGGCTGTTCTAAAAACATACCCACCATACAATTAACTCACTGCTGATGGATACTGATACACCCAGTTTGAAAAAACTGGATACAAACAGAACATTTAAAATTTAGCAACTAGCATTTCAGGGATGAAAAATACTTTATGAGTTCAATGATACTAATGAGATTCAGGACAAACTCCATTCTCATATTTATAGCCCTGTGGAGATAAAAAAAAATTGGCTCTGCATCCATTTGTGATCTACAAAAATGGTCTGTGGATAACAGCAGATTTGTAGGTGTTACTTCATGGAAGTTGAGGGGAATTACCCAAGTAACCCAAAAAGGAGAAAATGGCTCAACATACGCAGTTAAGAGTACATTGGAGTGATAATTAGAAGGGCTATGATTCTTGTTATGCTTCAGGGCAAAAGCAGATCCTCAGATCACCTAGGTGAAATGAAATTTCCTATCTGAATATTCTTTACACCAGCAACGCCCTAGCAAGTGTATTGCATTTATTCAAAATTGGGTGTGTTTCTAAAGATCTACTCTAGGAATTATTCTGGGAAAGTTCTATGGCCTGTTACATAAGAAGCCAAGTTCTCTCCACTGCATTATATATGAGGAAAGACACACAAGATGATCATAGTGGTCCCGTCTGCCCTTGCAAGTTATGAATGTGGTGTGATTTCTGGTTCTACTTACAGCCTGCTGCTGGAGCCAGAAATACAAGATTGGGTGCAAGCGATTCGACTGTAAGCAATGATGCATTCAGTGCTTTGACTACCACATGACCCCCATTTTCTAGAGACAGGTGCTACCATGTACCATAATACAAATGATGTGTTGCTTCCGGTCTCACCTCACTGCATGTCCATGCCCTGACCTAGCTTCTTCCTATTCTGTCTTTGCAGCTTCATATTCACGCTTGGCTCCTTCCTTTCCACACTCCTCACTTTTGCTCAGCCCTGTTTCCCTCCGACACATTCTTGTTCCATTAGAATGCTGTTCATGAAAGGATGTAAAAGAATCATTTCAATCCTCTTGTTCAGAGATAAGCCTGACTTCTATGCACCTTCCATGAGCTCAATTTGGGGTCTGAGGGTAGAAAATATTTTTCATGCAAGTCCATAAGTACATGAATAGGCTCAATCTCTCCAAAAACTTTAGGATTTGAATCTCCTACAGCTATCCCAGCTGCCTAGGTTTTGATTGCCCACTTCCTTATCACCTTTCCAGGACCATAACAGGCTTCAGTTCACGTACAATTCAGAGATTTTTAAAGCACCAAGACCAAGAAATCTAGCCATTATAAAATCCTCACTTCTCATCCCTATCTGGAGCCCTTCTGAGCCCACCAGGAAAGTGATGTTTGAGACATGATCTAGAAGAAGAATTTGACATAAACAAACACATTAGTTCAGTTAAAAAAATAAAAAACCTCATTAAAATATATACTATGTTCGTTAAACTTCTTGACTCAGGACAGACACAAGGTGAAAAGTGTGGGATCCTTAACATCCCCCTGTGTAACAATCTTGTGTTTTTACTGTGACTACTTTCTCATGCAAGTGGAGACAGTGTCTGGTCTACACCCTTGCTGTATCTACATTCAGAGACTTATACCATGTCTACACTAGAGGGCTTGCCAATACACACATAGCTGCTTAATTCTGACAGTAGAGAGCTATCCTGTCAACATAATAAAATGACCTCAATGAGAGGTGGCAGCTATGTTGTTGGGAGAAATTCTCCCACAAACATAGCACTGCGCACACTCCAGTTTATGCCTGCAAAATTTATGTCATTCAGGGATGTGTTTTTTTAATACTCCTGAATGACATAAATGTTGCCAAGCATAACTTGTAACATACACTTGGATTTACATTCTGAGCTATGGATGGATGGATGGATGGACGGACGCGCGCACACACAAAATCAGATGATTTCTGACTTGCACTTAGTTTGTGACTCATAAATGTAATAGAGTTTAGACTCTATCTGAAGCTGACCTCTACTCGGCCAATAAATACATCTGGGGACATTTTGCATCAATCCCTGCTGAAAATAATTTCACACCCCTCTCTAGAGATTAGGACTTTGTTGCAGCTAGAGAAAATAATCTGCTAGCAGGCACATCCTGGGATGGTGATGCCCTAATCTGAAATCATCTAAACCCTTACAGTTTGAGGAGTTGTTTAAGATGCTGTGCCACTCTGTCTACTGTTTTGCTTTTAAAATCCTCTAATTGATTTTAAGCTATTGTGTTGTTAAACTGGTTTTATAGCACCCAATACAACAGTTAAGTCTGTAACATAAATTAACAACACAGCTCTACTTTCATTCACACATCACTTTCTTCTTTTTGGATTAATTTTTTTAATTATTTTTTTTTCAACCCACAGGGAACAGTGTTTTTAAGGAAAGCATGAAGAAAACCTTATAATCCCTTTGGAGAGTTATATAGGGAAGTAAACTAAATATACATTATTTATTTACAAACAGCACATCGACAAATAATTTTATGCAAAAGTACTTGCTAACAGATGGACTTTATAATTTCAAACTTTGCAGCTAGCTGGATCTGAAATAGGAAATAGTTGTTTTTCCTACTTGAATGGCTACAAATTAAAAGTTTTAAATTATATATGATTCAAAATTGGCTTTTGTGCCTACCGTTTATGAAACTTCTATCCAATTTTCAGTAGCAATCACTGGGACATAAAAAGTGCCACAATGAACTAAACCCAGGGTCCATCTAGTTCAGTATCCTGTCTCTGACAGTAGCCAGCCTCAGATGTTCCAGAGGAAGGTGTAAGAGACCCCACAAAATGCCTATGAAGGGATAAACTGATCCCTTGCAGGGCTCATCTTAATGTATAGGGATTGGCTGAAACCCTGAAACAAGAGGATTTATGCAATTCAGACTTTTTTAGCATTATTACTCAACTCAATATTCTTTTTATCCAGATACATGACACTCTTTTTGAAAGCTTGTTAAATTCTCGGCTTCAGTGATATCATGTGGCAATGAGTTCCGCAGCTTAATTTCTTTTTATCAATTTTGAATTTCATAGATTCATAATTTTACAGTTAGAAGGGACCAACATGATCACCCTGTCTAAACTCCTGCACGATGCAGGCCACAGAACCTCGCACCCACTCCTACAACAAACATCTAACCCAGGGATTCTCACCTTTTGTGGGTTGTGACATGCTTCGTGGCATATTGTGACCATACAGTACACATCAACCTACCTCCCCAAGCTAAATCCAGCCATCGCCCTTGCTCTCTGTGACACGCTTACTGCTGTGTGGTAACATAGTACTGTGTCCCAACACAGTGGTTGAGAACCACTGATCTAACCTATCATTGAGTCACTGAAATCCCCAAATCATGGCTTAAAAACTTCAAGGTACAGAGAAAACACCAGCTACTGACCCATGTCCCATGCTACAGGGGAAGGCAAAAACATCAAGGTCCCCTGCCAATCTGCCCCGGGGGAAATCTCCTTCTGACCCCAACTATGGTGATCTGCTAATCCCTAAGCATGTAGGCAAGAATTTCCAGGCAGACACCCAAAAAAGAATTCCCCTCACCAGCTTAGAACCCTTCCCATCTAACATCCTATCCCTGGCATATTTACTACTAGTAGTAAAATATCAGTTAACTGCCAAATTAGGCTGTCCCATCATATCATTTACAAACTTCTAGTTTCACTGAACACCTCCTTGTTCATGTGTTATCAGACAGAGAACAGGCACTCCTGGTTTGCCTCCATGATACGTATAGGGATTTTGTTGTCAGATCCTTGGGATACTTTTTGAAATAGATTTTAGTATCTTTAGGGTTTGGTTCATTGTATTAAATAGATGTATTATTGTAGACACACTATAAGATAACTGCACAGACTGAAAACCTCTGATCAGGAAAGAGGTATGTAAGTCTTTGCTGGAGAAAGTGATGACTGAGGAGCTGGGAGCCTAGAGTGGGTGCCCTGAGGGACCACAAGGCATACAGGTGGTGCAGTTGTCCTGAATAGGGACAGTCTTCTCTAAAACAAGCAAGGAGTCCTGTGGCACTTAAAGACTAACAAATTTATTTATCATATGAGGTTTCGTGGGAGAAAATCCCGCTTTGTCAGACACTTTGAAGATGAAGTGGGATTTTCTCCCACAAATGTTGTGCGATAAATAAATCTGTTAGTCTTTAAGTGCAACAGGACTCCTTGCTTGTTTTGCA
The DNA here is from genome assembly GCA_007922195.1 of Podocnemis expansa. NCBI lineage: Eukaryota > Metazoa > Chordata > Testudines > Podocnemididae > Podocnemis > Podocnemis expansa. The sequence continues at coordinate 6,339,959 of ML681971.1, forward strand.
GAACTAGACTAACTTGGCTGCCCCTTCGGAACTTGAGGATCTTCTCTAACCTATTTATTAATTTACATAATTTTATCCTGTTCCTTTTTATTAGTCTCCTTTTTAAATATAATCCAGTCTTTCCAATCTCTTCATATGACAATTTTTAAAAGCCCCTACAAAAACAACAAAAGTCCTGTGGCACCTTAAAGACTAACAAATTTCTTCAGGCATAAGCTTTCATGGGCTCTAACCCACTTCATCAGTTGCCATCCTATTAGTTTCTTACATTTCATACATTCATGTAACCTAAAAGACTCAAACCCTTTTTATTGTGTACTTTGAGTACATAAAGTATATTTTCACTTACTCTTACAACAAGCTACAAATGTGTATCTAGATTTTGATTCCTACAGTGAGATCCATGTGGGGGCAGGAGCCTGATCACATGGATCCTATAGCAGGATCTGGCCTAATTTTTAAAATGGCACAGTACTGTGTTACCTGAGTATCTGTATATGATCATATTATACATATATACAAGGAGTCAGAGCTAAAATTGACTATGCTTTTCTAGCTACTGTGCAAAGGAAGATACAGGTCTGACCCCACAAGTTTAACCTTAGGTCCTAATACTGAAGCCAGTCCTGCATAGATGGACCTTTGCACACAGGTGGAACACCATGGACTTCAGTGCAACTCTGGTGAGAAATGTCCACCTGTGCAAATCAAATTGCAGAATCAAGGCCTAAAATCAGATACTGAACTACATCGTGTGTATGCTTACACCCACTAAACACGTCAGATAAGATGGGTGAGTATTTCGCCAACCTTTTCATTTTGCGGACATTTTATTCTCTCAGATTTAATACTCTAACACTCCAGTGTTTAGTTCTCAAAACCGTTCATTCTCTGGAGTCTTACAGTGGAGTCTGCTTACTTCGCATAGTAAAAGGATAACAATTTGAAACACAATATTAGATTAAAATGCTCAACCTTTCACATGACATGGGGAGATCCTTTTTTTTTTTTAATAAAAAAACCCTGTTGATAGTTAATATTTTGTGAGTGAACATCTGAACACCTGTATGCTCTCAATGTAACGTTTACATATTGCATGGCATGAATATTTCTTGAGGACAGAACTGCTCCTCATGTATATTTGTCGAGGATACTATATTAAACCACATTATCATTTTGAAAAGCAATGCTTTGCTCTGCTATAACAATTTTACTCCCAGGAGAGAAAATTGCTTTATTAACCTGAATTAAGCTTCCAAATGCCTCCATTTTGTATTAATATCCATTTCTGATTTGCTACCCGAGGGACCATATATTTCAATGCTTGCTCAAAAATCTCTCTGTTCTCCTACTGTTAGATACCATTTACTCTTTTAACTCCTGAGGAGTCAGTGGCACATCTGGAAAGTCAGCACAACAAACAGTGTGGTTGGTAGAACTTTATATAGCTTCAGAATGGAAATTAGTCAGAGCCGTCTGTCTTCAAGAGTTTTGTAATATCTGGTCTTTGAACAGGAAGCTCAGTTGGGTGAGTGACACACAAGGCAAGAGGGTAACCTAGCAAAGCACCATGCTCTTAGATATATGTCAGTGAGCAACACAACTCTGGCATGGCCACACAGCCTCTGCTACCATAATCTGCTCAGAGGCTCTTCTCTCTCTTTGGATCAAAGTGTTATATACAGGTATTGATTACCCTTAGGACAGGTAAGGTGCTGTGGGCAATGGTGAAATGAGAATTTGCCTTCTTAGCTGGGTCATATCCTGAATCAAGAATTATGGTGGACCCAGCTGTATTGCTCAGCTCCAACAAAAATCTAGAAGTAAGGAGAGAGGTAGGAGAATCTCTTGGGATTTCAGGAGAAAGACCCCACTCTACGTGGCACTTGCCTGGCATGGAAAGTGGCCCACTAAACTTTGCATTGTCTCACCAAGTAATAATCCCCACAGGAGCAACTGAGCAGGCCCATAAACTCAGCATTTGTACACTAGCACAAAAGCAGCTGGCAACAGGACAAAGAAAAGGCTCTAAGAGAAATTATGAGACTGCAAGGCTAAAAAGCAGTAGGGTACTATGCTGTAAAGCAAACAGGTGGGCAGTTTAGAGAGAACAAACATGGTTATAAATGTCCACCTGGGAAAGAAAAATGCACTAGGAGATGAAGCAGCAAGGAGGAGCCAATGGAACAGGACAGAATAAGCTTTTCTTACCTGCAGCAGTTTTCCTTCTGCTGGAGTAACCTCAGCGACATTAGCAAACACTCCTTCCAATACGATTGGCTCCATTTTTAAGGGGATCACCTTAATGATCGCCTTCTGTGCTGCTGATCTCTCCGATTCTACTGCCGCAGCCAGCGCCAGACCTGTGTGGCCAAGTCTGACCTGCAACGTAACCATTAGCAGCCAAGGCCAGAGGACAGCCAGCTGCAACTGGGGGCCAGCACTCATTCTACCAGCTCCGGCAATGTGCTTCGGCCACACATATCGCTCAGGAATGTGTCTTTACCCCACCAGAAGCTTCCAAGAGCAGAGTTGGTTGGGTTCAGAGCACCAATGTGTTTCCAGTCAGTGGGCAGATAGAAAAGAGGGGCTCAATAGCCTACAGCCTCTTTCTCCTGGCACACATGAGGTTCCTCTGCTGTTTCTCTTCCTCAGTGCCACGTGCCCAAAGGCCTGCCAGGCCTCAACAAAATTTAAACAAACCCACCAACAATTTAAATCAAGTATTCTTCCTCCCTCTTCCAATGGATAAATCCAGATAGATTAACAAAAACTGAATGAATGGGCACCAAAAAAAACCCAGCCAGGACACCCAACAATATTGTGGAGTTCTTCAGTTCTGCCCAGGTTAATCATAGGTGGAGTCTCTGCCATGGGAGAAGAGTCTATGTCTCCTGCCCTTTCAGGGTTACATTAATCAGGCTGACCAGCAGGTTGAACACACCAATCGCAGATGAACTTGGCCTTCACTCCAGCTGCTTATCTTCTCCACATATTTCATTCCCAAAAGCACAAATTCTTCCAGTGTAATGTTAATCACAGTTATCCATATTCCCCATTAATTCCACATGTTAAAGAATAATGTTGGAAGAGAGGGGATACTCCCCTTCAATAATTACAGCCGTATTTTTTAAGTTTTGTATAAATAAGATGAAAAGAAAAAAAATGTTTGCTACTGGCTTGTCTTCTTCCAAGTCTATTTGATCTTTGACATCTCTGTCCTGTCAGAAACACCTCTTGTTCAGCACAAGGACAGGAAATGGCTAGTAATCTGTTTAAAAGCACATATCTTCTGTTATGCAGTTCCCAAAATTAATTAGATGAACAACCTATTTTCAAATTCCTAACAGGTAAATAGGGCCACCAAACACTTCAAAAAGTTTAGGCACAGACTTGACGCAAAATATTACAAACATATCCTTTGTTTGTTTCATGCTATTCCTGTATATCAAGAACTGTTATAATTGCTTTCAAGAACATGCTAATAAAAACCTAAATAAAAACACCACAAAATAAAAATTAAAAAATCCATATGTCCCACCCAAGGGTCACACACAAAGTACTTGAGAGTCTTCATATTGTAGCCAAGGTAGGAAAATTGAGCCACTAAAATGCCTAATTTACACTCCTGCAAACCTGTTAAATAGTCTGCCTGCAAGAATCCACAAGGGCTGAAACAGATGGAAATGTTTCTATAAATCCTCGACAAAACCCAGCTTTTTTCACAGCTTAACAAAAAGTGTCTCTGATTTTTTCAACCTGTTACTTAGAAAAATAGTTCTCTCTCTCTTACAGGCACACACACAAAAGGCAGGTAGATGCAAGTGGAATTCCACAGCCAGAAAGACAATCCAACAAGATCAAAGGGAGACATTTACTCCAGGCTGAAAACTCCTGGGCCAGGCATGGCTGAAAGTTAAGTGTCCAAATGTAATCAAAAGAGCTTAGAATGAATCCAAAAGCATTTCCAAAAGCTCTGTTTAAACAGAAGAGCTTCGTCTCTCCTTACAGCACATACAATGATCAGCTCAAAGTATGGGGAGCGAGAAAGAAAACAAAGTTTGAAACGTCCAGCAGCAAACCTAGACAGGCTGCTCTCATAAGGCAGGCAATGAATCCCAGAAGCAAGAAGTCTGAATCCTGATGTGAACTTGGAAAGTTATGTAGAAGAGCTTCCCTTCCAGAAAGGAGCCTGTGATTACAGTTTGTGTTCCCAGCTCTCTGCCTCCCTCCCCTGGGACTGTGAGCTTTCTCTCTCTACCTGCTGACACAAAGTGAGGGTGGAGCAGTCAGAGGCAACAACCCCACCCCCTTGATGTCTGGTTCAGAGCTCCTGGACTCCCTCTCCTGATCCACGGCTAAACTGCATTCAGCTTGGCCCTTCCTAACTTCATCTGATTAAACTATCACATGTAAATCGGGGTCATTGACTGATCCTTCAACCTGACATCAAAGCAAAGTCTGCACCTAACATAGCAAAGATAAAAATAAAAAATAAAATAAATTCAAATGCAGAGTCTGATCAATAAAGAAACAACACAGGGAATTTATCAGAGCAAGGGCAAGCTCTTTCCCAGCCTTCCTGCAACCAACCCTCTGAATGGCATCACGTCAGTATCTAAAGCAACTTCCCTCTGTAGAAAGTACTGATTTATTGCAGCCTTATGTCTTCAGCCCTGGGAAGGACTCTGTCCATTTCACGCACAGCCTTTCTTCAGCTCCTGCTAATTTAGATTCAGTAGCCCTTTTCTAGTAGCTACTGCAAGAAGGTTTCAGGTCAGGCTGATGTCAGGGGTCTGGAATTCAACTGTTATTCTCCTCTGACATCATTGGGAGGTGAATAATACTATAGGTCAGACCTATAACCTCAAAGTAAGGTTGCAAGTGGAAGTTTGTAACTCAGCATGTGATGGATCTGTGCTGAGGAAAAACTTACCCCCTCCCATATACCATACAGAAAATATGCTATCTATTCAGCCCTCTCATGAAGCTGGTTAGGAGAGAACCTCTATCAAACATGGCTCTTAAGAGAAAGGAACTGCAATCAAAAACATGACAGATAAGTCAGGTTTTTTTGGGCATGCATGGAGCCAAATCCATCCCTGGTGAACTCCACAGAAACCACTGGGGAAAATTTGGTAGACTATACTTTTAAGAAGTGATTTTTTTTTCAGTTACAAAGATGCTATCAGGAATTATTAATTCATTAAAATATTTATTTTAAATATCTCCATTTTAAAGTATAACACACACATTGAGAATATAAATGCAACATCTATTTCACTTGAACAACTTTGACTGCAGAAAGTTGCAACCATGCTCTTTATGAACTGCTGTTTATTTTACATCTCAGTGTAACCAGACTGCACACTGTTCCCATTAACAAGAAAATAGTAAAAGCATGTTCCTTGTTGGAGCAGTCCCACTTTATTATTTACTGACTCAAATACATCCATGCTAAAGGTGCTGAAATATGAGATGTCCAAGCTGCTGGGTTACCCAAGCCCTGTTTTGTGCAATACTATATTGATTTCTTTAAGCAGTGAGTGTCCTTTCTCTTCTGCCCTCTCACAATGTGCCTGAAAGTTAATTAAGGATAAGAAGAGCTGCTGCTGATGGTACCGTGCATGTAAAGTATTGCAGGAGATCCAGCTCCATGACTTTTTTTTTTAATTCAGAAAGATGATAAATACTAGGATTTCATAATTAACCATTAAAATAGGCTCCTTGACGTATGGCTCCAAAAGAACGTCACATCTTGTGGTGTAGGCAGCACTGAGAAAGTTAAGACAGGAGGGAAGCTTCATTACTTAATATGTAATGGCTGCAGTCTGGCAATGTGGAATTCCAGTGATCCCTGTCACTTCACACCCACTTCCCAGTCAGGACACCTGGACTAGACACAACTCTCCTCAAAGCCTCTCAACACTCCCATAATGACAGAAATGGTTATAGGCAATGAGGCTCTCCCCTATTACCACAGCATCTTCTGCAGTTCCAAGCCCTGCCAGCCTGGGGAGCAAACCAAACTCAGACTTTGGTGTTCCTGCTGTCATACCAAACATCTTTTCCCTTTAACTATTTGAATGCGCTTCATGTTTTGCTATCGTGTGTCCATATATTCTAATTTGACAAGCAGGGCCTGAGAAGAATGCAATCCCCTAAAACATTTAAGGCCTCTATAAACTTACTGTATGCATATGATGAAAGATGCAAAGGAAGGTAAGCTCTGAGGAAGGCCAGTGTAATAGGCCCCTGCTAATATATCAAGACCCAAGGACATTTCGAGCTTCCAGCTTTCTAGGTAGGGGTTTAAAAGGTCTGACCTTGGTTTATCATATTACCCAGTGTTTGTCTGTAAGCCAGCAAATGATTCTTGATACATCATATTACCCAGAGTTTGTCTGTGAGGTATTGACTGTGGCCGAAATTTGTACAAAGATTTAGAGGGGATAACTCAGGTCCTGACAATAAAAAGCATATTCATTCTGCTTCTTTCTTATGCAGAACTGTACAGGACTGAGGCTCACTGTCTATAAAGATGCATGAACAGGCAGGAAACAATTAGAGTGACATTTTCATTCACACATATTATCCTAACACAAGAAATATTGCACACGCATCCTTTATCCTTCTGTCAATATTTCAACATTAATAAATATTAATGCAAATACATAGCTGGTAAAAACCTTAACACTACTGTCAATGTAAATACAATAATACTAAACTAGTTAAAAGTGTTTTGTGAAGACCTACTTAAAATAAGACATATAGTAAACAGACAACTTACCATTATAGATATCACTAGAATCAAAGGAAATTATTAAAACAGAAGAATGCTCCAATTATGTAAAAGATCCAGCGGCTAGTGTGTGGGAGGATGCTCTCGGTGTAGAAGGAAGAGCATTTCCTGGTTAGTTGCTTAGAAAATTAGCTTATCTTTCCCAGAGATGCTCTGCTGGAATCCCTGACCCACTCAGACCTGGAATCTGGTGACCTCCCAATGCTTTTGTTTCTCACACAATTCCCTTTAAAGGGCCAGCGTAACTCCAAGGAGATTCATAGTTAGCACCAAATCAGAGCTGTGTTGACTACACTTCAGACAAAGTGAAGTAGACAGATTCCAAATCAAGAAGAAGAAACAAGTTTCTCCCCACTAAGAATGGTTTGCAGAGACTTTTAAGGTTTCCTATTTACAGAGAGCCCAAACTTTCAATTCCTAAGAAATTTCAGGCAGATTAACAATTACTGCACATTAAATACTCTAGCCGCTAGATGTTTTACAACATGTCAAAGTAGAAAATGGAACAAAAGAGATGCAGTAAACAATGAAGTGACTAATTCTCCATTAAACTCCCAACAAAAGCAAAAGGAAAGAGCTCACTTTTCTTTCTTTTTTTTTTTTTAAACCAGAACTGAAAAGTTCCAAAGTGCATATTCTGTGCAAAGCGCTGCCTCTCAGGTCTGAAATGGAGAACTCTGTTGGCTGTTACTGCACATTTTCACCCACTTCTCACTCCCTTAATTCTTCTTTTGGAAAGTGCTCCTGTTTGCAAGCTACATCCACCAGCAGATGGAGATCTAGGAGGGAAAAAGGAGCAAAAGTACAGCATACATGAGTGCTTCTCACCTAACTAAAGCCAGGGTAGTGTTCGTAAATCTTTTCACATCTATTTTCTGGCAGCCGATGTAAAATGTAGCCACAGCCAGCCTAAATCTCAAGAGTCGGCAACTCTTGGTAAGTGGCCAGCTAAGTGCTCAGCTTTTGAGCACCAGCGCCTTCTAAACATATACCTATCTGGATTGACTGGAAACATTCCACAGCTGATTGTTGTTTATTTGTGCTGCTACTTGCCAGAATTTCAGCCCTTGCCATCTACTGTTTCCAGTGAAATGTTCACAACTATTCTGTACACAGGGGATAGCTGGGAAAAGTGCAAGCAGTGTTCAGAATCCAAAACTTACTATCTGCGAATGAAGCTAACTTGGGAAAAACATGGTCCAATTTTCCTCTCTGAAACTTGCATTTCTTAACAAGAGTGAAGATATTTGGCATGCATCCACAGGGCAGGATGAAGGCGAAGGCACAGGCACAGGCACTGGCACTGTGAATATCTAGGAAGAGCCCCCAGCTCTTGGAGCCATCAGAAATTCTGCTTTCATTTTTTAAAAGCACCTCCTAGCCCTCAACGTAATATATAAAACCTTGAAAATATGATTCAAATGTAATTAATGTAGTGAAGTCAGAAGACAAGACTGTTATTTACATATACTGCAACTTCTCCTCCAGCTGTTTAAGAAACATAGAGAATTTAAACCACAATGCTGGGGGACACAGGGGTGTCATGTAATACACAGTCATGGATGCACAGAATCAGTGCTGCACCCTCAGCTTTGGAACTGTCCTTTGCAGGAACCTCTTTAGCGTTTCAAACTTCAGGAGTCGCAAGTTTCCATCACCATGCAGCCTCATTGTCACATCCCTATTTCATACCGTGACCTCTACTCAGCAAGTCCAACTGAGATAGACTCCTGGTAGAGACTGGTTAGCTCATAGTCCCAGCCAAGCTGCAGGGAAACTTCCTTTTCAGGCTGTGTCTGTCACAGTCCCTGCAGATCTATATGAGAAGTGCAACATCAGCACAGCTGGTGAAGCTGCCCTAAGCCAATGGGAGAGCAGTGTCCTGTGGGCATAATTACTCCACTTCTAGGAAAGATGCAAGTTAAATCAGCAGTAAAGCATCTCCCACCAACGTAGCATGAGTGTGGACAATACTTTGGTTGCAGTAATTTGCGACACTCAGAACCAGGGCTGGCTCTACCCATAAGCAAATAAGGCAGTGGCTGGGGGTGCCACTGTCTTAGGGGTGCCTCGGCACTGCACTCGGGGCAGGACAGGCCAGCTCGGAAGCTGGATCCCCACTCTTGTCCTCCCTGAGCCAGCCACTCTGCCTCTGGAGGTGGACCAGCCCAGCCCATAGGGTGGGCTCTGTTGTCTCCATCTGCCTCTGGGCTGGCCCTCCCTGCCCTTAGGGAGGAACAGCTGGCCCAGGGGAGGGGGGTAGAGGGGAGCCCCGCCTCTGGGCTGGCCCACCCCACCCCTGGGCCAGCTGTTCCCTGCCCTGGGGACAGGGTGAGCCATCCGGAGCAGGGGCTGGGTTCCACACACAACCCCCGTGGGGGGCAGGGGCTTACAAAACTAAAAGCCAGCTCAGGGCTCCACAGCCCCTTGAGCCGGCCCAGCTCAGAAGGTGACTTTTTCACACCCCTGAGTGATGCAAATTAGATCAGCTTAAATCAGTGGTTCCCAACCAGTGTGCCAGGGCACACTGGTGTGCCGCGGGAACACCCAAAGTGCACTGTGAGTATTCCCGAGAGCTGGAGTTAAAGTTCCCTCCCTGCTCAGTCCAGCCACCTGGGCTGTGCAGGGCTGGGAAAAGGCAGGGGTTAAAGTAAGGGGGAAGGCGTCAGAACATGGTTCCAGGGCCCTTATTTTTAGGCAGGCAGCGTTCCAGTCCTCCTAAAAATAGAGAAAGGCACTGGAACATCGAGTTCCAGGGTCCCCCTAAAAATAGCAGGAGCACCAAAACGCACCATTCAGATGGCTCCACCTTAAACCTGGCTCCATCTTATGCCCAGCCAGCAGAGAGCTGGGGGAGGCTGGGAGTGTGTGAATCTCCCCCTGCAGGGCAGAGCAGCTCCTGTTGGCAAACAGGCCAGGTAAGGGCTTTGGGAGGGGCTGCCGCTGGGGGTTGTGTGGGGTAGGTGTGAGTGTGTAGTGGAGGCTGTGTGGCTGGGGTTGTGGGGTGGCTGGTTGATTGGGGGTGTGTGAAGGTGGGGTGGCTGTGTGTGGGGGGGTGTAGCTGGGGGCTGGAGGGTCCATCACAGGCAGAAGGGGGCTGGGGGAGGGGAGGATGGGACCCACTGAGGTGGGAGGGAGCAACAGTGGGGTGAGGATTTGCCCTGGGTGGCAGGGAGCCACTGTGGAGAAGGGGGAAGTGGGTGCTGCGCCATGCTTCCCTGCCCTATCTTCCCACTCCCCAGGTTCCCCCGACCCCCCATAAAGCCACGCTTGTTCTCCCTTCCTCTCTTGCCACCCTTGTGCTGTTCCCCACCTGGCTGTCCTTTTCCTCTTTTGCCACCCCTGCCCTGCTCTGCTGTCCAGACTCACTCCTGCCACTGCACATGACTCCTGACCTCCCCTGTTTTGCCACCCCTGCTTTGCTAACCCTACTACCACACATAGCAGCATTTCCAAAACACTGTGCCATGGTTCATGAATATTCATAACTAATTTAAGTTAATTTGAATATCCATGAGTTTTTTAATGGTGGTGTGCCTCAAAAAATTTGAAGGTCTCAAGGTGTGCCACAGCAGAGAAAAGGTTGGGAACCACTGGCTTAAATAACAGTAGACCTGCATTCAGTCTGATCACCTTAGTCATCCCAGGTGAGAGAACCCCTGAGTTTCCTCCAGAAGTCAACACTTTATACCTTCCAGTCCATTGTTCTCAAGCTGGTGTCTTTGCTCAGTTTCTCTGCTAAAAGCCAGTGAAATCCATCTTTCTCTGGCTGACCTGGTGACTGGGTTTTCCATTGTGTTCTTAGATTTTCCACTGATGTGAGGTCAGTCTCTGCCAGTCTTTTTTAATGACCCCTTAAGGCTCAGAAAGCTGAGTGATGCGCGCACACACACTTCAACAGAGGTAGTCCTGTCAGTCTATTTCAGCGAAACAAACAAGGAGCCCTGTGGCACTTTTAAAGACTAACAAATTTATCTATCGCATGAGCTTTCATCGAAAAGATCCCACTTCGTGGGAAAAATCCCACTTTGTCTGGATTTTTCTCCCACAAAGCTCATGTGATAAATAAATTAATTAGTCTTTAAAAGTGCCACAGGACTCCTTGTTTGTTTTACACACAGATTTATGTCTTTTAGCCTATCCTGAGAACAAACTTGGTTTTATGTCCCCATCCACCACATTGGGCAGCCATGCAAATATAGAGAAACAGAAGCACACGCAGCATTCATACAAATATTACAGAAGATTACCAATCTGTCACACACATCTGCTCTCACATCATGAAGAACAGTAGTTACAATACAGGTAAGTAACCACATTTTCTGCTTCAAGTAGTTGAAGGCATTCATGGTTCCACTTGGCAGTTCAAAAGCAGTATCAGAACAAGGTGGCTCTCAGACTCTCCTTAACAAATACCTGCAAAACTGTATTCCCAAAATTCATGCCTGGTTTAACTGCAGATGTAACAGTATAAAGCTTGTTAAAGCTATGTATGGAAGACCAAGTAGCAGCCCTGCATATGTCTAATATTAAATATAAAATTTCCCCTTTGTCATCACTTTCCAAAGTGAAAAGTCCCAGTTTTATTAATATCCTCAGATGGAAGCTGTTCCATACCTCTAATCATTTTAGTTGCCACCCTCTGTGACTTTTCCAATTCTGATATATCTTTTTTGAGATGGGGCAACAGGATCTGCAAGCAGTATTCAACATGTGGGCATACCGTGGATTTATTTATTTATTTTAGGGACTACCTAAAGAAGCTGGATGTGCCCAAGTCCATGGGGCCGGACAACCTGCACCCGAGGGTGTTGAGGGAGTTGGCCGATGAGATAGCAATACTGCTGGCCATCATCTTTGAAAACCCATGGCGAATGGGGGAGGTGCCAGAGGACTGGAAAAAAGCAAACATAGTGCCTATCTTCAAGAAAGGCAAAAAGGAGGATCTGAGGAATTACAGACCTGTCAGCCTCACCTCAATCCCTGGAAAAATCATGGAGCAGGTTCTCAAAGAATCCATCCTGAAACACTTGAAGAAAAATAAGAGTGATCAGGAATAGTCAGCATGGATTCACCAAGGGTAAATCGTGCCTGACCAACCTCATTGCCTTCTATGATGAGACGACTGGATTTGTGGATGCGGAAAAAGCCGTTGATGTGATATACCTCTTCTTTAGCAAGGCTTTTGATACAGTTTCCCACAGCATTCTTGTCAGCAAGTTAAGCAAGTATGGGTTGGATATGTGCTCTGTAAGGTGGATAGAGAACTGGCTAGATCAACGGTTTCAGTGAGTAAGAATCAATGGCTCCATGTCTAGTTGGCAACCAGTAATGAGTGGTGTGCCCCAGCGGTTGGTCCTGGGGCCACTTCTGTTTAACGTTTTCATTAATGATCTGGATAATGGGATAGATTGCACACTCAGTAAGTTTGCAGATGACACCAAGCTGGGGGGAACGGTAAACACGCTGGAAGGCAGGGACAGGATTCAGGGAGACCTTGACAGATTAGAGCAGTGGGCCTATAGAAATCTCATGAGGTTCAACAACGACAAATGCAAAGTCCTGCACTTGGGACGGAAAAATCCTATGCACTGCTACAGGCTGGGGAGTGATCAGCTAAGTAGCAGCACTGTAGAAAAGGACCTGGGAGTCATGGTGGATGGGAAGCTGGATATGAGTCAGCAGTGTGCTCTTGCTGCCGAAAAGGCCAATGGCATACTGGGCTGCATCAGAACAAGTGTTGCCAGCAGATCGAGGGATGTGATCGTTCCCCTCTATTCAGCACTGGTGAGACCGCACCTGGAATACAGTGTCCAGTTTTGGGCTCCCCACTACAAAAAGGAAGTGGACAAATTAGAAAGAGCCCAGCGGAGGGCAACAAAAATTATCAAGGGGCTAGAGCACAAGACCTATGAAGAAAGACTGAGGGAACTAGGCTTATTTAGGCTGCAGAAGAGAAGACTGAGGGGGGATTTGATAGCAACCTTCAGCTACCTGAAGGGATGCTCCAAGGAGGATGGAGCTCGGCTGTTCTCAGTAGTAACAGAGGACAGAACAAGGAGCAGTGGTTTCAAGTTGCAGCTGGGGAGGTCAAGGCTGGATATTAGGAAAAACTTTCTAACTAGGTGAGTGGTAAAGCATTGGAATGGGCTATCTAGGGAGGTGGCGGAATCTCTGTCTTTAGAGATGTTTAAGGCCCGGCTGGACAAAACTCTGGCTGGGATAATTTAGTGGGAGTGGTCCTGCTTTTTTTGGCAGGGGGTTGAACTAGATGACCTCATGAGGTCCCTTCCAACCCTATGATTCTATGAGTCTATATAGTGGCATCCTGATATTTTCTGTTATCTATCCCTTTCCTAATAATTCATAACATCCAACTAGCTGTTTTGCTTGACACTCCATGCTGAGCAGATGTTTACAGAGAAGTATCCATAATTCTATTCTATTCTATAATGGACTCCAAGATATCTTTCCTGAGTGGTAACAGCTTAGATCCCATCACTTTATATGCATAGCTGGGATTGTGTTTTCCAATGTGCATTACTTTGCATTTATCACCATTCAATTTCATCTGCCACGTTGTTGTCAAGTCACCCAGTTTTCTAAGTAACTTAGTAATTCTTTGCAGTCTGCTTTGTACTGAGTTATATCTTGAACAATTTTGCATCATGAGATAAATCTAACAAAATGGTTGTGAAACACTTCTCAGTTTTTACTATGGTGCCATACAGCTTCCTTTCACCCTCACAGTCTCACCTCTCATTGTTCCTCATGGCCACTAATTTCAATTTCTGGGGAAAACACTGTCACTTGCTTTTCTTGCAGAAGTTATGGCTACAAGGTAAGATATATTTTGGCATAGTAGAGAGAGAACAAGTTGCAAAGGGCTCCAAGGGAGATCCCAAAGGCCCACCAAGAATCGCTTCCTTCACCAGTGGGGAAAGACAGAGACAAGCGACCCCTTTCAGAAATCTAACTACTGAGAAGTTTAAGAGCATGGATTTCCCTTTGGACTGGAGGATGTTACACCAGAATTGCTGCCAAGTGGATCCCGAGTAAACTGACAGACAAACAGATGACTGGAAGTGCAAGTACTCCAGAATGTCCTGAACACATAACTGCGTTGTTGAATCCCTCAGACTAGGGACCAGATCAAAAAAGCTATTCCATTTTGCTACACAGGGAGTTCTAACAGAGGGCTTTTGACTATTTTGTAGAACTCATCTATCAGATTTGGAACAGGGCTTCTCTGCCATGCCCCTTCTAGCCAAACAGTACCCACGTTGTCAGCAGGGCTGGACTAAGGGGGCCCAGGGCCCCAGCTTCCCCCACTGTGGGCACGCTCCAGCCTGGGGCCCCAGGCCACTCACCACAGTAGCCTGGGGTAGAGTGGGCCATGGTTCTGGAGCCAGCAGCCGTGGCTGTCTGCAGCACTACCACCCCCAAACTGTCCAGTCTACCCCTGGGGACAGGACTGGCCACTGAATGGCTGCTGCACTTTAGGGCTTGAGAGGTGCTAGCTAACGTGTGGGGTTGCCCTGCCCTTGGACTGCAGCAGACACACTCTGGACAGTCTTGCCCCTGAAGGCAGACCAGCTGGCCCCTGGGAGTGGGGCAGGAGCACTGCACACTGCCACAGCTGGTGACTTCAGAGGCCCCAGCCCTGCAAGACTGGGCTAGCAGGGGCTTTAGGGGCTGCAGTCCAGGGCCCCGCTTCAGGCTAGGGCCCAGGACTGCAGCCCCTATAGCCCCTGCATTGATCTAGCCCTGGCTAAATTATGATTTAATTGACACATCACAGAGACTGAGTGAAATAACTCTCATGACTGGAATATTGGTTTGAAGATGTATAGCTTATTCAGGAAGGAACAGCAGTGGAAAAAAAAGACACGGTGTTGCATTGCCTATAAAGAACGTATACACATAGGTGTCATGAGTCTCAAAAAAGGAGCTGTCAGAACAGCAAAATAAAGGCAAAGGACTTAAAAAAAAAAAAAAAAAAGGCAGATTTCAACAAATTCAGATCACCAGTCTATATAAAGGTCCCATGGAAGAAAAGCTAAGGAAAAAAGAGACAATACATTTAAGGCTCAATAGCAATCTACCCCAAATCAAAAAGAAAAAGAAGACTAGTAAGAGGCCAATATGGCTGCAGCAAGAGTTCATTAACATGAAAATCAAAAAGGAAAGTCTACGGAGCAGTACAAAAGAACCCCAGCAAAATAATGTAAGGACATAATCAGAAAAGCAACGACAAAGAGTTACAGCTAGTAAAGGTTATAAATGACAATATGAAGAGGTTTAAAAATAAATGAGGAGAAAAACAGATGAAAAAGCCATAGTAGATCTACTACTTAGAAGGGAAGGAGAGCTTAAGAATGGACAACAAGAAGAGTGTTTTCATGAGCAGATGTAACCAGTGATCAGGTTCCCATAGTCCATAGGTCAGCAACCCAATTGATAAGAAGAGCCATTTTTAAAAATTCCTTCAATAACCAAGTATTTTGAAAGCTACAATAGGTGTAGTTTGGTGGGAGGTGGGAGGAGCTGGGCTAGGGTGCCTGTCGCAAGGTCCCCTGATGAGGGAGGAAGCAGAGCCTGGAACCAGGAGCAGGACCCCCGCAGGGTCCCCTGATGGCAGGGGAGAGCCCAGAGCCAGGGACAAGTAAGCCACAGAGTCCCCAGCTATCATGACAGAGAACACAACGCTACCCTGCCATCCTGAGTTTGAGGCCACAGGTACCTGCTCCAGCACTTCCCCAAATATCCTCTCCCAGTACACACACTGCCCTCCAGTGCCCTTCAAATAACACCTAGCAACCCCGTAAGTTATCATTTGTATGAGGCAAACTGTCAGTATTTTAATTTGTTGTGTTTTTTGTTGATCTATTCAAATAATAATTTATCTACAGTAATATTTGTGATGACTATTAAGGTAATATGAAAAAAAAATTATGAGTAACAAACTAAGAAGGAAGGATTTGGGGTCTGCAGGTTTGTTCATTTAAGTTTAGGGATCTCTGCATAAAAAAAATTTTAGAATCCATTCATTATGCAATCCTTGAGGCGCATGTCCCTCAACTTGTGTGTCCTTTTCTTAGAACTTCTGCAAATAAGACACATGGCTCTAACGTGATGCGTCCCCAACAAAAAGAATGAGGGTGACTCATGGGCATCGACACCAATACTTGCCAGTGGTTCCCAACATTTTGAGTATGAGGACCCCTTTTCAACATCAAAACATTCATGGACCCCCAAATGATAAGAGTTGTTATCGGGGACTGACTGGAGGCAGCGATGCTGCAAAAGGGCAGTGGAGGACCTGGCCCCCGCCTGCTCTCAAAGGGTGGGGACATATCCAGGGTGTGGCTGCTCATCCTATTGAAGTGACCTGAGGAGTGGGTGGGCGCAAGCCCACTCACTTCTAAAACCCTTCCCCCAGCCTAAGGGGAAGTGGCACAAGGCAGGGCTTCAAAAAAGTCCGGGGGACAACGAAAGAGAAAACAGGGACGGGTGTGAAGGTTACAGGTTCAAAACAAGGGTTTCGGAAGGGGATACCGAGCAGAGAACCCCGGACAGTGCCCACTGCTCCCGAAAGGTGTCGAGGGAGCCAGCGGACGCCGCCCAGAGGAACTCTGCCCGGAGACGTGCACGGACGAGGGAACGGAAATAGGCCCCACAGTCGCAGGCCCCTCCCTCTGCCAACCTCCTCTCCCGAGTTTTATAGGTGGCTACTTTCGCATAAGCCAAGAGGAGGTTGGCGAGGAGGTCCCGCGACTTGCTGGGGCCACGGATGGGGAGTGCGTAAAGGTACAAATGTGGGGAAAAGTGCAGCCAGAACCTCAAGAGGAGGTTCTGGAGGAGCCGGAAAAGGGGCTGCAACCTGGCGCAGTCTAAATAGACATGCGCCAGGGTCTCCCTCACACCGCAAAAGGGGCAGGTGTCGGGGCGAGGGGTGAACCGCGCCAAGAACACGCCCGTGCTCACGGCTCCATGGAGCAGCCACCAACTGATGTCCCCGGCAGGCCTTGGAGTGAGGGTGGCTGCCTGCAATCAGTCCCTGATTACAACTCTTATACATACAATTTAAATTTTATAGCCCTTTCCAACATGAATCGCTGGCTGGAAGTGGCTGGGGCTAGATCTGGCCCAGGCTGCCCGCTACTGTCCAGCAGTGGCTGGGGCTGGATGTATTCACAGACCCCTTATGATGACTCTGTGGACCCCCAGGAGTCCCTGGACCACAGGTTAGGAACCACTGCTCTAAGCAGTGTTTAAAACCTGTAGACTCTAGCATAAGCGGTCCCAGTGCCAAGCAAAGCCCAAACAAGAAAAATAATCAAGTACATAAAAATAAGAAAAGAAAAAGAAAAAAAGTGTCCCTGTAAAGAACATCGATAACTTTATACACTACTGAAATTCTACATGGGAAGAGAAAAATTATATGCAAAGGCACATGGATGCTCTACTTAGAGTACTGGGGAAGCATAGTTACACTCTTTATGTAACAGCTCAGGCACAAGGGAGCACAGAGCAAATGTGCCACCCCCTATGTTAAGAATAGGAAAAACTCTTCAGCAACAATGCATTGGTAACACACATATCTGAAGAGGCAAGGACACAAGCAAAGCACTTGAAAGCCAAATTTCTTTGGTTTTACTTTAACAGCCTCCATACTCAAAAAATAAATAAAAGCCCAACTCTGAATATACCTGAAACGTATTAAAACTAATGACATTAATTTCACTTAAAATCTGTGTGGTAATTAGTATGAAATTAAGATTGAGCTAATTATTCCACTTTAACAAGAAACAATTGTTTTTAAAAAGTCACCTGAAGGTAACACAAACTATTTAGGGCTTGTCTAGATATAAAAATTGTCCTGAATTAACCTTAATGGCACAGTAACTCTACCAATATTTAGAGCAGTACAGCCCACCTAGGATGAACAAGTTATAACAGTATAAAGTGCTTTATTCCTGTATGAAAAGGGGGAAAAGCTATACAGCAGCCCTCGACAAATGTATGTTTCTGTTTGCCGTGGGGACCAATTTTAGTAGCCTGTTGCCTGCCTCCACTGCAGAAATGTAAGGGAGGAGTGTCCTCTTGCAAACAAAAGTAAAATTGCTGCCACCTAGCTGTGAGCCAATTTTGTCCATGCCTGCTATACAGGTATAAGGCTTCTTTATGGCAATACAACTGAACCAGCACTGATTGTTGTACTCGTGTAATTATTTCAGTTAAAAAATATTACACCTTTAGCCAGAACAGATATACTGGTACAACTTTAAACAGTAGACCAACTCTCATTTTGTTCATCATTGTCTCTTACATAGCTAGTTCACCACCAGTCACAGTAAACAATGGAAAAGCTATGGGCCCATTTCTTACCAGGAGACTTGCCCTTCTGTGAACTGTTTCTTCTCTCTCTGCACTTGGCTTGTATGGACGGCGATGCATCTTTGACAGATTTGTTCACAGGTCCCACCTCTGAAATAAGGAATTCTACCTGCTCCGAAGACAAAACTCTCTCTGATGGACTTGTTTGACTCTTAATAGTGGACTCCATCTTAAAAAAATTAAATAAAAATAAAAATCCACACAATACTTCCTGCAGTCACCTTAGGGAACTTATTGCAGATAAGTCTCTCTCTCTCATGGAAAGTCCAGTTCCAGGGACATTCCATAGACAGAAAATACTACTTGGATTGTAGACGTCATAAAGAAAACTGGTCCAATTACACTCAGCAAGGCAGTCTGAATAAAAAATAAATAGATGTAAAAGTAAAAGCTCTCTTTTGTTAAAATTGGTATTTCTGAGCATCTTGCTGCTTTGTAATATCACTTAAAACATTAGCAATGTAAGCACCATCTTAATATATAACAAAAAAAAAAAATCTTCCAGGTAAGATTTTTCAACTTGTCCTCAAGGTGTAACTGCTGATTCCAGTGACTGGTGAGCCATCTAAACTAGCCGCTTTCATGCACAACTGTCCCAAATGTATGGGCGGTTATGTTTTAAAAACATTTTTAAGTCCAATATTTAATCAAAATCATATTTTATGTAGTAACCTTCTTCTGTGTAAATAAATAAATATTACAACCCCTCCCAGTTTTCAGACTTTTTCATTGTACCAGCATATACTAATATCTCAGATGATGTTACTGTTCAGCAAGAGAGTTATCAGCTGCAGTCTCAAAGAGCTAGAACATGTCCAATCTATTAACTACACATTAAAAGAAATTGGGGTGAGAGCATAGGGAATATGGGGACAGGATATCTGGCCAAAGTTGTTTGTTGCTATCTTGGTATTCCTTTCCGTTGAGAATACCTGTGAAAAATTTCAGCTTGGAACAAAAGTTTAAAACTTTTATTTATAACTTCATTAACTTAAAAGTTAATAATGACCAAAACAGAGGGTCTTTTTCTTTAGCTCCAATGATAAAACTTCATGTATTGTTAAAATGGCCTTGAAATTACAAATGCTGTGAAGATGTATACTGTATGCTCTTCAACAGAAGCACAAATGGAAGCAGATGCATGGTCTAAGTAAGGCTAAATGTAGAGTTAGTCAGAATATAGCCTTCTCCTGCCCACCAAAATTTTTACGAAAACTTTTTTAAACAACAGTTTGAGCAAACTTTTCCATGGATAGCAGGGGCGTCATTGGCTCTGGGCTTACGGGGCTTGAGCTCTGAGTCCCAGCGCTCAAGCTCCAGTTCCACTGCCTGGCCGCCCGCAGAGGCAGCTGCAGCTGTGGCACACTTACACGGCTCAAGCCCCAAGCCCCAGGTCTTCTCCCAGGCCAGCAGCACTTCTGATGGAAAGTTAAGACTCTGGCTAAAATCTGAAATCCAAAATATTGTGATTTGGAAGTGCTGTCATAGTTTCTAATGCTCCCATTTTTCTCTATGGGCTTGGCTCCACAGTCAGACATCTCTCAAGATCCACCTCAATCTTCTCTCTTGGTGAAGAGAAGCAGCTACCCCATGGTGGTCTCTGGCCATGGCTCATCATGAAAGATGTAGCTGAGCTAGGGAGCTCAGTCCATAAAAAAGAAAGGAACATTAGGAAAATAAGTTTCAGCTTCCATGAGATAGCACGATTGGGTTTTTTTGGTGAAATAATTTAAGTTTTCCAAGGAAAGTAGACTGACTTTTTTTTTTTAAGCACTCATGCTTTGTAAAGGGAAAAAGCTGGAAACAGACAGCATGGGCATGTCTGGTAAGACCTGGATTTAATTACAATCTCGTGATAAAGAGGTGCTTGACTCTATATTTCACATTTGAGGCTCACTTCTCGGCAGAAATAACTTGGCAGCCATACACCAGTGCTTTCATTAGTACAGGACACATGTATCCTACAAATCTTGATTGGCTCTTCTTTTTTACTTCACATGCCCAGAAATAACAATCAAACCCTGGATGGGATTTACTATGCATAGGGCTCAGAGAAATCTTTCCTCAGTGAAATTGCATTAAATAGTTTGCATAAATTAAGAACACTGCCTCTCCTAACTAACTGCTCAGTGTTTAGGAACAGCACTTAAAGCGACATAAAGTATAATAAATACTAGGAGGCAGATCCCAACAGAGTGATGCAGATTTATATTAGCTGGGAATCTGATCCTAGATGTCCAATCCAGCCAATCCTTCAGTTTCTTCCAGCTTTACACAATACATACTTCAGTGGGACTGCTCACCCAAGTTTGTAGGCAGGCCCTCACAGTGCTATAGGGTGGTTATCACAGCAGACTACCCTGTACAGGGACAGATGTTGCAGTCTTTCTTTACCCCTTACCTGCTGGGGACTGAAAGCCAGTCCCTCCTGACCAAACACCAAAGACTGAGCTGAAATATGGCTCATTTGTTCGTTCAGATTTGCATGTGCTTCTTGTGTGGTTGCAGGTTCCTCCACTATTTGTGTAGCAGCATTCTCTATAGGTTCGGTGGTGTGGATAGTATAAATAAATTCAGAAGACTGTGGCAAAGAACAGGCTATTGCTTGATCTGTTCCCACCATAAATGTTGTAATTTCAGAACCCACAGGGGTAAGAGGCTCCAGCTGGCTGGTGTGACCTGAAGAAGGTGCATCATTATTCCCAGGATTAACTAGCAACTGCTGTCCTGTATTAGGTTGCGGGGTTGGACACTGATTCTCCACAGGTTCCACCTTCACCATCTCCAGCTTGGGAGATGAATGCATCTCATCTACAATCTGAAAGACAGCCTCTAAGTTTACTTCTGTTTTCCTGTTTTCATCAGACATATTGCATGTCCAGTTAGATGGCAAAAATTCAACTGGGTATGTTTGCATTGGAGGATTCTGGGAAAACAAAATACAGAGGACTGGTATAAGAAAAATATTGCTGCAATATTAGATATATTGGAAGTGTCTTAGATTCATAAATTCCAAGGCTAAAAGGGACAATTATGACCATCCAGTTTGACCTTCTGTATAAGGCAGGCCTCAAAACTTCCCCCAAAATAATTCCTAGAACACAGCTTCTGGAATAGCATCAATGTTGATTTAAAAATTGTCAGTTGTGGAGAATCCACCATGACTGCTTGAAAGTTGTTCCACTACTTACTTTCACAGTTAAAATATTTACAGTACCAAGCTGAATGCCTTACAGAAGTCCAACTTTATTATCCAAGTTTATTATAACAACACTATTACCGTTATCAACTAAACCTAAGATCTCATCAAGTTTTTAATAGTGTTTCAGGTCCAATCAATCACTTCCCCTTAAACATTTGCCTTATACTTCGCACATCCACTTTGGCATTTTGCTCCATTCTGTAACCCCCTGAAGGGAAGTCTGCTCAGCCCCTCACATGTCAATGAGGAGGAAGGCTGGTTTCCTCTCTCTCTCCCTCTTTTTTTTTTTTTTTTTTTTTAAAAGAAAGATTGAAGAAATTTAAGCAAGTCTCTGATAATTTGAGAAGAAAGTAGCTACTATGCAGTAAAGAAATTATACCACAGAATGAAGGACACAGTTGTGATGCACAATATTTCCTCTGTAGCCCAATATCTTGGGCTGCTAATCCTTATTCCAATACTAGCCTATATCACATATTTTATTACATTAAATCCAGAACAATTATTTGCCTCCAAATAAATTGTAAGATAATAAATAGAGCCCTGCAAATCCGCAGATATCCGCCTTATATCCGCATCCACGGATACAACGTGGATATCCATGGACCATTTCTTGCGGATGCAGATCAGATACGGATCCACACATTTTTATCTGCACAGAACTAGAGCCCTTCAAATATGCGGATACCTGCACTATATCCGCATTTGTGGATACCTCACAGATATCCGCGGACCAGAGGCGTTGCTGGCCCAGGGAGGGACCCGGGGCACGGGCCCAGGCCCTGCCCCTGGCCCGCAGGCCCCACCCCCAGCCCGCAGGCCCCACCCCTGGGCGGGGACAGGGCCAGAAGCCACCACGCCGCTGCAGGTGGCTAGGCCCTGCATCCCCGGCCAGGGACGGGGCGGGAAGCGGCCGCGGGAGGCCGGGCCCCACATCTCCGGCTGGGGACGGGGTCAGAAGCGGCCGCGGGTGGCTGGGTGCCGCATCCCGGCAGGGACGGGGCTGCTGCCGCCACCGTGGGCAGCCACCGCTGTCGCAGGCAGCCAGGCCCCAGATTCCCAGCTGGGGAGGGGGCCACTGTGGCTGGCAGTGGCTGGGCCCCAGATCTCCGGCCCAACTGACCCAGAGACCGGGGCTGCCAGATCTGGGGCACCGGTGCTGGGATTCGGGGCACGTGGCCCGGCTGCCCAGTGCCAGCGACGCCTCTGCCGTGGACCATTTCTTGCGGATGCAGGTCAGATATGGAACCACTTATTTGTATCCGTGCAGGCCTCTAATAATAAGTAATACTTTGGCAGAAATTTATTTGAGAACTGTTTGAGGTAGGAATGTAAAATCCTAGGGAGGAGGTTCATTTTCACCATTGGGATTTTACCTGTCAAGGATGTTACCATCCTGTCCCATTTCATCATATGTTTAAAAAAGTTATGTAATTCACATTCTGTACATTCCACCAATAAGAGTCTATAGTACCTTCAAAGGACTTTTGAGAGCCCCCCACCATTCAATAAAATGTAACCCTTTTTGGACATCTTGGTTTAATTTAACTGCTAGATGCCATCCTCACTAACACAGGTTAAAGGTGCCTCTCGACTAACCACTGCCAGAAACTCCTGCTGTCTCTTCCTCCCCAGGCCTTGCTCTTGTCCCTCCCCCACTCCTGAGACTCCTCCTTCAAATCATGATTCTTCACCCTCTCCTCCAAAAGGCTCGAGTGGCAGGCTGGGGAAGGCACCAAGACGAGTGAGCAGCAGCAAGGGAAGAGGCCTTGTTGGGGGGAAGGCAGAGCAGGAGGCGGGTTCACAGTCCAAAGTGTTGGTGCCCTCCCACTCAGCCTCCCAAAAGGCAGAAGTCACGTACCACCCAAGCTAATAAATACAAAAATGAATAACTGCCAATATGTAACAAACAGTTTTCCATTCTTATTCCCCTTTCCCCCTCTGGAATTGTAAAGGTCCCCTCTGCAAAGCTGTGGAACCAAGATCTCAGGGATTCATGAGTCCTATGGTCTGAACTCCAAAGACCTGCACAAGAAAGGATGTTTCCTACTTTTTTACAATTTAGGCTTGACCAGCAATGAATATTCAAAGGTCCTCCCCCTCTACCCACCCACAAGTGAAAGTGACATGCATGGTTCTTTTCAATTTTAGAATGTCCCAAAGATTCAGTCACTATAAGTCTAGCTGGAGGGGTCAGGTATATTTTTCAAGCACTTGTCATTGTTCTTGGTCTTTTGAAGTGCTGTACAACCCTGTTTCAGCATCAGTGGAAAAATACAAAGGCGAGCAGAGTCTCTTATATCTTTGAAACAGCTAAGACTTGTAAAGGTAAAGTGAGAGAAACCTGACCCAGTGTTCCAGGCATAATATAATCTCAGAAGAAACAAGGTGTCATCTTTCACAAGTGATATGCAGGACAAGAAAAATTGGATTAACATTGTCAGCTCTCAAGGATTGAAGGAATCATCAAAACCTGTCATCATTACATTCTGTAATGTTTTGAAAATGAGTGTAGTTGAGCACAAACAAAAGACTTAAATTCCATATAGCTTTATTATACACAAAATGCCAACAGAATATTAGGATTTCATTATTTAAAAGACCCTTATTTTACAAAACTTAATTTAGTGTGTGAAACAACTCCTTGGGATTCAGTCAAGTCAGATATTTTCACTAGCTACTGAAAGAAATATGACCAGTCTCTAGCATCTAGACTACCTCTGCATCACATTTTAAGTTTCTCAGTTCACTGTGGGTTATACAAGTGTTTCACTTTATTCAAAGGAAAAAAAGACCTATACAACCAACATTTTTTTTTCCATTTTCTTCCTTCTAAAGAAGGAAACAAAAATCAAGAACCAGCTTTTGCTTAAACTCTACAGGAATATTCTCTTCTGGGTAGAGAAAAACCTGGAAAATGTCAGCCTGAAAAGCAAAAGTTTTAAGAAACTGCAAGTAGGCCTTTTGGAATGGAAAAGCTCAGGTAATCATAAATATCTGCCACTAAGCATTACAGAGTCATAGAATCATAGACTATTAGGGATGGAACAGACCTCATGAGGTCTTCTAGTTCAAACCCCTACTAAAAGCAGGACTACTCCCATTAAATCATTCCAGCCAGGGTTTTGTCTTAAAAGTTTCTGAAGATATAGAAGATATAGGACAGATTTCAAAATATTTAGGTGCCGAAAGATGCAGATAGGTGCCTACTGGGATTTTCAAAAGCACCTAAGCTGGTCAGGTACATACCCTGCTTAATCACTTTTCAGAAATTCTACTAAGCCCCTACCTGCATTTTCAGGCACCCAAATATCTTTGGAAAACCTGGCCTCTCAATACCATCATGTGTACATAAATGTTGGCAGGAGCCCTTAGTAACTCCTACATTTATGGTGCATAATACTTTCCATTATAAAGAGTCCTCATAATCTTTTCTCAGAGAAGCTCTCACATCACCCTTTACAACAGGTGTTTAAAGCAGGTCTTTGATATGCAGAAGGGGGAATCACCTCAGTGTAGAAATGTCCTTCTTTTGTCCTGTGAAATGCTATTTACCTTTGGCAGAGACAGAGTTAAAAATCACTATTTCCATTCTCTCGTTTGACTTCTCATGGAAATATTATCAGCCTGCCAAAAATCATTGAAGATTCCAAGACTGGGTCCCAATGCACTAAAAATACCTGTCAGCTGTGGAACAACTACAGCAGGATGGGGTAGAGAGAGCCAGAATTCATTCACGACCAAACCATCACAGGGACCAGAGTGTCCCACCACACTAGGGCCATAAGGGCAGAGATCCCCCATCTTCCAGGAAGTGGGGGGTCAGTGAAAGAAGACAATAGCAGTTCAGTGAAACACACTGCTACCAACAAAGTGATTAGCCAGTGCTTTTTTACATTCCTTCATCATTACAATAATTAGATCACAATTTGGCCCTAAATTTACTTAAGCTTCTCCAACATCATATAAAGGGCACTGAATAGAGGCTTAGAATTGATATGGTTGAGTATCTGTATATTTGCCAAAAAAGGCAATCAGATAATCGAGTTCAGAGACTCCAACCCCTTTTCAGAACAGAGGCACATACATTCTTAGTTAAACTCACTTACCCAGTCTCATACAAAAAAAAAAAAAAGTCTCCTTCCATTTTAGACCTTTTAATATTCAATAAACAGCAGTCATCCATGTCATATACCTCCCTCTTTGTCAGACTCAGATGGGGCATTTGCAGTAAAAATAGTATTAGGAATACTGGCATTTTAATTAGGGTCCTCTCCTACTAGAGGGAATGAGAAGATGCCAACTTAAAAAGTCATCTTTGATTTCACTAAGCACTAGGTGAAGTTCCAGAAGTGCAAATGAGGGCCAGTCCTTTTTGGCAGCATTCAAAGTGAGATATGCAATTCGCTCAGTTTGAATCCCCTATACCCAGTAGGTCCAATGACTCCCTTCAACTCAGTGCTTCCCAGTTGCGGTAGTACTGTGGGATTGAATTTCCTGATTGGCTAAGCCAGTCTTCACAGACCCAAGCAGTTGATCAGGAAGTTCAAACTGACAGCCCTCAAAGCCCCCTTGGTATGCAGATTAAAGAGATTTCAAGAGTCATGAAAATCACTGTAAATTTCCAAAGGGATAGCTGTATTAGTCTAATCCAGCAAAAAACACACCAAGGAGTCGTGTGGCACTTTAAGACTAACAGATTTATTTTTTGCATGAGCTTTTGTGGGAGAAAATCCCACTTCCTCATTGTCCAAATTAGAAAATCCCAGGAGGACAGCTACTTCTCCAGATTTATCAACATTAATACTGAGGTGTGAAAAACTGAGGTTCACTCACAAAGATGAACAGAAACCTTGGAGAAATCAGTTACACTATACTTTATGTCATGGTTACTTCACCCATAGCAAGTGGCTCCAGAGAGTACCTGACATGGTGTTTACCTCTTGAGGACTCTTCAGGGTTACAAAAACCATACACTTAAATGCGGTGTCCTTGCAGGTATTTTCAAAGTTAAATTAATTTAATGAAATTCAAAGACTGTGTTCTATTCCATATCCTTCTCCCCAGGAGTTCATAGTGTTGTACTCTCTGGTCACATGGCTCCCTTTTGTTTCAGCTTAGTATACTCACCTGGAAATAGCTGCAGTGTGTGTAGGTTGATGCCGTAGGACTGCCGCAGCCACTAAGAGGATCTACGTGAGTAGTTGGCGAGCAGCACTGTAACACAGCTAGAAAGAAGTCAAACAGAAAATTGTCAAATTTCTAGAACCTTTGTTCAATGTAAAGAGTTCTATGTCCTACCCTGACAAAACACTTCAGTACCAGATCTCTTCCAGAACTTAGGATTACTTGCCAACAGGATGTAAAATACATAAGATTCACTTCTGTCATCTTAATAATATTTATTCGATGCACTGAGGCTATCTATTTTTTGTCTGTTTTGTATCTGAAAAGTCACTCATATCTAGGTAATTTTCTCAGTGAAGGAGGCAAACTGCTCTTTGCAGCAAAATGTGCTGCTTTTGCAAACAAATGAAAGCACTTTGGGTTGAAAAAGAATTCATAATTAAGAATGAAGTATGAAGAAAAAAACTGTGATCATTGCTTCCCTCATGGCCACGATATACACTTAAAGGGTTTTTTCTTTTTATACCAATGCTTATGTCTGCCCTGACCATATTTTCTGCCACTGATCAAATCAAATCAAATCATAGGGCTATGGATTAGTTATCTTCCTGTTTCTTTCGTCAGCTTGTTAAAGAACCTTATAGTTCTGTAAGGAGCTATGGGAAGGGAGTGAATGTTTTTGTGCAAAATTTTAATGGTTATAGTTAACATGGCAGGAATGGGTCTTCACAGGACCGTTTTGAAACTGAAATAGACATAGGAGCTTCTGGGCAAATCTATGTGTAGTTTCTTCTTCCCTGAAGCCAGAGGATTGCAATCTTAGCAGAAAGTAAGTGGCGATCACCAGTTTAGGGACAGAATTCTTAGAGAATTCAGGAATGGGGTTATGTGATACAGATGTGATTGTTATGTTCCTTATGTGCAAGCAGTGTCCAAAAAAATCATGGGGAGTGGGGATTGTATGTAATCATTTGAGCGTACAGCCTGCTCATGGGATGATCCAAAACCACTTCATGCTTCCCATCTGTTTCTCACCATGGTTGATGGAATCTTCTAAGACAATAAGTTTACATGTAAGACATTGTCTCAGTTAGTGCACACAAAGAGAAATGGCTTGCATTCAGTTACCAGTGTCTTAGAGACCTAAAATCATAAAATTAGGAAACACCAGGTTGTTCTCAAGCTAAAAGCCAAGAGTGGAATTGCCATGTCTAAAGTAATTTGAGATACCAAAATTTTCCCCTAGTTTAATTCAATCCATGACTTTATCTTTTAGAAATCTGTTAAAAATGTGACCATAATAGGGGGCAATGCCACCACATTTTGCCCTCTAGGGAGGAATGAAAATTCTCCTTCTACTTGTTCCAGTATCCTACAAGGGAGAGGAGGAGATTCTACACAGGGGTGGCCAAACTTATGGAACTCAAGAGTTGCTCAAGTTGATTATTAAACCTTCCAGAGCGGCACTGAGGCATAAAACCACATATTTTTACCTACTCCAAAATTACTAAGCTTAAAATTCATTGCATACCTTAACTTTATCATAAAAAACAGGACGAATATTGATCCTACTAACATCAGATTCTAATAATTACTTAAGGTTACGATGAAAACTAGATGTAGAACACTGCAGGCTTGTGGTAAGCTTTTTAAAATCTGGGCAGTAACTTGTCAATGCAGTAGGTAAAAGCTCTCTCAGATGCTAATCTCTTAAGTATTGCACAAGGTTTTGAATGTCATTGTGGAATACAATACTCCACAGCAGTAAGTTGTGCCAAAAGTTGAAAGCAATCTACATTCAGTTTTAAAGTTTTCTCCTTTGTATTTTCATTTCTCAGTATCCCACATCACGTTTAGGACTTGTAAGACACAATTTTATTTTAACGAGTAAGCTGCATTAGGCCCTATGAGAAAATCTAAACATGCTGGGGCTTCTCCAACCATGCTGCTCTTCCCTCCCCCACCCTTGTTGCCACTTCCCTGCTGTTTCTTACCATGCTGCTCCTTCTCAGCAATCCCTGACCATGCCACACTTCTGCCCACCCCAACCCTGACCTTGCTGCCCTTCCCTGGTGGCTCTGACCACGCTACCCCTGCCCTGCTGTCCCTGACCATGCTGCTTTTCCCTGCTGGCTCTAACCAAGTTGCAGCTCTTACCACATTGCTTTTCCCTGCAGATTCTCACCATGCTGCCCCTTCCCTGCAGTCCCTGCCCATGCTGCTTTTCCCTACAGGCTCTGACCACGCTGCAGGTCTCACCAACGCTGCCTTTCCTTGCCGGCAATGACCATCCCCCACTTCCCTGTCGGCTCTTACCATGCCGCCGCCTCTCTGTGGTCCCCAACCATTGCACACTTCTTGCCTCTGTCTCTCACCATGCCGCCCTTCCCTGATGTGCTCTTCAGGAAGCCACAATTTTTCTTGGAAGAGCCGCATGTGGCTCGCAAGCTGCAGTTTGGCCACACCCTGTTCTACAATCAAGCCACAATGCCTCTGAAGCCTGGGTGCAATTATTCTGTAACCACCAGCTCTCCTATGCTAATGTTTGCAGTTCCGCCTTGGAAGAAGAGTGGCAGCAGCAACTTCATGCTATCACTGAAGCAGGAAGGGACTCCAAGACAGTTTGTTGCTGGGAGGTGATAATAGTTTGAGGTTCACAATACAGGCCACAGCTGCTTGTTTAAGCCCTTATTTCAGGTTGCCATATTTCAACGCGAGCCACTTTACAGAGCATGCTCATCACACTTGGCTCCAGTTGGACTCTGATGATGCCCAGTTTTTACATTAAAAAAAGTAAAAACAAAAAACAAAAACGAAGTCACAAATTAGAACAAAGGCAGAAGCTTCAAAATCCCTTTAAAAATGCAAGCTACGCAACTCCCTCTGGACAGCATGTGCAGCTGGGCTCTGCCCTCTCAGTGCTCACACTGGGGGAGCTATTTCTACAGCATGGCCCTGGGAGCCATCCACGTTTCTCTCTTAAATATTGAGACATCTCTTTGTACATAAATTAGTTGCACCAAGAAGAAAATGTGCCATGGCTTTATAAATAGTTTCCAGTCTTTTCCCTTCTTCCTTCCTCCCGGGCTAGGGCCCATCCTCTCACTGGTGCCTCTTCATGTGCAGGGCTAGGTGGTCGGACCTGGAGAAGGCTCTTTCGCACAGGTGGCACTGGAAGGGCCGGTGGCCAGTGTGTTTGCGGTAGTGGTGAGTTCATCTGGGCGGGCGAATTTCCATCCGCAGCCTTCCCAGTTACAGTGATAGGGCTTCTCGCCCGTGTGCGTCCTCATGTGCGCCTTGAGGTGGGAGCTCTTGGTGTAGGTCTTCCCGCAGCCCGGGTACTCGCAGTTGTGGGTGGCCGCCCGCTTCCTGGCCCAGCCCCTCCGGCCCCGCTTGGGCTTGCAGTCCTCGGGGGGGTCCAGGGCCAAGTAGTCCAGGCCGGGCAAGTGCGGGGGCGTCACCAGCATTGCACAAGGCAAGAAAGATCTGGCAAGAGCCCCTTCTTCCCCAGTATCCCATGGATCTAAACAGACACCCCTGAATCCTTCACCAGGGCTCCATTTCCCTGTGGAAAAAACCTGGAAAGGAGTGGTGACTCTGTTTAGGGGTATCAAGTGACAAGTTCTCCTACTGGAACTCCTGAAGAAGTGTGGATAAGTTGTCTGTGCAGATTTAGGCCTAAAATAGCATATTTCAGGTATTTTGTGGGTAAACCTGAAACCACATTGTCCTGCTGAAACCGCTGTTAAATCCACTGATGCAAACTAGCCAAGCAAGAGGGAAGAACCTTTAAGCTGATCCCCTGGAATACCAAACATGGGCACAGGGCTGACACTTGATTAAATACAATCCCAAATACATGTATGGAAGGGAAAAAGTGTATTCCAAATTTAACTGGAAAAGGTCAGAGTGTGGAAAGTGTAGGCTGAGGCTCCTTTCCTTCCTCATCACAGATGTGGGACAGAATAGACAGCTTCTTTCCCATTCTTTTTCCTTCACCCTTTTTTACCACCTCCCTGCTACACTCCACAAACCAGCCTAGGATGAGCACCACTCCAAAATGAGGACACAATCAACTATGGACCTCTTCGGAGGGTTCCAGCCAACAAATGGGAGACAGAACAGGGAACAAGCACAGGAAGATGTAGAGACAGAAAAAGAGCTGAGAAGCAGCAACACTGAACTGGGACAAAGAGACACCAGGGTGCAGTGTCTGAACTAGGAGCTGCTTGGAGGAGGGCCAGCTGCTGTACTGATGCTTGCAAAAGTGAACTCTTACAGATGCACAACTTGGAGCTGGCAATATGATTGAGACCATGCAGGAACTTTCCAGCCACAGCTTACAGTGCATAAATGCATCAGAGTGTAGACAGGATGGACTGATCCAAGGGAGGAGAAAGAGAGGGTTGTATGGGGCAGAAAGTCTGTGTTTGTCTCACCAAGGAGGGTGGGTCATGTGTTACATGCTATACCAGGGCTAGAAAGTCTGCATAACTCCTGACCTCAGTCTACTCCTGGCTTTGCCTAGGTTAGAAAAAAGTATTGTTCTCGTGTTACTGTTTTCTTTGATCCAGGGGTTAATTTTGACCTTCCCTTAAGGGAGAATGGGTGTTTGTTTAGAGGTGGCTGGCTAAGACCTGGGACCCCTCCCCAGCCCCAGGAGCCACCAGTGACACAGGTATTCTGCATTAGGTTTCAGGTATGCACAATGCAGGTCATTCTTTTACACTTTTGACGTTCTGTGATTATTATACTGATACATATTTTTTATTAAAGTCCAGATGAGTATCTCTCTGAGTGTCTCACCAATTTCAAATCTATGAAATGATTTCTTCAGTGGCCAACTAAGACTAAACCAGGCATCAATAACTTGGGCACAATACACTAAACTAAAAGGCTATGAAAGCAAGAGGAACTGGCACTTTTAAAATCCAGAAGTCTGAGTTAGACATGCCACAAAACTGAATACCTCTACTTGTAACATTTAGAAAAGTTAATTATTCTTTTTTCTATCATTCAAAAAAGTATCAGATGATTTTCTTCAAGCTCTCTAGACAAACCATCTCTTGTAAAGATAAGTATAAGAATTTTGAAGGTGATCTGGGGAGGAGGGAAAAAAAGACAAAAAATAAAACTTAGAATGGAACGAGTGCAACCAGCTGCACAAGATGATAATATGAAGGGCTCAGCATGAAAGAATCTGATAAAAAAGCAAAAACATTGGCACCAGTTTTCAAGCAACATAAAATATCGTATATGGGATTGTCAGGAGATCCTTTAATATGTTTTCCCCCAAGTTAACTTCAAATAAATTAAGCACATGTCCAGACCTCCCACCAAAAGTGAGCCTCCTCCCCTATACCCTTGACATCTCAAAGTGGCTTTCTGGACATTCTTGAAGGCATGTATAGACTTTAGAACAGAGATAGTAAAGAATAAATGTTAAGAACTTGCTTTGCTAGGAAGGTCTCCTCGTCCTTTTAGGTTTGATACTCTTCCCTTCTATTCTAAGTCTCATTTAATACATATACATTAAAGTGCATCACAGAGGGAAAAAAACCTGTTGATGTAGAAAGACCTTGTTGAAAGGCAGTTGCTAGACCCTCATCATACCTGTTGGATAGTAGGCTTGGGAGTACTGCACTGAAGGGGTGTAGCTGCTGTATTTCTGGGAAGAAGTGGCCATCGCCTGAGGCCCTTGTATGTGCACAGAAGTGGCACTGGGTTGGAGTGTGTATGTGACCTCTGTTGGAAACCTCTGGAGTACAGGAAATGGAACCCCTTTATCAGAAAATGTTGGGGAAGCCTCCATCTGCCCTTGAAGCATCCCTAGAGAGCTCTGCCATGTTCGGGGAGGAATTGGAGTCCGATCTGAACCTTTCGATGATAAAGTGCTGTGGTTGTGGGATGAAGCAGATACATAGGAGTAAGGAGATAAACTGTCTCGCCGAAAAGACCGATGAAACTGTCCTACGGTCACCATGCCTGCATTAAAAAGAATATATTTACTAGAATTACGTTGTTGCAAAGTAAAGGATAATAAAATACCCTACCCATGTCCTACGGTCACCATGCCTGCATTAAAAAGAATATATTTACTAGAATTACGTTGTTGCAAAGTATAATAAAATACCCTACGCAAGCCACGCACAGATTTTATTTCACCAATGAAAATAAAGTAGTATCTGGCTCTAAATGTTATCAATATAGAGTTTAATCCCCTGTAAAAGAAAAAAAAAAGTTCAGCACCCAGTTCTCAGCCCCACAATTTGGAAAGTAGTTTTTTGCACAGTAATTCAGCAAACTAAATCTGAGTTACTTAGAAACTGCAAGTTCCAAAGGGGCAGCCGTGTCAGTCTAGTTCAGTAAATGCAAACAAGGAGTCCTGTGACATTTTTAAAGACTAACAAACTGACTTATCGCTTGAGCTTTTGTGGGAGAAAATCCCACAATTTTAGAATTAGATTTGAGTCTGAATTAGAATTTGATTAGAATCTGCACTTTGGTAAACGATATATGGTATTCTAGAGACAAGCATGATGTAGTATATTAGACAAAACAGAGGGCTAAATCACAAAGATGAGATTTCTCAAAGCTTCCTAAAAGAAGCCCACTGGAAACTGGGGTCCAAATCCCTTAAGCAGCTTTGAAAATCTCAATTTGACTGCTTTGTCACAAACATTCTAATGGAAAGAACAGAGAAGATCCAAAGACGGAAGACTCTGAATGCTGGACTTTAGACAGTATTCCCAAATAGCCATGTTAGTCTATTTCAGCAAAACAAGGAGTCCTGTGGCACTTTTAAAGACTAATGCATTCATTTAAGGCGTGAGCTTTCACAGGCATAATCCACTTCCTCAGATGCATGAAATGAAAACTACACTATATATACACATTATATATCTAACAATCTGCAGTTTTCATTTCATGCATCTGGGGCAGTAGGATTATACCCATAAAAGCTCCTACAATAAATACATCTAGAAGTGCACAGAACTCATTTGCTTTGCTGAAATAGACTTAACACGGCAACCTCTCTGAAATAAGAACAGAACCCAGATCTATCTGTGAACACTCTGTAGGGATAAAAAGTATACAAAAACTGATTTTAGTCCCTGATCCTGTAAGCCCTTAGACATACCAGTAAATTTATGTATAGAAACAAGGAGTCTTGTTGCATTTTTAAGGACTTTAACAAATTTATCTATCACATGAGCTTTTGTGGGAGAAAATTCCACTTCATCAGATGCTTGAAGATGGAGAACTTACAAAATGGGAGTTCTCCATATTCAAGTCTCTAATGAAGAGGGAATTTTCTCCTATGAGAGCTCAAGTGACAAATGAGTTAGTCTTTAAAAGCACCACAGCACTCCTTGTTTGTTTTGCTGAACTAGACTGACAAGACTAATTCTCTGGAATTTATCTATAGAGATATCACCCCAACCCTGAGTCACAGGCATACAGTTGCTGGTGCTTAGGGACATGAGGGGTATATCTGTAGCTGGACTGGAGAATACTCAGAAACACTGACTGACAAAGCACAATTTTTATTGTGATATGGTCCAGAGGGGTAGCTGTTTTGGCAGAGCTGTAACATGCTGTTTTGCCACCCAGGGCACGTTCTGATCAGAATGCGCACCTTGCCATTAGTGGCGCTTGGGGCTAGCACCGCTAAGCACGCCTTTTAAATGGCCCCGCCGTAGTTACGGCCCTTTGTGTTGGTCTGTATACAACAAAAACAATGAAAGTCCAGAGTGCTAGAGCGAAAGTTCACCTTAAAAGCTAAGAAATTTCTTCACGCCAGGGGTGGATTACTGCACAGGCCAATGAGGCCCGTGCCCAATCTGCCAGGCTGGCCTCTGAGCTCCCTCCCTGCCAATGGGCTTGATAGTCTGGGGCAGGTGCAGCCCGGCCTGGCTGGTCAGCCCAGGGGGGTGGCAGGGCCAACTTGCATATACAGTACAGCCTCCGGCACGGCCTTTGGGCTACACTGTATGCAAGTTAGTTCCATCACCTCTGCAGAGACTGGCCAGCTGTGGGCAGCCTTCTGCCCCAGGACCCCAATGATGGCCTGCTGGCAGGGGGAGGCACCGGTTAGGGAGGTTCGGGGGCCCTGCGACCCCTGATCCATCTCCATTTTAGGCACATGCTTTTGCGGTCTCCAACCCAGTTTGTCACATCTGACAAAGTGAGATGCAGCCCACAAAAGCTGTTCATTTTTAAGGCGCCACAGGACTCTGTTTTTTTCCACTTTTCGTGTGTGTGCCAAAACCACCTGCTCAACAGCCCTCTGACCCGTCCTTCTCTGCTAAGCTCCCCGTAACCCAGGGCTTGACAGAACCCAGGTGCCAGCTCATCACAGCGACCAACATTTACAGCCTAGCACCCTCTGGCAACCAAATGCAGAACTGTTGGCGCCTAGCTGAGAACCAATTTCACCAAGCCCTGCCGCAACCCCACACCAGGGCAGCCGAACCAGCTCACCCGGCTTGTCAGCCTTGGGCGGCAGCTCCCCACCCCCACGCAGGGAGGTGCTGAGCAGCCGCTGGAAGCGGTTGGGCGGGCGGCTAGTGACCTCCA
Organism: Podocnemis expansa; assembly: GCA_007922195.1. Taxonomy (NCBI): domain Eukaryota; kingdom Metazoa; phylum Chordata; order Testudines; family Podocnemididae; genus Podocnemis; species Podocnemis expansa. The sequence goes on from ML681971.1 coordinate 6,375,070, forward strand.
GGCCGGCGGCCAGTTTGGCCTTGTTGGCGCTGGTGAGGCGCTTGAGGTGGACCAGCAGGTCGGGGCGGTCACGACGGAAGTGGGGGCTGTGGAAGTGGTGCAGGGGGGCTGGCGCCGGGCTGGCTGGCGGGCCCAGCACCACCTTGCGGAAGCCGTAGAGATTGAGCTGGCGGATGAAACTGGTGAAGTTGCTGGTCTTGAAGAGCTCGGCCGAGGCGGCCCCCCCGTCGCCCCCCGGCCCGCCGCCCGACCCGGCGCCCAGCAGCTCAGCCTCGAAGAGCGGCTGGTCGATGAGCAGCCCCTCGCCGCGGGCATCCCAGCGGACGGAGCGGACCCGCGGGCTGTTCACCAGCCGCCACAACTTGGCCGGGAAGTTATTGGGGTTAATGGGCGCGGCCAGCAGCGGCTCCTCCATGGCGGGCGGGGCCTCGGGCCGCCCAACCGCCGCCGCTCGCGCCGGCCCAACCGCCACGCGGCCCCGCCAGCCAATCGGCGCCGGCCGCGAGGCGCCCCCAGCCAATCGGCACCGGCCGCGCGCTTGGCGGCTTCGCGCCTTGTTCCAGCGGGAGGGGGCGGGGCGTTCTGAGGGGAGCGCGACGGCGAGGCCAGGGTGCGCCCCGCCCCTAGCAGGGGGTGTGGGGGAGGCGGGAAGGGGGCTGAGGGGAGCGCCAGGCGGGTAAGTGGTTAGTGCCCTTGGCCCTCGGGCTTGGCTGTGAGGCCTGGTGCGATGCAATGAGTATTAACCACAAGGGGGAAGAAGGAGGAGGAGGGTGGAGGATATGTGGCTGGATGCTTTGAATACAGCAGCTCTGCTCCAGGGGTGCCTTGTCACAGCTCCCGTTTCCAGCCCAGCGCCCCAAGTCTGCAGCCGCCTCTGCCCTAAGCTTTCCCCACGCCTGCCTGGGAGGAGGGAAATTTAAATCCCTCCTTTGAGGTGGAGGGAGGGGGGGGCAGTGGCTGGCTACTGGCACTGGCCTGGTGGCAGGAGTCGGATGGGGTCCCCAGCCAGTGCTATGGGAGGAAGGGGGGGCTGTGCCCAGTGCCCTGAATTTTTCTTGGGGTGCAGCTATGTTCTTGCCCTGACCACATGCATCCTGAGGTGTTTAATGAACAGCTGAATCAGCTTTAGAGCCACACCTGATTCATCTTCAGGAAGTAATGGAGGAGGGGGGCAGGGTGCCAGAGTGCTGGAGGAGGACAAACATGGGATCATCTTTGTTCCTCTTTTTAAACTGGACCCAGTCCATTATAGACCAGTCAGCCTAACTTTGGTACCTTGAAAAATAGTAAGTTCCAAGGGAGTAGCCATGTCATTCTAGTTCAGCAAAACCAGGAGTCCTGTGGCACTTTTAAAGATTAACAAATTTATTCCATGAGCTTTCCTGGGAGAAAATCCCACTTTCTCAGATGCTTGAAGATGAGGAATTTGCAGGATGGGAGCAGGCTAAACGCAGGGAAGCATGAGTCATAGGATCTGGTTAGACTGTAACAGGTGACTTGCACTTCCCTGCATATAGTTTACATCCTGTAAAATCGCCATCTTTGTGTGATGAAGTGGGATTTTCTCCCAGGAAAGCTCATGTGATAAACTTTATTGGTCTAAAGTGCCAACAGATTCCACCAGACAATAGCAAAATTGTACCAGTGCACCCTAATTTCTTTTCGGATAGGGTTACAGTTTAGGTGGTGAAGTAGATATAGTATATCTTGATTTTTAGAAAAGCTCATATAGTCCCACTGTCCCAGTTCTGTTAAGCAAATTAGGATACTGTGGACTAAATACAATTATTACAAAGTGGGTGCACAGCTTGGTAAAAATCATACTGAAACGCTAGTTATCAATTGGGAGGATGAATATAGTGGTGTCCAGTGGGGGGCTGGAGTGTGTCTGCTACAGTTTAGTATTTTTATTAATGACTTGGATAATGGAGTACACAGTATGCTTATGCAATATGTGGATGATGTTGAGTGGAGTGGGAGGGGTTGCACACACTTTGGAAGACATCACTGGTAAAGTTCCAGTTTTAATATTGCAAAATGTAAAAATGTATACTTTTAGGAATAAAGAGTATAGACCATACTTACAGGGTGAGGAACTTATCTGGGAAGCAGTGACTCTGAAGATTTAGGGGAGGAGGAATTGATGGATAGCTCCTTGTGCAACATTGTGGCTGAAAAGGGCTAACCTGGTCTTTCAGTGCATAAACTGGGGGCTCTCAAGAAGGAATAGAGAAGTTGTATTACCTCTGCTGTTATCTTGTGTCCAGTTCTGCTTTTTAGAATTCAAGAAGGATGTTGATAAATTCAGCATGTTTCAGAGAGAAGCCATGAGAAGGCTTTTTAAAAAATGCCTTATAGTGATGGACTAAGCTCCTTGATTCTATTTAACTGAAAGAGATGGCTAAGGGGGGAACTGATTAGCCTATCAATATGTATTTGGAGAACAAATATTTAATAATGGGCTCTTCAGTCTTGCAGAGAAAAATATAACATGAATGACTGTCAGTTGAAACTACTCAGGAAATAGAGTGTAAACTTTTAGTAATGAAAGTAATTAACCATTCAAATAGATTAGCAAGGAGGCCTTGTTGTAACAGCCATCACTGAGCTTGTATAATCAGGATCGGATGCTTATCAAAAAATGTTCTAGGAATTAATTTGGCAAAGTTCTATGTCCGGAGTTATTAAAATATCAGAAAAAAGAAAGTCACAGTGGTCCCTTGTGGCAGTGGAATGTAGGCATCAGTGATTAGAATTCAAAAAGGAGAGAATCACAGAACATTGAGTTGGGAGGGACCTCAGAGGTCTAGTCCAAGCCCCTGCTCAAAGCAGGACCAACCCCAGCTAAATCATTCCATCTTGATAAAATGGAGTGTGGGTCTTAATTAAAAGATGAACTTCCACAAGGACAAGTGTAACATGCTACACTTAAGCAGGAAAAATCAAATACACAATCACAAACTGAAATAATTGGCTGCGTAGTAGTACTACTACTAAAAGGGATCTGAAGGTTAGTGGACCACAGATTGAATCTGAGCCAACAGTGTGATACTGTTGGGGTGGACAACACTAGTAACATTCAGAGGTGTATTAACAGTGTCACAGATCAGGGTAATTGCATCTGAATTCCCTCTCGGCAGTCCCTTGATGGCATGGACTCTAGGCTTTAAGGCTTCTCAGCCATCAGCTGTCTTGGGTAGAGATTAATGTCTCTCTCCCTCATGATTAGACCAGATTTTTTCCAGGCTGCAGGTATTTTCCATGTTTGCATGGTGACATTCATAGCAAGCCAAATCACCCAAATAGGCCTTTGTCTGTGGTTTGCTTTTTCTTTTGAAGGCTACTGAACAACTAATTGCCAACAACTGCAATTTAGCATGTACTCTTGGTAACCAAATATTTTATTTTTAAGGTGAAAACATTGCAGAGAAAACTTCAAAAAAATTTAAAAAGTTCTGTGTGCATGCCAAAAGTTTATCAGAGGTCACCCATCACTTTTCTGGAGCCTCAGTAGGATAAAATCCTTCCAACTGTTCCCAGGAAGGATTGTGGCCATTATTGGACCAACAAAGGTCCTGTCCATTTGCTGGATCAGAACAAAGGTGCTGAATCAGTTTAAAGTGAGGTGGTTTATCTAAAAGTTCTTTCTTTGTTGGTCTCTGTATATTCTAATTTGAACTAAAACAAGCAAAGAAGTCCTGTGGCACTTGAAGACTAAAAAATTTTTTTATTGAGTGAGCTTTTGTGGGAGAAAATGCCACTTCGTCAGATGCTTTGAAGACAGGGGTTCTTGCAGGATAGGATGCATGAGCCTGTTTTGGTGGTGGTACTTCTCTGGACATGCTACCACTTCCATGAGTTTGCCTAGTCACTCCCTGTGATGGAATACACCCCTTGTATTAACAGCCTCGAAACAATTTGAATAGTCTTCATACAAGGTATGCCTTGTGAAGTGTGCTTTGAAAACTCAGATTGCTGATTGATAACATCAGTGATAAAATGTGGTAACAGTGTGTGTGAAGTTGTAAGATTCCCCTGCATGATGTTATTAACACATGTTCCAAAACTCATAACCATGTCTATGCAGAAATTGTCAAACAGGTCTGTCTGAAACAAAGGAATGTGTGCTTGCCTTAATTTGCATTTAAGCAGTAAGCAGAATCATCAGGCAGGAAGGGAAAACAGAGAAATATCACTCAAGTGAAAAAAGCCAGCAGGGAACATCCTTCCACACAGATTCGTTGTCTGCTAGCGTTCAGCTGGAAATGCTTTTTAAAATAGAAGCCTATAAAAAGAAGGATCAAACACCCTGAAACACTGCTCTGTCGTCCTGTCTATCTCTGGCTTTGTGTCTAAGATGACAAAAGGAACAGTCATTGGACTCCAGGGAGAGGGCTCCTGACATGGAGAGATTGTTTTGTTTTCCCACTGGATGCATGTGGAGAGAAACTTCGCTTGAAGCTAATAGAGTTTAAGTAGCTGCTAGGAAACATTTTGTTATTTTTCTTGTAACCACTACTAACTTTTATGCCTCATTGCCTATATTCATTTAATATCTCTTTATAGTTAAAGCTTTTTATTATTTCATCTCATTCAGTATGTTTGAAGTGCCTGGGTAATTCTATTTAAGATAAAAGGCTATTAACTTAATTCTGAACAGTAAAACAATACATTTCGGGGGGGGGGTGGAATTGCCCAGATGTTGGGCAGGGGTATTGCTGGTGCCTGGCACAGGGGGCACATGCACCGAGTCCTGGCGCCAGTGCCCCAAATGGTTGGGATGCCTCCTGCCTCTCCCATCCCCGTCCCCAGCTGGGTAGCTGGGGCCGGGCTGGCTGCAGTGGCACCTGCCTCTCTCGGGCAAGTCTCTGGGGCCAGGCTGGCCATGGCAGCACCTGCCTCTCCTGGCCCGAATTGCCCGCGGGAGCCACTGCGTTGCCTGGCCCTGGCCTCAGCTGGGGATGGGAAGCGGGCTGGCAGCTCAGGCCCCAGCTCTTTCCTTGGGCCAACGACATTCCTGGTGTTGGAGTTATGCTGCACCATAACCAAGGCAGGTGAGAGCCAGGGTGTGACTGACAGGTTGCAGTTACACAAACATCTGGGGGTGACCTGCATGCTTGTGGCTGGTTGAAGGCTACAAATCAAGGCTTTGCAAGGTAGGAGTGAAACAGCACCCCACTCGTCTGGATAGAATCTCACTATACCATGTCTCCCATTCATTCTAGTTCCTGGAATATCTGTGGTCACCCTTCCCCAGCCAGTCACTGTCCTGCAGTGATACATAAATGTAATACAGTAAGATCTGACAGAGATTGTAAGAAATTGCCATGTCTGTCACAAAGAGGAGTGTCACTGGAGGTAATTTATCTGCTCTTCCCAGTACTGGTGAGGCCTCATCTGGATTCCTTGTGGCCAGTTGTAGATTCCCTGCTTTCAGAAGGATGTGGACAAACTGGAGGGAGTCCAGAGGAGAGGAAGAAAAACGGTAAGAGGTTTGGAAAAGATGACCTTTTAGGAAAGGTTAAAAAAACTATATCTGTTTAACTTTGAGGGGAAAAAAAAAGTTGAGGGAGGAGCTGATCACTGTCTTCAAATATATTAAGGGCAGTTATAAAGAGGATGGCAATTAATTGATCATCACATCCACTGACGGTAAAAAAGAAGCCATGGGCTTAGTGTGCAGTAAGGGAAGTTATTGGTTAGATATTAGGAAAACCTTTCAAACCATAAAAATGGTTAAGTACTGGATTAGATTACAGGGGAGGTCATAAAATCCCTGTCATCAGAAGCTTTTAAGAGGTTAGACAAACACCTTTCAGGTATGGTCACTGTTGGATGAAAGATGACCCCTGGAGGTCTCTTCTAGCCTTACATTTCTGTAAGTCTACTCTATGCTATCCAGTATCACGTATATGCACCCTAGAACTAAAGTGGCCACATGTTCCATTTTTATATGCTGTTCCACTCGTCCAAGAGTTGCTTTCAAGTTACCCAGAGCATCTCAGTTTTTGTTATAAAGTGTTCACGTTTTCAGTAACTAATGTATTTTTCCATGTTTCTGCTCTGATTTAAAATGCTTTATGCATCATCACCTTAAGCAGCATGATTTTTGTGCCAACCATTGTTCAAGGCCACAGCTTGTCATAACATGTCAATATTGCTGTGTAAGACTGATGATTCAGTGACCTTGTCTCGTCAGTGAAGAACTTGTCCTGTGGCCCAAAGGGGGTAAAGATGAAGAGGGAAGAGGAACTGGGGATTTGATGGTTCATCTCTCTGTCCTTTCCTTCCCTCAACTCTATAGTCACTAACAAAGGACAGAGAGTTGCATAGGATTGGGTCCTCAGAGAACAGATCAATGAATGTAGAGAACCTGACAGAAGTGTCCGTGTTTATTATTTTGAAAATAAGATTACCTCATCCAGAGTCAAACAGTCAAGACTGGGTATCACATCTTGGCTAGATTCATAAACCCATGTCTCGCACAGCTTTACTGTCCTGTGTGCACACTGCTGGGTTATGTTAGTATGTTTTAGGTACCTAGAACATACCAGTAGGACCACACAGAGCAGTTAAAATGCAACATGCAGCCTGTGGCTTGAGTGGTGAATTGAGTGCCCAAAATCTCACTGACAATCACTGTGGCTTGCCTCCTATCAGACCCTCTCTTCACTCTCTAGGAGAGAGAAGCCAAAGGAGGCAGCAGGGGCAGAGAGGGAGGATCATCCCAGGAAGGAGGTCCATGTCCAGGACTTGCCAAGGTAACTAAGTATCCCAGGCAGAATGAGGGCAGCTTTCCTGGGGCAAATCTTCTCAACCTTGTTGGCAGTGGAGGGTTATGCACAAGGGGAGGAGCCCCCCATGGCAGGAGAGAGATCTGAACAACATCTCCAGTTATTTGCATAAACATCCCTGAACATCTCAAAGCAAGGTTAGCACAGTGGTGTAGGAGCTGGGAGACCTGCAGTCTCGTCCCTGCTCTGCTACTGACTTCCTGCATGATCTTGGGCAAGTCACTTAGCTTCTTTGTGCCTCACTTCCGCATCTGTAAAATGGGATAATAGCACTTCCTTCTTCATAGGAGTGTTATGAGGTTTGGTACATTAAAGATTGTGAGGTGCTCTGCTGCTATTGTAATGAAGGCCATGTAAGTATCATATCCCTGTCTCAAAAACTCAGAGATAAAAGGGAAGAGACGAAAAAAGATACAGGTGACCTTCCTCCTTATTCCAGATGAGTGATTGATAATTACTGACAGTTTCAGACTCTTGCTTGGACAGGCAGATTCCCTGGTCCATCTGAATTGAGGATCAATTACTGAATGAAGCTTCCTTCTCTCTGATAGCAGAAACCAACAGAGGCATTGTTGATTTATGGGCAAAGAGCAAATCCAGGACCACTGAGGAATGTGATTATGGATGAGCTGAACCCATAACAATGTGTAAAATTAGCAAGCAGAGATAAAGCCAATTACCAGGAATATTTGGGTATTACATTTCCTTAGCTGATGGAAAATTATCACAGCCATCCATTCCAGAATTTTCCAGTAATTATTTAACTCAAACTTGAAAATAAATCAGTCTTTCACCCTGCCTTGAAACACATCAAAGAAGTTCAACTGTCAAAAAGTTCTTGGCATTCATCAGATTCTCCTTTGCATGATTTTGGCTAAGTGATTTTTAAACCTACAGTAATTGCTGCTAACACATCGAACCATGCCCAGGCCAGGACTGCCCCTGTAAACTCTGTTTTGTGGACTGGCTCCAGTCTGGCTTTTTTCTCATTTATCAGCAGGTCCAGGTAGCTGCATGTGGCACATGTGAGCTGAATCCTGGACCTAGGCACAGGATCTGCCCTGATGGACCAGTCATCCAGAGAAGGAAATATCTGGACTCCCCTTCACCTCCGATAAACCACAACCCCTACCATACATTTTGTAAAGATTCTTGGGGCGAGGGAGAGGCCAAAGGGCAAGGCTGTTAAGTGGTAGTGGGAACCATCCACCACAAACCAAAGGAACTTTCTGTGGCTGGCCCAAATTGATATGAAAATAAGCATCCTTTACATTGAGGGCAATATACCAGCTTCCAGGATCCAGGGACAGGATAATATAGGCAAGGAAGACCATCTAAAACTTTCTTTTCAGGAATTTGTGTAGGCAGCATAGGTCCACGATAGGCCTTAAACCCCCTTTGCCTTGGGAATCAGGAAAAACCTGAAGTAAAACATTTTCTTCTTCATGACTTTTGGCACCTTTTCTACTGCTCCCAATTTTAACAGGAAAAATGAATCCTGTGGCACCTTAAAGACTTCAAGACTTCTTTGGGCACAAGCTGTCATGGACTCCAACTGACTTCAACAGATACATCTGGTGCCACAGAACTCTGCTTTTTGCTGTACATAGACTAACACTGCTACCATAGGTGCTGGGGGCCCTGATGAAGCCAGACAGAAGGAGGGGAGATGTGAGCTCCCCTCACTCCAGCAGAAAGCAGATCACTCTGCCTGGGCCCCTGCTAGAGCTCGGGAAGGGGAATACTGATCTTCCACCCCCCCAGCTGCATAAGGGGGCCATTGCCTAGGGACCCAGCTGAAGTGCACAGGGCTACAGGATACACTAGTTTCCTTGTTGCAGCCAGGGAGACCAGTGAAGTGGCAGAGGCTGGTGGCCCTTCAGGGTTGTAAAAAATATCCATGGCTCTCAAACCAAGAAGGTTGGGGAAGCACTCCAGGTGCTGTGATGTGATCTTAGACCATTTGGATCAGACTCTCAAATGATCTAGGTAGGGGTGGGAAGTATCCTGTAGCTGGACTAGGGTGCTGTCCTTGAGTGCACCATCAGAACTTTCACTCTGATTGTTAGCACAGTGGGTCAACCCATGTTGTGGGCCTGCTGAGGACCTCAGGGTGCGCTTTCTCCTGGGGGCTCTGATCAACAAAACTGTACAGCTGCCCCCACTGACTCAGTACCTACACTTTCAGGGTTAAAGATCCCAGGGCGCTTAAGTTTCTGTCTCCTGGAATGCACTCTGCTGTCTCTTGTGGCATGTGAATGCCTATCTCCTACCTAATCCCTAGTGCTACCCACAAACTGTGGGAGGTGTAAAGGTGTACTTCTCACACCCATGCAGTCCAATCCTAGGTGTGCTTAGAGGCCACATACCAGACCTGTTTTTATTAATGGGGACAGAGGAAGGTTGTCACCCTGCCTACCTTACAACTTTTAGCTGGGTGGTGAGCATGTGCCTAGGATGATCCCAATTCTTTTCTCCCACTTAGGCAGAGGAGGAAATTGGGTATGGATCTCCCACCTCTCTCAGGAGAACAGACTCATAGATCCTAAGGTCAGAAAGGACCACTATGATCTAGTCTGACCTCTTGCACAATGCAGGCTACAGGCCTCGGCCACTCTCTCCTGTAATTAATCTGAAATCATAGATTAAAGAGCTTAAGGCAGTCTAGCAAGTTAGCTGTGCCCCATGCTACAGAGCAAGGGGAAAAAAAACCCAAGTCTTTGCCAGTCTGCCCTGGGGGGGAATTCCTTCCCAAATATGGCAGTCAGTTAAACCCTGAGCATGTGGGCAAGACTCGCCAGCCAGACAACCAGAAAGAATTCTCTGTAATAACTCAAACCCACTCTGCCAGATGCCCCATCTCAGGCCATGGGTGTATGTACCAATAGTCAAAAACTGGTCAAATGCAAAACTAAGCTGTCCTATCATACTGCCCCTCCATAAATTTATCAAGCTGAATTCTAAAGCAAGCTAGTTTTTTTTGTCTACTCTGCTCCCCATGGAAGGCTATTCCTTAATTATGCTGCTCTGATGGTTGGTTTGTATCCATTTGTTCTTGTGTCCACATCGGGGCTGAACTTCCTCTTCCTCCCTGTTATTTATCCCTGATGCATTTATAGAGAGCAATCGTATTTCCCTTCAGCCTTCTTTAAGCTAAATAAGCCAAGCTCTTTGAATCTCCTCTCAGAAGGCAGGTTTTCCATTCCATGGCTCATCCTTGTAGCCCTTCTCTGCACCTGTTCCTGTTTGAATTCATCTTTCGTAAACCTGGGGACCAGAACTGCACACAATATTCCAGATGATGTCACCAGTGCCTTGTACAGTGGCACTAATACCTCCCTATCTCTACTAGAAATAATCTGATGCATCCTAGGACTGCATTAGCTTTTTTACAGCCACGTCATATATGTGGCTGTTATCCTGTGACCAACCAGTACTTGTAGGTCCTTCTCTTCCCTCTATCACTTCCAGCTGATGCATCCCCAGCTTATAGGAAAAATTCTTATTGGTCCCTAAATGCATGACCTTGTACTTTCCATGGTTAAATTTCCTTTTATTCTTGTTGCTCCAATTTACAAAGATCATCCAGATTTTCCTGTACAAAATCCCAATCCTTCTTGGCACTAGCAACACCTACAAACTTTGTGTCATCCAAAAACTTTATTAGCACATTCTCACATTTTGTGCCACAGTCAGTAATAAGGTTAAATAAGATTGGTCCCAAGACCAATCCCTGAGGAACTCCACTAATAACCTCCCTCCAGACTGACAGGTCATCTTTCAGTATGACCCGTTGTAGTCTACCTTTTAACCAGTTCCTTATCCACCTTCCTATTTTCATATTAATCCTCCTATTTTCAAGTTAGCTAATAGTTCTATACGGGGAACTGTATCAGATGCCTTACCCAACTCTAGGTAAATTAGATCCACTTCATTCCCTTTGTCCAAAAAATCCTCTCAAAAAAAGAGAGATCATGTTGATCTGGCATGATCTACCTTTTGTAAAGCCATTTTTTATTTTATCACAATTACCGTTAACCTCAATATCCTTAACTTTGTCTTTCAAAATTCTTTCCAAGACCAGAGTCAAACTAACAGGCCTCTAGTTACCCAGATCACTTTTTTCCTTCTGGCTTTATAACAAGATGCCTTTATTTGGGAGTGCTCTGGGGTACTTCACATGCTGTGGGAATACGGAACTCATTACTTCAGGGCACTACTGAGAAGATTCCTAATATTTAATCTAGCAAAGGCATAACAAGATCCAATGGGTGGAATTTGAAGCCTGAATTTAAAGTCAAAAAGGGGTGAATTTGTAATATGAAGGGTAATTAATAACTGGAACTGCTTATCCTGGGATGTGGTGGGTTCTCAAATACTGTGGGTTGCCAACCACTCACTTAGGCGAGTCACAGGCAAGAACACGTAGAGCACTGAACAGACTTTTTCCTGTTCTGTTCAGCATGCTGGATTCAGGACAAGGGAGGACGAAGGCACTGGCCAGCTATGTGGAAGCCAGTGGAGGTGGGAAGAAATAAAATTACTGGGATTTAAAGTGTAGCAAGCATGTTGGTTACAAGCAGATGAACTCTCCCTACTGGCAGTGGGGCAAGAAGGAATCACTTCACCCACTCACTCGTCAAGGGGACAGACAAGAGTGTTCTTACGCAGTTCTGGGGGCAGGATCTTCAGATGCTTGACAGGACAAACTCACTGTGGCTTAGTAGGAATGCAAGAGTATGACTGCAGTTTGGGTTTTGGCCTACTGAAAGTGGCACAAAAAGGGGGAAGCAAATTATGGTAGGGGGAGGGGAGAGTTATCTAAAATGGAAAAACACTAGAATCCAGACTAAATAATGGGGCCAAAACCCAGCAGCACTAATATAGAGATTTTATTTCAAATGTGTTGAGTTTTACAGCACATTGTTTGTCAAAACGCTACTGAACTGATTCGGAGCTTTGGCCAGCACATTGTGACACTAACACCCACAAGCGCTGAAAGCAGTTTAGATTAACCAGGCCTGAATCAAAAGGTCCAAGAGCATGGGCCCTGACTCTCTCCTGCCTTGTCACTTGTAGTCACTTCCACCTGTGGAAAGTGAGGCCAAATTGGAACTGGGCTCTCACCAGGAGTCAGTGTCTTACAGGTGGAAATCATACAAGGTACCAGGCAGGGGAATCAAAGTATGACACGAGTCTCTCTCCCCCTTATTTTTTGCTGTCAGCGTGGAACAGCAGCACAGTCTGAGAAGATACCATCTCTTTGTATCATACTGGCTTTGCTTTCACAATTGAATTTTCAGAACCAGGATGGCTGAAATATGAAAATGCAGGAAGTGAGTGTCAGTTCCCTCAGACATTTGAAACCTGCTTTATTTTGCAAATTGAACTGGGAGATCATAATACCGTTTAAATGGCCTACTATGTCTGGTTATTTATGAGATAGGGCTGATTCATATTGCACTCCATCACCCCCAATGTGGAGTCCCAAGTGGGAGATCTATGGTCTCTTTGTTTAGTTGGAGAGAAACAAACAAACAATCTAGCCAGCTACAAAAAATGCCCATGGCTCCATGCTCTTTCCTTTGCACACACAAGCATCTCTCCAGATTTCTCAAGAACCAAGCATCAAACACAACTCATAAGGATCCAAGAAAAGGGCAGAAGCTTATTTGTAACTCGTGATTTCCTCAACTTGTACTCTAGTAAGTTCTCTTTAAAATGACCTAGAATGTTTGGTGTGTAGCACAGGGAAGCAATAGAGAGGAAATAACTACAGATTTCAAAATGGGCAACTCTAAAAGTTATGACTTCCATACAGCAGACAGTAAAGGAAGTCAAGTCCAAGAGGAACTTTTAAGTGGGAATGGAATGACCCAAAGACTGTTTAAGAACATAAGAATGGCCATATGGGATCAAACCAATGGTCCATCTAGCCCAGCATCCTGTCTTTCAATAGATGTTTCAAAATGAACAAACAACAATCCAGAGTGATCCATCACCTGTCATCCACTCCTAGCTTCTGGCAAACAGAAGCTAGAGACTTCAGAGAAATTCTGCCTCTCCACCATTGATGTACCTAGCTTCCATGAACTTATCTACTGGGTAGTTCTTTTCTGAACTTCATTACAGTCTTGACCTTCACAATATCCTCTGGCAAAGAGTTCCACAGGTTGACTGCATTGTTTAAAGAAATACTTTCTTTTGTTTGCTTTAAACTTGCTGCCTATTCATTTGGTGACCCCAGTTCTTGTGGTATGAGAAGGAATAAACAACGCTTCCTTACTTTCTCCCCACCAGTCATTATTTTATAGACTTCTATACATCTTTCTCCCACCCAGTTATCCCTTTTCCCAGCTAAAAAGTCCCAGTCATATTAATTTCTCCTCATATGGAATCTTTTCCTTTCGTTTAGTCATTTTTGTTGCCCCCCCCCTTTTTTTTTTTTTTTTTACGTTTTCCAATTCCAATGCATCTTTTTTGAGACAGTGCGACCAGATCTGTAGACAGTATTCAAGATGCAGGTGTACCGTGGATTTATAGAGAGGCAATGATATTTTATGTCCCTCTGTTTTTATCGTGTAGGAACAGATGCTGCATGTCATGCTCATTGCTGTATCTTTTGGTTAAGTGCCATATTAGAGTGAAAAAAGCAGACTGTATAGCCTCTGTCGGCTGGCTTTCTCCCCTACCCCCAATTTGGTATCTATGCTTCGGTCTCCCTTCTTCGGGTTACATTAAGTGCACAGAAATAAATAGCAGCATTTGGACTGAAACCCTTACATACACCAAACAGCACATTCCAGGAGGTAAAACAACACGCAACAGCCCACCCTCAAGGTGTCAAGTTTTCAGGATAAAGAACAACAGGGCTGAGATACTGCAAGAGGCTAGTAGACAGGCAGAGTGAGAAGAGAACAAACCAATTTCTCTCCCTACACCATACTGCAGGGAGATAGTGTCTAGAGCATTCACCATTGTCTGCAGGACCTGGACATTGGCAGAGATCTGCTTGGCTTTGGAGAGAAGCCCTATCTTGTCTTCACACAGAAGGAATTTCTTTTCCACACCCAGGAGAAGGTTAACTCTGACAGCTAGTGAGTTCACAGCCCTCATCCAAAGCCAGTTTGCAAATCAAACTCCATGGAAGGGGAAGGAACAGAACCTCTTTATAGGCTGAGCCTTTTTCAAGGGACACAAAGGTACCACCCTCTTCCTTGTACAGACACAAACTGCCTTGTGTAGGGTGGAAAGAAGAGTTTAATTCTAAACATGCCTTTCTATTGCTTTTGGGGTACCTGCACAGAGTCTCAGTGAAAGCATCACTTTCCAACCCATAGAAGAAAGAAATTGTGGCCTCCTATTTAGCCCTTGGGCTTCAGACCACCATATGAATACATTGCTACCAAGATGGCCCACCTCACTTCCTCATCTGAATTGCTCTGCTTCCAACAGATATGAGATCAAGGAGAACTGCTCAAGACAGTGCATTTGAGTTTGATGTTCAAATGCTGCACCAAAAGACCTTCACAATGATAGCCGAGGCAGAGCCTTCCCTCAAATCTGCACGCAAAAAGGCTGGGCAAGGACAGTGTCCCTTTCCTGGCATTCAGCTGGAAGCCGTGGCGATGGGTTTCTTCAGATGTTGGTTCATGAGCTCCCTAGCACGAGCCACCTGGATGTGATCATAACAGGAATTGCAGACGAGGACTGGGTCGTAGAGCTGCTGATCAGGAATCGGCAGCTTCAGATGGCAGCAGCCAGCACAGAACACGTTCCCACAGTTCCTATTAAGGGGTAATAAAAACAGTGAACAGTGACCAAGGGAATGGGACAGTGGCAACTTCATAAAGAAGAGAGCCACATCTAGACTGGGGGAGTCTAGGGCCAAACAACCAATCAACATGTTCTTGAAGGTGTTCAGACCTGTCTACATCAGTGGTTCCCAGCCTTTTCAATAACACGGCACACTTCAATGAGACAGACAATTCCACAGCATACCCACTTTTTTTCAGCTGAATTGATTGCTCATAAACATCACATTTACTTTAATTTACTATGGTTATGGTCTTACTAGAGAGGTTCACAGCATAATGCATAAAACCTAAAGAGAGATCAATTGCATTAATTTTCAAATCTAGTGGAAAAAAGAATACACGTCATCTCAGTTTTGCCCTTTAGCCACCTTTGTTCAGAACATTCACATTTTACAATCAAAAGACCAATACCTTGCTTTTAATTTGATGATTAATTTTCATGAGTTTTATAAGTTGTAATTTTGGTTGGATATAATATTGTTTAAGATAAAACCATGTTTGTTTTACATTGATTTTAATTACCTTTGTACAAAATTTCACACCACACTTGGACAGTTGCCACAGCACACCACTGTGCCACAGCACACTGGTTGAAAACCATTGGTTTACACTGATGTTCAACTGTGTGGTTGTTCAGAGATGTTAGCAAACCTGCTTGTAAAACCATCCACATTCCTACATTCCTGCTCTAGACAGGGCCAGAGGGAGGATCACAGACACCCCCCCCCCCCCCCGGAAGAACAGCAATACGAGATCCCAGAGGGTCCGACTCCAAGGGAGAGTGTGCAAGGATGCATGAACAGAGAAATGAAGGATCAGTGATCTACGTTGAGGGGACAGAAAAAGAAGATGAGACATGTAATCATTGGAAAAGATAGGGCAAAGGAAATTGGACATGCCAAAGGTGGCAGAGTGTTACCTGCAGTGATGCCTCCGCTTGGCTAGCCAGAATTCACAATCACAGTTAAAGCAGTGGGAGGCCATATGATCTGGAACCCAGCGTGTGACCTGGAGAAAAATACCAGCCCTCATTAGCACCTATCCCAGGAGCCTGCGACAGACTGGTGAAACAGTACCATTGAGGATGACAGTGTGACACTGGGCTGCAACACACACAAACCCGTGTTTGTCTGCACGGCAGGAGTGTTGCTGCCTCAGGGAAAGACCTGGAGCACAGGCACAGGCCACACCTCCAAATCTCTGCCTGGGCCTGATCTGGCCTTGGGCTCCTGCTGCCACCAGCCTGGCCCTGGATCCTGGGCCGGGGCCAGGGCCGGAAGAGGCAGGCACTGCCGCTGGCAGCCTGGCCTGAATTCCCAGCCTGGGATGGGGCCAAGAGAGGCAGGGGCTGCCCTGGAAACTCAGGGCACATGCCCCAGGTACCAGGTGCCAGTGAGGCCCCTGCTGTACAGCAAGGCACAGAAGCCCAGCATGGTGAGCTGTCCCTCAGCTGGCACCACACATGGACTCACTCCAAGGGAAGCCTACACCTGTCCTGCTACACCCACCTAGTGAGTGCTAATCCCGCTATACATCACTGGGCAAGACAGGAATGGCTCCCCTTCAAACAGAACAGCCACCTGGCAGACAAAGCCCATCCTGCTACACAGGGAGATGTACCTCAGTCTCCTTCTTATCGACAGGCTCCCAGCTGGCTTCAGACAGGCAGTCATCGCTGTGATCCGAGGAGAAGTCCTCGGTGTCACTGCTATCTGACTCCTTTAGACAGGTCTGCAAAGAGAAAGCCAAGTCACAAAAGCCACCAGCCACTTCCAGTCCACACCCAGAGGGAGTATCTCCCACCCACTCAGACTGGCTCCTGGAGGAGGAAGTGACATTGTCACTCCCCAGGTCTGGAGAATCTGGACTGGCATCTCCTTCCATGTCTGGGGAAATAAAGGACGAATGAATAAAGGAATCTCTGGGTCTGAGGAGAGAGACGATTGGGCAGAGGTGGGATCTACGTGCCAGGAGAAATTCTGTTCCCTCCTGGGAAGCAAAGGCTAGGAGGAGGTAGCATGCCATGTGGAGCATCAAGCCCACATGTCAACAGGATGCGAGGGGTAGGAGAATGTGAGCCTGGCATCACCTGCCTCCCAAGGAGTTGGGAGAATGGGACATGAAGGGCAGGGTGCCATGGCTCACTTCTGGGTCAGACACTGGCAGGTGCCCCTGCCAGGCTGCCACTTACAAAGTCATCTTCGTAGTCCATCTGTGGCTCAGCCGGAGGGACGCAGCAGTGACGGATGTCCAGCCTCAGCTGGAGCTCCCGCACCTGCTTGCGCAGCTGCTCTACTTCCTGCTTGTAGCTGGCTTCAATCTGCCGCAGCCTATGCTGAATCACATCTGTGGGGAAGGGGAGCCCATCGTCATCCATGTAGAGAGGAGGCACAGGGGAAGGGCAACTTGGTGGAACATGCTTCGAGCTAGACACCTGCTTCACATGGCAGGGTAGCCATGGCCGGGTGGGCTTCCCTGCATGGCCTGTGCAGTGGGAAATGGCATGGTCCAGGCAGACTGGGGCTTTCACACCTTCTCTTGAAGACCACTGGTTACTGAGATAGAGCCCAGGCGCCCGCAGCTGTCTGCTGCCCAGCCTCTTGGTGCAGCACCCATAGGAAAGTAGCCGCCTGGTTACTGTCTCCCCACTGGGGAGTGATGTCACCATCCCCTGGAAGCTGTCCCAGTTAGTGCCCAGGAGGGAGAACTCGCTGGTCTGGCTCTGGGAAACAGTTCTTTGCCCTAGCTCCAGCGGTACCATCTCCGCCCGGCACATTTCTTCGCTCCTGGTGCTTCCACCTTTGCCAGTCTCTTTATGTTGATGGGGGATGCCTGGCCTGGGGTCTGGAGCGTTCTGATGAGAGACCCTTGGTGCAGGGATGCCATGGCTGGGAATGCCCACTGCAGGCTTTATGGTGGGTTGGTGGGAGGGATTCACAAGATCCCAGCTTCCAGTGGACTCCAAACCTGTTGCTTTAGAATGCTCAAAGGGACATGTTTCAGGCTGCTCCCCAGCCCTGACACAAGTCCTGCAAAAGTTCTCCTGTCTAGGATGGTTTGGAGCTGGACTGATACCATCTATGTCCTCTGGCTTCACCCTACATCCCAAGTCTGTCTCAGGAAAGGTGCTGCTGATGGGGGGAGGAACCCAGCCACTTGGCAGTCTGCAGTGCGCATGATGATCTGTGGAGTTGCTGTTGCTGGCCACGCTGCCTTCCTCAAGGTGCGGTTCAGTGCCCTCTGTGCTGGAATGTCTGGGCTCCAGGCCCACCCTGACCTCCTGACAGTGGTTGTTCAGGTTTGGATCACTAGATGTACGGGTCAGTGGGCTGCTGGAGTCACAGGCTGAAAGGAGGTCATCCATAGATCTAGTCTTTGGTAACCTGGAAGCAAGAAGCAAAGCCTGGATCTCTGGAGAAGGAACAAAAATCCCAATACCTCCCTATACACCCTTACTGCCTAAGGTGGGGGAAGGGAACTGCCTGCCATACTGGTGGAGGATGCTCTGAGGTGTCACAAGAGTACCTTTAACAGATTTACATCACTGCATCACCTTGGAATTACATGTCAAAAATGAACCTTGATTCTGGGCTCCTTGCCTGCTGTTTCTTGGTTTAACTGCATCACTGCAGAGGCCCAACCAAATAAGAACTTGTTCTCATACCTAGTTTCCATTATCAGGCTGGGGTGGGATCTGTTTAGCAGCAGGCAGCCACAGCAACACATAGGACACAAGTGGAAGAACCCCCCTTTGGATACTCACTGCAGTCTCTCAGGAGTTACTCTCCCCTGATCTGGAGAAGGAACTACCTAGGTACTGTCCTCTGCCTTGAAGACAGTGACAGGATTAGGCTTAAAATGCTCAAGCCAGCTAGTTGGGAGAGGCATGGAGAGGTGTCTTTGGGACTTCCTCTTCACACACTGCTTCTCAGGCAAAAAACCAGCCATTCCTAAGTGCAGACGGCACCAGTTTCCCCTCCTCCTATGTCTCACTTGTATTGCTCCAGGACATGCTGGTATTTGCATGACAAGAAGGTGGCTTCCAGGCTCTATGAATCTACTCCTATGGTGCCCTTGGCATGGTGTGGAGCTGTGTATTCCCTCTGCTAGCTGGCCCGAAAGACTACCCTGGAGAGAAGGGTGACACAGGCACCCAGAGGACACTTGTGGCCGAATAGGACAAACATGCTGAGCCTTCTCATGGCAGATGTGTATCTGTAATGTCCGCAGAGGAGATGGCAGGCAAGAAGGAAAGTAACCCAACATGAGGGTGGAAAGGGAACCTAAGCTCGGTACTCCTTTTCTCCTACCTGTCCAGAGATCTGCCACTGAACTCCTGGCTTTGGGATCCTGGGGGCAGGTAGCGGTCCATACCCTCCTCCCCTAGAGGAGAGGGAGAGGATGCAGGAAGGTATACTGCTGTCCAAAGGTGTAGCGCTCGCACGTGGCACACTGGGTGCAAAACCTGCAGGACAAATTACATTCAGGGACAGGACAGGGCAGAAGGGAAACACCTCCCCCATCCAAGACACACCACCCTCCCTTCCCTCCAACCCAATTACCCTTCCCAGACAGTTTTACCTGCTGGCCATAATCCCCTACAGGAAGGTTGTGGGCTCTCACTCACCTGCTCAGTGCCAGGCATGTAAAGGAGGTTGTGGAAGTTCTTGTTGCCAGCCCTCAGGAGGGACCACACTGAGCAGGTGCGTTTGTAAATATTGTGCATCTCTCGCTCACATGGGTTGTTGCCCAGGAAGGTCCCATAAAGGCAAGAGTATGTGTGCTGCACCAGCTTCACCTGCACCAAATCAGAGAAAAGAACCATTGTCAGGACCCTACAGAGGCAACCCTCCCTACAGCTGGCATAATGACCCCCACATTCTCCCTGGAGCACATGCTCCATCCCGTGACAGCTCTCCTTCAATCATGGGATGCCAGCTGACTGACGGCACAGGATGGTGTGGATGTTCACATAACAGTACCAAAGGGTAACACACGAGATCTCTACCAAGCTGGCAGCCCACTCATCAATCACGGCCCAAGGTACGTAGGGATGGTACACCAGAAGTATTTATATGAAGAGTCATATTCATAAAGTCTTGGAGTTAAGGCAGGTCAGCCAGAGGTGACAAACCTCAAACATTCCTCCTGAGCAGCAGATAATTGACACTTATCTTCTGGACACTTGTGCCTCGCAATACATGCCTGTTTGTAATCTGAGCAAAAAGAGTGGACCAAGACTGCAGAATCTATAAGAGAAAATCTCCAGGAATAAACAAACAGCAGAGGGGCATCCTGTTTATTAAATGAAAAAGGACTGGTGGGAAAGATCTTGGGGATCTAACAAACATTCTGAAGGAAACTGGCAACATGCGAGTCTCATGACAGGACAGTCACAGATAGCCTGGCTGGGATGCTCTATAGGGATCTTAAGTGAGCAAGATTCTACAAGACACGAGTGTATAATTAAGTCCGGTCTCTAGAACAGGTGTTGGGATTTTATTTGATATGAAACCATTTGTTTCCAAGACTTGTTACTACCCAAATCTCTGGGCTTTGTCAGAGAAACTTGCACTAGGTTTCGCTAGACAGCTCTCTAAGTGCTGTCTGTTGAGCAGTGGTGATCTGTGGTGGAACTGGTAAATGAGCAGGCACCATTTCTTTGAAAGCAGCAAACCTGCAAATGCCATCAGTGTCCAATGGACCAGGCTGGATTCTCCAGGCTTGAGAACTGGATTGAGATGATTGCTAACCTGTAGAATGACAGTGGAGTCTACACATGCAGAGGGGGCAGAACTGGAACTGTCCATGGCTGTTGGAGTCAGGGAGCCATAGCCGCACATAAGAGACTTCCTCACACTAACCAGAGGTGGTAGTGAGTTGCCTTTTAGCCTGGGTTCCCCAAAGAAGTGTTACAGAGATGGTGGTGGTGGGACTGAAGCTGGCAACTGAGCCAGATATATGATAGAGGGTCAGCCTTTTGGAAATAATTTCTTCCTAGCATTTCCTGTCCTGACCCTTGTTACCTGGAGTCAGAAATAAATGGTCTTTGGCAAAAATGGAGCAAGTGAAGCCACCTGACCTCTCATCTGGCAGAGAACTGAAAGAGGCGGCAGGCATAGAGGCCTGGAGATCTCAACTGCATCCCATGGAAACAGTAGGGGACTGCAGACTGCTAGACAAAGTCATTCAGCGGAGTCAAGGACTCTATGATTCAGGCCAGAGTCTGATGTCTCTAAGGAAAAGCACATTCTTTACAAGAAGCTAGCTTTTTATGTAATTAACTCATATAAATTCGAACAATTAACAGATGGACTAATTAGAGACCATTCTGTAAGTTCCCCATCTTCAAAGCTTTTGACAAAGTGGGGTTTTCTCCCACGAAAGCTCATGCGATAAATAAATCTGTTAGTCTTTAAAAGTGCCACGGGACTCCTTGTTTGTTTCACATTGTGGAATAACTGATGATGAGGTCAGGAAGGATACTGCAAGAGGTGGACTTGACTTTACAAGGAACAGAAGACATTTGCATACCTAATTAACTCATCTGTACTGCCTGGATGAAACTGTTAAGCTGAGAAAGAACTGAAACACATCTGCTTAAAAATATGTATCAGTACAAGTGTAAATAAAGCACAGAGACCAGACTGGTTTGTAGCATTTAGTTTCCCTCATGTTACCTAAGGGTGTTTGAGCATAAGAGAACAATGTTAGGCAATCAATCAAAATCAATTTTACAAGAGCACAAAATGCAAACAAATAAAAGAAGCAAACTACATTAATTAATCATAGCTAGAGTACAAAATTTCAAGAGAGGGCTTCTTTGGGTCTTTATTAAATTTACAAAGTTATTCTACAACATGGTTCAGGACACTGGAATCAATGAACAAAATGTGAATATTGAAATTAATAATGGGAACTGAGTGTAGCTTATTCACAGAAAGCATATACAAGAAGGGTGACCAGCTGTTAAAAGATGAAGCTCTTTTCATAGAGCAGGCAAAAAATGAAACCACAGTAAAGCTATTCTAGTAGATTTACTGAAAAAATACCACCCTGAGTTTGAAACCCAAAGCTAAGTGTATTTGGGTTAAAGAGCAGACTACAAATACAAATAATCAGCAAGAACAAGAAGTCCTGTGGCACCTTAAAGAGTAACAAATTTCTTCAAGCATATTTTCATGGGCTCCAACCCACTTTGTCATTTGCATCTGTTTATACCTGAAGAAGTCTGTCAGTTTTTAAGGTGCCACAGGACTCTCGTTTTCACTGTTTACAGACTAACACGGATTCCCCTGTGGAACTTTGCACAGATAAGACATGTAACAGGATGGAAAAGATTCGTACAGAATATTGTGAAGTATTTAATGGTCTTGAATGCACTATGGGTTTAAAATTCCCTGTGACGGAGATCTAAGTGTGCGAAGCAGGAACACCGGCACCATGTAAAGTTCCATTAGCACTTGGAAAAAAGGAAAACTAGACTGGGCAGCACAGTCGAATGCACATAAGCAACATGGCCATCTACTGACAGCATTAAACAGTGCAATCACCATAACCAAACTAAACAAGTTTTAAGGATTTCCTCAGATACAAAAGCTTTGAATGAGGCCAAATGAGTGCGCTTATAGTCATTTTCTCTCACCTCCTCCCCGCTCAGCCACATCATTAGAAAACTCAAACCACAATAAAAACATCTTTGACTTTTACAGTCCGCTTGCTTGTCCTCAAAAGTAAGAGCTCAAACACCCAGCTGTCCCTCTGCCCTGGCTCATCTTTAGCAAGAAGAAGAGAGGCATTTGCTTGCACGGTTCTTACCAGGAAAGCTTCATTAAATTCAAACAGGCAGGGGAACTGCTTGAGTAGCTGATGAACAGAATCTAGCCACTGAAGAAACACTGGACACTGCTCATTCTGATCTTCCACATTCTCCTGGTGTCCACAGCGATCGCCAAATTTATGACCAAAATCTAGCCAGTCTGATTCGATTAGCACCTGAAAACCCTATCAACAAAGAAGAGTGTTAACTGCAACACCAGGTACCTGACTGGGGGAGATAGCCCCAGGAAAGAAGAGCAGGAGAGAGGCTAACATTTCTGCTTGAGCAGGGGGTCAGCAACCCAAAAGGAGAGAAAAGCCATCCCCCCCCCCCCAACACAACCGCATGAGCTAGAGCCAGCCCAGTCGCCGTGCCACGGCCGCTAGCGCTGGCGGGATGTGTATGGGCAATGTGCACCCCCTCTGTCCCTCCCTCCTCTGATGGGTTAGAGCAGCGCTGCCCCGCCTACCCCCAGCTGGCCATCCCTCCCAAGAGCCGCCAGCAGAGAGCTGCAGCTTGCGGAGACGGGGCCCTGGAATGGCCCCTCCGCAGAGTTCAGACCACTTTGACTCAGCCACTCCAGGCCTGAACAGAGGCTGCCTCGTGCCCATGTCCTGGATTGGGCCCATTCAGCCCTAGGGTGGTCGTGTTGAAGCAGCCTGAACTCTGGAGTGGGCCATTCCAGGGCCCCACCTCCGCAAGCTGCAGCTCTCCTTTTGTGAGGGACGGCTGGCTGGGGGTAGGTGGGGCAGGGATGGAGGGAGCGCACACTGCCCACAATACCCCGTCTTTTTGGTGGTATGGCTTTCAAGGACTATGCATCCTGGACAAACCAACTTAGGAGAGAGACAGATGTGGGTCTCTGCCCAAGAGAGGAAAGGGAGCCTAGAATGAGTCTCACAAAGGGGGAACACAGGTGCAAGTTCCCTGCATTGTGACATTTGCAAAGTAGTTTTAAAGTGAAATATCATTCCACTCCATACTCTTCTTTCTGCTCATCGCAGGCACAAGCAACAGACGCCAAACTAAGTGAACAACGCTACTATGAGGTACCTCCAGGGTTCTGTAATAGGGATCCAGAAGAATCTTTGCAAGTGCAACAATCTGCGGGGTTCTGTCCCAGCCGTCCGAGCAGTGAACCAACACTGGGCGCCCCTCACGGTCAACTGCGTTTGAGACCAGAACTGCTGCTTTCAACATGACAGAGAGGTGCTGCAACCACTTGGTGCTCTCCAGGGCTGACAGCCAGCTGCAATGCACAAAAAAGGAACGAAAATGGCTTGTTAGCTCTCTGCTACAGGCGACTTCTATCCCCAGGCTCTTTGAAGCCCTCAGTAAATACTGCTTTTCCCACACCAGCTCCCAGATAACTCAGAAGAACAGCACAGAATGCAGCCTCCAAATTCTACTTTTTTTGGACACAGAACCAAGCGGTCTTTACTGAAACCCACAGAAGATCTGAGTGTTTACAGTAGTTCCCAAGTACAGGGAAACAAAGTCCACCAGGAAACACAATACACAAACTCCAAAGAGAAAAAGCTTCTCTGATTCCAAAGCCTGCGACCTGGACCAGGAGACTGGGTGGGAATGAGGAGATGAGAGTTTCCACGTGGAGAGGAAGACAAAAAAGCAGGGGGAGTGGTATGAGAGCATGCTGGAACAGACAAGCACTTACTTGCTTGGATCTGGCATCTGGCTGCAGACAGCCCGCAGGTACTGGAAACTATTCCTGATCGAGTGGATGTTGGCCATGCCCATGAACACCACCTCACAGTTTGGATAGTATTCTGAACATAACATAGGGCAAAGGTCAGAAGGAAAGGGCTGCAATTTCAAAGAGTCTCTGATCACAGTCACCAGAACAGGAGCTGCCACCCTTCACTCACAGACTACATTCCTGACCCTGGCAAGTATCCATGCAGCAGGTCGACAGCCTGGTCTAGCGCAGCCCCAGAAGCAGGCACGGAGCCCTCTAGGCCAGCAGTGCCCAAAGTGTGGAGTGCACAGAGGAACAGCTGGGGGGACATGCAGTGGGGCACAGACCAACCCCCACAATGAGCAAGGGGAGTGCCGCCCAGCTCCAACTCTACCCGCAGCTCCACTCCACCCTCATTCCCTGTCTGCTCCATGCCAGCACCATCTCTAGTCCCAGCTCCTCTGCTGAGTATACTGCAAAGGAATCAGGGTATGTGGGAAGAGTCCAGTGATAAGGGAAAAGTTTGGGCACTAGGGATCTTAGGGCTGGACCTCAACATTAACAGGAAGGGGCCAAAGCAGAATGAATCTTGCTGTTCTTCCCCAGAGAGATCTGTGTATTGGAAACCCTACCCGGACAGTCCCATCAGCCTGAGTTCCATCTTATACCTTCACATTCACAGCCTCCTCCCTTTGCCCTGTTGGCAACAGCCGCAGTATAGGATCTCGCATCCAGGATCAACAGCTTCTGAGGAGCTCCCGCGTTCTCCACACCTGAACATGCCGTCAATGAGGAATCTGCAGAGACAGGACAGGCTGAATCCGGGGCTCAGCCTATCACGGGTGCAGCCAGACACCAACAGCACACATTGCAAGAAACACTTCACCTGAGTGTCATTTTTAATTCCCACCCTACAACACTGAACAAGAAAAAGAGCTGCCCAGAATTTGCAGGCATCCATTGTGCAGGACTCTTCTCTAGAGAGCCTTATACAGCACAGTTTGAGAAGAACCATCTTACCGAAGTCTGTGTCGCAGGTCTCACTGCCTTCACTGTTGCCATTGTGGGGAGTCCCACTGGCTGTCTTTGTTCCAGGGTTCAAGGCACAGGCTTTGGCGATGGAAGTCACAAGATACTCATCATCAGCATTGCGCCAGCCCCACCAGCTGATTTCCGGCTGACTGCAGCGCGCGATTGCAGCCCCATTTTGCTGGTGCCTGAGAAGAGCAGAATCTCACTTGCACCCACCACACATACCAAGGAGCAGCAAAAGAAGAGGTTTCCCTCCTCAGAGGCTAGCATCCTGCTTTAAAGGCCAAATGTTCAAAACGTCTCATTTGGAGGAACCAGTACATCACCACATGGATCATTTGCACCAAAATCAAGTCTCTAAAAGGAAGCAGAGAGCCCAGACTAATGTAATCAAGAATACAGCTCCCAAGACTCAAGACGGTGAGGGAACACTCAGGAAATAGTTAATAGGTATAATAGGATGAGAACTTGGCAGCTAGTGAAGACAGATGTCCTACATTCACTCAAAATGTTCAGCCAGTACGGTTACCACGTAGAATGCCGCTTTCCTGACCAGGCCTCTACAGGAAGCTGGGGGGAAAAGGGATAGAGACGATATACTCCTATGTTGTGCTTTCTGGGGACTCCCTCTCTCCCTCCAGGGGAATTCCAGCACGTGATTTGGGGGTTGTTTCACTTGTGATGGGAGCAGAACAGAGCAGAGAATCTACCGTGCACTACTGATTGTGAGACCTTAACCTTTCTGAAACAACAGGCTTGGCCTTCAGGATACAAAAGTGAGAGACCCGTGCCATAGCTAATGATGCCACATCTACGCATCACTCCTTGGCCATTGCCCAACATCAGCTCTAGCAGAGAACACTCCACAATGAGAATCTGACTGCATGGCATCAAACAGGGCAAAATCTGTGTGCACACAAATGGGATGAGTGGAGCGGGTGATCCCTGCTCCCAGCACCCACAGAGGCGATGTTGAGTCTTAATTAGCATCAGGTACACGGTGAACTGTTTTAGACAGCGAAGCTCGCTGGTCAGTTGGGCCCTACTAGTGAGGAATGGGCCAAATCTCCTTAGTGCAGCACTAAAAACATGGGATTTGAGGATACTGTCCAACATACATAGGGTGTTGATGGCAAATCCACTAGCTACAGCTATCAGCGCTAATGTGATCGATGCCAGAACTGGTTCACTGGATGTCAAAAGGAGATTGACTTTGAGACATGTCTCTGCTTCAGAGGGGACAAACATGAACAAGATCCACAACCCTGCATTAAATGGTGCTGTTCCAAACACAGGAGACAAAGCTGAGGCTAAGCTATGATGCCCTTCCTGGCTTCAAAACCAAGTTTGATAAATTTCTGGAGGGGATGGTTTGGTGGGACAGCCTATTTTGGCAGCTGACTGATCTTTGACTACTGCTGGTGGATCATTAAAAAGGTACCTCTAATCCAGGGGCCTCAAACTCAAATCACCACAAGGGCCGCATGAGGACTAGTAGAGGGCCACACGTGGGTCACTACAGTAGCCCGAGGGCCACACCACTGAAACCTTTCCATACAATGATATTGCAAATATTGGTAATGATCGTCATTACGGGCCGCAGGAAATAGCTTTAGGGGCCGCATGGGCTGTGTGTTTGAAACCCCTGCTCTAATCCATAAGTACCAGCCCCTCTACCAATTGCAACTTTCTACCACAGCCACTTCCATGCACTGGCTGTTAAAAATGTCTTGTAGCGCTGGGGAAGTTTTTCCCTAAGCGGAGGAAGTAATCTTTCACAGTTCCTGTTCTCAGAAAACAGCAGAGCCACTTTTGTTTAAGCTGTCCTCCCATTCTCTCCCCTGCTTTTTTAAAGGCACCTTTGGGTAAAGACCAGGTGAGAGGTTTCATCAAATTATGGTAAATGAATGGAAACATCCCACAACTTTGGCAACAGGAGTTATCATCAGAACATCTAGAACAGAGGCACAACACCAGTGGCTTTAGAATCTGATCAATGGGAAGAAAGACAGGACAGATGACAGGGTGCTATGCCTTTTTATACATTGTTGTGGATCAACAATGCCCTGCAGCAAGGCCTGTGGTTGCTAGAGAGGCTGAGGTTCCTGCACGTGAGGCTCCAGACAGGATCATGCAGAAGTAGTATGAATAAGTCTAACAGGCAGCTGCAAACCCCAGAATAGCAATATTTGTGCATAATGTACATAATGGCTACACCAGCCAGCAGCATGGGGTTCCATGGGGCTCTCAGGCTCTCACAGCATCCTGGGAGCAGCCACATGATACATACAACCTGATTTATAAATGCTTCAGCAATAATGCCAAGTTAAACCAAGCATGTGCCAAGTTCAGCTTGCTGTCCTCCCCAGGGAGTTGCTGTTATTGCTTAATGGAACACGGACCTCATACCCATCGTCTACTTCTTCAGCCAGCACCACAAATGCAAGATGGCTGGGGCTGGACTCACAGTAGCATATAAGCAACAGGGCAGCTACTGTAGAAATTGTTTACCTGTACACAACCACTGGAATCCTCTTCCAAGACCTGAATGAAGCCACATTCTCCAGCTCCTTGTCAGTGATCCAGACAGGAACTAGCAGTTTCTGAGGGTAGCTGGTACAGAGTCTAGAAATCAAATGACAAAGGGTAGATTAGCCCCCAGCAATGAGAACACGTGCCTCACTGAAACAGACGAGACTTTCAGGTCTGTCTAAATCAGCTATGGCCTATTGGTGATTCTTCCCACCCAGACATAGGGGTGCCTGACAATGTTCCTTCTAAGCCAGTGATGCAGCTGAGCAACTTATGGATGCAGCTGAGCAAGTTCCCTGCCTATTCCCTGTCCAGGGACCAGGCCCCTGAGCCACCACCCATCGGCTCCCCAAGTGCATCCACAACTTGCTCGGTTGCATCACCAGCTTAGAGAGGGAACATTATATAGATGTCTTTTTGTTCAAACTTTAGTAAATTAATAAAACCACAGTATTTCAGTTTAACATTTTTATTAAACAAATATGAAGCAATGATGCTGCCTATCAAGCCTCCTCTACACCTCAGTTTTTGACACCTGTCTGTCACATTTCCAGAATGCATATACAGAGCCTAGGTCAGCCTTGAATCCAGAACTTAGATATGACTTGATGCGCATTAGCATGTCTAGATGAGAAACATCCAATCTGTTACGAGGCTCTGTCTTAATATTATTCATTAGACTGAAGCCTCATTCAGCATCTGCACTAGATGCTTGAAACGTACCACATATATCAACCAACTGGGCCAAGAATGGGAACTTATCTTCTGTCAGTGTATAGGTGACAAACATCTAAGAATGTGTTCAGTGTACCAGCCATTACCTTCTCCAGAACAACAAACATTTTGGTTGTCTGTAATTTCAGTTCACCTTTAGAAGATGTGAAAATACATAAAGAAAATTTGTAAGAAATTACACTGATAAGAGCTGATGAACACAGATAGCCAATACAATTCTATTATTTTTTAAGAGATTCCTAATGAATGTGCCAATTCTGACCAGATCTCACTCATTGAGCTAAAAGAA
Organism: Podocnemis expansa; assembly: GCA_007922195.1. Taxonomy (NCBI): domain Eukaryota; kingdom Metazoa; phylum Chordata; order Testudines; family Podocnemididae; genus Podocnemis; species Podocnemis expansa. The sequence continues at coordinate 6,403,784 of ML681971.1, forward strand.
GTCACCCTGATTTAGGCCTATATATTACTTGAGCTAATGTTAATTAAGGGCAATGACAGTTTTTCCACTTTACTGAAAAAGTTAGATCGGGCTGCCTTCTCTTTTTGCTACAATCCCCATCTACCAGTTTTGTGTTGTTCTTGTCTGCAAGCTTTGAACTTTCCTTTACCAGCTTCCAACTGAAAACAGAGCTGTGCTACCAATACATGGAGGGGACACCTCCTCCTAAAGCCATTGTTTATGGCACTTGGTAAAGATATCAAAATGGGAGGACACATAATGTATTGCCATGGCCATTCACTTAAATGTGAGCACAGGTGGGGTGTGCCTCTTGGATACCACAGAGCCAAGCATGTGTGAATGCCTATTACAGTGAGCCATTGAGAGATCCTGGGATGGAAAGTGCTGTAGAAATGCTGGGTGTTAATAAAGTAACATAAGGTTCTATACAGTTTTCTGTGTTTATTCTGAATCTTGGGTGGAATTTGTTTGTTGTGTCTACCTATCTCACTGTTTCCCAACCAGTGTGCCACAGCACACAGGTGTGTCACAAATTTTTTTGAAAAACTACTCAAAGAGCTCTGGATTGGCTCATGAAAGTATATGGCTTCATTTGGAATTAAAGATAGCAAGGAGTACCATGACAGAGAAAACATTGGGAACCACTGACGTATGTGGCAGCAATGACTTGAAAGGGAAACAAAACGTTTCCTTACACATCAAACCCCCCGCCGTGTGGCATGAGCTTTTCCCTCACTTCTAATCTGCTCCCAGCCTGGGAGCCCCCAACTCAGCCCCAACTTCTGCTCCCTGCCAGCCCTGACTCCAGCTCCTCCACTCCCGGGGAGACCGACCCTGGCTCCTCCGATTCCGGCTCCTGCTCCCTGGGAGCCCCGACCCTGGCTCCTCCAATCGCAGACCTGCACTGGTGTCAGCGCTTGCTGCGCCAGTGAGCGGAGGCAGCTGCGCCACTGCTCACTGGCGCAGCTTACAGGGGACTTTGGTGCCTGATACAATTAAGATGGCTGTCTGTCTGAATAGTCCTATTAGGAGAAAGAGCCAAAGGGGGCCCTGAAATCTGGACTTTGTACAGGGTTCTATACTGTAGAAGATGGGAACTCCATACAAGAAATTTTAATCCAATTTGCTATAAAAAAAAAAAAAAAAACCACACAACAGATACAAACAGGCAAAGACATTTTATTCTACATACCATTTTAATACCTCAATGTTGCCAATTCAGAGAATGCAGATGGTTAGTCAATCAAATGACTCGTACACATGTTGAGGGATTAGTGGTTTTGGTACTCCTGACTCAAAACACAACTGGAAATGAACTCATGCAAACATCTGTGTGACATGGCCCTCATCTCAGCAACCCACCAGGAACAGCCAAAGCTAAAAGCAGTCTCTTTGACTGGGGCTGTCAGAGACTTTCATCCCACGTAGCTGAGACACAGAATGAGACCATAGCTAAACACTGACAACAGGAGAGCTTAATCCCAAAAGAAAAGGGAATAACATACATGTCAGCACCAAAACCATCATGTTACAGAGAACTTTAGCATCATTAACAGTGAGGCAACAGTCCCAGCAACAACTTATAGGTATTCTCCTGCAGGAATTCTTCTTGAGATACCCAAGGAGGCAGCCACACATGAAGTAGTCCTAGTACACCTTGAAATCTTGCAGTACTGAAGGAGAGGAAGAGCCCTGCACTGCGAAGTCATCCAGGGAGGAAGACAAAATGGTTTACTGTGCCAGAACCAGATCCTACCACGAGACTGATGAAGCTGGACAGGCCAACTCTGGAGGCTCCATGAGGATAAAGTTCATTGGTGCCTGGGCCCACAGAGGATCTTGCCTGAAACTGAGAAGAGGAGTGAGTCCTTCACAACTGAGAAGCATCCCACAGATTCCATGCAGGCCACTTGTATAGAGGGCCCAGGTGGCCAGTATGCACCAACTGAGGAGCCCATGTCCTTACTGCAAGAGGGAAGCCAGTTCTGGTAGCCACAGTTGTCCATGAACACCCCTGATTTGGCTCAGTTGATGGAGAATGGGAGGAGGAAAACCCTGACCTGCATGCTGTGGAGTCCAAGCTTTAAGAGATAATGGTGGACCATGTCCTAAGGATACAAAACTATCGGTCTGATTCATCTGTAGTCCAGAATTAAGAGGGAAATGGTGCCGATGGTACTGCAGCACCAAAGTATACTTCCAATGTTTCCAGTTCTGGAAGCAATGTCAACCCTAAAGTCAGCCTCAGTACTGAAGTGACTAATGGCTCCAAAGAAGGAGGCAGGGAATGCCACCTTGGCAACATCAGTAGCACTGACAGCAGGGATGTTGCTAGGTGGAGCACAGCAACTGTGGAAGAAAAATGTTAGGCTGCGGCTCCAACACACACACAGGTTCAGGGCATGCCCAGACGTTGTACTTTAAACAACACAGCCCAGGCAAAATCCTGGAGCAAGGGAGAGATTAGGACAGAAAGAGAACGTTCGCTGCTCCCAGCATGGAAACATATGGTGTCAGCAATGCTCTCAAAAAAAGGTACCAGTCTCAATACACCAGGGACTGGAAGCAGAGTAGACAGCACAGGATCTCCAGCCTCCTACTACAGTACCTGGAAGTGGTTATGGGGAGATGTGCATGCCAGCATTAACACCATGCTGGTCCCATGTTCTTTCTGGAGAAGGCAGATGAGTTCCCACGCAAGCTGTGTCAACCTTGATTGGTCTTGCACCACTTTTTCTTCAACACACCTGCTGGAGAGCCAATTCCGATTCTTCAAAGAGGTGCCAGCTCCAAGCCAAGAGGCAGCAGCACTTGGAGAATACAGTGTAGGCCTCATTGCCGAAGCAGGCTGCACAGCCTGTTCAAGCACAGCTTCAGACCAAGACCCCTGGCCACTTGAGTCCATTCCATTTGCCACTGCTCCCTCACACACAGTGGACACTGCTTAAATCCTGTGAGGACATCACCAGGGTGATCAACCTGAACAACAAATCTAATGCACCCTATACCTTGAGTCCTAATTAATGATATACTTCTTAAAATGTCACTAAGAAATAGAGAGCTTGTGAGGTTAGAAACCAGACACAGACAGAAGGGAGGCCAGCAAGTCACTGCCTCAGGAGAACAGCTATGGCCACGAGGCACAAGCACCACCCTTATGCGAGTACTGCTAGGAAAAATGCTGACTCCAGTGAGCTGGTCTTGTGCACACATACGTGGAATGCATGGCTACATCTACTCAAAGAAGAACACTGCAAGTTTTTGCCTTGCCACAGATGCTATTTCCATATAAAAATGCCCAGAGTTCTCATCAGCAAGAAGTAAGATTTCTTATGTTCAGGCACCCCCAATTCAGAGCACAGATTAGCTAGAATAGCTATAGGTGAGAGGATGATAGATATATGTTCACGTGGAGCTGCCATATAATAATTTTATTAACAGTGCGTGACAGTCACTCAGACGGTTCCAACTATATGAAGGTTAGTAGAAACTTTATTATACCCCAATATGTCTAACTGAATTAGGGCTGTCACCAGGAAGAAAACAATGGCTCCCACATAAGCACATCTTGAAAGACAATGGACAAAAATTTTAGTTTCAAGGAACCTACATCCTGCCTCCAAAAAAAACTACAAACCTTGTTTTGCCAGTGGTGGAAGCTAACAGGTGAGACGCTATGAACAGTTTAAAGGTAACCTGATTACTGTGAAAGAAGCGATCAAAAGACTGAGCTGGATTTAAAGACACTCCCTGAAATAGCAAGTGGGAACTGGTTTGTGAGTCGGGGGAACAGACTATGCCACTGAGGGAGGAAAGTTTTCCCATCCCACAAAACTTTGTGAGATTTCACAATTTCTCGTGTTCTCCATTGAGACAAAAGGAACAAGAGCCCAGAATAGTCAACAGCCAGGCAGTCAAGGTACTCAGCTGGCACCTGGGAAACTCAGGTTCAACTCCCAGATGTGGGCTTCCCACAGCCCAGGTGAGCATCCTGACCACCAGGCTCTCTGTTGAGCTAAACTATTACTCCCGCTCCCGGCCCCCCTCCCACAGCAAAAGTTTGCTTTGACTAACTACCATTTCCTTTTTTACAACACTATCATTAATGGGTCTGCTAACAAACCTCAAAACTCATTTTACAATTTAAGCAGCAATAAACTTAGGAAGACACAAATAGACAGCTGTATACCAGCCCACAGGAAGTCGTGCTGTGCTGATCAGATGTGCTTGCAGTCACTTTCTTCTACTTCATGGTACTGATGACATCTTGTAATTGATGCTCTTCTAGCCTTTATCTTCCTCTTCTGTCTTGTCAGTGGATGGTGTTGGTTAAAAAGTCTTAATTTTATGTTCAATTCTGACTGCTGCAGGGGTTTCCCCCTTTCTCAGTATTCAAAAAAAGTTCTCAAGATCCAGATTTGGTGGCCAGTGATGACCTTCTTTCAGCAAAACTCAAAAAAATTCCACCATATTTTTAAGTATTTCTCTTTATCTCCTGCCTTGCAGCCTAAATGAGCTGATTTTTCTAGTACCAGAATTTCCCACACTTTGATACCAACAACAGTATCATTTCTCTCCTATTACCTTACTATGCTAATTCTAGCAGCAACTACAAAATGAATAATCAGTTCTCCATGGCTTTTATAAAACAGTTTTTAGGACAACTGAACATAAATATCAAAAGGGATTATAAGACAGCTGACACAGTCACCTCCCTTAGGAAGTCTCCAATGACTTTCCAAAACCTCAGTTTTGGGGCATGGCCACCATAAATGGAGAAATCCTCCCATTTCACATGCTCTTCTGTTTCTCAATTTTTTGTGCCTGCCTACTTCAACCTTGCATCTTTCCATAAATTTTCTCTAAGTATGTTAGCAATAACTTTGTGTGGTGGAAAGTAAGTATTTATGTTTTATGGAAGTACTGAGTAGTTTTTCAAATTCTATCAATTTTCTGCGTAGCTTGCTTTTTTATGGGGGTGGACTGAAAAACTCAGTTGCAGTTATTGATATACAGTAATTTTGGTGTCTTCTGTGGATTGTTTTATTTCATCCAGTGATCAGAATGAATTGTCTCTGCACAGCTGGCTGAATTTTGATATGGCTATACATTCTCAAAGGTCAACACTTCCCAGACTGTTATTGGGGTTAAATTCTGTTATCTGCTCTGGGCACGGAAGCTGATTGGTATGGGCTCTGTTTTCCAAATGAGTGATCCCAGGTTTCTATTGATGCTGTCGTAAAAGAATGATCCTCTGTTGATTTGGTCATAGGTTTTCTTTGTCCAGGGGCTCTCGTGGAGTTTCACTGCACAATAAGCTTGTATGCTCTACTCGGTGCTTATTAGGGTTCAGTGCATCAGGTTTCCCCCCTGACTAGCTTCCCTATTGTGCTTAAAGTTGGTAAGGGCAAGTCTCCATTTTGCCATGGCCTTTGTAAAGTACGTTGCTTAATGGGTTTCTTGTTTTTCCACATGAATTTATCATAAATTCCCATTGATGCAAGAGGCTTCCTGGCATTCAAATGGGAGATGGTTGGAAAAGGAAATTAATTCAGTGAAAGACATTCCTGTTGCAGTTTTGACTAACCATGAAATTTCGTTTTGACCAATTTCCAGATTTTCTTCTTTTTTTAACCAAACGGCTTTATTTAATAACATAAATCTTGCCATCTTCTAGGAATGTGTACTGCCAGGTATCTTACTGAAGTCATCACTCATTTATGTCTATCTTATTTCCATAGATAGAGCTGACCTCTACACCCAGGAGTTCTAACGTGTGGTAATTTATTTTAAAACCAGACTTTTCAAATTTTAAGATTTCTCCATGCAAGTCTAGCAGCATGTGAGCTGGAACTGTAATAACTCTCAAGACATCCGCATACAAGGCTAATGTGCATTCCTTGTTTTGTACTGTAATTGTTTATATTCAGATTATTTCTGAGCCAACTGAGCAAATGGCAAGGCGTTTTGAAGAAAAATTCCCAACCATGTCCAGCGTTAGGGTATCTATAAGAAGCTTAGACTTTCTTTATGCCAGGTGTGATTTCATTAAGCCCAAAACAATATTTATTTTAACTGAGCCCCAATTCCCCTTCTTGAAACCAAACACACTCATCTTTCCTGACAATGAGAAACAGCTAGAGGAAAGATGGAAAGAAATCATCTCTGTGTATCAATCAGCTCCAGGCAGATAACACAGAACTGAATCAATGGCTTTTTGGTAAGCCACATGTCATGAAAAGTCCCAGAGAACTTTACAGTATGTCTAAACCAACAACAGTGCAAAATCAAGGTTGTCACTTTCTGAATTCAGGAGATAATGCCTGAAGTCTTTGCAAACATCAAGTTTGGCAAAAACTTTTGCCAATATTAATCCACTGTAGATACAGAGTGAGCCACACCACCTGCACCTTTATTTACTTCTCTTAGTTCTACAGAAACTCTGATCTCTTAGCATCTTTCTTGGCACTGCCATTTTGATACCCGAACTATCCTCTTGTGCACTTCCTCAGTAATTTTGTCAACCAGCGTCTTACCGATCCCCAGTTCACAGCTTGCATCCTGGTGCATGGACCCTGCCATAGCTCTTGGACTAGTAGTGTGACTTTTGTCTGCTGTCCCCTTGTGATAATAGCCATGACTTGTGCCAGACCTTTAAATGATAGTTCAGGAATACGATTTCTAATGTGCCATTCTCTGGAGTCCACTGTTTGACTCATTCATCTGCACACTGGTACCTGTGTAAATTGGAATGGCTTTAGAGGGCTCTGATGAGCTCTCCTCTCATAATTACTGTTCTAAATACCCTTTTGTCCCCTCCTAGCCTCTGAGTGCAGCTTTTAGGTCTGATTCTACCACCTAGCCAAGGTGGAATCAGGGGAATCTCCCACTCCAGACCAGACTGGGGGACTGCAGCCCTGGTACTAACACCATCATCACAGCAAGCCTGATTTGGGTTCTGTTTCCTCTGGGAGCAATGACAGCATACCACTGATCTGATGGTCTCCTTAAACCCGGTACCGTTTATTTAGAAACAAAGCATTTCAGAGAAAAACCTTAAACAACAAACCAACCATGAGCACATCTAGCTTGCTAAGGTGTCTCTCTTCCCTCCACATGGGGTAAGAAGAAGTTCTTCATCGAGTTCCAAGACTACTGTTGTTGTTTATTCTTTGTGTTACTGTAGCACTCTAAGCCCTGGCCTCGGGGCAGGACCCTCTTCTGCTAGGCATGGACACCCAGAACAAAAAAAGTCAGTTCTTGCCCCTGACAAGTAACAATCTAACCATGAGACAACAGAATGCAGAGATAGACAGGAGTGCAAGGAAATTATGAAAAACAGAAAATAAAAGACTAGAGAAGACAGGAGAGCTGGAATCTAGGATTTCTTTATCCCAAAGCATGTGAACATGTCAGAGCCAACCACTGACCAGAAAAGGAATAGCATGGATGGGCAGTTCTCAAACAAGCAGCTTTGCAAAGTTCCAAAATGCTTCAATGGAAGAACTGTGCCAACACATTTTTAGACTGTCCCTTAGCTAAGGTTGCTGCTCTAATTCCATAACCCAGGTGAGCCATGAAGTGTGGCTGGCATGCTGCCCATCCCTTGGGGCTATTAGCTGGCGTGGGGAGGGGTCTGACCAGCACAGTGCCCTGCCTGGGAGTTACCTGGTGTGGGGGGGCGGGGGGAGTGGCTGGTATAGTACTCACTTGTAATTGCTGTTGATGTCAGAAACTCTCCAGGCGTTCTGCAAGTCAAAGTCCATCCTCACCACCTCCATCTCAAACCGGTATTTCACATGGTCTCCTGGAACAGAACAGGCATACCGCAGTTACTGGTGGCTGGACACAGCCTGGCAGCTGCAGCATCACAGGTCGGGATAAGCGAGAGGCCACAGGGCACCTGAACACTGGGTACCAAAAAGCCACTCTCACTTGCTCACCCCTCCAGGTGCCTCAGGAACAGACTGGGAGCTCCACAGGCCTTTGCCTGGCTCCATGGCATTTACTCTTCTATCTCAAAGCACAGACACAAAAACCATCCCAGGCCATCCTCCACTCTCCTATCCCTAACAGCCAGCTGTGGAAAATGCTTCAGAGGAAGGTGTGAAGTCCCCTAGTAGACAATCATGGAGTAACCTGCCCAGAGAAGTCTCTTCTTGTCCCTTCAAGTTAGAAGCTGGCTCATGCCTGGAAAATAAACATGGTTTCTCTCCCTTTTGCTTTAGCCTCATCTAATGTAATCCACTCTCCATGTACATGTTATATCCTGTTATGAACATTCGTCTCATTTACATCTTGTGGGAAAGAGTTCCACAAATTACCTATATGCAACAATAACCAAGTATTTCATAGTATGATAAGGTTGGAAAGAATCTCATGAGGTCATCTAGTTCGCCGCTTACACTAAAACATCTCAGCTGGGGTTTTGTCTAACCGGGCCTTAAATGCTTCCAAAGATGGAGATTCCACAATCTCCCTTGGTAACCCATCCCAATGCTTCACCATACTCCTACCAAGAAAAGTCTTCTCATGAACTAACAGACCACCTGACACAATTTTAAGGGGACTCTGAAAGGCCTTTATCATACAATTCAATTTTAGGTTTCAAAGTGCTATATAAATCACATGACCACCTTGTCTCTTGTGGATTCTAACTAATGCATTTCTAAACTTTAACAGGGATTCCTTAGTGTGTTTGCCAGTGTGCTAAGCAGCTGAAGTCTCTGAATTGCAACTCCAAATCTTACTTAAAAATCTTTTGCATTGGAGGGGAACAGGGTCATGGTAACACCTGTAATTATTTGGGCCCAGATGATTGCATCTATATTCACAGAACTCCTCCAGCCCCCAGACTTCTCTGAGCAGCCCACTCAGGATGGACCAGATCAGGGTGGCACATGCCAGAATCAAGAGCCCGCCATTGGGAACATCGTATCCCCAGCCTAGATCTGAGACTGTCAGCTCAAAAGCCTCCAATAACCTCAACTCCTGGAACAGAAGGAGGCGTGAGCCAGAAGCAGTCTTCTCTCCCCACAGCTGGATACTGCATGTGTCTGTGCTGTTATACAGTTGGCATTTGTTCTGCTGTATTTGTACACAACCTTTTAAGAAAGCCATGAAGATTTAGCACCCCAGAGGCAATACCTACTCATCCTCAGTCACCTCAGCAAAAGGAGAACCAAGAGATGCACAGCCATGTTCCTCATGCACTAAGACCTCTATCTGTCCCAGCAGAGAGTTACTGGCTGACGCGTAGGTCTGCACAGACATGAATGGGCCATCCGTGCAGTATCTGGAGCCCATGTCTGACAGATGTAGTAAATGTCTGTGATCTTCTTAAAAATCTTGTCTTAAGTTTAAATATTCCTGTGGGTTGTGACCTTGGGGGAGAATATGTGATGGAAGTCTGAGTGGTCAAAGGACAGCACAGAAAACATACCTGGGAAGAATGGATGTTCAGGATAAATGTGAGTTGGGTTTCCTAGGGAATCCCCAGCAAGAACCTAATGCAATTTCCTACCCCCACTTAGCAGAACTCCAGTCTTTTGAAGCTGTACCCTGCACAGTCTGCTGTTTGCCTGTTCCCCAAGCCTGGAGATCAAGGGCCAGCTCGGAGAACAAGGAAATGGCTGAACAGTCTAGCCAGGGATCTGGTTCTGAACTTGTAACCACTTGTTAAGGATGGACACATATGAGAACCCAAGGCAGGAGGTGCTAAGCTTTTTAGCTTGTGACTAGGTTTTTTTGTTGTTTAAATGTTTGCTCTATAATGCTTTTACCTTAAGAATAGTGTGCCTGCTTAGATGGAGCTGCGTGGTAACTTAGAACGGCAGGCATTGGACACAGCATGGCAATGGGAGAGAAAGTAAAGCACAGATGCTAGCCTGTTAGGAAGTCTGGCTCACCAGGGAGCGAGGGACTGTGCAGCCTTAAAAAGCCCTGGTCAGTAAGGAAGGAGACAGGTAATGGCTGGAGCCTGGAGCCTGAAACTTGTGTCTTTGATGGACCATGGAGGGGAAATAATTTGTGGATGCCCTCAAACTGTGACACCAGGGAGGAAATGTTTCTGACTTGACACACTGGTAGGCAAGTGGCAACCCCTCTCTCTACAATTAAAGCTCACAGGGGATCTCCAGGCCAGGCAAAGTACACCTGGCTATTGCTACTCTTTGCATAGCAAAAGGATCTAATAGGATCTCCAGAGGGAGTGGGACTCAGCTGCAGCACAACACAAAACTCAGCATGATAAGGTAGGTGGTTTCCCTCCTCCTGACTGCTTCGAGAAAGGTGCTGGCTGGGAGCTCACCTGGATGACAGAGATGCGCATGCTGATCCTCCTCATCAGCACAGACCCCCAAACACCACGCATGGTAGGCGAACGCAAACAGGTCTTCAGGCTTTGAAGGGCGGGCAATGGCTCGATTCAGCCTCTTCAGCCACTCCTGGCACTGCTTAAAGGTGGAGAAATGGCACCTGCAGGATACACAGGCTTGTAATTCAACTGGGGAGGAGGGGAAGACATGATCTTCCTGGGAGGGCCAAGAGGCTGAACCTCCCAGGCAAAGGCTGGGCCACTCACAGACCCAACAGAGCACTCCAGGACAGCAGGTACCCCCAGCTGATGCTCATGTCCATGGCTGGAGAACCCTTACGCAGTGGCAACAGGAGGGAAATAAGCAGCTACCTGACCACTTTGGAGTCCTTGCAGACGATGTGAAGTTGGAACATGTCCCGACTCTCCACGCTTTCCATCATCCTCAAAGGCACCTGAGAAAAAGGAGATGCCAGGTGTCAGTCACAGCATAGGCTGTTCTGCACCAGCAGGCAGTCCAGCCTGACATTCTTTCTCCCTGTACATCCCAGCCAAAGCTCTCTGAACCTCTAGGATGAGCAGCCAAGAGGATCCCAAGTTTATGTGACCACAATGTAGCGTCCTCCCCTCACCTTGGTGGGTTGGAGCCTACAAAACCTTATGCTTGAAGAAATCTGTCAGTCTGTAAGGTGCCACAGGACTCTCGTTGCTTTTCTTGTTCTTCTCTGTGTCTCACTGTCAGGAAGGACAGAATGACAGGGTGCCTGGTTCTCTAGATTCAGCCTCACAAGCAACAGGGGATCACAGGTGGAGAAGAGGCCAGGGCAGCAGGAAAATGGGAAATGAAGAAACCTGGACAATCAAACACTTGGGGAGGAATCCTGCCTCATACTGCAGCAGCTGCGCCTTGGGTCCTGCCACCACACACCCCTGGCCTCAATGCAAGAGAAGTCGCATCTAACCTGGTCAGCAAAAACAGCTGCGAAGGGACTAGGGCCTACACAAAAGGCCAACAGCAACAGCAAGGGAGAAATCTGAGCTGCCCCCAAAACCAGCTCATCCCTCAAACCGACAGAGGTGTCTTCACCCCACCAAGCCATCTCCGTGACCTGGAGCATGTCAGACTTCAGGCCTCTTTAGAAACACAGTGTCTGCCTCACAGGGCACGTGGCCACCTATGGTAAGGACTCAGACATATTCCATGGAGGAGGCCACCAGATAACAAATGGATTCTGCAGCAGGCTCCAAAGGTCAGAGAGCTCAGGTGCTGGTAACCAGGGACCAACAGAGTCACACTTACATTGACCACGGAATCTTTGAACTTGATATGAAGCCGGTAGTTGGAGAGGGCGATCACGGCATCATTAGCATGGCCCAGGTACTCCACGCCTTCACCCTGAAGCACTGTGAATGGGACCTGCCAGGGCAGAGAGAACGTCACAGTGGCTGTCGAATCAAGCTCCTTGCACAACAGGGGCTCTGGTAGTGCTCTCTCAGTGGTAGGACACAGCAATCTCAGGGGGACCTGAGTGCAAGCACTGCAGAGCAGAGGTGCTCCTGTGACAGTCTGGCAGCAACAGCGGGTGGCAAGGGGAGGGTCTGAAAGTCACTGCTCTCTCATGCTAAGGCATCTTTGGCTTCTCAAAAGGGGAGGGACCACAAAATGCAGCTCCACCACAAAGAGGTCACTTATCAGGAGGCACTTTGTGTGCATCCCAGAACAGTGAGCAAGGTGTCTGTATTGCTCTAACTGAGCCATCTCTCCAGACAGCCTGTGCCCCTGCAGGATCCTGTGCATATATCTGACTGCATGAGACTGGCCAGAGCCCAACAACTAAAGGAACCAGATAAGGAATCTGGTCACAATCTGCAGCCTTCTGTGACAACAGACATGGAAATGCAAAGACTAATGGGCAGAACATAAACTAGGCTTCTCTCCCTGCTCCTCAGCCCAGAAGTGACGCAGCTCTTTTAAGGCCTGCAGGCCATGTACATAGCCAGGTATTATGTTCACTGAGGAGCAAAGATCCAGAATAACCTAAAATTGGCCAGGACTCTGCCCTCTCATTGTCCTCCCTAGCCTCTCCTTCCTCCTTAGAGATTCAAACCTCAATGGCTCCTTAAGGCAGGCGCTGTAACATCCAATCACGAAATAGAAGCCACAACATGTGATTTAGGTGAGCAAACTGTGCAAAAATATCTAGTAACCATAGCATTCACAACACAGGCTGTAACTTGTCCATGCAGGGATTTGATTTAAATTATTCCTTACAACCATGTTAACATGCTCCAATTCCTGTGTTTTCAAACAGATATTCTGTACTGTTTTATTTAGGATAGTTTCACGGACAACATGAGTGCTGCCTAGAGACAATTTCCTGGTTCTCCATTTTTTTTTCTTTAAGTTATTAAGGATTCCATTCATCTTAAGTTATTTATAGATGTTAACCTTAATGGGTCACCATCAACTTAAAAACCACTCCTTCCTGAAAATGTGTCCTTAGAGTTCTATGGAATACCAAAGATTTTATCTGACAGACTGTGGAAAAAATGTTCCATTTATTTTTGCAATTTATTTTCTGCATTTGACAGCAATTTGTGTCCAGTCAGAGAGTCACTGCTCCTTGTGTTCAGATGGCTCTTCACACAGCAGATGAGCAAACAGAAACCCTAAAAACAAGTTTGTAAAGTAATACCAACTGGAAGGGGGAAATCAAGGAACAAACGGTCAAATGAGGCAACTGACAATTTCTCACTTGTTTGAAGCCAACTTGATCGCAAGTTGATGGTGGCCCTTTAAACCCTGGTTTAATTTAAGAGAATAGTAAGAATGAGTGACACTGGGTTACTCTGGTCCATCAGCAGAAAGCTAACAGGACCTGTACCAGGCTCCATGTGGTGCCGTTCAGAATTTAGATGATGTCTCTCTCACAGAACCAGTTGCCTCGACCCTGAATCTTCTGTGTACTTCCTGCTGATCTGACCCCACACCAGCCCCCTCTCATGCCCCAGGACCTTCCATTCCCCCACAACTCCCAATTTTTCACCCCTTATTCATTCCTCAGTTCAGGGCTTACCCATGTAGTTCAGCAAGGCCCAGCCGTCCAGATCAGTGGCCCCTGAACCGTACCAAGTGCGAGTGTGTACCACAACCTGACTCCAGGTACAGGAAGGGGACAGCAAACTTGTGGGACCAGACGGGAGTGGACTGTGCTGAAGGCAGCAGGAGAATCGAACAGCTTTGGTCGCATCATCAACCTGTGACACTGTCCTTACTCACTCAGGTGTCTCCACAGCAGCATCTTTACCTAGATGTCATCCCAAAGGCCCTCTTGGAGAACATCTCCTTCCACCAGCTCTGGGCTGCACCTCAACCATACAACAAGGCTACAAACCCCACATGGACCAGATCTGCTGCTTGCTGCTTAGTGTCACGCTATGGGGCAATCAGGCCCTATAACAACCCAGAGTGGCCTAGAGGGACCTACCAGTAGCAGAACCAGTGCAGATGCCGCTGCAGCACTCACTGCCTCACAGAAAGTCCAGGAGGAGAAAAATGCATGGCCAGGACAATGTTCCTCAGTTAAATTCCTGACCCTCATGGCCACAGCAGCAGAGTATAAATCAGAATAGTTTGGCATGGAGGAGGAAGATGCTAGCAGGAAGCACTCAACAGCTGTGAATGAGCAGTCTGCAAGCTGGGGGTGAAGCCTCTTCTCTGAAGGTGACCTCTATACTTATGAGCCATGGCTTGGGACTTCCAGTGTCCCTCCATACTTAAATCCTTACCTGCAGAGACTCTTCTTCCTTCACCAGCTCTTTCTGGGGGAACAGATCCTTGGCCTGGATGTACTCCAAACTGGGAGGGCCCTCCTCACCCTGTGTCGCAAAGAGAAAAACTCAGCTACATCCTGCTTTCCTGACCTCAGTGTCTGGTACAAACGGTGCTACCTTGAGTGCCCTCCACCTCCCACAGAGCAAGCCAGTGTACATCAGACTGCAAGGATCCATGCCATGCTGCGTAAGGCTCTCTGCCCTGTCTCAGGACAGCACTCTCAGCCCTGCAGTTCATCACTCCCGGTGCCCTGTCTTGCTCCCACAGTGCTGTGACAAGGTAAAAGGACAGTGAAGCATCTGGGCCAAGACCACCCAGCAGAGCAGTGTTCCATGAACCAAGGAGAAATAAGTGAGTGACAGGTGATGGGGATGACTAACAAGGGCAGGGTGACTTTACTGGGGGATTTTCCATCATTTTTAAAATGCACTCATCTGTATTACAGAGCCAGAGGGGATCCAGCAAGGACTCTCCAGAGACCTTTTCTATTCCATCTCTTACCCCCAACTTTTGCCAAAAGCTCTTTGAGGCACAGGATTTCTCACCTGACTCTGTGGCAGGAGAAATCTGGGAGCAGTTTGACTGTAATCTGGAAAGGAACGGGGAGGGGGGGGTGTCTCTGAACATTTAAGGTACATGAGAGGTCTTGTGGTGTTCTCAAACATGTGAGTATGTTTGGAGCATCTGAGCCCCAGGAAACAAATACAAAGGATAACTCGGTGAGAGTTTCCAGAGCACCTAGAACAGGATTTTCAGAAGTGACTACAGATTTGGGAACCTCCATTTTTGGTGCCTATTTGAGACGCTGTAAAGGGGTCTGACTTACAGAAGCCCTGTTAGGGTACCTCAGCCTGGGAGCTGAAACTCCCTAAGCACCAATAGAAATGTAATCCTAAATATTGCCAACTTCCACATTTTACACTATGGCAATTTTTTCCCCTCTCTCATTTAAGGACTTGTTTTCCTTTCTTATTACAAGGTTTGTTTTTATTTTAAATGGATATTAACTGGGGTGAGTAAGATTTTGGTAGGAACTAGTTTAGAGGATAAAATTAGTTTCTACGAGATGTTTCAACATTTATTGCTGGTCATCAGTGAGGTCTAGGTTTTGAGAAAACAAACACCCACTTTCACAATTATCAAAAACCAAAAGCTTGTGAAATATAGCATTGTTGCATCTTAGCCTTCTGGGGGAGAAGCCTGATGTTCAGCACAAGACCAGCCTCCATGACAAATCAGGGTGATCTAGTGACTGGCCAGGTCCTGGGGTTACACATGTCACAACACCACAATCACCTCATAGTACATTTTTAACACAGATTTCAGCATTTTCAAAACCCAGAGGCAAAGTGTACATGAACCGCTCCTAGAGTGCAGGCCCAACGCCTCACGCACACGCCATGTGGGCCTAATGTTTCTCTCACACCCCCATCCCACCACAGGGCACAGAACATAGGGTAATACCTCGCACATTTCTCCCAACAGGGGCATAGTGCACTGGCTAACACCAGGCATACTATATGGCAGATGTCCCCATTTCACTGCGACAGTCCCACAACTCAGGGCTTTGTCTTATGGAGGCACCTACTACTCGCCACCCTGTCCCAATTTGTCACACCTGCTAGCCAGTCACCTAATGCAGGCATGAGCACGCACTGCCACGACCCAGAGCTGTACACAGTCACCCATGCTCAGGCCTTTTAAGAGATATACTGTTGCAGTTCCCCCAAAGCCAGGCCCACCCAGCACTGGCTGCCTCCCAGAGTGAGCCACCTAGCACCTGGGAAGCACAATGCGGGGCAAGCTGCCTCTCACCCACAAGAGGCTCTCCTTTGGGTCTGGCTCAGGACACCTCTGAAGCCAGTTCTGTGAGCCGCCTCCCTCCTGTCACTTCAAAGCTCTTATTTAATCCAGCTGCAGCCTGGGGGGCGGGGGGGAAGCGTCTCAGGCTGAGCAGCTGTGGTGGCCCCTTCTGACCTTGCAATACATGGATGCGGGGGGGGGGGGGTCCCTCTACTCTTCCCTTTCCTTGCTGATCCTTAGGACAAATGGAACTGTCTGTATTGCCCTCAATACACTCACCACAGCAGCTCTGCATTGAGTTAATGACTAATCCAATCTCAGGCTTCAAGGTTTCAGCCAGTTGCCTGCAGGGACCAGGAAGGCAGAGGTTTCCTAATGCACAACCAGATGTGTATATCTGGGATTTTGTGGGGGCTTCCTTTGAAGCCTCAGGCATTACTTTCCACTGCTGGAGATGGGACACCAAGCAGGATGGACCAGTGCTCTGGGGTGATACAGAGTACACTTCCTAGTTGCCTGGTTGGTGTGTCACATGCTCAGGTCCCAATGAGTGCCTGACTTGGGAGTTGGAAAGGAATCCTGTCATAGAATCAAAGGGTTAGAAGGGACCTCATGAGGTCACCTAGTCCAACCCCCTGCCAAAAAAGCAAGACCACTCTCACTAAATTATCCCAGCCAGGGTTTTGTCTAACCGAGCCTTAAATATCTCCAAAGATGGAGATTCCACCACTTCTCTAGGTAACCCATTCCAACACTTTACCACTCTCTTAGTAAGAAAGTTTTTCCTAATATCCAACCTCAATCTCCCCAGCTACAACATGAAACCATTGCTCCATGTTCTGTCCTCTGTTACTACTGAGAACAGCTGAGCTCCACCCTCCTTGGTGCACCCCTTCAAGTAGCTGAAGGTTGCTATCAAATCCCCCCTCAGTCTTCTCTTCTGCAGGCTAAGTAAGCCTAGTTCCTTCAGTCTCTCATCATAGGTCTTGTGCTCAAGCCCCTTGATCCTTTTTGTTGCCCTCCACTGGACTCTAAATTTGTCCATGTCCTTTTTGTAGTGGGGAGCCGAAAACTGGACACAGTATTCCAGATGTGGCCTCACCAGTGCCGAATAGAGGGGAACAATCACATCCCTCAATCTGCTGGCAACACTCCTACTGATGCAGCCCAGTATGGCGTTTTGGCAGCAAGAGCACACTGTTGACTCATATCCATCTTCCCATCCACCATGACCCCCAGGTCCTTTTCTACAGTGTTGCTACTTAGCTGATTGCTCCCCAGCCTGTAGCAGTCCATGGGGTTTTTCCATCCTCAGTGCAGGACGGTGCACTTGTCTTTGTTGAACCTCATAAGATTTCTACTGGCCCACTGCTCCAATTTGTCTAGGTCTTCCTGAATCCTGTCTCTGCCCTCCAGCATGTCTACCATTCCCCCCACCTTCATGTCATCCACAAACTTACTGAGTGTGCAGTCTATCCCATCATCCAGAATATCAGTGAAAATGTTGAACAGAACTGGCCCCAGAACCGACCTCTGGGGCACACCACTTGTTACTGGTTGCCAACTAGACACGGAGCCATTGATTCCTACTCACTGAAACCATTGATCTAGCCAGTTCTCTATCCCCCTTCAGTCCACATATCTAACCCATACTTCCTTAACTTGCCAACAAGAATGCTGTGGGAAAGCATATCAAAAGCCTTGCTAAAGTCAAGGTATATCACATCAACGGCTCTTCCCACATCCACAAATCCTCAGCTTCCACATCAGATCAGCAGGGATCTTGTGGGTTTTTGACCTTCCCCTACAGCACAAGGTGTGGATCCCTGCTGGGATCAGCAGGGTACATCTCACCTAATCCATTCCTTGGCTCGGTGGGGACCGTGGCCAACAGCAGCACTTCAAGTCTTTCCTGTGTGGCCCAGTTTAATCTCCTAGGGGCTGACATGCTTTGGGCTATCAATTCTGTAGGCTCCATACAGAGGTAACAGGACGAAACCTCATTGCTTGTAAAGGAGGTCAGACCTGACAATCTGATCTGACAGACTCCTCTAGCCTTAAAGTCTATGAGGCTTTCCCCTCAATCACCATCAAAACATGGCCTCACTCCCAGCTGGCTGCCAACTCACTCTGATTCCCTAGTAACCAGCTGGCTTGCAGGTCACTGAGCATTAATAAAGGGGCTTCCACATGCTTCTGCCTCTGTTGATGACCAGTTACAATGAGTGGGAGGCTCCCTGCAGTGTCCCCAGGTTTGGAGGAAGATGCCTGCACACCAGTGGTCAGGCTCCCCTTGGCTCTGCTCACCATTCACTGAGTGGTGCTGAAGTAGGAAAGCAGAAAGGCTGGGCAGAAGGGCTGCCAGTCCAGGTGACAGACAGTGGCCTGGGGTCACTGTGCACACTCCCCAGAAGTGGGGACAGCAGGTATCACTATGCAGGTCACTTTGTAACGCCAATGGGGGGGGGGCAGCCCCTGGAACAAAACTAAACAGGACTTCAGCCAGCCGTGTGGCCATGTTTCCTCCTCAGCCAGCCTCCTTCAGTGGGGTGGAAGCTCAGGGCCCCCTCCCTGTTCGTTCCCCTTCCCAGGTGGCATCAATGTGGGGTACTCTGGGATTCCCCATGGGTGCATGCTCTGTCATACTGTAATTTTCCAGCTGCAGCCAGGGGCTGGACAGGAGTCTGCGCAGCACGGCACACTCTGGCCGACTCCCAGCTATGGGCCGGTAGTAACTGTAGCCTCAGGAAATCTCAGTCAATCATTATATGAATAGCACGGTCCAGAGCTTCTCCCAGGAGCATGGGGCATGGGAGTGAGGGGATCCCCGCCCCCAAGAAGCAGCTTTGGCAGAGGAGCACAGGCAGGTCCAGGGCAGGAGGGGAGCCAGGAGCCGAAAGATGTCCAGCTCAAGGACAAATGGCCCCTCCTCTGTCTCTGGAGAGCACCGGAGGCTGGGGAAGAATCGGGCCACACAGACACAGCACAGACAAGAGGGAGGAGAAGCACTTACAAAGCAGTTGAGCACGGAGCAGGAACTGCGGCCCCGCAGACTCATGTTCATTTCCAGGGGTGGCGGCTGGGCTGGGCGCACACAAGCAGCATCGCCCTTGTCTGGTCCTTCGCTGCTGCCGGCAGCGACTCTCCCACAATCACACCCTCTTAGTGCAGCCTTCCCAGCCCCCAAAGGGCACGAGCATCCCTACAGCAGGTGTGCCGGCTGCGGCTGCTGACAATGGAAGCCGACCAGACTCCACCTACCTCAGAAGGAGGGAAGCGGAGGGGACCCTGCCATCTGAGTGCCTGCCTGACAGGCTGCATGGAAAATGGAGACAGCAGCAAACCGACCAGCAGGATTCACCCCCTCCCACCCGCACAGGCCGTGCCGGATTCTGCTGACACACAGCCCCACACACTACTTCTGAGCTGGGTGGGTGGAGCATGCTGGGAAATGTAGTCCTGGCCGCAGCACGCCCCACAAGCACCTGCCACTGTGCAGGAATGTGCAGAACAATAGCAGACAGCTGGCTTTGTGCTCTCCCACAGGGCCCGGCTCCAGCCTCAAGCTTGCTGCTCTGGGACAGCCACAGCAACTGGGTCCATGTAGCTGCCCTATGCATGCTTGTGATGGGAACCTTAAGGAACACTACAGAATTGGAAGCTGCTCTGTTCAAGTGTGTCCTGGCTCCTGGGAGAGTGTGAAAATTCTTTTGTTTATAGTAAAGTGGGCACATTCTGCTATGTACTTCAGCAGCCTTTGACCAGAAATTGTGGTGGCTTGGCTGAAACAGACACAGTCAACCCTTTGAACTGGGAAGACATGAAAACTCTACAGTCCCTTAATCATTTCTGCAGCTTCTTTTTCAGCTTCCCTCAAACTGTTGATACTGTTCTGGTAGCAAGATATTCAGTTTTGTGCTCAACACACTGGGGGCATTCTCACTGGTGCCAAGCACAGAGGGATTTGAGGTCTACCTGCTATGAGGCACGATCACATTGCCACATTCCAACGCTTATCGCATTTCCTGTCCCTAGTTCCTCTAGAATTGGACACTCAGCATTGCTGCTTTCTAGTTCACCTCCTCCACTGACTGTTTGGAAAAATCCTTTGGGGGGGGGGGTTGAATAACCCATACCAATCTCATTTTCTTACTCTGAGCCCACGTTCCTACTCCCTCCACAGCCCTTTGCACTTTTCCATCCTCGTTATCATCTGAAATTTAGAATCCCTATTTAGAATCGTCTGAGCCAGTTGTTTATCCTAGCTCAAAGTTATTAACAGGTGTTTAAGTAAGCCAGAATGCAGGGGAACGCCGTTCCAGGGCCCACTATTTTTAGGGCTGGTGTTCTGGAGCCCCCAAAAAAATAGAAAATGGTGCCAGAACACCGCATTCTGGGGCCCACCACTGAAAAATAGCAGGTCCCAGAATGCCACTGGGCCCCTAAAAATAGCAGGCCCCAAAGCAGCATTCCCTAGCCTTCTGACAGGCAGGGGAGGGGGTGGGGCCAGGAATGTTCTTGGGCAGGGCTCAAGCACCACCCCAAACTGGGGACTGCAGCCACGCCACTGCCCCGACCCAGGGCCTACCACCCCCCCACCTCCCTAGCTGCGCCACCAGTGCCAGTAAACGCGGGGGCAGCCCGGCTCACACTGAGGCAGGTACTGGGGGCAGGCAGTGGGTGCTGGCATGTGGGGGGAAGCAGGAGTGTTCCAGGGCCCCCCAAATTATACTTTAACCCATTGTTATTAATGCAAGACTATTTCATTTTTGCTACTCTGATGCTGACTTCAACATCCAGTCTTCCATCTTTATTAACTTGTCTTCCTAAAAGTACTATAAGGGGCCAGACAGGTTCATTATAACCCATTTCCCCTGCTCCTAATCTTTTTCCACTGAAACTCACCAATGCAGTGTTTTAAAGTACAAGACAAAGCTATTCAGCAATTTATCAATGACCAGAGAATACACAGATTTGGAGTAGGAAAAGCGGAAGGGTTTCATGAGTACAGATGATCAGTGGCTCCACTGTAAAAGATCAAAGTTCTTTGATGGGGCCAGAAACTCCACAGGTAAAAGTCACCAGGCAAATTGGAAACCAGATTTAACCTTCCATAGTTACAGGGAATGAAAATTTAACACTGAACCCTTACAGGTGTGGAGCTAGCAGTGGGAAATACACAACCTTCTGAGCCCCACTGATATGGCTGCCACAGCATGGGGGCCTTCACAGGACCACACATTAGATCATGGCCACTGACTTGTTATATGCAAAATTTGTGGAGCTCGCACAGCCTTCCTATGCAACTGAATTTATTTTTTGAGAGTAAATAAGAAAACTCCCCACAGAAGCTTGAGCTGGTGGTGTTCTCAAGTTGCAAATGAAAATAAGGAGAAATCAAAACATGATAAAGTTGCCACAATTAAGAAGCTCCTAAACCTCAGGTGTTTTACACTGCAACGTAAAACTCCTAGCCAGCTTTTGGTTGCATGCGACAATGTCAGCCCCTTCGATCATGACCCTGGATCTGTGGGAGTTCTGGAACCCATCACACTTCAGTTCTCTGCAGCCCATACCACTGACTGGGACAGCTCAAGGCTCCTAAGTGGGCCACGGTCAGTGCTTTAATTTGTGCCAGGGCTGAGCTGGACACCTCTAGGCCTGGCAGTTCATACACCTGGTAGCTCTGGGCTTCCCACATTGATTATTAATGTAAAAAACTGCTGGAGTCCCAGCACCTCTTTTGTTACACATTAAGTATGGCCACAGTACTTTAAGCCAGAGGAGAAAACAGAAAGTTATCCACAGAACAGGAGCTCGCCCTGCAACAGATGGCTGGTCTGGCATTTACCTGTTCCTGCCTTCTGATCCTGGTCTCTGCTATCCTGACTCTTGATCCCCACCCTCCAATTTGGCTCTCCTGACATTCCAACCTGGCCTGACTCCCTGTCATTGGCTCCTGGCTCTAGCCCCTCGACCCACGCCTACTGCTAGCTCCTTGACATCTGACAGCTAGTTATGGAGGGGCTGTGAGGTAGAGAGAACAGTGGGCCTGACCCCAGCCCCTTGGCAAAGACTCTTGCCCTCATTGCATGCTGCTGGTTAAGTGTCCTCAGACCAGGTGGAACAAGGAAGTGGCATAGCTATGGGCGGAAGCAGGCCCACCCAATCGGTTGCCTGCAGCCGCACCATTTGGTACCGGCACTTGGACTGTCTTGGGCAGCTTTTGGCCGTGACCAGGCCTGGACTCACCCAACGGACTCAGAGACCTGGCCAGAAAAGCAAGTCTGACTACACCCCTGGAAGAAGCAGCAAGGAAGAGAGGAAGAAGTACGGAGTCTGCTGTGCTAATGAGGTGTGGGATGGCAGCCTACAGCTCAGGGCACTGGCCTGAGGTAAACAGTCTGTTCCAGTATGACACCCCTGGGAAATCCTTCAGCTGGCCCACATGCCTGGCCACCACTCCAGCTCCCCTAGATGACTGAGCCATCTAAAAAGCTCCTGGTCCTGCACTCATGGAAAAGGAAGTTTCTTTATCAGCAAGTTGCCTAGGTGAAGGCTGCAACATTCAGAAAGATTTATCATTTACTCATTGATGCCTGACTTCAGATGGTAGGAGCGAGCATGAAACCTGTTTCCAAGTTCACGGAACTACAGTGAAAACCTGAATTCTCTGAAGTCCTGCATGAAGGCTGCCATGGGGCTTCAGTACGAGACTGGGAGATTTTATTTTGGGGTATGATGAGCCAAAAAAATAAACTTTCTAAAATGCAAAAACAAAAAGAAAGCAAAAAAACCACAACACACTACTGAACACAAAACAAAACAAACCTTTTAAGATGTCTCTCCTCTCAAACCCATCATGTGGTGCAAGGCTGGACAAAACCTGGGAGCCAGGTCACCATGGAGACCAGAGTTTGTAGCCTGGCTCCTAGCTCTACTGAGGAAATCCTGCAGAGGAGCAACCCCTGGTGACCAAAAATAAAATTGCTGGTACCTAACTGGTAGCCAATTTTCTTGAGCCCTGATTTAGCATCAGGTTTTCCAGAAAACACCCACCTTAGCATAAGATAACTTGTGAACACTGCAGTGGCTTGGTTTTGAGGATAATAGGGACAATTATAGGTGCAAAGAAACTTCTACCTGGTTTACCCCAAAACTGTGCAATACATTTCACAGCCATATTCAGAATGCAAACTACTGTGTGAGTGTACCACAGTCATTAACACTGCTCAAAAGAGAACTTTACAGTTTTCTTTTCCTGACTTTAATGTCTTGACATTACCAGCTCAGTCTCACATTCATGTACCATAACATATATTTATGTTTTGTAGTTCACATGCAAAGACAGAAGATGACAAATTAAGATACACATGTAATAAGACAGACAGGAAGAAAAACACTACATACACCAAGCACAATTTGTTGGAAATAATTTTTGTGGTTTCTTGCAATTGGGGAATCTTAGCGCTGCAGTTTTTGCAGCTTTTTCTAAAAAGAGAAATACCTGATGTTATTCTGAACTCATTGCCAACGGCTTTGCCAACAAGCTCACAGGTCCATTTTACACCTGACAAGCTCTGCCTGAAAAGCTCAATCGCCTTGCTAGAAAGGCTGTTCGGCCTCTGATTAGCAAATTCTGCTGAATTCACCACCAGAGTCAGCGTTAGGTCTCTGGGGCCTTACAGCTTGCAGCGTCCACCAGCACAGCTTGTCAGTAGCACTAAACAGCATTCAATAACTGTCGGAGCAGACATACCCACAGCCTCTATCATTTTGTGAGCCCCTTACATGTTATTGACAACATTCACTCCAGTGGGAACTGGGAGCTACAAAATAAACCATTTTTCTGTTTTAATTACAGCAGAAAATCCCAGGTCCATTGTTAGAATTCCTACCTAAAGCAACCTTTTCACATGCAACTTTGGAGTCTCACTGAAAGTCTCTAGGATTTAGGCTCCCTAGTGCCAAAGTCACTTTTCAAACGGTTACTTCTGCTACATAGTTACATACCTACACACAAGCCAGACTGGAAGGCCCCAGTTCACATTTTGAGCAGTTACTCAGACAAGCAATTGCATTCACTTCAGTGGAGCAACTGAGGTGAGTAACTCCTTGAACAAGGGATCCACACTCAGGCTCTAAACCAGGCTTGTCCAACCTGTGGGCTGGGGTACCAGACTCTGGCCTGCCAAGGGCTTTCATCCAGCCCACAGAGTGATGTTGGAAGAGCCTAGGAGTGGGGGCTGGCCCTGGGCCCTTGTCAATTTCTCCTCACGCTCTACTTTGCCCGCTCACACAGGCAGCTGTGCCCCACCTTGTCCTCTGTACACAGTGCAAGCAACAGCAAAGCCAATTATCACATTAATTATTTTATTAAACTTTATTAATAAGACATACAAATCAATCTTATCTATCAAAAATTCTCACCGCCCCCCGACTGAGAAAAAATTGCAATGTGACCCCCTCACCCAAAAAGGTTGGGCATCCCTGCTCTAAATGATTGGAATTAGAGCTACATATTTCTTTTCATGAAAATTTTAACAAGCCTAGACTGAACACTAATCACTGTGGTACACCCTGGGTACATCCCCCAAACAGATACACTGTTACTGCTCTTCACTATTTACTTCCCTTATTTGGTTTGCAATGCGTGACTGCAAACTTCCAAGCAAACTGATCAGCGAAGTTTCCAAGAGGTGCTGAAACCACTTAAAAAAAAAAAAAAAAAAAATCAATCTTCCCATCTGCCCCTGACTATTTACTTGTCATACCATCAAAAACTGATCAAGTTCACCTGGGCAGATTTTTATCTTTAAAATCAATGCACTCTCACACACAGCAAACATCTACCCACTTTGCAGTGAATATCCCAGCCCAAGGTGGCAGACTTGAGCTAGTGGGGCTCATGCTAGCTTTATAGACAGTGTTTTGCACAGCAACTTGGGCTTTGAATTCCACTCACTCCTCCTCTGACACATGCCCATCCCCTCTCACTTATGGAAGTGTGCACATATCTGCCCCCCTCTTTTTGCACCCCAGCTCGCCGAAGTCTGGCTGTAGAGTCTGGATGCTTATATTTAATTTTTTACTTTTTGAACTAAAAATACCTCTATTTAACGCCTCTTATTTTTCAGAGTCAACATCCTTCTGCTACCTGGAATCCTTCAACCAGGGAACCCTCCCACCATGACATAACATCAGATGATGAAGAAACCAACTCTTACCTTACCTTCAGTCACAGCATTACTTCCCAGAGCAATCTAAGCACCCACTCCTAGGTCTGTCATAAAAGCCAAGAGGCCTCTTGCATCATCCTTGAGCCCCTGGGCCCCTCCAATGTGGAAGATAGGAAAGTTCTAGGGCCAAGAAGCCTAGGGTAGCACCACACAGCAATCCCTCTCAGATGCTGTCAAACAGGAGCCCACACCTGTGTTCTGATCCCTCTCTCTTACTTAATTCATTCTCTATTCCTCAGTGGTTTGGTCCCGTACTTCAAATGCCAATGCTACAGCTCAAAACATCTCAGATGCAACCACACCAACTCTTCCTAACACTCAGACAGGAGGTGTGTTGAATCTGGATTTTGCAGCGACTGCAGAGAGAGAAGGTAAAACTCTGAAGGAAGCAAAGAGAGTACTCACCATTCTCACGAGGCTTGGGTCTATATCTCTTGATTCAAATCCAGATTGTTTTCTCTCTCTCCCTCCTGCAGACTCACCTATAGCAAAGAGAAAAAGTAGTATAGAAGCTGTGGGCAAGCGGTAATGATACCATAGAGTGAGCATGACACGCAACCAGAAAAGGATTAGCATGGGTAAAGTTAAAAGGAGCACAGCATGCTACACACATGACCATCACCCTCTTATGTGGCTTCATTTTCTGTTAGCGCTGATCCTGCAGTGGTGAAGTGACCTCTGCCAAGGCAAAGAGCCTCTCAGATTGGCACCCATCTCAGAGGCTAACTGCTTCTCCTGGGAACACTGAAAATGAAAGTTTTCTACCTGACACACTGGGCAGAAGAACTCCGTACATTTCCAACGGAGAGATGATCTGGACAGATCCCTACCTGCTCCCTTTCTTTTCACTGAGGGATGCTCCAGCTTCTGAGCAGCCAGCAGGAAAAGAGGAACAGCCCAGCTAGATTGGGTTATGTGCAGAAAATGATCAAAAGACTGAAATCTCCCTGTACGAACATCTTAAGCACACAGGCCATGAATTTCAAGTCATGAGTGACAACCACCCATCACTCTTCCCTCTAGAGAGGTCTAGAATATTTCATGAGAACCTTGGTGGTTGTCATCTCTTCCTTTTTAACGGTTTACAGCAGTTAAAGCAGGGGTGTCATGTACGTGGAAAAACAAGGAGTCTGGTGGCACTTCTAAAGACTAACAAATTTATTTATTGTACGTATGCAGAAAGCAATTGTGTGTACAGGATGCGAGAGTTTGCTTTTTAAATGTACTTTTCTTGCCCTTATGGCTGCACAGATAACCTTCTAAACACAAGCTGAGTGTACCCCTTGTCACGACGTCCCCGAGTCTGCAGAAAGTCTGAATCAATGTTTCAGAGGGGTGAATTCTCCTGCTCCCCACTAGCCTCACTAGCGTGTCAATGCTGATGTGCAATGAAGACAATTCAGTGTCAGTAATAACGAATCCACTGGTGGACAGTTTAGAGGATGGCAAGGGAAGGAAGCCCTCAAGATGCGCAACCCAAAAGTTGCTTCATGGCAGGAAACACAGGAGAAGAAAACATAAGACTAACCAATGCAGAAAAGGAAAGAAATTAGGGAAGTAAGAGAAACAAAGGGCACAAGCTGTGCAGGCCCAGCAGAGGCCAGTGTCCCAGTGGCGATGACAATAAGAGACAACAACAACAAAAATATGGTTCTCTCATAAAGGCCATCTTCTTCCCCTCATGGCTGTGGAGGGAAGTCTATGACCCTAAGATTGCTTCCTGGCCCAGTCTGTCACAGGTATTTTAAATAAAAGTTAGGGACAGGTGACAGGCAATAAACAAAAATTCATGGAAGGAGCAACCTCTTCGTGGAGGAGGGGAAAAAAACTGAGTTGTGGGAGCTGGCAGCTGCTCCAGCCCTAGTCCAGGGGCTAATCAGCTGTTTGGCAGAGGCCAGCTGGTTAATCAGCCCATTCTTGGGTTGCTGCTGTGCTCCCCTCAATAAGCTGTTTAGCAGCAGCAGCCCCAGGGCTGACAGCTGCTCCCACCCTGCCTGAGAAGTCACAAAGCTCTGGCAAAGATGCAAATCTATGACCATATTCTCAACCCTAACTCATCACACAATCCAGCACTGAACTCCAAGCGAGTCTTAGCCCTGGAGTGACCCAATAACAATTCTGTAACAGGACAAATTTCAAGGTTTCAGAATTCGCTTTTGTTCCACATCAGAATGAAAACAACCCTTGGAAACGGGATTGAACTGAAGTAGGTAGATTGGTGTGTGTTGGCCAAGGGCACCAGGTAAATCTCCTCCTCTCCCTCCAAACTCTGTGGGGGATGGGAAAAGGCGAAAATGTCTTGACATTCTGTCATCAGGCACTCACCTGAGATGCAGGAGACACCAGTTCAAGTCCTGCCTTGTCTGACTTGGATTGATCTGGGATGAAAAGCTCTGCTCTGAATCAGGCAGAGTAGGAACTCGAACCTGGATCACCCATATCCCTAGCAAGTGCCCTGATCACCTGACATGCATTCCCTTCACAGCCTCCACACAGGCATGCTGACCAGGAGATGGTGTCATAGCAAGTGTCAAAGGCTGACACCTACCTTGATACAATACAGACTCACTCAGCCAGCCTGAGGCCTTAACTGCGCAGGATATGGGGGAAAGTTAAGGGGATTCACCATGGACCTTGTCCACACTAGAACTTATGTCAGTATAAAATGTACATTAGTCAAGGGTCTGAATAAGTCACCCCCCCCCTCCTGCCCACGGAGCAATATAAGTTACACTGACCTAAGTTCTGGTGTAGACACACTATGTTAGCGGGACAGCTTCTCCAGCTGACAAAGCTCCCACCACTCACTGGGACTGCAGAATTAAGTTGAACGAAGAACTGTCTCCCATCAACTTAGTGTGCCTACTCTAGCAGTGCTACAGACCCACACCTGTAGTGTAGATATTGTCTAGGAGCAAAGTTAATGCATATAAGTTGAAGTACACTAAACTCTGCCTGGCTGCTGTCATTGAGTACCTTAACCTTTCTTTAGTGACTCCATGCTCAGAAGCCATCATTCAAAAACCAATATGGTTCCAACAGGACTGCATCTTTCACCAAAAATGTCTGACTAGTCCTAACCCCACTTAATAAAGCTTTCATTCCCACTGAGAAGATGGACTTTAAGGATCCAAATACTTTTTATTTTAATCTAAATTCAGAAGCACAAATGTAAGATCATGAAGAAAACAGACAAGGACTCCAGTGGTAATTTTAAAGACTAATACATTTATTTATTGCATGACCTTTTGTGAGGGAAAATCTCACTTCAAATGCATGAAGATAGGGAATTTACAAACTGGGGTTTTATCCCATGAAACCTCATGCGATAAATAAAAGGTGTTAGTCTTTAAAAGTGCCACAGGACTCCTTGTTTGTTTTGCTGAGCTAGAGTAACTCAGATACCCCTTTGGAACTTGCAATCATGCAAGGCACTGAAGAAAATAGGAAAACCATTATAAAACAACAAAGCTGATTTATTTTTTTCCCTTCCCAACGAACACACACATATAGCTTTTTCATGCTCTTGAACAGAAACAGGATTTCCAGAAGCCCAGCCTCCTTTTTGGTACAAGCACATTTTTCTTCTTTCCCCACAGCCCGAGTGGACACAGTAAACTTTACATAAGAGCATGCCTGGCTGCTCACACCAACCAGCAGGAAGGTCCACTGCTGATCAGATTTGCAATTGGTGGATAAGCAAAACTAGCAAAATGTACTTTATTCACTGATTTGAAAATATTTTCAATTATTTATGGCAAGCCTGAAGAGCAATGTATCTTATGGCAGTTTATTAAACCGTTGCTTCAGCTAAAGATTAGCTAATACAAGGTAGTGAAGTTTACCGTATTTCATTTTACTTACTCGTTCACTCTGCTTCATGAACAATGGCTCTAATTATCACTCATTTTCCCTGCATCTTATTGCAAGGCGTTCCTTCTCCCTCCCCAAATCCCCATTATGGACACTACTGTTCTTATCCTGTTAGCTTAACAGACAGAAATGCTGAATGTCACTTGCATCCCAAAGTGGATCCTAGGTATACCCAAAGTTCCCATTGATATATCAGTGGGTAAATTCTTTAGAATTCTCTCTTTCACAGCACTCCTTAAACCAGAGGTGGACAAAATTGGCTCACTATTAGGCATCAGCAATTTTACTTTTGGTCACCAGAGGACACACCTCCACTACATTTCTGCAGCGAGGCTATGCAACAGGCTACTAAAACTGGTCACCCAGACAACCAGTAACAGATTTGTTGAGGCCTGCCTTAAATCTTCTCATTCTAATTTGGTGCAGGCTAAAAGCTCTGTGGTTCTAAATTCTACCAAGGCAAGGAGTTTTACCACCTGCCCTGGGGTCACATCAATCTCCTTAAATCAGATCTCTCCTGACTACAGGAATTTATGGTCTAGTCTCTCTCCACCCTGGCACACTTCACTATTTATCTGGCTTCTTTAACCAACCCTTTGACTCCCTCCCAGAGGTGAGGCCTGACAAAAACAACTAGCATTTCCTCTGCATCACTGAAGTTTCTGACTGGATAGTGGCCCACAGACCAGAGAATATATCTGGTTTCTCCATGCTTAGGGTGCTGCTCTTTCATGTGTTCAAGGAACCCACACAGGAAATACTTTCTTGGGTCCTCCTCTTGGGCTGGAGTCCAATCATTAAGTTTATCACCAAGGACCAAAACTGGGACAGAGTTAGAGAGAATAATCAGCTGAACAGGAGCTACCAGTACAGTGCCACAGCCCCCAAAAAAAGGTTAATATGACCAATGGACACAAACAGGGGAATCTCAAGTAGGAGTACAGAAGTTATTTTTCCTCTCCATTTGGCATTGGTACAATCTCTGCCAGAATCTCATGTCCAAAGCTGGTAGCTACGATTCAAGGATACTGACAAAATTAGAGAGGGTCACAGAACAGTCACAAAAACAATGAAAGGATTGGGAAAAGACGTTTATTCGCCTTGTAACTGTTGTTCTCAAGATGTGTTGCTCATGGCCACTCAATTCTAGGTGTACACATGCCTCTGTGCATGGTTACTAGATTTTTTTCCCCCTTTAGCAGCATCCATAGGGCTGACACTGGTGCCCTCTGGAGCCCCACACACATGCCATAGTATATAAAGCAGTGCCAGCCCTGTGCCCCCCAGTTCCTTCTTGCCCTCAAATCTGACAGTGGAATGGAAGCAAGGCATGAAGGCCATGAGCAACCTATCTCAAGGAACAACAGTTACAAGGTAAGTAACGGTCTTTTCTTCTTCAAGGGCTTGCTCACATCAGTTCCATACTAGGTGAAGGGTCCAGAGTTCACAAGTGAGCCATTCGGAGCACTGCTTGGCTGAGCAATGGCATGGTGGGACATGAATATGTGCACCAATGACAAGGTAGAGGCTTTACAGACGTCCTGTATCGGTGCCTGCGCTAGAAAGGCCTCTGAAGAAGCCTGCAGTCTAGTGGAATAGGCTGTGACAATTCCCAGCATAGGGCCATTTGCCTGCTTGTAACAAAATCTGATGCAAAATTTGATTACTCAAGAGAAAAATTGCTGGGAGGAGACATGTAAATCTTTCACCCTATCCACAACCAAAACAAAAAGATGTGTGGTCTTGTGAAAGGATTTTATCTGATCTGTGGAAAATGCAGAGACATGCCTAACAGCCAGTGTGCACTACCTCCACTCCCCTTCTGAGACATGAAGTTTTGAAGTGAGCTGGAACAGTCCAGAGTGTCCCACCAAAAGCAAGGCCAGTGACTGGATGTCTGAGAAGCAGAGAAAGGGTCTCATCAGGCTAACCGAATAGCCAAAAGCATCCATCTTCTGGTGAAAAAAAGAGGCCTAGACACTTCAGACTGTTCGCTCTTAGGAAGAGGAACCACTCCACAAAGCCCCTCATCATCTGCACTTTGACAGGAAGAAATAAAGTGCCCAGGACAATACAAAGAAAGATGGATTTAGGCCTTCTTGATTTCTGAAGTAGGACAACACTCCTGACAAAGAACTTGCTTTCTCAGTCAGGCAGTCTGGATACTTGAGATCTGGACCATCCCAGGTCTCCAGAAAGAGTTCCACTCATGAAACATTTCAGCCCTGCTTTGACAGGCACTAATGTTCAGTCTTCCTACTTACAGAAACTAACAGGCAGATCCCTTTGGCACCACAATGACCACTTATACAACAGCCAGAGTTGTAAACATGCACGATTTATTGCGAGTTCTGCAACATTGTGTTTTAATACAAACACAGCTCTTGACGTCCTGTGATTATGTAAAAATCTCAGCTTTCATTAGGAAGTGTTAGTCTGGAAATGTGACCTGAGTGCACCTTAAAGGTTTAGAAACCTGAAGGCAAGGGGGAAGAAAAATATTTTTTTAAATGTCATGGATTTTAGGCTCTGACTCATGAATTTTGGCTGCAATACTGTATCAAGAAGCTATGGTGAATTCTTGGAAAGAACATCTAAAACAACAGAGGTGCAGCATTAGGGCACATTTTATGGAATTCTGCTAAGGTGATGCAGCATGGAAAGTTAATAACTCGGTTTTGAAAGAAAACACAAACACAAAAACTGGAAAGAAAAATAAGGTCTCTACAATTGGTTATGAGCTACAGTGTTCCTAAAACATGACTAGGTTTAGCTAGCCTCAGAGGGGCATAAATGAAAAGTTATTTGGGGTACAGTCCCATCTTTTTGGTGTGTTTGGAGAGTGCCTAACACAAGGGCGCCCTAGTTGATGACTGGAGCCCTGGTGCTACCAAAATAATAAAGGAATCTCAAGTGAAAAAAAAAAACAAAATCACTCACAAATTTCTAAGAACAATTTTTAGTTCTGCAGCAATGAAATTGGAACGCACTGCTTATTGTGTAAATGTGCACAGAAAACTTATTACTGCAACTAAAGCAGAGCAGAAAGTACAAACACCCTCTCCCCTCCCAAAGACTTTTTATATACAAGAGTGAGTGTATGCCAGGGTGGACAAACTTTTCTCATAGCAAGGTGCTAGCAATTCTACTTTGGGTCACCAGAGAGCATGCCTCTATTGCAATGGAGCTAGACAACATGCTACTAAAACTGATTGTTGTGGTGACCAGAAACACAGACTTGTCAATACCTGGTGTATGCATGTATTTTATATACACATGCAGTTTTTAAGAGGAGGCTGCACTTCTTCATTTTGTGTTTATCTGGCAGGCCAAACCCTTAAAAATATGACGGCTGTCTTGGCTACAGTTATTATACCAACTGCACTGATGAGGAAAGGAAGGTTCTGGAGTCACCTACTCCATTATCTGAAATGCTGACACTGACATCAAACAAGCACCCCTGAAAGCAATGAATAATTCACAACTCTATATAAAATCCTTGTAGCAGACTTCCCCTATCATTATGGAAACTCTAATTAGGAAACTATATTGCCCTCTATTGATCTAGTTCAGTGACACTTGCAGATCAACAAATCTGAACTGCTTCATCTTCAAACATCTGACAAAGTGGGCTTTTCTCCCAAAGCTCATGAGATAAATCAATTTGTTAGTCTTTAAAGGTACCATGGGACTCCTTGTTTATACTGCTGCCTGACACGGTCACACCAATGTTAGCCAAGTCGATACAGCTGACTGGCCTATGGCCACACCTGACAGGTACATGGAAACCTTGGTTCTGGGGTCAACCTCTCTGGAGGGAAACAGGCACAATATGATAAACAGCAAACCTTGATACTTTTCTTTTGCTCTGTGACTTCAGAAAGACACACTCTTTGGGACATCACATATTCCTCCTATCGGTACTAGGCACTGACCCAGACTGTAACGACAACAGACACACAAATCATCAGAATTTACCCTTAGTGTTCTTGTCTAACGCTAACCAACTCCTGAAGAAAGCTTTGGATATAATGCAGACCTGTCACAGGACTCTCAAGCCATCCCCATTTCTGTATCTGAACCCAACCAAGCCATTTTTGACTAACATCTGATTAAGAATGATTTCCCACTGCTGACTTCACACACTGATCTCATTTTATTAACAAATTCCCTACTAGTTTTATTTGGACAAGGAAGAGGATTCAGATAAGCTTAAATCCGTTACCTAAATCTTTTGAACACTGTTGACGTTCTTTGCTAGACCTAAAAGTGTACTGTCCTGCTGCCACTTAAGAAG
Organism: Podocnemis expansa; assembly: GCA_007922195.1. NCBI lineage: Eukaryota > Metazoa > Chordata > Testudines > Podocnemididae > Podocnemis > Podocnemis expansa. The sequence goes on from ML681971.1 coordinate 6,437,167, forward strand.
TAGTATCATTCCAAGGCAACGTTACATCAAAAGTCAACAAATTTTTGAAAGAACACAGACAGAAAAAGTAAAAAGAATGAGGTCTCTACAACTGGATCATGTGTACTAAACGTTACTAGATGTCACTAACCTAAAAAAGCCACCAACTGCAAGCTAAAGACTATAAACAAAAACAAACAAGGAGTCCTGGGGCACTTAAAGACCAACAAATTTATTTTTTGCGTAAGCTTTTGTGGGAGAAAAACCACACTTTGTCAGATGCTTTGAAAATGCAGGAACTTACAGAATGGTAGGAAATGATAAGTATTTCCTACCATTCTGTAAATTCCTATATTTTCAAAGCATCTGACAAAGTGTGGTTT
>ML681971.1:6437928-6472506 GCA_007922195.1 Podocnemis expansa
AAACCACACTTTGTCAGATGCTTTGAAAATATAGGAATTTACAGAATGGTAGGAAATACTTATCATTTCCTACCATTCTGTAAGTTCCTGCATTTTCAAAGCATCTGACAAAGTGTGGTTTTTCTCCCACAAAAGCTTACGCAAAAAATAAATTTGTTGGTCTTTAAGTGCCCCAGGACTCCTTGTTTGTTTTTTTAACGGAACTAGACTAAGATGGCTACCTTTTGGATCTAAAGACTATGGCGACCATCTTTTTTTTTTTCTCTATTTTAACAGCACCTTGGAAATCAATCTGTTGTGGAGCTTTGTAGGTGCAAACCAGCAAGCATAAATCCGTATCATGTGCCCACTCCCTACCCAAATCAGTGGTGGGACATTGGTTTCGTTGGGAACGATGTGTTCCAAAGTGGGTGTGGTGCTAAACAAGGAGTCCTGTGGCACTTTTAAAGACTAACACATTTATTTAGCACTTGAGTTTTCATAGGAGAAAATCCCACTTTGTCAGATGCTTGATGATGGGGAAACTTACAGAATGGGGTGAAAATAAGTGGGTCCTGTAAGCAATCCCTCCTCTTAATGTTCAGCTGGTCCAATTCACAAGCAGTCCTTTTTAGCTTGGAAGATGGGAACAGAAAATGGAGTTTATTTTTGTAAACACACTTGGCTTTTTTGTAATAATGACAAGATCCACGTCTCAGAGTTCTCGCACACGCACACGCACACAAAAACAAAACCTGCCAGACTTTCCTTTGTTTTCAGATGAGCTTCCTTACTCCCCTGAAGATAAAAGTTTGAAAGAGTTCTTTCTTTCTGAGCAAACCCACTTTAAGGATTGCATCTTAGAACAGTACAATTTCACATCATCTTTATCTGATATAGAAAAACCTACGATTACATGGGAAGAGGAGTGGTCACATTATCTCTGGTCAGAGGCACTGATTTCCATGGCTGAAATCCTAGCACTCCTGAAAGTCGATGGAAGTTCTATCAACCTCAGCAAGACAAGGTTTCCCCTTTGTCTTTGATAACCTATTCATTAAGGCTGTAACGTCAAACTGCCACACAATAACCTGGCTATTCATGAAAATAAGTAAAACGGCTAATTACGTCTGTGACAGACATTAGAGTCACTACATTCGGCATAGGGCACCCTGTTTCACAAATTCTCTTACCTCAGCTCTGAACTGTTTTGCGTTGGAGGGGCAGGGGAGGACATGATACAGTCTCTTTAGTACCGAGTACTCTGGAATCTCCTATCTTGGGGTACTTGAACTCTGAGGAATGCAACAGATAATCAGATGCCAAGTCAACCTTTGGGCCACCAGCTCAATCAATTATCTGTAGAAGGAAAAATCTCCATTCCCTCTTGTTGTCAGAATTGGTTTAACCGGCCCTGAACCAGGCATCTTTACACAAGACGAGGCAGCTATACTCTCAGCACTCACAGGGTTTCTGCAGACTCCTTCAGCAAAAAAGTGACAAAACTGGAATGGAAGATAAAGACGAATCATGAAATGTGACTCTCTCCCATCTCCTTATTTTATTCCCATTTTGCTCCTGAGTAAAACAAGGAGTCCTGTGGCACTTTTAAAGACTAACGAATTCATTTATCACTTGCGCTTTCATGGGAGAAAATCCAGTAGGATTTTCTCCCATGAGAGCTCATGCAATAAATCAATTTGTTAGTCTTTAAAGCTGCCACCAAACTCCTTATTTGTTTTGCTGAATGAGAGATTTACACAACTGCCCCTCCGGAATTTCTCCTGACAGTCTCTCTCATTGTGACTTCCTTGTTTCGAAATTCTGTGATAGATCTAGCAAATATAAAATACTAATTTAATTAAACAGACAAAAACCTTCTGCTCCATTTCACATCTGACTTAGCACTGAAGGCCAGAACCTGGGCAGTGTATTTTGTAATGGGACTGAAACTGGGATTTGTGCATTGGGCCATTTTACAGCATTCAAAATATATTTCAGAAATTAGCCACCTTCCAGCCAGCTCCAACATTCATCCTCCTCACCCATGGAAACCAACAATGCCCAGGATCACTTTCCAGTGCTTTGCGCCATTCATCTCAGGGGCCCTGGCAGTTTTCACATTGGGATAGGTGATCTCTCATCAGGGAGTATACGAGAAAAATCTTGTAATGGTACGCAACACATTTTACTCAGAAACAATGAGAGTCCTGTGGCACTGTAAGACTAACAAATTTCTTCAAGAGTAAGCTTTTGTGGGCTGCAACCCACTTCCTCAGTCAGAATCTGTCTCTTTGGAACTGAAACGCCCACTTTTGTCAGTGGGACAATTACTATTTTCCCAATAGACGACCAAGACAAGTACCAACATCTCCCACCAAAGGAAGAGCTGCAAATTCAACTCGAGCTCCAAAGGGAACTTCAACTCAGTGCCCGACCCCTCTGCATTTATTCATTCATTCCAAATGCCTGCAGGAAATCTCAAGAGTCTTCCCCCCTCCAAACATCAAATCCCTACTCTCACAAACACACCCTGCACCAAGTCAATCAACACCTCACTTCTCTCCCCTCAGCCAGGAAAATCAGTGCTCCTCCCTCCCGTAATGCTCAACCCTATGCTGTGGTGACCAGTCTACCCCACTCTCTCTCAGGCTCACATGCCACATCCAGAAGGTCCCAAGGGTACCCACCAATACGCAGCTTGAGAAAGGTGGAATGCAGCAACCAATCCAGTTCAAATTTCCACCAATCTCCCTCCCCCCTCCACCCCTGGCAGAGCCAGTGCACTTCAGCTGCCTCCTTGCACTTTCATCCCTACAATGGACAGTGCAATCAGCTTAGTCAGTCACTAATGCCTAGTGCTGAACAAGAACAACAGCACCACAAACAGCTGGGCTCATTTCACCTGCACCACCAGAGACTGCTGAAGTGAAGCTGTCCCAGGGACAAACTGAAGCTTTTAGGAACTCTGCATCCACCAAGGTCTAAGGAACCCGTGTCTAACCCTCTGTAAAAGTTCAGGTGCAATATGCCATTTGGATACTGCCAGAAAACATCAGGACTTTCCATCAGACCCAATCCTGAATGTCAGCCTCCAACACCTATGAATCTCCTATCAGGGAAAAGGATCAGAACAGTCACATTACCACTTCCCCATCACAGCAATGGGGAAAATCACATCCTCTGGCCTGCTGAAAAACTTCCCTCTGTCTAGGCTCTCACACTACACACGTCACAGCAATGGTACACAGCCAAAAGTGCAAAACCCCAGAGAACAGGGACTTCACAGCTTAACACACACTTCTGCTTTCAGGGCCCAGGGACTTTCTCTTCCTGTGGGTGGCTATGAACTATTTTAGGGCCCACCTACCCTTGACATTTGTTGCAGGTGGACTTAAGTTATTTTGCATAAGTGGCTGCCCCTCACAATGTTTTTGTTTGGACTCATCTGGTGTATCAACCTAGCTCTGGAATTGGGCTTTCTGAGCTGTGGGAAGAGCTTCTCCGCAGCAGAGTACCTGTGGGGCATCTGGGCAGCATACACCAAAATCTGATTGTGCACTTATGACAAGGAAGCAGTCCCTCTGCAAAAACCTCCTTCTGATCCATTTCCATCGAAACCCCTGCAGGCTCCCTCCCTGACAGTGTGCCTGCAGAAGGGGTTCAGCAGGCAATGGGTTAATGCTAATCCAAGCAGCCATGGCTTTGCAAAGGGAGGTGTGGCTTCTGCAGCCATAGAGTCCTGACTGCTGGCACAGAGAGGACTACAGGAAGTTGTCCAAGGAACAATGTGACACATCTGGAGGATAGGGGCTGCAACACAGGCACATGGAACACAGCGAAAAGCAAGACAACTCCTAGCTTAACACATGCTCAGCCCCTAGGTTAACACAATGGGCACGTGGACGCAACAGGAGCTGGGCCTGTCACTTAGGCTGGGCTTACAGCTGTGTGGAGCTACCCCCAGTGATTAAAAGAGCTAGGGCAGGGGTCTGCAACCCAGAACAGCACAAGAGCCATTTCCCCCCCCACCACCACCACCACAACCGCATGAGCCAAAGCTGGCTCAGCAGTCATGCCGCAGTCCCTAGCGCTGGTGGGGGGTGTGCGGACAGCATGCGCTTCCTCCATCCCTCTCTCCACTGGTAGGGCAGACCAGCGCTGCCCACCTACCTCTAGCCAGACGTCCCTCCCAGGAGTGGCCAGAGGAGCGCTACAGCTTGCGGAGGCAGGGCCTGGAATGGCCTCTCCATAGAGATCAGGCCACTTTGACCTGGCCACTTGAGGCCTGAACAGAGGTCGCCTCACCCCCATACCTGGATTGGGCCCATTCAGCCCTGAAGTGGCCAGGTCGAAGTGGCCTGAACTCCACAGAGGGGCTGTTCCAGGGCCCCACCTCTGTAAGCTGCAGCCCTCCACCAGCTGCTCTTGCGAGGGACAGCCAAATGGGTGTAGGCAGGGTAGCTCTGCTGCACCCCACCAACAGAGGGAGGGACAGAAAAGAGCAGATGCCGTCCATACACACCCCACCAGCACTGGGGGCTGCAGTGCGGCCGCTGGGCTTTTTCTGGCTCATGCATTTCTGGTGACAGCAACCCCAGACCCCAAAGTGGAGGTCTGCGCCTTCCGGGAGCCACTTATTCAGCCCCAATGCTGGGAGCACACCTGGCTCCCTGGAGGACACTGCCAGGGAGCCAAAAGGGGAGGCTCACTGAGCCCACATTGCCGATTCTCAAGCTAGGGTACAAAAATTGGGGGAACTGTGTCACAGCTGGTCTCTCAGCCAGAAGGAGGGAGCCAGAATCCTGTGAGGAGTGGTGAGCAGCCCAAGTTGGGAGGCTGGGTGACAACAGAGACCAGGAGCCAGCTTTCAAATCAATTTCACAGCTCTGACAGCCAATCTAAGGGACACAGCATCTACTGCATGGACCCTGTTGCCCTAACCACACCAATGCGAGTTCCACACCTCTCACTGACCTGGCATTATTATACCCGGACAGCAGGGCACATACATTGGAAGGTGCAAGGCTGTAACACAGGTGTGGCCAAACTGTCTCAGGAGCCACATGTGGATCTTGAATGAAAAAGTGTGGTTCGTGGAAGAATGTGAGCAAGTCAATTTCGCAGATAAAAATATATGCCTGTACCCCTCAGTGCGGCTCTTGCAGGTTTAACAGTGAACTTGTGCAGCTCTTCAGTTCCATAAGTTTGGCCACCCCTGCTGTAACATGTAGACTGACGTACCTAGACTCACCACAGAAGCTGCCTTAGGTTAGCGTAACTGTGCAATGAAGACCAGAGTTAAGTTTACATCTCATTATGGAAGCTAGAGCTGGAAAGACTTCTGTCACCCACGGGCCAAGTGAGTTTCCTACCATTTTGTAAGGCATTGGCCTCTCTTGTTTCAAGTAGCCCAAGTGATGGAGTCATCGTTGTTTTCTGAGGAAGACTAATATCATGCAGTGGTAGATTTTTCCCTGCCTTAGTTTTGCCATTACTCCTAGTTATAAACCCAGCTAACCTACTAAATTCCTCTCCAACCTTACTGTTCACCCGCCTGAAACAGTTGTAGTTTGATGCCCTTGTCTGCGTAAGCTACATTTAGAAATCAGGTTGTGTTAACTACTGTCTCTCTGCTTGGCTCTTCCCACCCATTGCAAGCTTCAGTGAACTGAAAATTAACCTACCTGCTCATGAACACATGCACCATCTAGAATATTACAACCCAACCAAACAAACCTTACACCTGCCACTCTGCAAGCACATACTCTGAGAATGCCAACAACTGAGACTACACAGCAATTAACATACAGAAACGAGTGCTCAGCTTTTCATGATACATCAACCAAAGAAGGAAAAATGAGTCCCGCAGTACCTTAAAGACTAATTTGTTCTAGCATAAGCTTTTGTAGGCTGCAACCCATGGTTGCATCTGACAAAGTGGGTTGCAGCCAACAAAAAGCTTAAGCACAAAGAAACTGGTTAGTCTTTAAGGTGCCACAGGACTCTCATTGTTTCTACTGTGTAGATTAGCAAGGCAGGAAACACTCCCTTTCCCAGAAAGCCTGAGAGGAACAGAAACTAAAGTCAGACAAAATCATCACCCACTGCTGTGAGATACAGTTCCCAATCTCAGCAACACAAATTTCAAACCGCCTCACCTAAATGTCAACCGATACTCAATGCGCTCAACAGAGGTCCAGAAAACCAAATTACCTGTCAGACCCTATCCAAAGCACCTGAGATATGCAAAAAAATCTACACAGACTGGCAGATATTTTATCACAGTGATAGGTAGAAAACCAGAATGGGCCCTTTACGAACACAAAAATGGGAAGCATGTTAAAGCAGAATCGGAAACAGGGAGATGAATGACAGTGCAATCCCAGAAAGGGGGAGCATGCAGCCATCATGACAGAGAAGAGATTGAAGTGTGGAGGAGGAAGCACTTTTTCTTCAGTGTCTAAACCATGAGAAAACGCAAGACAGGCCTTCAAGTGATTAGAAACATTAGACTTCACTCTTCCAGCAAATTCACACACTGCCTGTCACCGAACCGAGCCCTAGTGTCTCAGGCCGGAGGGAACCACAACCCTGTACTCTGACCACCTCTGTAGTGCGCCACAGGCTGAACCCAGAACAGATCAGTCAACCCTTAACGCAGCCTGAGAGTGACACCAAGAAAGGGGCCACACGCAAAGAGGTGGCTGGGGGGGCTGCCCCATGGCAGAAGGGCACATCTTGGGGAAGGGAGGGAAAGCAGGCCCGCCCAAGGGTAGGTGGGAGGGAAAAGGGGCAGGGTGGCCACAGTTCAGGAAGGGGGACAGGCAGTCACTTGGGGGATGGCAGGGAGAGGGCGGGGGGTGGGGGGAGAGACAGGGACCACTGCGGGGGGCAGGGGAGCAGAACAGGGGGCACGGGGACAGGAGGGTGCCAGGCTGCGGGGCACCCCAGGAGCAGGGACAGGGTCGGGAGGGGGCGGGGCAGCGCCGAGTCAGGGGCTGGGGTCAGAGTCAGGAGGGGAGGGGGCGGGGGTTGCGCGGCCCGGGACGGTTGGCTCCAACGGTCGGGAGCGCGCACGGTGCACGCGCACGGCCCTGTCCCTGAGGCGGCCAGGGGGGCCGGGGCCTGGTCCGCGCGCCCCGGGTCACGTGGCCAAGCTCCTCCCGGCCCAGACGGGTGGGGCGGGCCGTACCACACCGACCCGGGTGGGGGAGCGGGCTGGCGACGGGGCCGTTACACCCAGCACGGGGGGTCTCACCTCGGACCGTCTCCACCACTCCCGCCGTGCCTCGTACACCTCCCCGCACAGCCCCAGCTGGGACGACCATTGAGCACCCGCCCCCACCGCGGGCCAATCAGAGAACGGAATCCCCTCCCGCCCGACGGCACCGCCCAGCCCGCCAGCCTATCGCAGGTCCGCACGCCGACGGGCGGGACCACCTCGCAAAGCGACCAATGACAATTCACAGCGCGTCCCCAGTGAGCCAATAGGCGGCGGGGGAGAGAACAACCCTCCCCGCCCGAAGGGGGGGCCCCCTGCAAATGGTGGCTCGGAAAGGGAGGGGCTTCTTCGTCACCGGATGGTACCGGGGACTTCCGGGGCGCCCACAGCAGAGACCTGCAGGCGAGGCATGTCACTCAAAGCCCTGTTCCCGCCCCGTTGTGGGCGGGGACACGGTGGTTCCGGGATGGGGCGCAGAGCTGAGACTTGTGACAAGACTTGTCACTCAAAACCCTGGTTCCGCCCCTTTGGGCGGGGCCATGATGGTAAAGAGGCGGGGCACGGAAGCCCTGGTTCCGCTTTTTGTGGGCGGGGCCGTAGTGGTGGTGCAGGAGGGGCACAGAGGGAAGGCAGGAGGCAGGACCCTGTCACTCAAAGCCCTGGTCCCGCCTACTCTTCTCCCCTCCCCCCGCGCTGTTCACCGCACGCTGGACACGCCCCTCGGGCCCTTGCGTGGCGCGCTCCGGGAGCCGTGCGGGCCGGGCCAGCCCTCCTGCCCCCTCTGCACGGCTCTGGGGCCGGCTCTTTCACACCCCCAGGGACAGGTGTCTAGCTAGCAAGTGCTAGTCCAGCAAAAAACCCAAGGAGTCATGTGGCACTTAAAGACTAACAGATTTATTTATTGCATGAGGTTTCGTGGGAGAAAGTCCCACTTCGTCAGATGCTTCAAAGATGGGTGCTAGTGCCTACGAGGCCAGAGTGAGTTAAGACTCCAGGAACAGTAGCCCGACAGCCCGACCAGTCAGTTTTGTCCATCCCTAACCTGCAGGCTCTTCAGCAAAACAAACTGTAGCTCTTAAAGACTAACCAATAATTATAGTTATATGCAATAAATAAATCAATTGGTTAGTCTTTAAGTGCCATGAGACACCTTGTTTGTTTTGCCAAACTAGACTAATGGTCTCAGTCTTCTGCAGGTCGCATCACACTTCGCAGAATATTGTGACCCGGCCTACAAGACACACCAGCCCAGCCAACGCAGGCCAAATCCAGCCACTTCCCCAGCTCTCCAGGATGTAGTTACTGTTGCAGTAATGTGTCCCGACACAAAAACAAGTGTCCCGTGGCACCTTATAGAGTAGACTAACATTTCTTTGAGCATAAATGTTCGTGGGCTCCAACCCACCTCATCAAATGCAAGCATGCAGGAGTCTGAGCACTCTCAGGGTGGGAGATTTGAAAGCTCCCCAGCCTGGCCACAGCTCCCAAGCCAGGGCAGGGCAGAAAATGGGCATCACTGAGCTGGGGCCAGCGGGGCATGGGGTCTGGATCTCTGGCCAGCAGTGCAGCTGGAAGGGGCCCAGTCCGGCTCCGGGCCACTTCTGACAAGCAGCTGCCACTGCAAGAAGACTCCTGTCGCTTGTGCAGAGTTGCAGGGACCATCTCCCTCTTCGAGCCTCTTGCAAGAGGCTCAGACCTGGAGATGGTCCATGCCACTTTTTACTTGAAAAAAAGCGGCATGAACCGTCTCCAGTTCCAAACCTCTTGCAAGAGTCTTGAAGCCGGATTGAGTCCTTGCTGCTGCCAGCAAGCGGCAGTGGCTGGATCGGGCCCCAGTACAGGATCAGGGCCACGGGGGGCAAGTCCTGACCACCCTCTGGTAACACCCTGGCAGAACATGCTTTCTGCCTGATTTATCTTTTTTTCAGGGGCCCAGAACTCTGGTCCCTCAAATTTATGCGCCCTGGGACATAGTTCTGGGGCATTCTGGCTTACTTTAAACCCTAGCTACATGATCTTCAGTTCCCAGTTGCTATCCCCCAGTGCTGTGCATCATATACAAGCACTAGTGGACAATACAGCAAAAGGTCAAAGATCGACTCAGCTCCTTTGACAAATCCTTATGGAGGGGGCTCTGGGATACATCCAGGTGCATGGATTATGAGGCTTAAGAGTGTCCCCTCACTGATCAATAGACCAGCACATACTACATCAAAGCCACCCCACACCTTGGCAGAACAAATACAGCCAAGGTGAGAAGCATCTAGCAGTGGTGACTTAAAAGGGGGCAGGAACGGTGCTAGTGTTTCTGGCGCCCCCTCCCCCCCGCAAGCGCAGCAGACGCCAGCGCAGATGAGTGACGTCAGAGCGCGGCGCAACGGCACGGTCCCCATTTTGGTGCCCCTCAAACGTTGGCGCCCCCCCCTGCAACGCTAACCAGGCTTACCACATTGCTCCAGCCCTGAAAGTGGGCCAGGAGGCATTTCCATCCTGCAAAACTCTCTGCCAGTCCAACACAAAAATCAGGCTCTGGTCTTCCTGTGCCTGATAAAAGCTTCCAAATAAGAACTGAATGTAAGTGAAGCAGAATGATCTTCTCAGGACTGGAACTTGTGATCTGAGAGACGTGGCCTTCTTTGGCCCCAACACTCCCATTCCAAAATACCAACCTGGCTTAACAGCGGAGTGAAAGAAGTGGTCAGTGGCAAAAGACGTCTTTTAAAAACTAGAAGGCAATCCTACTGAAAAAAAAAATAGAAAAGAGCATAAATCCTGGCAAGTCAGGCCAAAAAAAAAAAAAAAAAAAATTGGAGGGCAGCTAACACAGGATATTGAAAAAGCAAAATAGCACTAGATGATCAAAGTACTAAAGGAGCACTCAAGGAAGGCAAGGTCATTGCAAAGAAGCTAAAGAAATGCTTTGCATTGGTTTTCACTGAAGAGGTTACAGGGAAGGTTCCAACACTAGGCCTTGACAAATCTGTTTCTGGTCACCATGGTGACCAGTTTTAGTAGCCTGGTGCCTAGCTCCACTGTGGAAATGTAATGGAGTGCCCTCTGGTGGCCAAAACTAAAATTACTGGCACAAAGCTGTGAGCCAATTTTTGTCCCACCATTCTATTAGAATTCTTTGAAGAAATCAACAAGCAGATGCACATTCCAGTGGATATAGTGCAGGCATGGCCAAACTGCAGCTTGCAAGCCACATGCAGCTCTTGAAAGAAAAAGTGCATCTCGCAGAACAGTCAGAGACGAGGGAGAAGCGTGGCATGGTTGGGGACAGCAGAGAAGCAGCAGCATGGTCAGAGACGCCAGGGAAGTGGCAGCATGGTTAGAGATGGGAGAGAAGCGGAAGCATGGTTGGGGCCGGCAGTGAAGCAGTCGCATGGTTGGTCTGGGATGGCAGAGAAACGTGGCATGGTCAGATGGGGGGGAGGAGTGTGGCATGGTAGGGGCTGGCAGGGAAGTGGCGGCATGTTCGCGGATGGCAGAGAAGCTCAGCATGGTCAGAGACGTAGGGAAAGCACGGCTTGGTTGCAGCTGACAGAGAAGGGGTGGCATGGTCTGAGCCGGGGCTGGGGGTGCAGCATGGTCGGGGAAGCCTCAGCATGTTTAGATTTTCTTATAGGCCCTAATGCAGTTTACTCCTTGTTAAAATAAAATTGTTTTTTACAAGTCCTAAACATGACATGGAAGAAGAAGAAACGAAAATACAGAGGAGAAAAGTTTAAAACTGAATGTAGATTTCTTTCAATTTTTGGCACAAATTACTGCTGTGACACATTGTATTCCATAACAAAATTTGTTTAATCAAAACATTGTGCAATACTTAGGGATCAGCACCTCAGACAGCTTTTACTTACTGCATTGACAAGTTATTGCCCAGATTTTAAAAAACTCGCCACTAGCCTGCAGTGCTCTGCATCCAGCAACAGCTAAGTTTTTACTGTATGGACCTAGTTTTCATAGTACCCTTAAGTAATTATTCGAATCTGACATTAGTAGGAACAATATTTGCCCTGTTTTTACAATAAAATTGAAGTGCACAATAACTTTTAAGCTTAGTAATTTTGGAGTAGGTAAAAGTATATGGTTATATGCCTCAGTGCAGCTCTCGAAGGTTTGATGATCAACTTGTGCGGCTCTTGAGTTCCATAAGTTTGGCCACCCCGATAAAGTGTATCTGAATGGTCAGATAGCCTGTTACAGGATCCCTCACCAAAATCTCTTTAACAAACTGAGCAGTCATGAAATAAAAGGGAAGGTTCTTAATGGATCAGTAACCAATTAAAAGACCAGAAATAATAAGGTACAAATAAATGGAAAGATAGAGGGATAGTCAGTACATTCAGGAATCTGTATTCAGATATGTGCTATTCAACATAGTCAGTGATCCAGAAAAGGGGGTGAGGTGGCAAAATTTATAGACAATACTGAATTGCTCCAAAGATGTTTGCAAAGAGTTATTGCATGAGTTTTTACGGGAGAAAAGTCCCACTTTGTGATTTTCTCCCACAAAAGCTCATGCTATAAATAATTTTTTTAGTCTTTAAGTGCCACAGGACTCCTTCTTCATTTTGCTGAACTAGACTAATACAGGTACCCCTCTGAAACTTTCAAAGACAAAGTGATCTCACTAAGGTGGGTGGCAGGGTGACAAAATGGCAGATGAAAGCGTTGATAAATGCTACGTAATGCACATGTGGAAAAAAATAACCCCAACTTTATGCACAAATTGATGGGGTCTAAATGAGCTATTACCACTCAAAAGATCTTGGGGTCATTGTGGATAGTTCTCTGAAAACAACTGCTCAATGTGAAGCATAGTCAAAAAAGCTAACAGAATGTTAGGAATCATTAGGAAAGAGATAGATAAGACAAAATATCATAAGGCTACTATATAAATCCAAGGTATGCCAGCAAAATACCATGTTTCAGTCAACTTATCTCAAAAAAAGATACAGGTGGAAAAGGTGCAGTTAATGACAGTATTGACTCTAATTACTGATGCTTTGGCAGCGGGGCTGAAGGGAGGTGGTAGATATGAAGCACAGGGAGGAAAGCTGGAGTTGCTGCTGGGAAGGAAGTATAGAGAGAACAGGGAGACAAAACTGGTCCTGAGAGCAAGTCGTGATGCTGAATGGGACAGGTTCTGAACCAACTCTTAACAATCACTATGGGATAGGTACCTACATCAGGGCACTCTTCTGTCCTCTTGCTGCCATGCCTGGGACTGCTGATGTGGAGTCCTACACTTATACCATGGACCCTCAGGACACTGGAATTGTTTCTCTGCATAGAACAGGCTGCAATAATCAGGGTGAGGCAAAGGTGAAGAGGTTTGTGGGAATCCTAAAATCATTCCAGCCTTCTCCAATGCCAAGTTGTCACGAGTCCTGCAGCTGGCACCCCAAATTTCTTAGCCTGGCTAAAATATACTGGGGTTCTCTTCACTAGCCTCATGGGATTTGAGCCTTTGGGGGCATCCCATTTCTGTAATTTCCTCTGCATCTAGGAGGACTAGAAACTTCTGTTTGGTCTTCAAATGGAATCGGAGATCCTCACCTAATAATCACGCAACCCTAGGAGCTGGGGTTTTGAGAAACAGTCCAGCTATTGCGAGGCAATCACGTCTGAAGAAGGATCAGAGGATGCTGATGAAAGGCATAAAAAGCACCTCCTCTTCCCGTCTGGAAGGCAAAGCCAGTGTATGACTATTGGACCTGTCAGCCGAACTTTCGGAAAGTCCCACTTTCAGTGTACAACGGAAATCTCTTTGGCCAAGACACCTGCAGACCCCGTTATTCCTTGGTCCTTCATTTCAGATACAGTTGCTCCTTCCCCATCCCTACCATTTGTTACTGCCACCTTAGTCCCATTCTGCAGCTGTTAATTTGGCAGGCACTGAATTCATAAATATCAAGTATTCCCTTCAGTCCCCAGATGGCAGAAAACATGGACTGTGATTATTTTTGGGGTGTTATAGCAGAAATGGGTGAAGACAACTGGGGATTCATCTTCTAGTTCAAGTGCTCCTAATGTGATAGCACCAAGTGGGGGCCATGGTGGAGCTGCACTGTTCTGGATGGTCTCCCCTCGTCACTTCATGATCCTTTAGAGGCTGGAATTTCAGGTGGAAATGCTCCACCTGGAGCCTACTGTTCCCCTAGATCTGGTTGGGGAATATAACAACAGTCTGGCAGGCACCAATGGCTTGATTTCTAGGCAGGTTGACCACCCACAGCTGAACGTGGAACAATTTGCCAAGGCCATGGAGGATGATGCTTCATTACTGACCATTTTTCAGGCAAGACTGGATGTTTTTCTAAAAGATCTGCTCAAGGAATTGTGTTAGGGAAGGTCTGTGTCCTACAGGAGATCAGACTAGATGATCACACTGGTCCCTTTTTCCTTGGAATGTACAAAAGCTATGAACTGGAGTTCAAGGGAATGGCTGGTTCTTGGCATATCTGGAAAGGAGGACATCAATGGCCAAAAATAATGATGGTGATGAGGTGATCATAAGCCCAGGAAAATATCTGTTAATAGCCCTGAGATGAGTTATGATGCCTCTACAAGCCTCGTGCTAATACAGCAAATTGATGCTCCCCTCCCTACACTCGCTGCTTTACAAGAACATGGTAAAACCAGAGAGTAAGTACAGTTGGTGAAAAATAGGGATGTGAGAGAATTGTGGGAAGACATTGGTGGACTGGCACACGCAAGTGATTTGCCTGCTTCCTCACTGTAATGTGGGCAGGGTTTTGGCTCGAGGGAAAGCAGGGGCCTCCACTGCCCCACATGCCAGCCCTCCCTGTCCCCATGGGGCAGACCAGGAATGGGTAGGAGCACTGTGGAAACTCAGGGCCCTTTCCCCCACAGACTGGCCTGCCCCGAGGCTGCCGTGGTGGGGAGACCAGAGCCCCAGGCACTAGGAGCCCATGAAAGTGGGCAGCCTGGGGCTTCTTAATCCATCCCTGGGCCACTGAGATACTGAGGCATCACTTCCAGAAAGAAAGGTGCTGGTGAAAAGCCGAAGGCATTTCTGGCAGTTCAGAGGAAGGCTACAGGTGGAAAGTGCTCACGAAAGAGGAGGACACCGTGACATAGCTGAATGTGCAGGCTCTGTCCTTCAGGAAGGTGAGGCAGGCCCCCGACGGGACATGCTCCGTCTCACCTAGAGAGGAGAAAAGAGCAACAGTTCATCAGCACGGGCCATCCAAGGGAAAGAATTTTGTAAGGACGCCAGCTAGGGAGATTCTCATTCCTGGGTGCAGGAACGCCTTTAGCTCTTAAGGGCATCACTCCTTGATGGCGGTAGTGGTACCAGAGTAGCACACAAAATAGGCACGCAGGCTGCTACTCCCCAGGCAGTGAATGTAACAGCAATACTCTGAATATCCCAGTCAGCAACTTTCTCAGCAAGGAAGGTCCCTGCAAGTGGCTCTTCCACCAGTGAGCCACATTCCAGTAATACTCATGAATATCCTTTCCCTGCCTCCCAGTCTGAGTCGGTAAATGGGTCATTTCCTCAGGTCTTCAGGATCAGAGGTTATGAGGGAGGGGAGAGGACTGGCTGAGGAGAAATGAGCGGGGAGAGGCTGAATTTGGGGAGCTGGAGAGGAGCTTTCACATGCGCACATCTCTTTGCTCTGTACATTGCACGTACCTTACAACTGGTTTCCACATGTGTCCAGAGTTCTGGGTCCCTTCCATCACAACAAACACCCTTCCAATACTGGTGCCTGTCTGGTACTGGACAGACCAGAACCAGCTGCAGCATGCCAGGATCTACCCCACAGCAAAAAGCCAACTCCCCCTTGCTCCATCATTTGCTGGCTCTGCATTTATCACAAATCATTTGCTTATGGCACCACCAGCAGCTCCTACGCAGGGGTGCTGGCTGCTTCCCAGCTGGAGGCCTTGGTCTTAGGTGCAGAGTCACCAAAAGGATTTTCTGCATTTCTGCACCTTGAATCTCATTTGGTGATTTCCTGCCCACCTTCTTATAGATCATGTCCCCGTTAATGGTCCCAGCTCCTTCTACCCTCCATTTGCTCCCCTCTCTTATTTCATTATGGTAGATATTTGGTAAAGGCAGTCCTTATGTTCTTCTTAACCTGTGGTAAAGTTAAGATTCTGTCCTGGGTATTTTTAGTCGCAGTCAGGGGACAGGCCACAGGGAATAAAGACATCACAGAAGCTGTGACCGGTCCCTGACTGTTACTAAAAATACCTTGATGGGGAGACACAAGATAGAGCTGTTGGGGCATACAGCTGCTCCAGCCAGCTGGCCAGGGGATCAGCTTCACTGTGGTGACTGGGCCTGGCTGGCCAATCACCTGTTTGGCCAGTGGGCCCTGGCTAGCTGATCAGCTGTCTGGGCCAGTGGGGATGGCCCCAGAAATCCCAGAAAGCCACAGAATCCATGACTTATGTGAGCTCTGTGACCAAACCTTACCCTTACACACAATACATAGCTTTCCCCCCAGCTGGTTTTACATCCTGAGGAGTATCACGCCCAGAGCAGTGTGAAATCATGTCAGCTTTGAGAGTAATAACCTCACTCTGCAAACATCCAGATACGTGTCCCCTGCATTTCCAGTCTCCACTAACCTGCTAGTTCATGCTCAGGAAAACTACTATTTGGCTGGATGATTTGCTCAGTTTACCCCCCTCTTTTCCATGCTGCTGCCTGTTCAAGTTTCCATTGCACTTCAGATGATTACAGAGTAACTGAAATTACATTGGGGACTGAAATTACTCTTCAGACATGAGTTTCTCTCTCTTCTTGCTTCTTTCCTCCTCCTTCCTGGACAGGTGTATCTGCTCAGGACAGAGCTGTGCTTGGCTAGCATCTGGTGACTTCCCCTGTGTGTCCCTAGAATTCAAAGTCCTTTCCTGTTCTGTGTGTCACTCCCTTCTGTGAGCACAAAGCTGCTCTACAGAGAAATTAGCCACAGAAGGATTTGACTCCTAAACTAGTCTATCTCCACCTTTGCCTTCAAAAGTCCAGCTTCTACAGAGAGAAGATTTTAGGAGGGAGACATTTCACTGGATGAGCCCCAATGTAAGGGGGAAAGTTGTGTTTGAAGTGGACTCTAAATCTGCTAGACCTAGGCAATCTGGATTGAGAACAGAAGGTGAATTTATAAAGCTACATATGGAAAAAGAGCCCTGGAAGGATACAAATGTGTGGATCTGCATTTGATTGGCATCTGTAAGAAATGGTCCACAGACATCTGCACCACATCAGCGGATGCAGCTATTGGTGGATATAATGTGGATATCTGCATATTTGCAGGGCTCTACTCATCCATCTCTTGAGATGTACAGTTATTGGCCAAAACAAAAATGTTTGTTCTAGGACTCCAGAACAAGTTACTTACTGTGGAGCTGGTTCTAATGGCCTGGGAATAGGTAGAACTTTTTGGCCATGGTAGTTCTTTCCTTTGTAGGCATCTGCTCCGGAAAATCTTGAAAGGAGAGCTGGACCTGAGAGGGAGGAGAGGAGAGATCAGTCCCAATTCCAGGGGTACCAGCAGCAGTTTAAAAACAAAACACACATGCTGCTAGAAAGCATGACCCTTGAATAATAGGGGAAATAAGCAGAGAGAGAGAGAGAAGAATGAGGACAGGAAGAACATCCTTTCAGCCCCTGGCTAGCACACTCACCTGTGATCAAGCAGACACCCGTTCAACTCCCCTATCTGCCAGATGGGATTACAACAGTGGCCGTCCTCTAACTGCTGGAATCCACCATGTTCCGTCTCTGGCCTGACTAATTATTCACCCACAGAGTAATGGATTCACCAGTGACTGCAGGAGCCCTCAACAGGCTCTCACATAGCCCAATGGTTAGAGCCTCTCCTGAGATGCATGGGATCCCCCTACTTCTGTCACGTAGGTGAGGCCTGTCTTATCCAGATGAGCTACAGAGTGTAACCACTCTGTGTGCAAGAAACAGCTTAGACACTTCCCTGCAAGCAGAAGGTTCCTGCTTGTTGATCTCAAGAAGTGATTGGCAGGTCCCTGCGGGTACTCAGGTGCCTACCACTCTGTGTGGGGCAGGGCCATGCCCCGTTTGCTAGCTTTGTAGGGTCTCCACCTCACATGGTGGCATTTATGGATCCCGTTCTCAGGTGCCTGTCTCTCCACAAGCACTGTGCAAGGAGCCTCGGGGCCTAACCACGCTCTGTGGCTTCCACAAGGTGGCAGGTTTACATTCAGCATCGCAACTCCGCTATCTCTGTGGGACTTCAGGCCATTGCTCTCCCTTCAGACTCCCCTGAAGACTTGAGCTGTGGACTCTGCTAAGCTTCCCCTGGTCAGACAGGAAGTGTCTGGAGTGTGTGTTCAGTGCACTGGATGCCTCCCAGGAAATGGATGCACAGAGACAGCACCAGAACCCCACCTTTCGGAAGATCTCCTCCAAGGGGAACTGCCAGGCAGAGCTTCGTAGATGCTCAATAAGGCGGGTGATGAAGATGGAGCCAGTTTTTGGGCTCCTCCAGGACACAGTGTCTGTGGAGACAAAAGACTTATGTAAGGTGGAGCAGAGTCCTTTTATCTTCCTCTGACTGCAACAAATCCTGGGGACACGGGGCAGGGGTGTCACCTTTCACCAGCCAGCTGGGGCATAGAGGAAAGAAAAGAGGCATTACTAGGAAGGTAAAGCTGCGGGCAGGGAAGAGGGTCATGGACATGGAAGGCTTTGCAGTAGCTCCACACACCACTGTGCTACCTCAAGCAGACCTATTCATAGCTCAAAGCCAGAAGGAGCCTGTAACAGGGTGGTTTGTCCACAGGTTGGAGAGTCTGAGGCTAAGTCAGCCCTGATTATGAGGATGAGCCAAGCCTAGGTGCAATCAAGAGCTCCCAGGCTGGGGCACTGCAAGTTTGGACAGGCTAGGTCAGCACTCTGGCATTGGGGGCAGGGGTCTGTCTGGTTCTCAGCACTTGGACAGCACTGGGGCATGCATTGGCCAGCTTAGGGCTTGGGCAAGTTGGGGCAATGCTCTGGGGACTTAGACTGGCAGTGCTCCAAGAACTGGGGGTGCTTGGCCTGGTCCTGCGTCTGTGGGTCATCACTCCAACAGTGAAATGAAGGCAGGCTGGAGCATAGCTGGCCAGCCTCGGGTTTGGGCAGTGTGAGGATAGGGGTGGAGCATGGGCACTAGGGGTGGGGTGCTCCAGCACTGGGGGAAGGTGTTTGGATTTGGCTGTATAAGGGTAAGATGATGACAGGGAAATGTCAGGGAGACAGGCTGAGAGATGGAATTGTATGGCAGGAAAGAGGTGAGCCATCAGCCTAGAGATGAGAGCGTGGTCTGTCAGACTGTCCAAGAGATGAACAAAGGGCCGAGAACAGAGCCCTCAGAGACCCCAGAAAAGGAGAGGGGGCAGCCACTGAGAGCTTCTGGGCAGTGTGGGAGGAGATAGGAGAGGACAGTGTCTCAGTGCCCAGAGATCGAGACAGAAGCAGAGGCCCTGTGGGCTGGCCAGGAAGAAGTCACTGGAGGTCTTTGGGGGAGCAGGTCCAGCAGAGCACATGGCGGTTATATGTGGTTCCAAGCTGAGCTGGAGGCATGGGCTCAGCCAATGCTCTGTTAATGTCCCAGGACAGCCCACTCCACTCCTGGGCCTGCTCCTGGCAGCCAGCTACCTGGTGTCGTAGAGTGGAAACAGATGAAATCACTCTCCATGTGGATCCGGTAAAGCTTATCAGCTTCTAGCCCTTCACTGGACAGCACAGCGCATCTGGAGCTGTCCTCAGCTTGCTTTGCAGAGTCAGACATCCACACGTGGCCCTTGTTCTCTGGAAGACATGGCACTGGTTACAGCCCAAAGGCAGGCCACATATTCCCTGCCCCACTCCCTCTTCAAGTGGGGTGCCCTCCCCAGTGGCATTCCATTTCCACCCCCACCCTCACTGCCCCACTGAGCTATCCTACATGTAGGCTCACCCCCCCGGCAGGCTTGGATGAGGATCACTTTGGGTTTTCCCATCAGCGCCTTGCAGTTCTTGTTGTTGAAGGTGTTGTAGATGGTGTCAATGGGGAAGATGTCTGTGGACTCATCTTTGCTCTTTGTACCACACAGGCCTGCCCGGACACCATGGGACATGAATACGAGGAACATGCTATCTGAGGTCTGGTGCTCCTTCTTAGTGGCAAACTTCTTCAGGGTGTCCTCCATGGCCTGAGAGCAACACGGGCACAGGAGAGAGGGACCCACAGTCAGAACAATGACTGACTCCTGAGTGCAGAGGCAAGCCTTACAGTGGCTGCAGCCAGAGCCCTCTCCTCTCAGATGAAAGAGTCCAACAGAGAGGGATTGGGAAAGATCTGCCATCCCCTTTCTCCTAGGAGAAACCAGCCCCAAGACCCCTGCCAATGGTGAAAAGAGCCAGGAATGAACCAAGCGTCTTCCCAAGGGGCTGGGACAGTAAGGAGTGTCTTGGGGAGGAACTGCACTCTACCTGGGCGTCTAAATTCAATTGGATTTCCACCTGGTACCCTAGCCCGTCTAGAAGCTTCTTCATCTCAGCCACATCTACGTCTGCCCCCTCTCTCTTGGAGAGATGGACAAACTCCATGTTACAGATGATGAGGGCTTGGCGGGTTCGTGTCTTCGGATCCCCAATGGAATAGATCTGTAAAACAAGAAAATTCATCCTGGCCACTGTGCAGCCCTCACTTTGCAGGCTGAGGGCACATGGTGGGATGGATCTACAACTGACTAGGAAATGGATTAGCGACCATTCTGCTCAAATTACCAGGAGCCTCATTCTGCCCATGCCCCTCAGTAGCCCAAGAGGGGGATCAACACCATTCCTGCACAGTAGGGTCTCTGTAGAGGAAGAGGCCCCCTAAATTCACTCCAATTGGGACTGCTGCTGAAGAGGGGAAGGATCTAAGCTGGATGCAGCCTAGCTTAACCAGCTGGGGTCATTAGTCAAACAGCCAGGCCCCAAGCTCTGTGTGGCGAGCTAGAATCCAGCCTGATTCCCATGTCTGCATAGCCAGGCAGTGGAGAATGGTGTGGTCTTTGAAGGGAGATCATGTCACTGACGAGTTGCTGTGGGGTGAGTGCATGTGTCTGTTTGTAAGAGGGTCTGATGGGGCGTCTGGTCTGCTAGCTAAACTATGGCCAGGCTCACAGCAGCCAAGGCTGCTCAGAAATCCCAGGAAAGCACTGCCCAAGGTCACAGTTCCTTCCTTCAGAAGTGAGGCTGCAGTGGAGCCTCTGAGATTAGTCCCTCCTGCCCCATCAAGTGGGGCAGGCTGGGCAGGGTCCTTCACAGAGGAGCCTGCAGTGCCCTTCTATAATGAGGAGACCCTAAGCTTCCTTTTGGAGGTTGTTCTCCCATTTTTCAGATGACCTAGGGAAGGGACAGGTTCCTCATCACCTCCAGCACCACACAGTTAATCTGGCCTTTGGGGGCTGTGACCAAGGGAACAGATGAGCAGCTCCAGGCTATCACACAGCTATTGGTGCCTCGAAGCAATCTGGAAGGAAGAGGCAATTTGCAGCCACACTGCAGCTAAATTCAAACATCAGCAAATCCCCGAAACCAGACACTTCTCATCTTGCTCCACACTGTAAAGACAGAGTGTAGAGCCTGGGGCACAACACTGTCAGGAGGGTGGCTTCCTCCATCCTTGTACCAGAGCCCCTTGGGGTCCCATTGGGATGGCTGTCATGGCTCTCATGTTTTCAGTGATACTGGAGGTCACACACACACACACCCTGTGCCCCCGGACAGATAGGAACCCCAAAGTGACCAGAATAGGCACCTCTTTTGCTTCTTCTTTCTGGATCCGCTGGAAATCTTCCATAGGGCAGGGTGCGATCCATTGCTCTGACTGCACTGGCTGGGTTTTCGCAGTGGACACCTGATTGCTTTTCTTGGTTTCTGGGAGCTGCTGTGTGCTGGGAACCTCTGGGGGCAGAAACCCTGCGGTTAGCTGAGCAGGGGGCCCTGGTCTCCTGACAGTTCAGCTGTAAGCTATGTGTGCTGTCCTGAAACCCCACTGGGAAATGAGGTGGGAGAAACACGGAATAGCTTGTGGAGCTGAGACTGAGAGCAGCACTGCCAGGGAGCCCCAAGGGGTGTGGCAGAGTGAGATAGGCAAGGCCACAACCTTCTAACCTGGGGGAGTATCCCCCATGCACTGGAGACAGCCTGAGTTGTCCCTCTCCATCGCCCTGCCTGTATCACCCCTCAAATGCCACTGTCCACAGAGGAGTGACAGAGTCATGACTGTAGTGAGCAGACTGCCACAGACAGACAGCCTGCTCTGGAAGGAGTCAGCACCTACTATGCTCCAGGCAGCACCTGAACATAAGAATGGCCAGACTGTGTTAAAGCAATGGTCCATCCAACCCAGTGTCCCGTCTTCCCACAGTGGCCAATGCCAGGGGCTTCAGAGGGAATAAATAGAACAGGTAACCATCAAGTGAGCCGACCACTGTCACCCATTCCCAGCTTCTGGCCAACAGTAATCCCTACCAATAGCCGTGGATGGATCCATCCTCCCTGAACTCAGCTAGTTCTTTT
This sequence comes from Podocnemis expansa, assembly GCA_007922195.1. Lineage (NCBI taxonomy): Eukaryota > Metazoa > Chordata > Testudines > Podocnemididae > Podocnemis > Podocnemis expansa. Next base: position 6,459,696 of record ML681971.1, read on the forward strand.
TGAACCTTGTAATAGCAGTCTAAATTTGGCCTCTAGGACCCCTCTCCTAGCCTTTCCCACAGGAGTATCGCTGGCGCTGGGCACCCAGGGCATGTGCCCCGAATCCCAGCACCGGCGTCCCGGGGCTGGCGCCCCCACCCCTGGCCCCATCCCTGGCCGGGAATGCGGGGCCCAGCTGCCCACGGCCACTTCCGGCCCTGGCCCCAGCTGGGGATGCGGGGCCCAGCCACCCGCAGAGGCATGCGGTGGCTTCTGGCCCTGTCCCTGGCCAGGGGGTGTGGCTTGCGACCAGGGGCATGGCCTGCAACCAGGGGGTGGGGCCTGGGGCCGTGCCCCGGGTCCTTCCCCAGGGCAGCGATGCCCCTGCTTCCCCATATCACTGACACCTCCATGTGCCACAACCACCAGCTCCTCCCCAACACTGCAATCAGTCTGCCTTGAGGCCTCCTGAAATTTGCAACCTTCATACCCAGCAGGCAGGCCATTCTCCTGGTCACTGCTATGTGTTTCTAATGATCAAATCCCCCATTACTCTTACCCGTCTCTTCCTAATAATTCAAGTTCCCTCCCCTGGAGAGGTGTCCTCAGTGTGAGAGGATACCATGGCACCATTTGCAAAGAGGGTCCCAGGTATAGTATCGACTCCTTCTGCTCTAGTTTGATGTTCTCCTTTCCCTGAGTCCTTCATCCTCTACAGCAACACAGAGGCTGTCAGACCAGAGGTGGGACTGTTTTCCTGTGTTCTGAAAAGTCTCATCTGTGCACATCTGTGTCCCTCACCTCCTCCAGTTCTGCCACCCCAAGTCTCAGAAGCCTGAACGCCATCCCTGAGGGCCAGGAACTCCACACACTGAATACGCCATCAGACATGGTACTTTCAGTGCAACAAACCGTTCTGCTGCTGGACTCTGCCTACGTTCTCTTCTTACTCCTGTACCTCATTCCTTTAATTGCAGTTGGGGGGGGGCAATATTGCTTTTCAAGAAAGTGAACGAAGCAAACCTAGCTCCACCAGACCCCTCTAAACTCCCTCGCAGAACTCCCATTGGCTCTATGACACTATTCCTGCCCCAAAGGAGAGATCACACAGGGTGAAGGACCTCATCCCAAACACAGGCGAGGGCGCTGCCTCTCAGGACAGAACACTGCTTAGACCTTTGCTGATGCCAGTCTGGCCTCGCTAGATGCCGAGTTGCCCCCCTTCCCAGTGGGGAATCCCAGTGCAGACAAAGCCTGTGTTTGGAAAGCACAGGGCATGGCCATGGCTTTGGCCAGTGGGAAATATGACCTCAGGCCCTTGTGGCTGGTTTAATAACCAGCGTGTGCAGGGGAGAGATCACTGCACAGAGTGGGAGGGCTCCCAGTGGCCCAGCCCACATCAGAAACCCTGCACTTTCCCGCCTCCTGCCCAGCTTGGACCCACCCGGCCATCCCTTCCAGGCAGCCCCCAAAGACTGAACAGAACCAGCCATTGGGCACCACTCACCTGTGGAGTCTCCTAGCCCCAGGTTTGTGGCCAAGTGGCTGTCTCTGATGAAGAGGTGCTCAATGAATATTTCACTGGCTTTGTCACCCTTTCTCTTCACCCCATCAATTAAACACCTGGCCTGGTCTCTTGTCCGACTGCAGCCCTCTTTTACCTCCTCCACTTCCTCTTCATTCAGCACCTCATGCTCCAGCAGGTCATCCAGGAGGTTGCTCAGCACAGCTCTGCTCACGCTCTCCACAAACTTGGTCCTCACAATGCTCAGCTTCTGGGCTGTAAGAGCAACAACGTGAGGTCTTGGTGGGATATTTCTACCTGGCTATGTTGGCAGCAGGCATTGCTAACTACAGCTATCACCCACCCCACCTGTTCTCTCATATTCCACCACCCATCCATCTCCTCACTCCCTCCACCAGCCTCCAGCACCATCCCAAGTGCACTAACTGCTCCTGGCTCCTCACACTTGCCTGGCTCACTAACCCACAATATTTTTCTGAGGCTGCCATATTGCAATCTTTGTTAAAGTGAGTCCCAGCAGGAGGTGAGCTGTGCCAAGACGACCCACACAGAGAGGGAGACTCATCCCAGACAGCTCAATGGGTCCTTAACTCCCACGGCCAAAGACAAATATGTAAATGGCAACGTGATGAACTGTTTCACTGCCAATCAAAGCATGTGACCATGTCGGTTGGGTTAGACATCACTGATGCCGGTGGTCAAATAGCTGCTTCAATTCAGGATGCAGGAACCATTAAACTCCATTGGGGACCCAGAGAGCTCAGAAGCCAGGTATGTTGGGCCAGGCAAGGTCTGTCAGACAGGGAGCTGTACCAGCAGAGGGATTTCCCTGAGGGTGAGTGCAGCTAAGAGACCGAGCAAGGAAGTGCCAGACAAAGCCACATTCAGGCTGCTCATGTGACTCTGGGAAAAGTGAAGGGAGGTCCAGGTGCTGCCTGCTGCAACCTAAAATTAAGGTAACCAAATTTCCCAAACGTAAATGGGATACTGCTGAGACCAGCATTAACCCTCCTCACCCACATGTGGGGCTGGCCTGAGCTGCTAGCCTCAGCTTTGTTCCCACCACGTAGGACTTGGATCACTGCTCCTCAAAGCACCACCTATCTCCTCTCGCCATCATTGCTCACCTGAGTCCTACCTGCTCCCTGCAAGGCTGAAGCTGATGTGGTTGCTGTTTGCCTGCCTACCCTGCCTCACACACCCTATGTAAGTCCTGCCTCCCCTCTGCATGGGGCTGGCAAAGAATCCTAGAAGATGAGGCTAGGAAGGGACCTCAGAAGGTATCTAGTCCAACCCTTCTCAAAGCAGGACCAACCCCAACTAAACCATCCCAGCCAAGGCTTTGTCAAGTTGCATCTTAGAAACCTCTATGAATGGAGATCCCACCACCTCCTCCAGTCACCCATTTCAAGGCTTCACCACCCTGAAAGGGAAGAGTTTTCCTAATACCCAATGTAGACCTTTGCCACTGCATCTTGAGACCATTACTCCTTGTTCTTTCATCTGCCACCATGGAGAACAGCCTAGGTCCACCATCCCTGGACACTCCTTCAGCTAGTTGCTATCAAATCCCCACTCACTCTTCTCTTCTGCAGACTGACCAAACCCAGTACCCTCAGCCTCTTCTGATAAGTCTTGTGCCTCAGGCCTCTTAGCATCTTCAGTGCTCTCTGATGCACTCTCTCCATTTTGTTCATATCCTTCCTGTACTGGGGGGCCCAAAACTGGATACAGTTCTCCAGATGTGGTCTTACCAGTGCTGAATAGAAGGAAATAATCATATCCATCTGTCTGCTGGCAGTGCTCCTACTAACACAGCCTAATATGCTGTTAGCTTTCTTGGCAACAAGGGCACGCTGTTGGCTCATATCCATCGTCTTGTCCACTGTAACCCTCACATCCTTTTCTGCAGAACTGCTGCCTAGCCAGTCAGTCCCCAGCCTGTAGCTGTGTATGGAAGTCTTCTGTCCTAAGTATAAGAGTCTGCATTTGTCCTTGCTGAACTTCATCAGATTTCTTTTGAACCAATCCTTCAATTTGTCTAGGTCAGTCTGTATCCATCTCTATCTTCCAGCGTATCTTTCCCTCCCCCAAGATTAGTGTCAGCCACAAGCTTGCTGAGGATGCCTCCACACCATCCTCCAGATTATTAATGAAGATAATGAACAAAACCAGCCCCACCACCATCCCCTGGGGTACTGCACTTGACACCAGCTGCCAACTGGACATTGAGCTGTTGATCGCTACCCTTTGAGCCAGATAATCTAGCCTGTTTTCCACCCACCTGACAGTACATTCATCGAACCCACACTTCAACTTTCTGGCAAAAATACTGTGGGAGGCATATCAAAAGCTCTGCTAAAGTCAAGGTCTATCACAGCCACCACTTCCCCATACTCACAGAGACAGTATCTCATTGTAGAAGGCAGTCATGACTTGGCCAGGCATGACTTGCCCTTGGTGACTCCATGGTGACTCTTCCTGATCACCTTCCTCTCTTTCAAGTGCCTCAGAAATAGATTTCTTGAGAACCAGCTCCATGATTTTTTCAGGAGGGAGGTGAGGCTAACTGGTCTGTAGTTCCCTGGCTCCTCCTCCTCCTGTTTTTTGAAGATGGGCACTAGATTTGCTTTTTTCCAATCATCTGGGACAAGTTTTCGATGATAGTGGCCACATCAGCCAGCTCTCTCAGCACCCTGGGAGGCACTGCATCCAACCACATGGACTTGTATGTGTCCCACCTGTTCTTTCTGTTCTTGACTGCTAAGGGCTGCTCTCCACCTCCCTATTCTGTGCTGCCCCATGCAATACTCTGGGAGCTGTGATGACAGAGGCAAAAAAACAAACAAACATTGAGCACTTCAGCTTTTTCCAAATCTTCTTTTGCTAGATTTCCTTTCTCATTCTGTAAGGGCCCCGCACCTTTCCTGACCTTCTCCTTGTTGCTAAGGTACCTGTAGAAAACCCCCTTGTTGCCCTTCATGGCCCTGACTAGCTCCAATTTTACTTGTACTCTAACCTTCCTGATTTCACTCCTGCATGCTTGAGCAGTATTTTTATATTCTCCCGAGTCATTTGTCCAAGCTTATCAGCTTCCCTTTTGGTGGTCAAGATCACAGAAGATTTCTGTTAAGTCAAGCTGGTTGCCTGCCATATTTGCAATGCTTTCTGGACATTAGGATGATTTGTTCCTGTGCCCTTTGCCCCTCCCCCAGTATCAATAAAAGAGCATTTGTCCTGCTTGGTCTTGCCAGCTGATCAAGTTGACAAATACAAGTGCCTTCTCTTGCCAACAAAGCCAGGACAGGACTTAAAAAGAGACTGTCCCAGCCAAAACAGGATATGTGGTCACCAACCCCCATGCCAGGCTGCCCAGCTCAGCGCAGAACAGGCAGGAAGTGGCAGAAATAGAAGGTTTAGGGAGCAGCTGAAGCACCACCCCTAGTCTCTTCTTTTTCACAGTAGGACACTGCTCCCTGTGCCACTGAAGCCTGCCCCGTTTGTGGGGAAGGGATGCCCTAGGGCAGTTGTTTTCAAACTTAGGGTCAGGACCCAGTACTGGCTTGTGGTGTCCCCTACTGCCGCTGCCACAAACTGGAATGCATTACTCAAAGATGCAATTGTTGAGTTGCAAGCATAAATGATTTTTTTTCAACTGGGTCCTGAGAAAAAAAGTTTGAAGAACACTGCCCTACAGAACCCAGGGCTAGGCTACATTGAAAATGCCCATCAGCACAGTGGAGTCTCCTGAGGCAAAACCCCCACAGGCCTGAGAGATGCAGGGCAGGTCTACACTTGAAATGCTGCTGCTTCTTCGAGCACTGCTCGGATGCATTCAGTAATATGTGTCTCCATGCTGGAGCACCAGATTGGTCGGAAAACTTTTGTCCTAACCTGTCAGGAGAAGGTAGGCGGCCATCGCCCCCCGCGCCACCCAGTGGCTATATATACGTCCACCTGCAGACCCCTCCACAGTTTCATTTCTTCTGCCTTACGCGTCGGATCTGGAACATCTGCTCCTTGCGAACACAAGCAGCCTGTCCATTTTTCTATGAGATTTTCGTGCGACTGGGAGCACCTTTTCATGGACGTAGTTCCACCACAGGGATCCTCCACTTTTGGGCCGGAACTTCAGAGATCATTCATCAACATGCCACGGTTTAAACACTGCCCCGAGTGCAGCAAGGCCTTCCCTCGGGATGATCCCCACGGGAAGTGCCGCCGCTGCCTAGGCAAAGACCACCTGGTCTCCACCTGTTCCCTTTGTATGTCCTTTAAACCTCGGACAATCAAGGACAGGGAGCAAAGGTGCCGTGCCCTAGCCTCAGAACAGGCTCGGCACTCTTCACCCAAGGCTTCGGGTTCCCGCCCAGCACTGAGACCTGGCTCAGCACCGGAGCCGGCCCGGCACCATGCTGTCAGTGGCTGTCGAAGAATGAGCTTGGTACCGAGCCCGGTACCTCGGCACTGAAGCAGCACCTTGGCACCACTCAAGGTCGCCCCCGGCACCGCAGTCCTGGCACAGCCCAGTACCATCGGTGCAGGGCTCACCCCAGCACCGACCACAGTCACCTCCGACACCGCAGGCTTGTCATAGCCCGGTACCGATGGTGCAGGGCCTGTCTCGGCAGGACAGCCCTGTCTCCCCGGTTTAGGGCTCACCACAGGCTCGTTCGGGGTGCTCCCGATACCGACGACCCCGGAGGCAGTGGAGGCCACTCAGGCACTCCTCCTGCTGCCCACACCACCCTCCCCAACACCGGTTAGCAGGGGCAAACCAACCTTCATATCCAAGGCCTGGGTCCATCACAGGCGACACTGATCTCCCTCGCCCCAAAGCCCTCCATCGGGCCCTGGTACCATAGAGCCATTCCCCCAGCAACATATCACCTTGCCGTCGCCGGTACCGCGTCAAGAATCGGGAGGTACCTCCCCCTGCTCAAGCCCTGGGGAAAGTCCACTGAAGGGCTCTAAGTGGCCCCAGTGCCACGCCTCAGTGCCATCACCCTTCTGCTTCCACCCTCAAGAATGGTCCCCTCACGAGAACCCTTCCACCCTGTGGCAGACACCTGGTACCACTCTGTCCCCAGCACTGGGCTCATGCACAGGCAACCTATCGGCGCACTTAGATCTGTTGCGCCGCACCACAGCCCACTTAGGGATGGAGGTCTAGTCCTCCGATCCCCCCTTGGACACCCTGTTTGGGCTGGTCTTCTCCTCGGCAGAGCTGCTTGTAGTCCCTCTCCACCCAAGTGTTGGGGACCTGACATCATCCTAATGGCAGAATCTGAGCTTTGTTGCCCCGGTCTCAGACACGGCAAGTCTTAAGTAAAGGGTCCCTGAATCAGACTTCCCCTCTCTCGCCGACCACCCAATCCCTCCTAGGGACATGGTACAGATGGCACTAGGCCTGGGCGAGCCCCCTAGTGACCCCCTCCCTGGGGGATTTGGATCTCTTGGGACGTAAGGTCTATTCCTCCTCAGCCTTCCAACTACGGGTCGCAAATAATCAGGCCCTAACCAGCAGATACATGCTGGATGTGCAGGAATCGATAGCAAAATTCAGACATTTGCTCCCACCACAGGACAAAGAGGAGTATGATACATTCCTGGAAGAGGGAAGAATAATTTCCCAGGATCAACTCCTCTCAGCCCAGGACGTGGTAGATACAGCAGCCTGCACCATGACCTTGGCTGTAACCATCCACCGAGCAGCCTGGCTTAGGGAAGCCAGGGTGTCCTCCACTGCGCAGCAGGTGGCACTTGATCTGCCCTTCACGGGTGATGCTTTGTCCCCCCCCCCGCCCCCAGACCCTAACTGTAGTGGGTACCGCACAGGACCCTAGGGGAGAGGTAAAATACCTCGGTCTCCTCCCATCAGGGCCCTGTCCTCGCCCCACATAAACCATATGGGTGGAAAACCACTCCTCCCACCCTCCTCCCAGATCAGCCCAGGGCAGGGACTCAGCCCCTCCCCACCACCCCCTCAGTTCTATTCTGGGGGCTTCTTGGAGCCTTTGCCCCCCCTTCCTTCATCTGCAAGGAAGGGAGCCCATCCCAACTGATTGCCCACCGTGATTCCCATAACATCTGGGACATGGCCACGGCTTCAGTTCACCATCAGAGAAGATGACTGACGCTCCCTTCCCTCCCTTCCCTTAGTGAGAGAATGGGGAGCTTACTAGGGTCATCACCCCCCCACACCTACCATGCATCGCTATCATGAACAGGGGTGAGTCAGTCTTTGGCCTTGCTCCCCCGATCTTATAAGAGGCGCAGCCCATATAAACAAAGCCCCTCTTAGTTATCAAGACCCACCCAAACTGCGGCCCACTGTCCAGACAATTCTCAGCCATTGCTACCCTTGGGGCTGTTAGTGGAGGAAACGGAACAAGAAAGCCCCCCACCCTTCAGGTACCTTCTCAACTGACGATTCCTTCTGTTCTCATAAGCATTAAGGGTGGCTTTCGTTAAAGCCAAAGGACACATCACGTAGTAGCTCTAGCCACGACTACAGATACTCCCGGTATGCGCGGACACATGTGCCCATCTGGATGCAAGAAAACCCCCCCCGCCCACCACCTGCCCTACGTCAGGTAGGATCTACTTTCGCACCTGGAATGGGAAGGGATGCCTTGGGCATCTCCCCACCCCGATAAAGCGGTCAGCACGTGCAGTTAAGTCAATCCTGGTAAGTCCTCACCCACCTCTACAGTATGGAAACTCTCCTACTACCCCACCCATTAGGTGGCAATACGATACTCAGTACACTCTACTGCATGCAGTTTGATGCCCGAGGGGAGGCCGAGGCAGAGCTGTCCAGAATCCCTACCTTGCTACTTGCCCACCGTCCCCCCCTGCTGGGGAGGGGGAAAACAACCAATGGTAAACAACAGCTTCTCCCGCTTCTTTGGGATGGCCTTATATCTAACCAGGACATCCCCGATTGGGAGTCCCTTTCTAGGCCCCCTCCACCAGGAAAGTGGGGTACTATCCTCCTTAACCCCCCCCCCCGAAGTAACAGCTTCTATATGTCCAACCTGGAATCAACCAGGTCAGTAGGGCCCATGGGAGAAGAGATAAGGCTTCTTCCCCAACCATGTGGACAGAGGTGGAAGGAAACTCACCTTAGGCTTCCCAGACTAACCACTAGCTAGCTGCGGGGCTAGCTCGTTGACAAACTTCATGCACACCACTGGGTTCCACACATGGATATCACCCAACTGGGGTATACATAAATGGCACACCCTAGGTTGCCTTGGTACCATGATTACCCACATCTCAGCCCGGGACACTACTACCTGGGCATCCGGGAAACATATTACGCCTTCCTTTGTGGGACCTGAGGCCCAAAACTGTTGGGTAGCCTCTACATGATACCCTCGCTGTAGGCATCTGCTAAAGGCTGTTGTGTTCCCTCCGCTCACTTGAGGGAGCTCAAGTGGACCAAAAAAAAAACCAAAAAACCAAACCTGATTTCTGATCTGCACGGAAACTCGGAAAATTGTTTTTCCCCGTGGTGGGCTACTGCCCTGGATAGGATCACATGATAGGGATAAGCTGCCGTTGTCGGATTTTCTAAATCCAAGGTACTCATGCAGAGCCGTGGTTTACACTCTGAGAATATCATAATTCCCAGGTGGTCTTGGGAGGAGACCATTCACTCCTCCTATAACCCATATCATCTAGAAGGGTAGTCCTTCCCTTAACAAGTCCTAAACTCCAGCGCACATATAGGTGCGTGTAGATGGGGCGGATATCACTCCTGGTGGTGCCCCTGGGCACACAAGGTCTTGAATTACTGTACTTCTAACCCCATAGGCCGTTCAGTCGTCACGACTAAGTGGCCAATCGGTGGCATTGCATTTCCGTTGCCCTCATCTTTCCCCCTCACCCCACCCCCTTGTTCCCCAGGCAGTCCTCCTGGTATCGGAATCCTGAGATGGAACATAAGGGTCAAGAGGAGGGTCCTTTTTCCGTGAGTCTTCATAAACACCAAGGTATTTATAGAGACCAAGGTCAGCAGCACTTCCTAAGGCCACCATGCCAACTTATAGGCACCTAGTGGTCTGAAATGCTCCTTCCCAATGGTAGCCTTCTTGGTTCTTACACTGTACATGGCTGGAGGCTTGCGTTGCATCCTCCTGGCCCAGGGACATCTTGGCCGATATGCCACGTAGCGCTCATTGCACCAGCCCTGGCTCTTTTCTTTTCTCATTAACCAGTGTGAAGTGTCTTCCCTTAGACCCTTCTCAACTGAACTCAATAGTCCTTTCCCCTGTGCTTTGCTGGGTACTTTAAATTCTTACACCCTTCAGGCATGTGCCTTCAGGCCTTGACGTGGCCAGTTCGAGGGATAATGTTCATCCCTTCTATTATCATCTGCATAACCCGCAGCTGTCATGGTCAGCTGTAACCCTATGGCTTCCAGTGCTCTCTCTCGTAAGTTCACGCTGAAGTGTTCTATTGCCAGACATTAATCCTTTGGCCCTCAGACCTTGAGCTATACCCTACAGGTAGAGCAACCAAACACATCTCCATGTAGTCATGTTGCGTCAATTCAACTCTGGTTAAGGTGATGTTAGCCCACCCAGCCCATGCACGCTTTGCCTTGGCTGGATTGGACCTATCCCCTGCTTTGGATTGGGCCCACAGCTGTCGGTTCTCCATTGCCAGGCCAAGAGCCCTAGTTGGTCCCTTGGCTCCTGTTAGAGCCTTGCTGGCTGGGCTCCTTCCCATCTGGGGTGTTTTTGCTGTGCTGAAGGCAGAAGAGCCAACTCCATCTGCCATCCATCAGCATGGCTAGTAGTCACCTATTACTGAATGCATCCGAGCAGTGCCCAAAGAAGACCGGTGGGTTACTCACCAGTAACCGTCCTTCTTCGAGACGGGCTGCTCAGATCCATTCAGGTCCCTCCCCTCCATCCCTGCATCTGGAGTTGGTAACTCCTAGGAACTGGGGAGGGGTTGGGAGGCGGCCATATATATAGCCACTGGGTGGCGCGAGGGGGCGGTGGCCACCTACCCTCTCCTGACAGGCTAGGACAAAAGTTTTTCTGACCAATCCGGCACTCCGGCACGGAGACACCTATTACTGAATGGATCCGAGCAGCACATCTTGAAGAAGGACGGTTACTGGTGAGTAATTCACCGATCACTTGTCAGTGTAGTTAATTCACTTTCACTAGAGGCTAGAGCTCTGTCAACAGGCCAAGCTGTCACCAAGAAACGCCATCTACAGAGGGATTAGGTGGCGTAACCATATCACTTGGGTGCAGATTTTTCATGCTCCATGCGTGACACGGTTACACCAGTAAAAATCTGTGTGGAAAATTGGTTGACCTTGCTAGTGCCCTGTGGGGCCAGGGATGCTTCATGCTGCAGTAAAACCCCTCCCATGGCTACAGGTGGCATCTTCACTGAACCACACTAGTGGCACCACTGCTGCAGTTTAAGCATTGACAGCCCCTAAGAATGCAAATGTGACACAATTGCTAGGAAAAATCAACAGCGAGTTTTCAGCTAAACTGCCCGATCATCCACAGCACCAGGGCTGGCTCTTTGGATCTAGGGAAAGAAGGGAGGACCTGAGACCGGTTCTCGACTGGGGTGGCATTGCCACGACATACACTAGACCTGGCACAAGTTCCCACCCTGCCCAGGATAGCCAGCTCCTGGTAGACACCTAGATCCAGATCTAGGCACCCTCGTGTAAACAGCTGGCAGGAGCCCAGACCCTCCTCCCCTCCTAATCAAGCCACATAGTTAGACACAAATAACCAGCCTGAGCATTTTGGTCTTCACTTTTCTCTGTCTGTAAATGGGACTAGTGACCAGCCTCTATCATGGACTGTTTGGGGGCATGTGACCTACTAACTGTCCCAAGACAGGAAAGCAAGAGGTCTTTGCAAAACAAACCAGGAGCCTGGTGGCACTTAAAAGACTAAAAAATTTATTTATTGCATGAGCTTTTATGGCAGAAAAGCCAGCCAGGCCCCACTCACAGGGGCAGGCTCCAAGCAGCCAGAGGCTTTACATGAGTCCACATTCATCTGCATACCAAAGGGTGCTGCGCCTAGCCAGGCCAGCGTGCTGGTCTGTGGCACTCCTGGCCAGCTGTACTGCACTCAGGAGGGATTCAGGCAGAGGCGTTGCTGTGCTGGGGCCAGCAGGGCATGGACCCTGCATCTGCTGGCTGGCAGCACAGTGGAAGGGGCCCAGTCTGGCTCTGGGCTGCTTTTGGGAAGCAACAGGAGGCTCAGAGACAGCTCCTGCCACTTGTGGAAAGCAACAGAAACCGTCTCGTTTCAAGCATCCTGCAAGCGGCTTGAGGCTGGATCTGGCCCCTGCAGCTGCCAGCAAGCAGCAGTGGCTGGGACCAGATCAGGCCCCAGATCCTGACACTAGCCAGTAACGCTCCTGAATTCAGGTCCACACCTCAACTCTTCGGGCCTTGTCTCCAGCATCAACAGCCCCCGCTGCACCCCCGCCAAGTAATATACATGGCAGCAGCGTCCCACTCCACTCCCATCCGCTCCTCCCTCCTGCAGCCTGCTCCAGCCAAGCTCTCGCAGCCCCCTCCAGAAAACACCTGCCTGTCCCAGCTGGGGCCCAGAGCTGAACCCGGCCATGACTCCCCTGTGACAAGTCCCTTGTGGGAACACTAGGAATGGGATGGGAGGGTGCTGGCCCCTGCAGGGGAAGGTGACAAAAAGGGGATACATGAGACAGTCCCAGTGTGGGGGTTCAGGAATGGGGGTGCACTGGGAAGCCAGCTCTATAGGGGGAGGGATGGAGGTGGGAATCCAGTCCCACCCAGGAGTGCAGGGATGGAAAATTGGGGTGGCAGGGCTGGGGGTTATGGAGTTGGGCCGACCCCAAGATGGGAGACATAGGGGTGGGGATCTGAGGACTGGGCTAGGCAGGGTGCAGAGTAGGGCCAGCCCCATGGGGAAAGATGTGGGGATGCAGGGGGAGGGCTGTGGAGTGGGGCTGGCCCCATGGATGGGGGGAGATATAGGGGTGAGGATCTGGGGAGTAGAGTAGGGCTGGCCTCATGGATGAGGAAAAATATAGGGGTGAAGAGAGGGGGCAGGCTGGGGGTGTGTGGACCCAGCCCCATGGATGGGGGGAAATAGAGAGCTGGGGCTGGGGGGCAGGCTGGAGGGTACAGAGCAGAGCCAGCCCTATGGATGGGGGCGAGATATAGAGGTGGGGATGGGGGGCAGGCTGGGGGTGTGGGGAGCAGGGCCAGCCCACAGAAGGGGGGAGCTATAGGGTGGGGATGGGGGGCAGGCTGGCCCCACG